>VZSR01001283.1:7578174-7677156 GCA_013398615.1 Brachypodius melanocephalos
TTATCAGAGTTTCTTTACCCATTGTGAATTTTTCAGACAGTCCCTTGGTGACTGAGGGAGAAGACAGCTCTGAGTGTTTTCACATTAATTAATATTTCCTGAATTTTAGTATGAGGTTTGTCTAGTTACGCTAGAAAAACGAACCTTAGAAATTAGGCATTTGGATTATCTTTTATACTGAACATTTTAATTCAGTTCAATCATACAACATTAAGTTTTAAGATGCATTTTGTTATTGAAAAAGACATTTTTCCCATCCTAGTTGCATAGTAGCAACAGTTGATTCCTAACCAAAATGAGGTTAACACCCTATCTGCATATTAAACACAAATTCTGAAAGCATTAATCCTCTTATTTTATTAAATGTCCATTAAATTGGAATGTTTGATGTGTAATTGTTGAAAAAGTGCAATGGCTAAGACACACCGTGTGTAATTATTCTTTGGGGTTTTTTGTGTAGATTGTCAAAACAAAACAAAAATAAACCAAAAAAATTTTAAAGCTCCACAAACTCCTAACATGCAAGCAGATTCTGAATAAAGAACTCCATGGATTATTTTTATTCAGTCATTTTCATAATAATGTGCTATGCTTTGTGATTTCCATGAAATTACTTCAAACTACAGTGATTGTCCTGTGTGAGTCAGAAGGCTTCTTTGAGGTATGCACATTGCTCTTTCATTTCATTAAAAAAAGCAGGCTCATGCAAAAAAAAAAGGTTAATTTTCTTATTTTGAAAGCTCTGATGCTCTGCCTTCACAATTGTTGTGATCTGAAATGCTGTATAATATGCAGAAAAACATCACTTTTTAATTATTACTCTCAAAATGAGAAAGTTCATTGGTCTGATCACTGAGACAAATTTGTCTCTTTAGCATTTTTCATAATGAAGAGACATTAAATTAATGTCCACTTACATAACATGATTAATGGTATGATCAGAAGCAGCTCATGTTGGAACAGAATGAGTGCAAACCACCTAATCAAACAAAATGATTGGGGATTTTAATTGTTTATAGCAGTATAAGGTCATGTGAAGTCCCTTCTAGTAACTCATCTTTCTCTTCCTGTATTTTACTTCTCCTTTTCTGTCCCTGACAATGATGATTAGTTACAATTAAAGGAAAGCAAAGCAGTTAGCTTGACAAGCTCAGGATTTGGGAATTATTATAGTCATTAAAGGACCATCTGATAACCATATTAAACTTCATCATTCACATTCTGTCAGGTTTCTCTCTGTCATACACAAAGCAAAGTACATCAAGTACAGCAGTGCTTGAAGAGAGTGGAGCAAGTGTATCACCTGATTTAACTTCACTGAAGTGAGAGCAGATACACCGCAGATTAATTTTGTCCTGTGAATTCTCAATATTAAGATACTTGAAAATGAAACCAGACTGCCTGACATAGAGGGGCTCTTTACATTCTTGCCATTGTTAGTGCATGGTAATCTCATATGACAACCTCAAATGTACCCTTAGATTTGATTAATTGTTTAGCCTCATGCTTGGACTTCCTGAGCAGAAAGTTTATAGAAATCTAATTTCAAGAGCCTGTTGTCCTTTTGATGGCACCTGAGTCCCTGGAATTAATTTTGATTTCTTATACCATTTTAGAGTCACATACTAGGCAGAATGAAATATAAATAACTTTTTGAAAAATGAATAAACATATTCTTGAATCTATATTCATATGCAGGTAATTGTAACATTTCGTGATTTTTACTTTTAAAACTTGCCAATGAAAAGAAATTATGGCTAAGGCACAAGGAGTAAGTGACCTATTCAGGAACAGTATCTTAACCCTACAAACATGAGGAGAGACAAAAATTGTTCTTCCTAATACAGCTCTAAACCCTTGACCCAGAACAGCATAATGCAGTATTTTAGCAGATCAATCACACGGCACAGTGTAACTTCACACAGAGCACAGTGGTGGGCTGCAGCATTTGCTTACCTGCGAGCACTCACAGCACTGGTCAAAGGTTACCGGCAAGATGATTAAAAATGTGCCTGCTAGACATCTTTCAATATGTCACAACATGTCATTTTGTGCTATGCATTTCAGAATGAAGTAGCTTTCTCCTTTTAAGACATTGTCATTTGCTCTGTCAGTTTGCTTTAGACTGCAGAAGAACCCAATTCCTCTTGATAACAGCTGCCCAAAATGTAGCAATTCTGGAAGCACAGAAAAAAATCCTATTTTTTTCATATATTTTCTCTACATCTAAAAATAGTCATGCTGTGAGATTAAAAAAAAAAATATTTCTGGCTTTTAAAAAAATTGTTTAATCAGATATAGCAAGAATGAATTCCAAACACAAATGATACAGTATTTTATTTCTCCTACAACACAGCAGCACACTGCACGTTTTCTAAGTACATAATAGAAGGAAAATAAGAGAATGTGATTGTGGCTGTTCAGAATCAGCTGGAGGTGTCAGGCTAGATTTTGTGTCATTTGTTCATTTTATATAAGGCACTTCCTCCAGATCTAGTTTATGTGTGTGAATTCTGCAGCGTTACAGAGAAAATTCAGGGGTTTTTTGAACTGGATTTTTCTCCCTATAATTTAGTCTCCGATTTTTTTTTTTTCCTTGCAGCGTAAAATACTATTTTTGCCTTTCTTGCATCTCCTTTTGCAAAGACCTGATGTTAGGAAAACCTTCTAGATAGCAATAGGAATTACAGTCTCTTTCTGGAAGTAGATATGCCATATAACAAAAGTGCCACGCTTTTGTTGACTAGAAGAATTCCTATCAAATTCAATAGGATCTGGAGCTATCAAAAACAGAATTAATCTAGAGAAGCTTGCAAAAAGAATTTAAACACAATAATGCTTCATCTCCACAGAGAAATGGGAGGGAGATACCCACAGACTCATTAACCCACTAACTAATGACTGATATGAAGATTTATAGCCCTTATTAGGCTATTAACAGTATTGACAATAACACACCTTATTAGGTGAGTTACTTCACTTTCCTTATGCTGTGTTGGCAAGAGGTTTTTAGAGCTGTTTCTGGGGTGATGGTGGTGACTGGTTTCGTTTTTTGGTTTGTTTTTAATGACTTTGCTTCCTAAAGCATGTACTGGCTGTACATATCTACATTGGAAGAACATGGAAGAAATCCTGCATAAAACGTGTACCAGGGAAGAAATTTAAAACCAGGACTACAAAAGGACTTGGGTACTCACTGTTTGATTTTCAAAATCCATCTCAGGCACCATCTAACCACTCATAGTAAATGTTTCCTCTTTTCACAGCAGAAGTGTTTTGGATGAAGTGGTTGGAGCCACGGCTTTGATGTAACCATTCATTCCAAATACAAATGAGCACCATGGAATTATTCCTATAATGGGGTGCAATTCACCAGTACAATTTAGCCAGAAATTAGTTTTGTATCATTGACATCAGTGTGAAACAGCAGATGACTAATGAAACAAATGACACAAAACTAATGAAGTAGCATGGTAAATTAATATGCAGACCTTTCTATTTCTATAAGCAGCTAAAAAATATCTCTAATGGCTTTCATTTGTGATTATCTACAGCCAGTATTTTTTAAAGAATCATTGATCATATTCAAGCAAATAAGAACTGAACCCCACTAATGCATACAATAGTCTGCCTTGCCTGCTAGAATTTTGAAAGATTGAACACACCAATTGCCAGTTATGCTAATTTTTAGTGATAATCTACTGTGCTGTTTATTACTGAACTGTCCAATTTCTTTTTATTAATTTTCTCACTTCATTTTAAAAATGGTAATATTCTCATGTTCTTTGCCTTTGGTCTTATTTATTTCACATGAAGCACATGGAAATTAAGCTTTTTAATTTTTTATTTTTCCCCTCCTGCTGTATAATATGAGATGATATTCGAACACCAATATGATCTTTCTTCTCCATATTGCTCTTGCATTTGTAAGGGTTCAAGGGGTAAACTGTTTTGTTCAGCATTCAACCTGATGGCAAATTAGTAAACTCATATAACAATGTCAGTGACACAAGACATAAGGCTAATAAACCTTCATAGAGAGTGATTTTTACTACCATTTATTTGGCAATAAAATTATCTTATAATGTAGCAGATTTTCATGTACTGCCCTGTATGTCTCAGGCAGCTTTTTCACATTTCCTTGAAATACTTAGTAGATGTCCTTGGAATCCTAGAATTTAGAGTATATTAAACTGTCTGACTTGCACTGAATAAATTTCAGTGAAACACTTGTGACCTTGAATCAATGAGCTTTGTGGAAGCTTTCTTACGCTGAATTTTTGCAAGAAATGTTAATGTGAAATGGAGAAACAAAGAGAAATTAGTCATGAAAGAAACCTTTCATTTTCAGAGCTTTTCAACAAGTACTTTTACATAGATCCTATTCTTAGGGAGAAGGGTCATTGCTTCCAAGAAAGCCCATCTAGAAAGTTCTATTTTTTAATATACTGTATAAATTATTGCATTTGATGCTTTTCTTGTGGTATTTCAGTATTTCCAAATCCAACCTGTTTCAATAGAAAGAATTACAGAGTTGCAAAATCGAAACAGAAAGTCAGCTGTTTTCTTTTTCACATTAAAATAAGGTCTGGGTCTTGGTCAAAGGTCTTCATTGAAGAATTCAAGAGAGTTTCTTCTTTCAGTTAACATAGCTCAGACTTATTGAGACACAATCTTCACATACACTTGAACATAAAAAATAATTATTCCAGTTCCTTCTTGCCTCAATTTACAGCACTGTCAGAAGCACTAAATATGCCATTGTCATCTCATTGGGCTCTATTACTTTTTCATGAATACATCTTTGTTTCAGAAATGTTTCTTCTAATCCAGACACTAAGTAATCTAGCTCATGAGATATCTTTAGCAAGATTAGAAATGTGCAACTCTTGGAGGAATGACTTTACTGTGAAATGTTGACATTTGCCAACATAATACAAACAGCCTCATAATGACATGTAGTGCATTTAATAATCTAAAATTGCAAACAAAAGTAAGACATATTATGGATTAGTTTCTAAGTGACACAAGAATAAGACCCTTGGAATCACTCTAAATTGTAGTCCAAGCAGATTTTATGCAAATATCCAGGTGGAATTATCCATGATTTTCAGAAAATCATGGAATCATAGAATGTTAAGGGGTACGAATGGATGTTAAAGAACATCTAATTCTAAACCTTCCTGCCACGTGTAGCGACACCTTGCACTAGATGAGGTTGGTGAAGGCCTTGTCTAACCTGGTATTGCTGGCAAAGAATCCCTCTCCAGCTCCCCAACAGGTCCTCTTCAGCTACTGGAAAGCTGCCAGGAGGTCTCCATGCCACCTTCTCTTCTCCAGGCTGAGCGGCCCCAGCTTTACCAGCCTGTCTTCAGAGAGGAAGTGCTCTAGTCCTGTCACCACCTTCACGGCCCTCCTCTGGCCTTTCTCCAGGATATTTTCTTCCACAGGGCTGCTCTCAATCACTTTTTCACCCAACCCATTGGTGTAAGGCCTTGCACTCTGCTTTGTTGAGCTCCATGAGATTTGCATGGGCCCATGTCTCCAGCGTGTCCAGGTCCATCTGGATGACATCCCTTCTCTCCAGAGTGTTGACTGCTCCACACAGCTCAGTGTCTTCAGCAAACTCGCACTCAATTCCACTGTCCGCATTACTGATAAAGATGAACAGTATCAGCCCCAGTACTGGCCCAAGGAACAGCACTTGATGCCTTAAGCTTTAACTTTCAAGTTTTTCAGATTCTGTACTGCCTAGGGATGTAGTTGTGAGCCTCACATTAAGTGCTATTAAGCTCTCTTCACAGAGCAGGTAGACAAAACAAATCCTTTTCCTGCTGAAGACCAAGGACAACTTTCAGGCCCAAAAGCACAAACACTGGACTGAAGAGAGGAACAAGAAGGATGAGACCTCACAACCTGAAGCTGTAATTGGAGAATTAAACCCCAATATGCAAATGGACCAAAACTTATGAAAATGTAAGGCCTCGTGACTGGTCAGCCATTTTGTGACCATTCTAAATCTGAATTGGGTGCAGCCTTGGTCAGGCCCTGTCCTGCCCAAGGTGGATCCCAGAGGCCTTTCAATAAATACCCACTTTATTCACCAGCTCTGTCCAGTCTCTGTTTCAGGTCAGCCTTCCCAGGCATCACACTCATCAGTGGTCTCCAGATGGACCCTCTGTGTGCACACCCTGTGTGGAACCATCGAGCCAGATCCTTCTCCACAGAGCAGCCCATTCACCAAATCCGTGTCTCTCCAATTTGGAGACCAGGAAATCACACAGAACAGTGTCAAACACTTTGCCTGAGTCCAGGTAGATGATGTCAGGTGCTCTGGCCCCATCCACTGTGAGGTCACCACGTTTGTCAGGCATGATTTCCCCCTTGTAAAGCCATGTCAGCTGTTACCAATCACCTCTTTGTTTTCCTTGCTTTGGCATGTTTCCAGGAGATTCTGCTCTGTGGTCTTGCCTGGCACAGAAGTGAGACTGACCTGTCTGTATTTCTCCAGGACTTCCACTTTCACCTTTTAAAGATATTATTTGACAAATTAATTGAGCTTCATAAAACATTCTGGACCACAAGACTTTACATGACTTAAATACAACATGGTACCGTCTCATCAATCATTGATGCAGGTATCACAGTAACAGAGCAAAACCATTCTCACCATAGCTAAGAACACACTAATTTCTATTTTTTTTTTCCCATTTTTCCAAATTTTCTTTCTATACTCTTCTCCTGAGTAGTAAAGATACCCAGAAAGCAAACACTGATTCTAGCCACCCTTCCTCAGTGTACCTACCTTGTACTAAAATTTTATTTCCATTTATTTCAGAGCAAGTGCTGACCTTAGGCATACAGGTAAAGTATGACAGGTGAGAGAAGACTTGAACATAGCAAGCCCTTCTCGTGAAGCCCATTTCTGGATGAAAAATATCACAGAAAAGGCTGACAGCATGAGCCAAATAGCATAATGAGCTGTAGTAAATGTTGAACTGTTACCAGGAATAAAAATTCAGGTTCCTTTAGCTGACCATGAACTGGTAAGATGAACTAATAAAGATCCACTGTCTCAGAAGAAACAAAAAACAACACCCACCAGAGTAAACTTTGACTTCTGCAGTATAAAGGAACAGGAATGTAACCCCACAGTTCCTAATTCTGTACTCTTACTGAAGGTGTACTATCAATTACAGTAATGATAGTAGTAAAAAATGGTTAATTACCTAAAGATCCCTATCAGCTTCTTTGTGAAAGAGGGATTGAGAAAACATTCAAGGGAAAAAAATCACCTTATTTTTTGACACTCTTTGCATGTTAAGGCTTTGTTCTCTTCCAGACATCTGGAATTTCACATTTCTTAATGATGTTCCAAAATATTGGTGGTTCGATATTTTGGCTGCTCTGGGCTCTCTTTTCTGTTCTGTTTGTCTCTAAAGAATACAGCTGTCTCAAGCAGAAATAGCAAAGCTGCTTCTGAATTGAAAATTCGCTCCTCATGTCAGCACAGCATTCCTTAGAAGTTAATTCATATTCAGGTGTGGATCTTGTTTATGCATTTATAAATTTGTGATTCCTTTTGTACTGAAATAATAATAAAATAAACCAAGCCTGGGAATTTTATGCAGTATTCTGTCTCTGATTACAAATGAAGCTCTTCTGTATAGTCTGCCATCCCTCTAATCAGGAGTAAATTTATATTATTTTCAGAAATTAGCAATAATTTCTCAGAAACCATACATGTAGAGCCCTATTCCTGAAGGTATACAAGGGATAAAGAATTCTAATCTGTTGATTAGCTATAAAAGTGATAGTAATGCTTAAATTCCTATCACCTTCAAAGACAGATCAAGGCCAGACATATTTAGACATATTCTTGTTTGAGAGTGATTCCAGTGAATCCTTTAAAAAGCTTTGAAGCACCTCATGTGCTTCATGAGATCTTCACAAATGACAGCAGAAGGATGCAGCTATTATAATGCTTATCTTAAATCTTAGGGATTTACATCTTAATAATTCAAAGTTGAAATCTGCAATTCCTGTTTTTGGCCTGTTTTCAAAACACTGTATTTGTAGAAAAGTGTAAACACTAACTGGGTAATACCTAGACTGACATTCATAGATGATGGTATAAAGAGAACAGAAATTACTAAGATGAAAGAGAGATATCATCTAAATTTCTAAATCTTATAGTTATAAAAATGAATTTTGCAACACCACCACTCCAATTCTATTTGAACATACATTGTCCTTTGGTGAAAGTTACTGGATGAACTTCAGTATTTTTCTAAAATATAATTCCAGGCAAAGCGGTGTCTAACCAGAATGTTACCTTGCTTCTTTTCTTTTGTCACTTAAAAATCTGCTTTTTTTTTTTTTAAATATCAGGTACAATGACAGTGATAACTGATCCAGGGCTCTGAAAAATTCACATAAATAAACAGACGCATGCTCAAAAATCTTTCCATCTTATTTTAATAGAAATCAGACCAAATACCACATTCTTGGACTAATGCATTTTGTGTATGAAGTGGAATCATATAACTGATCACTAAATGCTAACTTTATTATAGATATATCAATGTCTGAACAAACACTGAGGGCTTGTTATTGTTGGTTTTTCTTGGTTGTTTTCTTAAGGGAAGAAGCCTGATCCCATCAACACATTCCTAACCAAAACTAAGCTTCTGCCTGATGGGATTGTGCTGAGAATGATTATAGTTTATGGATGGGCACTTTCCACTCAGAAAATCATAGATGGTAGAAAGATAGGCTGAGGAAAAAAAAAAGGCAAAATCAAACAATAACAACAAAACAAAATCACAAACTTTGCACTGACTACCAAAAGATATTCTCTAGGGCTTGAATATATCTAAGAACAAGATGAAAATAAAAATCATTAATGTCTTTATTATTATTCTAATTGCCTCAACATCTATTAGAAAACTGTATAAGTATTAATTAATTCTCAAGAGCATATAAGATAGAGCTGAGACAAACCTTTAAAAATCCAAACTGCCCTTTCTCCAGGAACCAAATTATATTTCATGAGAAATGCCTTCCAAATGCAATGCTGATTCTTACCTGGAAGGGTGCCACTTACGTACTCTGGCTTATTTAAGGGCGAAACACATTTCCAAAAGAGATGTTCAGTGCTATCAGAGAAGGGGAGGCTCTGGCAAAGCAATTTACTACAAATGGATATGCTGGAAAAGATCTTATATTAGGAACTGACAGAGGGAACAAAAGCGAGCAGAGCAAACTACAAGCAAGTCAGGAGTTTTGGGGCACTATTCTGCTATTGCACAGTTTGCACTTCTTTTGCGCAATCATTTCTGTAAGAAGTTTCTGCCAAGGTCACCTTCATGTCAATTAAGTATAATTTTCACAAGAGAATGTATGCATGTCCTTTGTCTTTCTATGAGGATTCCCAATCCTTTTGGACAAATAAATTCACAGCTAGAAGCGGATTTAAAACCACTCACTTATGAGAAAAAGACATAAACAGATTTTTATACATGAGAAGCTGATGAAGGACTTCCCTAATGCCCTAGGGTGTTTTGAATGGTATCACAGAAGGACTGAGTACAGCTAAAGCTGGTGCAAATATCTCTTATGTCGAAGTAACAAGTGATCAAAAATGAAACAATGGTCACTAACAGCAGTTTCAGCAGAATATGAGGTTCTTTCATGATGTAAGGAACTGACTCATCTTGTACCTTGCCACAATAGCTATTTCCTGACAGGAGTACAGATAGCAAAGGTATTTTCTACACGGTCTGCCCCAGAGACAATTCCTTCCGGAAGGAAATCATCATTCACTCTCCAGTTCTCAGCTGGACTCACCAGCCTGGCTGCAGCACACAGCAATTCAATCATCTGAAGTAGCACAGACACAACAGGTTCCTAAAGACACTCTGAGAAACTTGTCATTTGTACATGGAAACGAGACAGCCCTGGAGCACTCTTTTGGGAGCTGCCATTTCAGAATCTGTGCCTTACACTGGAACTTTGCCTACTGTGAATTCCCCTGGAAAAAGAGCATTCAAGTTCTTCAGAGTGCAGGATGACAGTTTAGTGGCACCATATGGAACATTATCTGATAATGACATTTTCTAGGTACAGCTAAAGTTTTCTTAACTTCATTGATTTCAGGAGTTGTGATATATGCAAAAGAGGACAAAATCAGTAGTGGAGTGAACATCACTGTCTGCAACACCTAATGCAATATAGGCAGAGCTCAGGGAAAGGAGATATCACACATTCTTATTCTAGTACCACATCATTAAATGCAAATGCATTTTCTGTTACCAGAGCAGATGTCATTTTGCATTTCAGTTCAGAAAAACTGAAAAAAGAGAATACAGCCAAGCAGGTCACTGTACTACCATTTTCTAATAGAAATTTCAGATTTGTTCTTTTTTTTTTTTTTTTTTTTTTTAATCTGAAATAAGGCCTTCAAGAAAGAGAAGCACACTATTCAGAGAGAGTGTGGTAGCAAAAATGTCATCACTGATTACTGGAAAGGCCTTAATATGGAAGAGACATAGATGCCTCTATGTTCATATATATGTGAGAAGCAATTCTCACAGTGTTCACAATTTAGTAGATTACATAAATTGTGTTACAGTGCACTTTCCTGTATCTTTTCTAAGATTTTAATGCTGTAATCTTTATCAAAAAATATCAGAAATTGTCAGGAGGGTAAATAATTGAGATTATTAAAGGGAAAATTCTCCACACTAACAACAGTAATGGGCATAGTTCTTAAGTAATCTAAGATAAGACTGTTTCTCTAAACTCTGCACCTGTACATTCTCTTTGTGCAATGATAATTCCTCTTTTTCCTCCTAGTAGCAAAAGATTTTTTGAAATAATATACTTTTTTTAATTGCCCTGTCTGCATTTTGTTGACTCAATTATTTCTATCTTATGTCTTTCGTGTGTAGGAAGCACATATTGGCCTTTGCTACTGATCAGTTTTTCCACGTATAAACTAGGGAATATATTATTTGTATTTCTGACGGAAATTCTACAGTTTGATTTAATGTACTTTAGGCTGTACTCTAAAGTCCTAAATTAATTAAAATCTGGCGAAGTCCACATGATGTTACTCAAGATCATGCTCCAAGGATGGGCTAAGACTTCTTGCACCTCCTGGGATAGCCTATGGAGACATTACACTATGAGAAAAATAGCCAATTTTTACAGCATTCCAGGCTTGTGAATGTGTTTGAACTAGTGTAAATGTGACTGAGGCACACAGCTGCAGTGAAATACAGCACATCAGGAATGTCACATGAATGAGGAGCCTCGATGATATTTGCAGTTAAATAAATCCAGACACGTTTTTCATATATAGAAAACAAAAATAATTTTTCAAGTTTGCTTTTCTTAAAAGCCTGCCAGATTTCAAAGGCTTTGGAAGAAGTGCTGGAAATTTCAATGATCTTTAGATGAAAGACATCTAAGAGGCATGTAGACAGAGCTGCTGCTTGTTCTGCTCTGTTATACAAAAGAATGGAAGGGGGGACATTTTAGAAGGAGATCAGACATTGTGCAGCAGATGAATGCTGTATCCAAAATTCTCATTTATCCTGAACAAGAAGGGTTTCCTTTTGACCATGTCACAAACCGTGTTGAATAGAACTGCCCCAAGAAGAATATTTCCTCATAGGAAATCTGAAGATGAACTGTAATCCCAAAAGAATGCTTTAGATTCTGACTTCTTTTCACATCAAAAAGAAAGTCAATATTTAAGCAATTCTAAAGATTTTCCCCAGCTTGGTGAAAGTTTTCCCCAGACTATGGTGAAAGAAAGTAAGGGAAAGAGATTTTTTAGTTCAACTTATCTGATACATATTCACAATGGAGAGTCTGGTGTGCAATCAAATGCAATTTTCTATTAGTCTGTTTAGATTTCCAATCTTTTTCATATTTGAACCATTTACAGTCACAGCTCTGTTACTGGCAGAGAAGCAGTTTTTCTTGCTTTGATGACATGGAACATGGGCATGGAGTAACTCAGAATCACTTTTTTAGACACTGGGATTTCCAAAATTCACTGATTTTGAAAAGGGTATTGAGCCATAAATATTGTCAGGCTTGTGCTGCTTTGGATTCTTGATGACTACATGCCTGCAATAATCCCACACTGTATCCAACAGTCTTTTTTGCATTGTGTTCATCGCTTCAAGGACTCACAAAGTGTCTGGGTACAGCAGTATCTGGGACATGTTAGTTTGCAATGCCAATATATTGTATCTGTTGTCAGAATTTAAGCATAATCTAGTTTAGCTGCCTTTAAGAATTCATAACTGTGTATCTCCTGCTCAGCTGTGTATAAATCCATTGACTAGTGTATTTATCAGATTTTCCAGGAATTGCAATATGTTTCTTTTTCATGGAAGAACACTGAATATTGTGTAGTTTATAAACAGTGTTTATAGTCTCAGGAACAATGAATATACCAGGTTTCTGTTTTATTTTTTTTTCTTTCTCCTGAGTGACTGCAATGATGGTTTATCAGAAGCTGTTTGTTTTTTACCAGAATTTTATATAATCCATTTGCAAATTGGGAAATAAAATATTTTCTCACATCTCTAATAATAATTAGCTTGACACTCAAGGCAATAAAACAAGATCATTTAGATAATTGGAAGCATCTAAGTAACCAATTGTTTGATGATGTCTTTGTGGCTTAAGGAGAACAAATAAGAAAGTAGTCTCCAAGTGAATACCCAATGCACAGTCTCTGCAAATGTTTCCCATGCAGACACTATTATGGATGTGTCACTTGCAGTTACTTGCAGAGCTTTGTCATTTCACATCTGATGATGATGTGGTGAAACAGAGTGTGCTTCTGCAGTGCCATGAGAGGAATACAGAACACATGTCTGAAACATTTCTGAAAGCCCCTTCCACATTCTGGGTCCTGCTGTGACATTCTGCTAAATTCTCAATTTTACCATCCTCCAAAATTGTTAGGGGATTCACAATTGCACCAAATGCCCTGCTCTACCAGTCTCCACTGGAATAACGAAGAAAAAAAGATATTTTCCCAACTATATCTCTCTTCAAGTTGGTTTAATTTCACATAAAAAGGTGTAAACAAGTAGAAAAACATTCAATGATGATTCACTGAATACTTTTGGCTGAGGAGTAACAGGGGCTGTTAACCGCTTATTATGACTCGTAGGCTGTGCCTCAAAGAAGCCAATAAATTGTACTTTTCTGAGAACACCCAGCCCTAAATTACACAAATAGTTACTCATATGCTCTGCCAACACTCGAGCACTCAGGTCAGTAAAATACTGGAATTCATTTTGTGTAGCTTGGCACTTTTCACAGTGATCAATCTTTCTTTCTTCCTTGGCAGAGCTCTCTTTTCGGGGTGATTAACAATAACAACAAAAAAAAGCATTATAATCTTCCTGCAAAGGCAGAGTTTTAGCTTCCTGCTGCAGGGTAGTGTCAATTGTCAGCATCTTGTTTGGTTTGTTTAGCTGGCTTTTATTCTTCTCTGACATTTAGAGATTATGTGTTTTCCTTTTCCTCCTCCTCATTGCTGGAGCCATCTGTGGGCCTTTACACAGACATATCCATTAGGAATATCAGATAGACAAAGCTAATGTGCACTGGAGTAATATGACAAGATCCTTGCCTTAATTAATGCCATCACTGCTGCTCAAGTGAGGATTGCAAGCTTCTGAAGTAGTTGGAAAACGAATTGTTCTTAATTTCCATGAGCATTTTTCTACCACATCTAGACCGTTCCAGAAATTAAACTGTGAGGGATCTTAGGAACCTGATCCCCTGAAATCACACCTCTACCTGGGCATTCGGCGCTCTCTGTGATTAATCCTGGATGCTGGACCTTTGAGATCTGCAGTGAGTGCTCTGCCAAACCACCCCCAAGGGTCCTGCTCAGGACATTGCATGGGCCCCTTCTGGTCAACAAACACTGCATGAGATTCCTCAGTTCTGGACCATAAGACATTACTTCATTCATTCTATGCCCTGAGCTTTCTGTCTGTGCAAGCTATAATCAAAATAGGATTTTAATCCAAGCTTTTAATCCAATCCAGTTTTCCACGGAAAACTGACTCCAATTAATCCTCAAGACCCAGCTGGAGCAGGTACCTAGAGCTGCAGACTGGGAATGCTTCACAGCTGCAATGATCTGCATGTAGCTGAAAGAAGGAGGGCACATGGATCCCACATATCATATTTGCTAAAACATTTGCTTCCCAGAGATGGAAAAGGGGTTAAAGTCTGCCTCTATTCCATCTTTATATGGCAGTATTTTCAGCAGGAATTAATGAAGTTGCCAGCACCATCTGATTGCTTCATCTCATCATTACTATTAGCAACTATCATTTCCATCAGAGAAACTGAGAATACTTTTTCATATTCAAATTTTCCTGAATGTTTCCTTACTCCTACCTCCTACTTCCATGCCATTTCAGCTAAGCTAAACCTTAAAATAATGTCCTTATAATTTCCTTTCAGACCTTGTTTCATTTTTGTACGCAAAGTCTGCTTTTCTCGTGTGTATTCTGTCAAAAAATATTTGGAATGTATGATCATTTCTCTTCATCAACTATCACGTAGGTGGCCAAGTTTTGAAACATTTTTATTCACTTTTAATGGTGTGCTCCAAGATGATTTCTATGTTTATCCTAGTCCTAATTTCATCAGCTACAGATTTTTTCATCTTAACTTTTTCCCACAGTGGTCTGTAAATGCCTATGCAGTATGTGTGTAAATATTTTAAAATATTTTAGAAAACAGAACCCAGGAAGTTTAATCTTTAAAAAGTTTGAACATTTTATTTCAGACACACATAACTTTTAGAATCCCTGTCCCCTTGCATGAACTTTCATAATTTGAATATATACAAATACCAGATTTTAAAGTAATTTAGTCATTGAAATTCATTTTTCATTGTGAAGATCCTCAATGCTTTATTATATTGAACAAGACATTAATTTATAAAATCTAGTTTTAAAATCTCTCTCATGTCTACTTATTGCTTATTACATAGAATTACAATTCAGTTGATTCTGGACAAATACATCTAGAAAAGCAAATTAATCAAAACTGGGAGATTACTACTTAGATTGTTTTGGCTTCTAAAAAAGCCATAAATCAGATCAAAATATTTCTAGGGACACAGACTAGGTGAGAAGACACTAGGATTCTTTTTTACTATTTGAAAATGTAATGATTTGTTTAGAGTCTGTTAAAAAAAATGAAAGTATTTCAGTTATAATTATATCAAACCTATAACTTTTCTTAGTTCAAAATTAATCTACATCACCATAAAAATGGCATTAAGGTGTCATGCTCCTTTAGTAACACCTCTCTACTGAGATCCCTGACTAACAACTGTGCTTTATAGCGTGCCATGATCTCTGTCTCCTGGCTCAGGTGCTGAAGTGTACAGTGATTAAAACACAGCAGGAATGCCTATTCCTCATTAAAGAAATTACTGAAAGTCATCCAAACTACAGGACTTTGTAGTGGTTCAGGAGACATTACAGCTACATCCGTGCTAGAAAACTAGTGTTGAATGAAGCTACATGACAGATTTGATTTGAAATTTCTACATTGCCATGGAGAGAAAATCATCTACTATGCTGTGAAACTTGTTTTAAATTTTGAATTAAATATATGCATTTAGTTAATCTCTTAAATATATATATATTTAAATATATATATACATTTTTTCCTAATATATATATATATATATAGAGAGAGAGAGAGAGTGTGTATGAATATATGGTCCATAAATATATTCAGAGTCTGTGAACAAGTCTGTGAACACCCTTAACCTTCTTTTGCTAAAATAAAGAAGATTAAACTCTTCACATACCTCTATGTTGGTTTTAAATCCTTTAATCAGTACTATGGATTGTCTCTGAGCTGTTTCCTATTTATCAACACCTTTCTTGAAGCACATATAACAATTCTAGGCATACAGCACTACCATCAGTCATAGAGTACTGCTGCAATAAGTATTCTCTCATTTTCATATGCAAGAGTCTTGGTCCTTTTAGCCATCACACAGAGTCTGGCAGTTTGAGTGGTTCATTCACTTCCATCAGACCCCTCTCCCTGTGTATTTGATCTGTTCAAATTGGATCATCTCCAAACCATCTCTAGGCAAAGTTCAGGTGCTGAGCATGGGCAACAGGCCATTTGAAATGGGATTTTCTCACCTGGAAAACATATTTTGAAGACTAGGAATCTTTCAGTTTGTACATGAACACTATTGTCTACCCAGATGCCTGAGTCCTTTTCAGAGCAACTCCTTCTTCAGGACTCTTTCATCCCATTTTGTCCTTGCTTCTATGTACATGATTTTGTCAGTGTTAAAACCTAAATTTTTTTTGTCTTTATTGGTGGTGTTAATCAATCCAGATTGTCCAGCACCATTAGATGGGTAAGCTTTTTTCTGTTCACTTAACACTTTTCCAACTTTCTTCCGTTTGCAGAATTTACTGGAGATCATCTTAAGCTTTCTAGATCATTGATAAAATAGCACGGGATGAAAAATGAAAATCTCTGAGAATTTTTCAGAAACATCCACTCACTGATGATTAGTCATTTGCAATCTGATGTAGAGCTCCCTTAATTAACAGGTCTTAATCCTTTTAACATGTTGATAGCATATTGTTCAAGTTCTTTAATCAAAAGGGCATGTGATGTGAAATCAAAAGCATAATCATATTACATGAACACTATTATCTTTATCAGACAAATATTTAATCTCATCAAAAAAGATATTAAGTTGCTTTGACATGATTCATTTTCCTGAACCCGTGTTGATTGGCATCAATTATATTTTCCTTAATTCTTTGTTAATTAAAGCCCCATAAATCAAGTCCAGTATCAGACATTCTACTAATACTCACTAACAAAAAAAAAACTCAAAAAACTCTATTCCTTTGGAATGACTGAAACATGAAAGGATGGACTGTAATCAAAGGTGGTACATATTTGTTTCTTTAGAGACACTGTAATTATAAGCAGTCACCTAAAACCAGCATTTCTGCAGATTTAAGTTACCAAATAATAACTTCACCATTATCACTAGTAAATCCTAAGCATGAACTTGATTGAAGTGAAAGACTTTTTAAAGTGTAGAGTAATACTTAAACTTGTGGCAAAGAAGAAGGTTTTTACTCAAAAAACCTCACTGCAGTTATATTGTTATTCAAGTGACCTTATAGTAAATTAAGTAGAAAATCACTGATATTTAAATTCAATTTTTATTTACATTTGTATTTTGATTTTTGAATAAAATTACATAGTCTTATTTTTTCTGAATATATTTTTAATTGCCAAATAGTCAGTTCACACTATTTTTTATAATTTATTTTTTTTAGCCAGATATGCCAATTTAGAAAGAAATTTTTATTATGGAAAGATTTCCTGATATTTTTCAGGATTTCTTTTTTTTGATAGACACCAGCTGTTTCATTTCAAATTAGGCTTAGTTAAATTCCATTTTCATTTTGTGAAAGACTGGGCAAATGTAAAATTCTGTTCCTTTGGGCAAAGGAGTGGATAAAATAAGCATGGATATCAAACTCCACTATAACCACAACTTTACAGATGATCAAATGTTGACCTGGCACGACAAAGGATCACAGAGAAATGCTAATTAATGGTTGAGAAAATGTTAGAGCTATGTGCTGGTTTTGGCTGGAATAAAGTAAACTTTCTCCAGAGTAGCTGGTATGGTGCCGTGTTTTGGATTTGTGACAGAAGCCCCTGGTAACAGAGGGATGTTTTAGATATGGTTGAGCAGGGCTTGCACCTTGTCAAGGCCTTTCTGCCTCTCACCCCACCAGCAAGGAGGCTGGGAGGGCACAAGGAGCTGGGAAGGGACACAGCTGGGACAGCTGATCCCACCTGTCTGAAGGGGTGTCCCACACCATATGGCATCATGCTCAGCATATAGAGGGGGAAGAGGGAAGCAGGGGATGTTCAAAGTTTGTCTTCCCAAGTCACCATTACACGATGGAGCCCTGCTGTCCTGGGGATGGCTGAACATCTGCTTGCCCATGGGAAACAGCAAATGAATTCCTTGGTTTGTTTTAGTTCTGTGCACTGGTTTTACTCTACCTACTAAAATGTTTCTATCTCAGCCCACAAGTTTTCTCCTTTTTACTCTTTTGTTATCTCCCCCATCTGACTGCAAATGAGTGAGTGAGCAGGACTGAGCTGTTGACTGGGATTAAACAATGACAGGCTGGTGGAAAATACAAGGTCAGATGTGAAATTCAGTATTTTACACAATGCGTTCTCATTTATTATTTTTATGAAAAGTAGAATTTAATTAATGAAAATCTTATCTTTAAATTTTGACATGTCATTATGCTTCAGGACTCCACATCTAAACTGTAAAGTTAGGTTCCCTAGATCTGATTCACAAGTCTTTCAAGTATTATTGAAGAATACATATCTTTTCTAAACACACTCAAGATTTAAGTAGAAGTTTAGTTATGTGTTGAATAAGACAGAAGACAATTATCTGATCTTTTTTTTGCAGTTGCATTTCTTCCTGGAAAACTTGCTTTCAAAAATGTAAAGGAAACAAGAATATCCTGCTGAAAAATCAGTAGTGTCAGTACTCATATAATGGTGATTCCACTCACAAAGTCATCTGTTCAAATGCCTTCAAAATACCGCACCTTTGGATCTCTAAATTTAATGCATTTAGCTTTCAAAATTCAGAGCAGTAGTTAGCTAAGAAAAGTCCCCTGCCATTGATGCAAATCCTTCCATAGACTTCAAAGGATTTTGGAGTAAGTCCTGACATTACAGATGGTGGATAATTCTTAGTAAATGGCACATCAGACACAAGTGACTCTTTCTCTCTGCAGGAAACACCAATAAGACCATTAAAATCCAAAATTGTTAATGCTATAATGATTTCTGAATACTTGATTTTGATTTTTGTATGGCATAAAAAGGAAATCTTGTCAAAATATATTAACTATTGACTTGCAACTTTTAAACATACTAAATAAGAGACACATGCCCCTATTATCCATAGGATAATGATGGCTCCATTAGCCCTTTAAATAATGTAGATAACTGATATCACCTTCCCCCGGTGGTTTGAAATCATTGTATAAAGACCATGATGTCACCTTTGAGAATCACTGAGCCTCACTACCCTGAACCTATGAACAGTCATTTTTTGGTGATTTCATACTGAGTACCAATTGAATTGATCAAGGATAATAATTCCTTTGTCCTGTGAGAAAAACGTGAATCACTCAATTTCAGCAATATTAATCACTGAGTTTAAGTCCCTAGAGAGAGGATAAAGGAGTGTGAACAATATTAAAGAAGGAGGAAGTTTTAAGAAAGGAGGTGTTTTCTGATTCAGCTTCCCTGACCTGATTTAATTACTCATCAATATCTCAAAAATAGAAACAATGTGAAGGAAAGGATGAAGGAACTGATTAACAGTGTTTCTTTGAAGGAAACTCCTATGAAAGGGCTTTGAAATAGAAAGGTGCAGCCTATGGAGACAGAGATCTCTGAGATCTATTGCTCGCCCTGAATTTGTACAAAGGGAATTCATCCCAGAATTACAGGCCAATAGCAATTAACACATGGAGTCTGATATAAAAGTTTGAGACTTGATAACAATTTTTTTTTTGTCTTTTAACATAGAAATGTGAGAATTAACTGGCTTTAATACTTTCTTCATAAAAAAGTACTGGATGTATGCCATAGTTATCACATTTATCTTTTCCAAAGAGTTGTACTGCATAAAGCAAGCTGGATTCCAAAATGTGTTTGATCTTTCTGAGTTAGTAAATACTGGTTTAGAGCTACTTTCATTACTCTTTCCTCCAAAAAAAATGGTATTTTGAAACTTAAAATGTCTTACAGACAAAAAATTGCCAAGTTGAGTGCAGAAAGGTATTAAAATGCAGTGTATTTTGCAGTCATTCCCAGAAGTATTTCAAACTGCTCCATCTTCTCTCCAGAGCCAGGGATCAAAGAAGAATCGTTTCAAATGCAATGAACTTTGAGCCATTTCTTTAGGCAGGTGATCAATACTTCAGTGTGTAGTAAATGTTAACATATTCCAGGGCTAGGAATAGAACCAGAAACATAATTTTACTAGGCATTCTCCAGACTCTTGCTACATTTAGAAATAGAAAACAGGTCTAAAATGAGATTTATCTCTTTTAAAGTATAAGATTAGCTTTAAAAGGTAGGGAAATAAAAGTCTGTGTCTTAGGGAGGGCAGTCCTCTCAGTAGTATCAATCAAGTGATGGGCAGTTGTACGGCTCAGTTACAACAAAGGAACTTGTATGCAAAAGTAACTAAATTTCAGCTTCTTAAAAGTGATTAGAAATAAGAATATCGAATCAGACATTCACTGGTAGAGTGAAAGCAGAGGGGTTTACTTTAGAGATTAATATACTATTAGTGTTCTTATTTACAAGAAGAAACATCCATATTTTAACTTGAAAGAAGACAATTATAGGGAAGGAACTTTATAAGAAAGAGGGTGTGTGACCTTTGAAAATCAGAAAAACTTTTACGTAAAAGCTGTTAGGTCCATTTGTGATGCTTGCATGCATTCTCACTGGAGTTCTACAATTTTTGGTAATAAAAATAATTCAAATGTTTGTATAAAACAGTCACCTAAAGTCAGATTCAACAATCAGAATTACTTTTTTTTTGTACTGTCCTCTAGAGAGGAATGGGACTTTTTCTGTCTGATGTATGTTTTTCTTATGCTTTTAGAGAAAGAAACAGACCACTTCCCAAATTTCCATATCATCACAACTCCTACTTGGTTAATACTTGACCTAGCTAAAAGTAACTAACAGCAATAAAGGATATAAATTCTTGATTAGTCCTGCAGAATGTGTTTCAAATACTTTAGCAAATAAACTTCATATCCTAGAGAAATATTTAAATTGGAATTCTTTGCCATATCCAAACCTCTAAAATGTATAGGTAGTTGACATAAATTTTTCAAAACACCAGAAAATATTTAGTAAAGATTGGAGAGGTTTTTACCACAATATCTGGCAAGGCTGAAATAGCTCTTTTTTAATACTGCTCCATTCGTGTGTTGGTGTCATAACCTAATGTTGGTACAAAAGCTGTTGTCTAATATCTGAGTTTTAAAAGACCATGTTAATAATTCATTCTGCCTTATTTTAATGTTATAAAGAAAATAATTCACTTTTTCTACTATAATTTATTGATATATAGCCTTTCTTTTTGTACACAACTGACTCTACTTTGTCTTCTCTACAGTTTCTCTTGTACTGTACATCATCCTGAGGGACTTATTTGCCAACAGTGCATGGGGAACATTGAGGGGCACTTCATATGCTAGAAAGATGTTGGCATAGTCAACAAACAAAGTCAGGACAGTGCCAAAGTATTTTAATTTTTTTTTAGTGTATTTTTCTTTCTTTCCAGGATTTACATCTCTCATGATTACGATGGTGATGAAATGCTATATAGGAGTGAAAGAATTTACATGGTAAAAATCTCTGGAATAATCATAGAACAATATTAACTGTAAAGGGAGATTTTGCTGATGCACTAAATCTTCAGTTAGGCTTATAAATGAGACATCAGAATCAGAAGCTTTACAATAGTCCTCATTGTCCTTTTGTCTTGGCTTTTCTGTTGAGAATCCAGGAAGAATCTACTCTCACAGTGGACTAACAAAGAGAACACTGGGAAAAATAAACTCAGATCATGCAAATCATATCTGAAAGTCCAACCAAACAACCATACAGTACTTTCATCTTGTTTCAAATTTGATTGTTCTTGGCTGTTTGGATTCATGAAAATATTTGTTATTTTAAAAATTAAGCATATTCCAAAATAATATGCAAGATAAAACCTGCTTCAGTTCATTTGTCATCCAAACAACAGACAGTCCATCTTAGATTGCACAGTAATTCAAATTATATTCCCAAATACCACTTTACTAAGCATTCTGGTTGTTTTACTGCTTCTTATCTTTCACGATGGTCACTGAAATGTATTTTCATGTGAACTAATCCAGTTACTAAATTAAAAGAACACGATAAAATAATACTAATGATACTTCTTTACTGTGACATTCTAAACCAATTTTGGAAAAATGAACAGTATTCATTTTCTGCCAGAAAAAAACCACCAGACTCTGTTAAAACTATTGACATCTGTAAGGTAGTCAGTTCTCTACATACAAATAATATAATTTTTTACCAGAGCATCTGCTTCCTTCTCAAGAATAACCTTGTTGGCTATAAAATATGCCATGGATCATCAAGAGGAAAAAATGAAAAGGTACTAGCACAATCAAAATTGCATTAAAAAATAAATTTTAAAAGCTCCACAGGTTTTTAGTTTACCTTAGGATTTACTCCTAATTTTCTCCTATAAGATTATCACACTTGAATTTATTTTAAGAATATTTTTTCCAGTCTGTGAGCCACAAACCTACTTGATTCAAAATAGATTCAAAGAACACTCTAAGCTCAAAACACCCATTTAACTGAAGCTAGTCTACTCATCATCACAATTCTCCTAATCACTATCATCATCATTACCATCTTCTAATTCTCTCCAGCTTATGGATTTCTCCATTAATAAAGTGTCTTTTGAGTGTCAGATGTAATTCCCTCTGTCAGAGCCTGTTGCAGTCTCATATCAAACAATCTCAAACTCACTCAAATGTGAAACTTCTCTTGACATAGGACCTGGAAGCAAGGTGGGATATTAACTGTTCCAAGAGAGAAGTATTTTCTTGATGAGCAAGTTTTCTGCAGATCAAGGTGCCAGAAAACTTGTGCAATGACATTTATAGTTTGTGGAGGGTGTGCTCCATGTAGAATCCTCTAGATGCCATGATATGGAAAAATGTGGCTTTGTAGTGAACTCAGACCAAAGCCACTGTGACCTTTGTACTGACTAGATTTTGGAAAGAGATATTATCCTTTCTCCCTTCACATGGTTTGAACTCAAATAACCATCTCCTTCATCTTATCCAGCAAACTCTATTCCAGGAACTCATCTCAAATGTGGTAAGTCATGTCTTAAATTCCTATTGGGAATTCAAGGAAATGCAAAAGGGGAAAAAGGAAACAAATACTTAAAATTTAACAATTCAAAACTCTTTGAATCTCAGATTTGTGGAGTATAGCCTTCTTCAATCTTTACTCTGAAGTCAGGACAGTTCTTGCCTCACTGGCTGAGGACTCCAGTTTCACTTTAATTTTTTTCTAATTTTTTCATTAGCAGGAGTAGATAATGTAATTTAATGTAAACACAGAAATGAAACCTTTCCATTCAAAGGGGAATAGTTTCCCCTGTGTCTAAGCAATAAGTTGGTTACATCTCTAGGGGTGATTTGTCATAACCTTCCACATGCATACTAACTTTGGGATTAAAATATTGAATGAAAAGTGGTGGAAAATTCATAAAGACATGTCCTTCATGAAATATGCTTGTTTAAGTTAGACTAAAGTTACATGAGTTACATGTTTGTGTGTCTATTGATAATAACTTTATGTTGGTTACAACGTTTTTTAGAGCTATAAGAGCTAAATTCCTCCACTCAGACCGATCAGGATAAAAGGTATCTGGCTCCTATATACAACAGGATTTTGATTTTGGCTGAAAAATATCACACACAGCTGAGAAGATCCAGTTAATCAATTGTCTTGTCTCTGGTGGTGGCCATCAGCAGACACTTGAGGAAGGAAAGCAGAACTCTTCCAAAGCATTTTCCATTTTCCACCTTCAAGACCTGCTGAGTCACAGATGGTGTAATTATACCTAGTATTTTCCACCTTTTTGTTGTTGTTGTTGTTGTTTGTTTGGTCAATTTTTGATTGATTTTCCAACTTACATAAAGTTTTTATGTGAACAAAGTCATGAGAAAATAAATTCTTCATTTTAACTATGTGTGCAATAAGACTTGTGCTTATTTTAAACCTGATACATTTGGTGCCTTGGTTCTTTAACTGAGGGCACATAAAAAGCACCCTGCTTCCTTGTAGCTATCTCTGCACACAATAAAAAATGTTAGCTCACATTAATATCGTGTCAGTATCATTACTCCATGCTGCTTTAATATTTTGTGATTTACTCTAAACCACACGGTTTTCTTAAATAATACATATTAAATTACCATGAAACATTTCTGGATTCTGTTATCTTTCTCTGCACTCCAATCCAAATCTTTGCTAATGCTCCAGATTCCTTATAAAATATACTTATATATTACGCAGGATAAGAAGGGCCCTTACAATTTCATATATTAGACAGGTGGCCTTAAGTGACACAGCATGCTGCCTTACACTACACAGTAAGTTTAATATCTCATGCAATGGTTTAGTTTGCTCTTTGCTGCTATAAGGTGTGAAATGTACATTTGCTTAGAGGATGGAAAACCAATGTGTGTGGAAATGAAAGGGGCAAGGTCCTCTTACAAATGTCCAACTTGGCAAGAGTGCCCTTTCTGCTGTTTATATAGCTCCTTCACAAAGCATCCTACATCCCAATTAGTATGAACAGAGGATCCAGCTCTTCCTGTGGAATCAAAAGATTCATTCCAAGCTGATTGGGAGGGGGTTGGGTTTTTTTTGTTTTATGGGTTGATTTGGAAAAGTAAGCTGCAGGGATGTGAAATAACAATTTAGTCCCTCACGCCTCAGCTATCAAGAAGAGTGACAGCATCACTGGGGCTCACAGATGCTCTGGAGTTTGCTCTCAAAATGTTCTCAGTATTTACTCTCTTCTCATGCACCTTGCAGCCATTTTCTGCTCTCTGCAGTTGTCTGAAACAGGAGGGATTTCCTTCAAAGTCTCAAAGCTAGTTAGATTTGAACCCAAACCTAAACTATTTGTTGACTATATAGATTGACTCTCTAGAGCCTTACAATACCACCAGGAGCTGCTTGTTTGACAGCCTGTGCACAACTTTTCAGCACTTTTTCTTTGTCCACCCCTCCCATAAAACAAAAGGACAGTGGAGTTGGCCTGCTTGGACAGACTTGACTAGCTCAGCATTTTTCTTCAAATGAGCATCCTCAATAAGCACCTTAACCAACAAGTAGCCATAAGGGGAGCTGAGTTAATGCTACCCATTACCTCAGTTTTCCTCAGCCCCTTGAATATTCCTAGCCTTTACACTTACTCCATATGCTGACAGCAATCAGAAATACAGAAATATTTTATAGGAGCCAGCCTAATCCTTTCCTGCAAACTACTGCTGTAATTGAAGTGCCACCACTTAAGGCTCTGATGTGTTCTATATCTTTATAAATTTAAAAATTCTGGACAATAGGATGCAGCCTTTTGCTCACAGCCTCCACAAATGAGCAGGTTTCAAATTTAAAAAAAAAATTACTTAAAAAATATACTATCCCTGAGGTATGGCTAAAAGACATGTTGATTTCATCCTTTTCTTTAGTTATGCCACTTCCTCAGCACTATTCTTGCAGAACCAGCAGGGAAAAAAATAATGACTGGGTCAAATGCTGAAGGAAGAATTTGCAGCCTTTTTGCAGAAATCTTGCAGCAAGCAGATTCAGCATGATGAAAACCATTGAATTTTTTCTATGCCTAACTGGTGTTTTCATTACTGCATTTCTATAGCAATGCTCTCCATCTCTACCTTCATACATGCCAACTGTCCCATTTTCAGCTAGACAATTCTCATTTTTCTTATCTGTTTTTGGCTGTAGCATGCTTTGTCTGTCTTTTTTTTGTTTTGTTTTGTTTGCCCATGCACATTACTGCAGCTGAGGCAGTTAACAGCCACACTTCTGTGTACCAGGCCTGGATTGTTGGAGGGTGCTGCTTTTTGGAGAGTTAAGATGAGCACAATTTAATCTGTTCAGTTTGAAAGTGCAGGGCGTGGCTGGCTTTTCAGCCTTATGATTGTTAGCACTGTACTGAAGACAGCTTCAAAGCAAAGTAAAACCTCATGGAATACTCTGTGCACAGCCTTCATGTAATATAAGTTGAAAAGAAATATTTATGTATTCATACAATGGTACTTCCTTGTTGTATAAAACATCAGAGCCCTTTTTCATATATGACATTGTGATGCTTAAGTCTCCAGCAAATAAATCCCTTAAAGCACAAATGAGTACAATCATTTTAGGTGCCCCTTTTTCTTCTTTCAAAAATAAATGTTGCATTAAATAGATTTTGGGGAAAAAAATAAATGAGATGAGAGGCCTGAAAATCTCCTCTGATACCTCTCAGCTACATTTTTGAAGCCAGCTTTTCAAGTAGCTAAATTAAAGTCCAGTACGTTTATTATCACCACCTGTTGAAAAAAATAGCACATTATGTGCTAAATTACCATTTTTTGAGTGAGAGAAAGAGACAATTCCAGATTTTCTGGCATAAATAATCCCATTGATTTTGGGGTATAATTTTGTGAACCCCTCCAATACAATGTGAGGATTTTTGGTCTTGCTTTCTTCTTTATATGTCCTGCTAAGTGGAGAGATGTGACATGAAAAACTAACCTCAAACAGTCTGTGTGGATTTCTTGTATGGAATATTAACAAAAGTAATAAGGATAAAATTAACAACAATAATAATAATAGAGACTCTAGTAACTGTTAAATAATCTGATAGGGCTTTCAGTGGCAGGCATCATAGCAAGAGGATGATTCACAGAGCACACATGAATGCTTGTCATCCTTAGGGGCAAACTACAGCAAGTCCTATTAATGATTCATAGGGTGGAGTTTTGTGGTAGAGCTGCATGTTCCAGCTTAGCAGACTGACTTTAACATCATCACTAGATCAACAGCATTCAAATAAATGCTCAGCTCATTCAGTCCCAGGCACAAATTCCAAAGGAACCCCAGTTAGGTACATGGCACGAATGAAGGGAAAGAATAATTAAAGCCACTGGAAGCAAAAATAAAGGGATCTTGGCTATACTTTCATCATACCCAATACATACTAGTGGCATATTTGAGACTTGTTATTATAGTTATATCTGGTCAAAAACCAGGAGTATATTGGGGCAAAATATTCAAGGGACATAGGCATGTGTCCAGAAGCACATATAGGGCAAAATGGGCCAACCCACACTTTATTTTATATGGACAGTTTTGATGGCATCCCATGAAAATGCCAGCTGTTTCCAATATCAGTGTGCCTGCAGTCCTGGCAGGATGCTGGGACATCATGAACTTCCATTTCCTATTCAGATATGCCAATCAGATTTACTTTAGCCAAGAAACCCCTCCTGGCAAAGGAGCTGACCTACTGGAAGTAGCCGCAGAGCAGATTTCCAGGGATGGAGGACTGTGTCCTCCCCTGGTTGTTCTGGAGTAGGGAGCCTGGAGGCGAAGCTCGTACCAGAACAGCCTTGTGGGGTTTGACCCGAGCTGGTGACACAGCTGGAGTTCACCCCAGCAATTGCCATAAATCTGCCAGGACTGCTGCACTCCTGCAGCAGATCATTATTTGGGTTTCAGAAGGCTCTCATCAAGACTGTTTCTGGTCCCATGTTTCTCAGACCAGTTCTATCATCTTTTCAGGCTTTTTTTTTTTTTTCTTTTCTGAAGGAAAGAAAAGTGGAATAGGAAATAGAAAGAAAGAAATTAGGCTGCCCTTAAATGAAAACCCTTTTTAAATTCATTTTTGTAGAAAATGTCAGGATTTTACTGTTTGTATACTAGCCCAGACTAAAAGCTTTGAAAAGTACCAAAATATCCTACATATCACCAAATCAGCATTTGACCTACTCCAGTTATAGTCACATGGAATCATCTTAATAAAAAAGGTCTGTTGTGGAGGAATCTATTATTAGTATGATTTCCATCTGTCTGTATTTATTCATAATGGAACATGCAGTCATTTTCAAATATTTTTAGTAATAAAACAAATCAGCATTCTGTGAATTAGTGGCATTATGGTGAGGGATGGTTTGCTTTTAAGAGATTGATAGCTCAGGAGACCAGCAGATAAACAGACAGATGACTGGAGTGCTCCCTGCTCTGAAGTTTACAGCAGAAGCATGTAAGTCTTCTTGCCTACTTTGAAGCTAGACTTCAAAGTAGTCATGTGTTAAAATGTACACAATATGACTATTTACCATATTAATGAGAGAAGATGGCAATACTCTCTTATTAGAAAAAAGTATTTGTGTCACTTCTTTTCTTTTGAAGTCAGCTGTTGATTTTAAATCAAGCAGTTAACATAAGTTTTGTCAGTCCCATTCTGGATGTATGTGGGTCACTGTGTTTGCATTAAGTGTCAGGATGGGAAGCTGCCTTCATGAAAAGTATGCTTTCATGTACTCAATTTGAAAGATATTCATCCCTCCATTTCTCATGTTTCCTCATTCCATCAGAGAAGGATGACATTCAAAAGCAGGTAGTCAGACACACAAAGGGTGGCACTTGGAGCCCATCTATCTTGCTTGGAGGAAAATTCGGAGGCCTAATTCATTACAGCTCTTTGAAACTGTAAGATGAAGACACCATAGAATTGCAAAGTACTTTTATTATTCAGGGAGCAGGGGAAAATTTCACCTTTTAAAATTCAAAATAAAACAGAGAAAATCATCCCCCAGGAAACTGCAGTGGCTCAATCTGCTTCACTCATCACCATTTTTAACCTCAGTATATACCTCAACCTCCATTTTCACCACCACTCCCCCCAAACACCTTCCTTCTCTGTTCTACTTCTTTCTGCATTTGAGGTTTCTCTGTACAGTCTATATTTTGACACTCTCTTTGGTGCTTAAAAGAGTGGAAAAACCTCCCCTACCAGATGTTTGTCTAAACTTGTTTTGACAAAATTCCCAAGAAGAGGAATCCACTGCCTCTCCATCCAGTTTGTTCAAATAATGCTCACAATAAAACACAGAAATAGAATGGTTTCTCTTATGCCTAAATTGAGCCCTTTTTACTGTAACCACACATTTGGAAAAAATAACTGTCACTTCATTTTTAATCCACATAGATGAAGATTTCTGGAATTTCTTTTCCTGTTCAGTTTCATTTCAGAGAGGGGTTATAATGTTTTTAAATATAATTTCCTACCACATCGCACAGACATATTTTAAATTATCCAATTTAAAGTCAAGCTAAATTATTTGCTTTATCTCTTCTGTGCCACTTCAAATGAGTAACAGAAATCACAACCAGCTAAAACAACCTGTGTCTACCCACACAAGTCCAGTTGGCTGAATATTTGCTTCAGCAATTCCGTTTACACCCCTTCTTTAACAACACAGCTATTGGAAAATGACTGGGATTTGCTTGTGCTGCTGAGATAAACTGTACATCACAGAGCTCCCACTCTTTTATACTGCTGCATGCCAGGCTCTGTGCACAAAGCCAGCACACATTCTATTTCCTCCCACTTGAACACACTGTTGTAATTAGGTGCAAGTCGCAGAGAGCATTGCTTTATTTCCTTCTCCTTAAAATCACAGGTCAGAGCTAGAGCTGCAGAGTAGAGAACTAATTTCTTATTTCAGTCTTGTTTCTTTTCTCACTATGCTTGCTGAAAAAAAAATATATATAAAGGAAGAGAAAATACTGAAATGCTATCAAAAGGATTTTCTAAATATAGTTTCAAGCACAAATTATTATTTCTGTTTAACCTTAGTTGTGGTCCTCTTGGGCAAGAAGACTCAGGAGACCACACAGGGAATCTGAAAATTCAAAGATGGAAGAGAATTATTACACTTCTGAGATCAAGACAGGTAGTCAGAGACTGGCCTGGCAGGATTCTTTCCCAGTCAGACCACTTTCTGCCATCCCCAGAAACAGGGACAGAAGAGCAGGGGAATCAGAGCTAGAGCATGAACTCTTCAGGGATTTCAGTCCGCACTATTGCACTTTGGACAATTTAAATGTTGTTAAAATCTAGTCAATTCCTGAAAAAGCACTGAGGGTAGAAGAATGCTATGGAATCCTAAGCCCAGCACACTTCATTTGGAAGTTTGCATTCTGCTTCTCAGATTTTATTCTATTTAGAAGTCCAGTAATAAGTGCTTTGTGCTACCTACTATGTCCAGATTTTGACTGATTCCTCCCAACCCCCATATTCCATTGTGAAGACCAGCTGGGCTTTCCCAAGCATTCCTAGATAGTCAGTTAATACCAGCTCCCCTGGAGAAAAGAAAGGAAGTTTATGCAACTTATGTATGTCTGAAAAAATTCTGTATGAGTAGCCAGTTAGGGTTTCGTGTTCAGATAGCTTCAGATCTGACTAAATATCTAATACGACAGAATACTAAACTTCAGAAGATGTAATTCAGTTGCTGTCACCGCCCTAGAATTGTTGAGATCTTTAATCCTTCAAACACAAAATTTATTCTTGCAGAGCTCACAGCAGGGGATTGCAGAGAAAGTCTGTACAGTATTTACTTTTTTAAATGCATATTTCCCCATGCAGTATTAAGGGAAAAAAAAAGGTGGTGGATGCACAGCAAAAAACCCAGCACAGTCTTGGTTTCATTTCTTTAGCTAGAGTATCAGAGGTGATACAATCTGATATCCCACTCAAATATAACTCTTCTGTCACATATCTACAGCTGCAACCTACTAGAGAAAAAGATTAGGTGGAAGGAAATTTAAGCCATAGTAGGTCTAGCAAGTCACCTGCTAAAGACTTTGGATGAGAGTCAAGAGGTTAGCTGAATTCCCAGTTAAGTCATTCTGTATTCTTTCTCTGAAAACATCTGTGCTGAGGAATGGGATGGCAATGCATACATATGGACATTTTAAATTTCTTGTGCTTAGCTAAACGTATCTGCAGAATGATGATGCTTTGCAGATTGTACAGATTTGTTTACCTCTTTCTGAGAAGCCTGGATATAATTTTTTTCCTTGATATAATATTTCATTTAAACCACTTACCTGCAATTCTTTGAACATGACCAGAACAGGTAAATGAATAAAGATGAAAAGCCTAAATTCAACTGTATTACTGCACAATCTTATTTCCACTGCTTCCTTGATCAGGCATTATGTTCTCAAGTCTTTCAGTTTGTAATGGAACTAAGAAAAAACTAAAAATGTGTGAAGATATATTTTTTCCTTGTATTTCTTGTATTTATTTCTTTTCAGCCAGTAACCTACAATTAAATGTAACAAGAAAATGAAAATCACTCTGAAAATGAAATAATTTATTTTACTAGGTGATACTGTAGTCAATGGAAGGAGTGGACCACAGACTAGAGAGTGGGAAAACTCACTTGGTTTTGTCCAAATACAGTTCTAGTCTAGGAGGTAAATTACCGTACAAGCCCATGTCTGCCAACAATGAAGTACAAAATTTACCTCTGGCTGTCACTGATCCTTGCTCTGCCTGTATTTTTGGTGCCATTTTGATGGTTGAATGAAGCATTCCCTCTATGTCTTTAGGGAAGCAGAAATCCCACTTAATTCTTATATTTTTAAGTCTTCTTTGTTTTAGCAAAAAAGCTGAGAAGGCTTTAGAAGTTCAATAAACCTTATTGATTTAAAGATAAGACTGTAGCATCCTCTTTTATTTCCCTTTCCTTTGGTTCTGAAATTTTTCTTGTTTCACAGTGAATTCAGGAGTCTTTTACAGTAGGAATGTAGAACTGGACAAGACCATGAGGAACTTACATATTAATGCCCTTGAAAACACAAGAAATGCTGTGCTTGATGTCTAATTTCAGGGGATCCAAATAGTTTCTGCAGTACATGTTCCTGTACAGTATCCTTTCCACCATCCATTTAAAAATATGAAACCTATAATGAAAGATCAAAAAGAAATATAATTTCTCATGGAAACAGAGCAGGAAGGAACAAGAAGGAAACTACCAGGGCTAACAAAGTTGGTATGGGTAAAAGGGCAATGGGTCCAGGGAAAATTATTAGGATCACTTGTGTTCCTGTGGCTACCCAACCAAAGAAATACCTGCAGTTCCTTCCAGTGTGACCTAGTGTTGTGCTCAGTTAAATTCTGACTATGCAAGGAAAACATGCTACCTAAGTTCTGAGAAATTGAAATTCTCCTTTTTATCTCTTCACACCTTGTTTCATGTCCCTTTGGGTCACGGCACATCTCTGCCCCACAGGAAGGCACAAAAGCCACAAAATTTGGAGTTGCCCAAAGGCTTCCTTCCTCCTCAGCCATCTGAGCCCACTGGAAGCCCCAGAGCGTGGGATTAATGTGATTTGAGTGCAGAGCAAACAAACAGCGATCCTGTTACATCCAGCCACATCCTCTTTCCATAGGGCAGGGGGATCGTGGAAAATGTAACCTTTTTGTGTGAACAGACAAGGAGAAAAAGACCTAGAGAGTCATTCCTTCCTTGGGAATGGTGCAGTTATAACATCTGTGCTTATAGAGGCTGCCTCCTCTGGGATGACAGCACAAGGGTGAATACACAGGGCTCCTCCTCTTAGAAGTCAGAGCCAAACACATAGTAAAGCATTGGTTTTGAAAAGGAAAGTAAAAACAGTTTTCAAGTACCTTCTGCACAATATTCAAGTCACCAAACTCTATTTTCAACACAAAAAATACACATTTTCCATTCTTCATATGCTACCCAATATTCCTGAAGATGTGATTTCCAAAAGAATAGAGTGTAAACCACGATTAAAGTTTTAGTGATGGGGAAGATACAAATTTTCACAAGAGGTAAGAGGAAATAATGCTGCAATGTACCCTGCACAGTGAGATGTAAAGCAGATAATCAGCTTTGTCTGACACTCTTTTCATCTTTATATCCATTATTTGTCTTGGATCTGTTTTTGTTCAAGGGCCAATATTATCATATGTAAAAAAAGTACTTCTCTTAAACTCAGTGGAGCTGTATCAAATAAAATTGATAAGCATGCCTCCTTCATTCAAATCAATCAGACCAGATGTTTAATAGGACATGTTTAACACTAAAAGAGTCAACCTTTGAATGCCATGTTTGGTAATTAATTTATTGATATTATTATTGGGAAAGACATACTCAGATATGCTTCAAGGTGTAATTTAGCTGACACCAGAAAGTCTAAAACACATTATGAGGTCTATGCCAAAATTTCTTTTGTCAGAGTAAAAGGTGTTTATTTAGACCCATACAGATGACTTTGGACAAACAAGCAAAAAAAATGTCTCTACTGTGAATAGTTGGTTTGCACATTTCTTATGAACTGTGATGAAAATATCTGCTTTGCAAGTTGTACCATAACATCATTATGAAGATGTTAAAGCACTCTCATGAAAACACAGTGAATAGAACCATGCATTCCTATTCAACTAAAATATGTGGTTGATCTATGCTGACATAGATCATTGTAGAGGAAAAGAAGGTTGAAAAGCAGTTGTGAAGGGATAGACAGTTCTTATCCACATGACTGGACAGCCTCAACACAGGTGGTAGATTTCTTGTTGCACACTCTGTTGGGATGGTAGTGCCACCAGGATCTAAGTCATGGGGGACGTACCTGATCTGATTCTGGCCAGGACAGGGCTAATTTTTGCAGCACCCAGGAGGGGCACAGCCAGCACCTTGAGGTTATTCATAGCACCTCACACCAGCCCAGAGGGGCATAGGGGGGCATGTTTTTTTAAGTTTGCTGGGGGATGTGGTCAGGTAGTGCCGTGTTCTGCAGGATGAGTAATTGCCTGTGAATTGTTGGACACTCTCTTACTAGCACTGGTATCATCACTGTTTTCTTATCTCATTGTTGTTTCTGGTAAATTGTTCTTTTTTCAGCCCCATCCTTTACTTTTTTGTTCCTCCAATTCTCCTCTTCATCCTAGAAAAAGGCAGGGAAGTGAGTGAGCAGTGAGTAGCCTAAGGTGTTTCAGCAGGAACAGTAAATGGGGATATCATACCTAAACTGACAAGATTTTTAATGCCTCATGACTATTAAACATGGAGAGATAATTCTTGTGGGATGGATGCAGCACTGGACTCGAGTGTATAAGTGCAATAAAATAAAAGGGGAAAAAATAGTAAAGAGGTCAAAAAGTGAAGGTTCTTCATTTATTTGGAACCAGGTTATGGGAATGGGATGTTGTCAGTTAAGTGAAAATCTTGTGTATTAGGCAAAAACATCTCTTCAGAACCTGTTCTAAGCAATTAGGTCAAATTTTGGAAGATACTGACAGGTACACAAGCAGAAATCCAACAGGCTGCAAATACTGACAGATCCTACCACCTCAGTGGAAGACCTAAATAAGAATCAGAAAATGCCACCCAGTGTAATTATAAATTAATCATCTGTTCTAAGAAAGTAAAAAAGATTATATAAATACCCCTTGGTGAGCAAGTTGGTTAGTACAATATCAGCAGTAGAAGGAAAATTAAAACCTCTAGCAACAGAAGTCTCAAGGGATGTCAGTGGCTTAAGACTATGTCTCCTAGTGGTATTTTTCTTCTTTTCATTGAACATCACAGACAGCTCCAGCCATAAAGTGTCCTGGAAAACAGAAATATCTGGTCAGAACCTAGATCTCTTAAAAGTTTGTAATTTTTTTTTGAGTAGGACTAGTCTGGACAATAAATCTATGGTTTATAAAATAATACATTTTGATACATCATGGCAGAAAATCAGCTTAGAAAGAAATGCTGCATCCTGGTTGTTTTGTAAATAAAATATGGTTTTCCCTTCTAACACAATCAGTTCATTGATGTGGAGGTTTTTATTTTGGCCTTTTTGTTTCATTCTGGGACAGAAATAATTTCTTCTTTCTCTGGAGGATGGAAGTGACTAACCAGTGTAGTCATCTGTGGCATTGCCATAGAAGTCAATAGTTTTAAGAAATATCAAAAGATCCAATTTATTTTCAAATTAAAATGAGAAAAATAGTCAGAAAGTATTGGCATGAAATAGTGTTCTTAGATTGTATGTAGCTATGTAATGGAGCTAATAAAATAGACTGAAGTATTTATTTAATTAATTGTTATTTATTAGATTATTACAGTTTCCATTCATGTAACAACATTAATTTTCATAAAGCTGTAAAAGCTTTAAGTCCTACTGGGTAAAATCCTGTAAATATAATTCATTTCTTAGAAGCACAATGTATTAACTTTGTTTTCTGATAGTGTTAACTGTGTAACAGATTTCCAGTGTTCTTCTAACCCCTTAGGGCATCTAAAGAGCTCCAGGAAACAAAGGTATCTTTCAGTACCTTCTGTTGTTTCTACAAGCATTTAATATTTGATGTAATATACATGCCCTAATAGCACATGAAACACCATAGCCTGGTGTGATCACGGCATATACCAGATACATAGTGCAGCCTCCTGTTTTTTCCTATTTTGTTTTTCTATTTGGTATGCAAATCCACTCCGTGGTAACCTTATCCATGTGCTGCTTGTTCTGCTCATGCAAATCTTTGTAGATATCCTGGATTCTGATGCCATCTGCATCTGCTTACATTCCTTCCCTTTAACAAAGAATCAGGAGTTAGCTAGACAGATGGCAAAGCAAAACTATTATCAGAGATTATCAGGAAAATATGCTATTTTAAAGACTTTAAAAAATGTAATCACCCTTATTCAGGGTACCATTAATACAGTAACATATTGTGCAATTACTGTCAGAGTTCCACTGCTTCGGTACAGACTGCATTACAACAGGGTGGGAAGGAAAGATATTTAACTTTTTATGACATTCTTGATGGCCCCGTCTTACAGCAGTTCTACTATTGAGAGACTGCAGTTATATTCAGCTGATTCTGTTTAGTAATAACTGCACCAACCTACTTAAAATCTCCTTTTGAGAGACTACTAAATGGTACTTAGTTGACACTAATTGAACATTACTTACTGGACTCTGCTTCTGTTAAGAATCCCATTTCCCCACCAGTTAATGAAAGGAGAGGCATCATCCCTGCAAAGGCATGGATTTGTTGACCTGTGGTCAAATGCCCTGTGGAGGTGAGCAGGTGCAGCTTAAATTTTCAGCTGTGGAGAAACATTTCAAGACAAACCTTGTGCCAAAGAATTCATCTTTAATATCTTATTTCTAAATAGTATATTTCAAAATCTGCATTAGTCAGCCTTGGACCTCTAAATGGTCATTGAAAAGAAATAGGCATTTGAGATTGACACATCAGATCTATCTCAGGTAATTGTATTGAAATGAGTCAATGTGGGAAAGGACCCCATTGCACTTCACTGATCATATAAAGTGCCTTTGTAGAATTGTTAATCTCATATTGGACACTTTGGTAAAAAAAATATTGATGGTCCAGCTGAGACATCTAAAATTTCAGTACCAAGATGTCTGTCCTTTCTATATTTCAAAAAACTAGATGTTTTAACATACAAGATATACTGGTAAAGAGTATGCCAGGGAAGTTGGAAAGGTTGGCATGAGGTTCCTCACACCTCATAGACCACTTCATGACTTAAATGTTCATCTCACTTTCCTTTCATATAAATCACAGAGTTGACTCAGTTGATGACTTGGTGTGTACACCAGGACAAAGGTGTGCAGCTTTTACAATTTGTCTTGTATTGTAATTATAATTCTGAACATGATGGACAATGCATCATTTACAGTGTTTTTCTTCTTAGGTAGAAGGCTACAACATGCTTTATAGTAAGCAGTGCATCTCATGAACTAACAGCAAGAATTTGTCTAAACTAATAGAAGTGAAAAAGCACACCTCAAAGAGCATTCTCCTGAAGTTTTCAACCTATCAAAGATGGAACAAAAATATCAAAGATCATGTTCTCTGTTGGAGACTTCTGCTTTTATGCTCTGTTGGACTTTTAATGTATCCTCATCCATTTAATTATCCAAGTTGTATAAAATGCTTAGATGGACAGGATAAATTCAGTTCAAATTAGTAGAAGAATTATCCAAATGAGGTACAGAAGTGAGAAAACAAATCAGATCTCCTGTAAGAACAGCTGTAGCCATCTGTCTTTACAGAATTACAGAACAAGTCAGATCCTGTAACTTGACAAGGAAATCACAGAGAGAGGTATCAAGCACTGAGAAGTATTTTATTAAGGTTAGGATATTTGGAAAACTGTGTACAAGTCACCAAGCTGTCAGCTGACAGATGCCTGTGCAATTTTACTGCAGTCCATGACCTCACACTAATTTAACCTAACTAAGAACACCCTAGAATTCAGTAATTAAAAACATAATTTAATAGTTTATCAAATTCTCCTCATTTTGTTTCTTAATTATTCTCCTGGTATAGACAAGTTAACGGAAAAAAAAAGCCATTATCACAAGTCTTTTGGAGTTGTAACTAATTTGTTTCCCCCAGCGTATTACTAAACCCATTTTCTCTAATACGTCTTTAGCCTTCTTACATTTCAAAGGCCTTTCTCATTGTCCTTCTGCTGGCAAAGATGCCCCTCTTGGCTCTTTTTACTGTTTACCTTCAATCATTTTCTTAGTTTCTCATCCCCTTTTTTTTTTTTTTTTTTTTTTTTTCCCACTCTACTCTTTGCAGAATAATTAATTCTGTTTTCTACATCAGAAGTACATTTCAAGTCATTTCACTTCAACCTATTTTTCTTCCTGGCTAGTTAAAGCTTGTTGAATATATCCAGTGTTTGTGACCTCAGAAAACAGTACCTCTTCTTAAATGGAGCTGATGGCTCTTACAGGTTTCAAACCCTGCCAATCCTATAGAAGTGAAACCAATTGTACAGCAGATACATGTGAGCCAGTTACACCTTTGCCTAAATAACTTTCACAGAACCTGGTGAGCTTAATCTGGGAAAGGATTCAACTGCTACAAGTGCTGAGTTTGTATGGATTTGACTACATTTATATCAGCTTCTTTAAATTATTACATTTTTTGAAGAGACAAAAAATAAAGAAAAAAACTGGAGGTTTTTTTAGTATAATTGTTGATCTGCGGTACTGATTTTCTCCCTGCTTTTAACTTTATGTGGTGTGACAAGAATCTCTTAGAATTACAAAGTCCTAAAACTTATTAATAATTTCAACAATTCATGTTAGGTCTTGCAATTTCTTATCCATAAATAAATAAATGACAGTTCTGTCCTTTCTTAAGGGCAGTGTTTCATGTGTATTATCCCTACACTTGCAGATAGACATCTATTTTCTTTTTATAGAAACCAAATGTTTTTAAGTGTCCCTGGCCTTGCAAAATCTGCTATCAGCAAGGTAGGTTAGACTATTATTACCTATGGATTTGTAGTCATAACACTCAGTGATGGAATAAAACTCAATTGTGTCAGGATTTTTTCAAATACAGAACAAAATTTTCATCTCCCCAAGTTTGAACAGAAGGGCCAACACACAGAGAAGTCAGAAATATATGTTTAGTTTGATTTAATTCTGTTATTTCTATTAAATGAGCTTTGCAGATCATGTTTGGTGTTCTTCAGAATTAATATGGCTTTAGCAGAATGGCATCAATGTATTTTAAATTAAAACCACATTTTTTTGTGATTATCCTTAAAATGTATTTAATTGCTGCTCCATTTTGTTCTATCATCATTCAAGTGTTACCTCAAGAGCAGTAACTCAAAGCTCTTGAGTTACTTGCCATCATCTAAAATCATATAGCTTTAGAGGACAGAATCATCCTGTTTATCAAAAAGAAACCCTTTCAAAATTTTCAGGCATAAAAAAATAACCATGAAAGCACAGAAGTGAGAGATGGAAAAAGACCTATTAAACATATTTTCACTCTATCACTGCAATGTTTTCCCCTACAGTCTTTTATTTTATCTTGTTTAGCTTTAAGTCTCTTAAGGCTTCCTATTCAATTTTCACGGGGAAACTATTTCAGTGTCAATCTGCACCTCAGGAAATTTTCTCCAATGTTCCGCTTATGTTTATATTACATAAAATGACAAATATAAAATGCTTTCTGGTAAGCAACTTACATGTGTTATTTTCTTAATCTTATCCAGACATTGCTGGAAGAAGTGATTGAATGAGGGAAAAAATATATTCGTGAGCATGGTTCCTAACACTGATTAAATTATTGCATATTTGTGTCTCTTTGTATAAGCGTTTCCATAAAGATAGCATTGATATTTTGTGTTTTGATATTCGTGGTTGGAGGCTGGAATATTAGTTGACAGAAAGAAGGCACAGGGTATGAGACTGAGGAAACCAAGGATCTGCAGTGTGATACACTGAGTGTCATTTTCTGCAGAAATAGTTTTGTGAAGGAGTAAGCCAGAGAGAAGAAGCTGATGCAGTAGGAGGCAAGCCCATATGTGTAGCCTACTACAGCACTGCTTGATGTGCATAAGGAAAAGGGTTATAAGGATAAGGAAGCAAATGAACAAAGCTGGGGGGGAAAAGGGACATTTTACTGAAGAAATATTTCCTTTTTACACTCAAAAACTTAGAAAATTTGAGATGCTTTAAAAAATAATGTTTTAATCTTTCAATTTCTACGATTTATTTTCCACCTAATTTCTTAACTGAAATCTGCAGTTTTATGTGAAACTTTGATAATCAAAGCAGTTAACAAAACCTGACAAATATCTGATTTAGATAGCAGGTCATGATGCATTAGCTGTAGCTTTCACTTGACAGGTCTGTACATGAAATACATCTTGATGGCATACATGATTTGGTAACTATTAAAAAAATTCACCCAGAAAAACTGTACTGGTACTGTCGATGTAAACCATGCTGTAGTTCAGCTATCCATTGTTTCTTGTGAGCAAACTACCCAGCCCTCTGATAATGTGGCTATGCATTTCTAAAGTTATATACAATTTTCCATAAATACAAAAATTCTGGATAGATGCAATATGTAACTACAAATCCTTACATGCAGGGTGATGATGTAGGTTAATATTCATGCTGTGTGCTGTTATTTTTAGCATCACAGATCATGGCTCTTAAAAGCAGGTATGCAGCATTGTGCAAGGGAGCCCGATCATAACTTTCTGCAGAAAAGATTTAAAGAGGAAAATTCCAAGCTTTTTGTTCTGCTTGCATTCTATTTTTAGGTTTGGTTTAGTTACAAGACAAAATGGACACCTGCTTTGGAAAAAGTCTTTGTGTAACTCTAGAGTGTAGGAATGGAACAGCTGTGTTGACTGTACCAAAAAAAGTAGGACATCCAAGAAAATTTCACGTAGATTCATACTTTGCACTTGATTTGTTTTTTGAAACTCTGGTTTAGAAACTTTAAAGTTCAAATGACTTTAATGCTAAATAAAGCTACCATGCAGCAATACTTAACAATACGTAACTGCAATACTAGCAGTTTTTAATGTTCAGGAATGTTACAGTCCTTTGCAGGTATTGAAAGTTGAGGAATTCATGCAAAAGGTGCCAGATTTCCTATAAACTACATAAAAAGAGGTTTACTTTCAAAGCAGGAAGAGAGTACAAATGGGAGTTGTGAGAAAAGGAACCAGTGAGTCTCACAGCTCCATGGCTAATTGCCTTTGCTGGTCTGTGACCAATGGGTGAAGCACAGCTGGTGAAAAGTGTAACGCAGATTTGTTACCAGTTGTCAGTCATTCAGACATCGAAGGCTGCCATAAATGCAGCAATTGTCCATCCAGGTGACTCCCTGAAAACGTGACATTAGTTGTAGACTACAGAGCACAAAGCTCATGTCATTGCTGATCTCAAAAAAATATTAGCAAAAGGAAACCTGAATTCAGAGTAGTGTTGCATACATCCAACTGTAACGTGCCGTGACTGGGCTGTGATGTATTGCTCACCACCCTTTCTGCTGTGCTGAATTCCATCACTTGACATGACATATTGGCAGATATTCCACTGTTCAACTAAGAACTTAATGTACCATTCAAATTTCTATTCAAATGAGGCTGAATTAGAAGATGAAGATGTATTTCCATGGAAAAAAATTGTTCCCCCTTAGTCCAACATCTGGCCAGAAACTAAGCTATAGTTGCCCAATGACATGACTTGACACAGAGAAGTTCTAGACATTCTCACTTTACTGACTGGAAAGACTGAGATGAAGTAAAAGACATGAGTTACTTTAAATTTCCAGCTATTACCCTGAAGATGAACACATGCAGTATAAGACTGACAAGTACAATGAATGTTCTACACTCAAATATCTTCCTATGGCTTTGTTGGTGTCAAGTATTTTATAAACAGATCGTGCAGGGAATTCCACATATGCACCAGACATCCAGTTCATCTGAAACTGGAGTGTTCTGAAAGTTGTATTCACCAGGAATTTTACATTAGTCAATTAACTTGCAACTGCTGTCTTAGTAAATGCTTTTAATAAAAGAGTGTGTGCATATTTTTCATCATGGACTTTTTTTTCCTTTTTTTTTTTTTTTTAGCTGAATGCAGTTTATATAATATGGTCTGTTTTCATGAAAGTACACCTGCTTGTAAGGTTTTCAAAATACTCTTCCTAACAAAAACAAAACAAAGAAATGTCCACAACAACTCAACACCCTACCTAAAAAAACCCACAAATAACCCAGAAAAACTCAAAATCAAAACTTTCAAGTAGGACAGACATATTCTGTATCACTTCATGTACGAATTGTAGTTTGATTTTCGAGAGACCTTTGATCATATTCCCTCCTTTATCAAAAGAAAGTTTTCACCCTGAATTCTTGAAGGTTGGAAGCTGGACTTCTCACATCACGTAGTATTCCTCAAAAAATTTAATCAAGTCATCCTTGGGTCTGATAAATCTTGTGTATAAATTGAAATAAACCACAGTTTGGATATTTAAAAATCAAATAAAATGGAATATTCAATCCCATATTTGTAGGTGTTTGGGTGATTGTATGAGAGGAGCACTTTCTTCCATTTCCTGCTCACACACTTTTGTGTCTTTCTTTTGCATGAGAAGACCTGGGACTGAATGCCCATCCCACATCTTCCTTGACCTCGCAGAGCTTTGGCTTCAGCTCCTTAATCTTTCTGCTGCAAAAGCAAAAAGTTCCCTGAGGAGCTGGAATTGAATAGCAGAAAATCTTTGACCTTCAGTGTCTTAGGTCTCAGTAGATACTGTGCCTGTTTGTATGTTCTCCCTATATGGAGCAGGAACTGATGATTCAAAGTAACTTTAATTATTTTACTATTATCATCATATAAATTGACAGAATACATTAGTAGAAGTCTGTGTTGCTAATCGTTGCTAGTCCTTAATCTCTCACTAGGGGAATGGTACCCATCTGAGCATTATTCCCACTGTTTATCATTAATGTAAAAGTATTTTTATTTTTGTACCTCCACCCCTCTGAAAAATGATGTGAACAGATTTTTTAAATCTCAATTATGTGTATAAATTAATAAAGAAATATTACCATTGAATTTCCTCTGCAAGGATGTGTTGGCCTGCCTATTCAGGAGAGACGATCCTTCCAGCCCCTCAAAGTGATTGTCTGTGTGTTCCTTATCATTCCTTGAAGAAAAAGAAAAACCTCACTGTAGAGAGCTGGGATGCCAAGTTAGAGAATACCACAGGCTGGTAGATCAATTCCAGCAGATGGATATATCGTCTCAGATTAGCATTGTTCTCAGTTTCAAACTGAACACTGTACCTGAAATGACTAACAAAGCAGCAAATGAAAATCACTTGAAGAAAATACTCTGTAGTGTGCTCTATATTGCTTCTGAACTATGCCAAGCAGCAGGCTCTCTTCTCTTACTGCACTCTATCTTTCATAATCCCCCTTAGATCAAGTTTTTAAAGGATATTGTGTGTTTAGAAGGAAGGCTTCTAAAATTTAATAAATGTTGCTGGGCTTTTTGTAAATCTAATATCATCTGTTATCTCTACTTCAAAGGGCAGAAAGAAAAGCTGCTGTTACCAGCTGGAATCTCTGACTTTTAAAACTAAAAGGTAACTGAGCCCACATTCCTTATACAGGTCAGGGAAACGGGATACTATTGTAACTCTGGTTAAAAAGCATCAGAGGGGGAACTGAAGAGGCACCAAGTGAATTTTTCCTACATTTTTTCATTAACTGTCAAAGTGATTTGTAACAATTCAGACAACGACAGTCTTCCTCATTAAACTAAGCAGTGGACTCAGTCAAAAATACCCTGCCTTTACTATTATTCTCCATGCTATGGTCAGTGTTTTCCAAGTCAAAAGGTATAACTAAAACAAGGTTTGAAAAAAGGAGTAATGTCTTTCAGGAAACCGACTGAAATGTTACAATGCTTTCAAATCATTATAGTGGCTGCAGCATTTCTATCTCTACTGTGATAGTGAAAGATACCACACAAAAGATTGGTCCCAAATGAAAGCTGTAATGACAGACCGATGACTGCTTTAGAAAGAGATATTTGAGGTATTTTGTGCATGTAATTCTGTACTGTATTAAAATATAAACATGAAAAATGTGATTAAGCTTTGCTATTCTAAAATTCCTTCCAGGTTCCTATTGTAATAGATACATTTGCACAGCCTGAGGCATGCTCTTGTCCAGACAAAGCAATGTGCTGTACTGAACTGACAAAACCACCTCAGTAAATGCATTTCCATGGGTCTTAGCAGAGTTTGGATTATAAACCACCTATAGCTTCCCTATTGAACTCAGAGCTCCTGTGAGATGATCCTGTAATCATTCATATTTTCAGAGAGTGAAAGGAGAATGGGGATAATGAGGATGGCTTACATTTCCACATTAATCATCAAAACATCTCAAGCTTCTTCAAAACTCTGTGGAGAAACAGGCACATCTGGAAGGTAGGTGCACAGAGAGTGTCTAAAAATGCTAACAGATTCTCCTTCTAGAATTGTTTCTTCCTAGTCCCATTGGTAATTGATGACCATAAGAAACAAGTTCAAAGATTTTAAAGGTTAATTTAAATGAGAGAAATTCTAACCAAACATAAGTAATCATAGCTCTATCTTGTCTATTTATTTCTTTCAAAATCTAAATTTTATAATTATTTATGTTTTTAAGCTATTTAGTTAATGCAAACCAATCCCATGTTGAAAAGCTTGTCCCACTTTTTGAAGCCCAGCAATTGATTTTTGAAATGTTCAGTCACCACTGAGAATTCCTCACCTTAATCTTTTGACTGTTATTCTTTCTTTACACCTTTTCTTACTGTAAGAAATAATTATTTTCCTGTATTGCATATGAATTCCACTAGAAAACTTGACTCAGGCTTTCAACTCTCTGCCCTGAATTTAAGCTACCTAAAGAAAAGATAATGGAATCTGTCCAAAAAGAGCATGTCAGCCATTTGATACTACTGAATGATGTTTTTGGCCTTTGGTCTAAGAATCTTGGAATTTGTTGATCTGGTTGGTCCTAAGACTGGTTTGCATCCAAGTGTTGACCCCATACAGCCTTTCTTAGCTTGTGAATTGACAAGATCGTAGTGCATGATTGTAAGGTTCCTCTTAATTAATTTGCCATTATATTTCCACAGTTTTGAGATAGAAAGAGATTTTTAGTTCTTTATTCATTTTCTAATGTCTGTCCCTTGGCTGCAGTCCTTAAGTTAATGCTCACTAATAATGTGCTCTTTGTCTGCCCAGTTACCAGGGTCACCCTTTTTCAAGAGGTCTCCAGAATGTAGAAATGATTCTTCAGTCACTTCTTTTCTTTCTAACAGAGATCTTTTCTATGTTCCTTTTTCCTTTGTAGCCTACAGCTCAGATGTTTTGCTCTGCCAATTTTTTATTTGCTGTGCAATCTGATTCTTCAGTCATTAGAGCGAACTTTGCATTTGATTGTTTTAATAGACAAAGTGACAGTAGAAACTGGTATAAAGAATCCTAACCAGAGAGTATCTTGTTCTGATTTTAGTTTATACATAATAACCAAAATATTTGTTTTAAGTTACATCGCTGACAGTTGCAAGGAAATTAGGATGAGAATGAGCTTATAAAAGAGAAAAGAAATTACAACTAAAACCATTATCCAGAATGAGGTGTTCTGGCTATCTCAGTGGAGAAGAGATATAAATAAATGTTTGTTTTCAGTAGAATATTGATTTTTTTCTTTTTTTTTTTCCATTTAAATAAACCCTACAAAAACTAGAAAATATCTTTTCTATCTAGGAACTGAAATATTCTAAAGTTTGTACATAGTTGGAAAATTTTAAGGAGTGAGAGCATAAAAAACAAACAGTTCTTTAGATTTCATGACCAGACTTTGGGCTGTGTGATGGCAATCTGTGTGGTTTCACTCAATGTTGTACTATGATGGAAGAAAAAGACCTTGAAGTGGGGTCTGAAAAATTCCAGTTATCATAAAAGACATTAGTTTCAATAGGCTGAGGAAGGCTGTAATCCATTCGTAAAGGAAATGCTTTGCTTTTCAAATACGGTGCACATATTTAGATTTCTAAAACAGCTTTCTTTCATCCACCGAGCTATTCTATTCACCTTTAAAAACAAAATATCTGCAATGATTTTTCTTAAATTCACTATGTAGTGTATCAAAACTTATAAAATAATTATACATTTCCTTGGGCATGAGTTATGCCTGTCATTTGGTGACTAAGAGCCCAACAGAACTTCATATCTTCAGACAACAACAAAAGGAAAAAAATGAGGGTTCTGGAGTTCAGGATTATAACTTGATAACAAAAAAAGTATTTCCACATGGCAAGGACCTGAAGTCTTACTCACAGGTTTCCTACTGGGGTGTATTCAAAAGCCTTCAGAGTACTCCATGATCTTTAAATTTCAGCTGACCTACATCTCTGCATTAAATACCCTTGATCTTTTAGAAGTTTCCCATTCCCTTTTATTACAAAACCTCGCCAAGCTATTGGACGTATCTACCCTTTCCATAAAGTAGCATAATTTAAAATATGCACCAGTAACCTGCTAAATTCAAAGAATCACAGATTCAAAGATTTATTTGGATTGGAAGGGTCCTTAAAGGTCATCTTGTTCCATGCCATGGCCAGGGAGGAACACCTTCCACTGGACCAGGTTGTTCAAAACCTCATCCAACCTGGCCTTGAAGACTCACAGGAATGGGACAACCACAAGTGATCCACAATTTCAAGTAAAATCCAATACACTTTAGAAAAAGCTCAATTCATTTTCTATAAATAAATGGGTAAAGCTTGTGTTAGGTAAACATGAAACTGAGTCATGTGTTGAAGATTGCTTCAGATACTTAGGTATTTGGCAAGCACTCTGAAATTATTTTAAATATTAATCCAGTTACATTATTGACATATTTTACATTCCATTCCTAGATAAAAATATACACAGGTATTCAGCCATTCAAAGCTGGTCATCTGTTATTTCAAGTTTGATATGATTTATCTACCTTTCTAAAAGTACTAAGAAAGCCTACTCCTTCACATTCTATATTTTCAAGAGAGTTTACGGTTTATGCAGGCTGGTCACAGTTGAGTATAATATATCTATGTGTCAGAAATTGGAACAGGCAGTAGACATTATAGATGAATTGCCAGGAAATTACCCCAGTGTGCTGACTTCCCAAATTCCTTCAAATGACTTAACAGGCTTGACATGGCAGCTCAGTGTTCAGCTTGCTTAGGGGACTTTAGGAGAATCGGTGGTTCCAATCCATTGCTAAGGTTTGAGTTTTTACACATTTACATAGCAATAAGGAGCTTAGGGGATCTGTAACTGGCAAAGAAAAAAACATTTAAGGCAGTATTATTGCCAATAACAGTGTTTAGGCTTGTGGTGCAATTAAAATTAAAAGCCTCTATTTTTCTAAAGAAACTGAATGGGCAGATGATATTGCTATTGCTAGACTGTTGATAAGCAGCAGCACCTTTGATCCGAACAGCTTTTGGATCACGGCAGAACTGGCAGCAGCAGACACACTCATTTTTGATGAGACAATGAAGTGTGTAGGGGTGACAGGCTTTATGGCAAAAGGCATTACATATCTTCCACAAATCACTCATTTGTCTAGTTTGGGATAGTATAATTCTGTGACCTATGAAATTAAAAGCACAAACCCTGATTTTCTCTTTATAGAGCTCCTTGCATCATCCAGGATAGAGAATGACTGTCAGGCTCTCATTGCTACATGAAATTAAAGGCATTTTGCAAGCATAGCATAATTCTACTGAGATTAGGGAATTCCCCTCAAATGTAACACACTGTGGTCTAGCATTTTGGAACTTACACAGAAAGCTATGAGGTGGATAAAATAAAATAAATTTTCTTGTTCATAATAAATTTGCTCTTTATACATTTTCTGCTATTATTTCAAAGAACCTTTAAATTAGCAAAAAGCTGAAGCTAATAAGGGTTACATAGATCTAGTGAGTGATGGGAAAATGGCCTCCAACGAGATTCTTCTAATAATAATTGAGCTTAAGGTGTGTCAAACTGTTGTTAATGCTACAACTAAGATTTACATGTTGTTAGAGCTTGGCTGATTTCCAAAACAACCATAGTCTAAACATAAAAGAAAATGGAACTAAAAATTACTGAAAAATTGTATCACATTAGATAGACCAATAAAGATACCAAGAGGTAATTGTTTTGACTATACCAATGTCCCTTTTTTACTATGATATAACTGTACAGCAATTAGGTTATTCTTGTAAATGGCACAGTGACTACAGCTGCAAAAAGACATCACTGCCATCTTCTGGTAATAGCCCATTCAGCTTGCTAGCATGTGAGTTTTCATTTATTTATTTCGCTTTTTATAGAACACTATAGAGGCAATCAGGGTTTTTTGTTTACAAGACCAGGGAAATGTAAGTATTGTGCTTTAGCATGCAGATTTTTTTTTTTATCAATAATTTCTTCCTGTTCCAGAATTCCACCACTGCTATCTGACTCCTACTGGTGAAACATTCTTGAGACTGATTTTTGTTTGAGGATGAAGATACCACAAGTCCAGAAATTTGCATTTCATAACACATTATTATATTACACTTTTATCTCACAGCATTACCTGAGTGTATGGAAACATAAATGCTATGTGTCATGAAGATCAAATTCAACAGAAAGTCAATGGTACAGGTAGATCACCCTCATTCATATTTGCTGAGGGTCTAAATCTCTTAAGCAGGTGAGAGTTAAGGATTTGTCAGTGTGACAAAACTCTTCTTTCTGCTTTCTCTAGAACCTTTAGTACCTCAGCTACACCTCTGATCACTTGGTGGGTTCTGTTCATTGCTGATCATCAAACAGAAAAAAAACTAGCAGCAATCTGTCTTGCTCCAGGAGATGTAGCTCAATTTGCAACATGAACTTTACTCACCTTAGCCTCAAACATAATTGCTGCTAATAAGTAATAATACTGCTATTAATAATTAATTCCAATCTTGTTTGAGATGCATTTGCAATGTCCCATCCTGGACATGAACTATGGCATCTAATACAATTTCTTTATAAAATGTAATACTCATTCCCTCAGTATTTGTTTGAAAACCATTTGTCATAACTTTGGGATTTCCTCAGAAAACAATTTAAAATGTATAGGCTTTTATTTACATTTTTTCTTCACACTCTTACCATTGCTCAGTTTATGACAAATTAATAAACACATGCACATATATTTTTGTGTATGAATGTAGAAATAGGACAGAAGAATCATTGCTTTTGAACAATGATTCATGTATGGGAATTGCTGTGTCCTCACACAGCAACAGTAGAGGATTTCAAATCCTTCCATGAAACGATTTATTTACCGTCCTGACTGAGGTAGTTAGAGACTATGGTCTTTCAATGGCAGATCCAGCTGGCATTAAGCAAATCAGTATTTTAGCCACTCCAAAGCAGGCAGTGGAGATGAGAACTTGCTGGCCTTGCTGGATGTACAGCAAAGGAAGCCAAAGGGGTTTCATTGATTTCTGAAGTTATCCTATTGGCAAGCATGATAAGTTACTCCCACGGTTCATATGGCTCTTCAGCAGCCTTATTTTTGCCTTATTGCTTGGACAATTGCTTGCTTCTATTACAAACTGGACAAAATTTTGCCCAAAAATGTCTACGTATGCAAAAAGTAACTTTTATGTAGATGTTGCCACAATCAGCATGCCTTGAGGCTTGTTTCTGCAATAAAAAAGCATTTGGTCCAGCAGTCTGCTGACCACACTACAGTCTTTGTTTCTGGCTCCAACTCAACGTGCACAGAACAGGGTGAGCAAATGTGGCAGATCCTGCCAAGCATCCTCTATCTTCCCTGGCTTCTTCTTCATTGATCCCACCGCCAGCATCTCTGCTTGACTGGTTTTCCAGAAGGGAAAATATATTTCCCTTGTACTTTCTCTGTATTGCAAGCCTAGCCTTGATTTGCAGTCTGTATATTTAAGCATAAATCTTGCATTCAAGTCCTCACAGCCACTGTGAGAGTCATATCACTCCTGGAGATATTTCCCTTTCAAAGCAGCCAGAAGAAGAGATCTGAGATAGTAAATTTTTCTAAATCATTTTTTATTGGAAGCAGAGCTGTTCTCCATAAATGCAGGAGCCAACCATCTCTAAAACCAGAGCTGCGTAGTGGGTTTTCACTGTCCATTCATGCCAGTAACAGATGCCTGGCAATCAGGAGCTGCTTGTCAGCTCCCAGACAGGAGGTGTAGAGCACACACTTCTGTTAAAAGAGCAGAGAGGCTGTTGGTGAGCACAAGTTTTACGATGGGGCTGGCTCACGTGTTCATCCAACGCCGCTCGAATCCTTTTCCACCGCGGCGCATCCGCCACTGTGAGCCAGCTGGTGATCGCCAGGGAGGGAACAGAGGTGCAGCAAAACACTTCTCCTGGTAAGCAACTCTGCAAAAATGCAGTTGCAGCTCTAAAGAGCCCTCCTAAAGGACACATCTCTTTGCCTCACTGGCTGGCTTTTTTTTTCATTTTATCAGTCCACTGGTAATTTGGCAATTTGTTATTGCACAGTGACTTTCTGCACACTGATTTAAAATCAAACTGAGTAAGGAGATGCAAAGAAAGGATTACAGAACAGGCTACATCTTGCACTTCATCAGTCCAAGCTAGTTTTATGGTTACCAATCACTGCTTTCCAAGACTTCCAGAAAACCATTGTAAAAATCATGGGAAGCCGTTCTTGTCACTCACCCATAAGCACTGGGTTTAAATCAAATCCAGTCCCATCAATCGACCCTTCAGAATTACCTTGCTGCTAGTAGGTTTCTGTGCTCAATTGAGTGTTTTTGAAAATATACCAAAAACTGAAGTAAACTTTTTTTTTTTTTTTTTTTTTTTTTTTTAAGATTCTGATCCTAATTTCAAAATACAATGCAGTACACTGTAATCAATAGTGGTGACATAGGGGGAGAAATTGTAGCATGGAATAATCAGTGAATCAGTGACAAAGTAACAGAAAATGTACTGGAAGGTCCCTTATTCTTAGGCTTTTTTCCTGGTTTAGTGATCTTTATAAGCAAATGAAATTAAATTAAATGAAATTAAATAAAATTATGGATCAGAAGCACATAGGAAACCATGCAATAGCCATTACATCATAATGTCATTTATGTTAGTCCTTTCTCCACACTTCTTTTTGTAAGCTGTTTTGTATCTTCATTCTGCCTAGAAGTTGACCTGGATTGTGGCATATTCCCAGGAGTTCCTTAAAAATTCAATATCTATTTTTTTTCCATATTAACCTTAATAAGTCATTTTAAAAGCCATCTTCCTCCAGTGATCTTCTCTTTACAACTAGTCCTAGCAGATTGGCAGCTGAAATGGTCCATAGGAATACTAAAATTTCTGATTTTCTGAGTTATTATTCAATGAAAAGAGCACTTGTATCAATGCAGTCTTGATGTACAGTTTTTCAGAAATTAAGACTGACTGTCAGTAGTGAAATTAATGCGGATTTGTACTGGTAAAATTCAGCTTTATTTGTATGTTATTTGTGTACTGTGTTAGCTTTATTTCAAAGTTAACTATCAAATGCTGCTTTGTTTATTGCATTAAAGGTTCTCTTTGAGTAAATCTCAAAAATTTACTTGCAATTTTTGGTGGGGAAATTCATAAAAATTGTCATACAAATTAACTGTTGTAATATTCCTGTATGACATTTGCTTATAAAAGAACCATGAAGAAAGCATAATAAATCAATGTAGAGTTCTTGATGATTCTCCTGGTTCTATATTATCACAAGCATTTTAGGATAGTTAGTGACTCTAAAATACTCTAAACTTTCTCTGTAATCCAGATCATCAGGTTATGTGAATGACTGTAACCCAGTCTAGAATTTCTCTACTTCCTTTCAGTCTTTTTCCTTTCCTGGTTAATTCATACTCAGGTCAGTGCCACACAGGACATGAAATAAAGCCCAGAGTGGCTGTCCTTCCATATCACGGTCCAAAAAAACATTTATAAGATTACTCATATAACAGCAGTTGTAGTTGTTTGAAAAAGCTTAAAATATGCTCTAAATTCCTTCTGAGCTGAGTACCAATTCCCACAGATCTTGGAAAGAAGATTGAGATATTAGAAAGCCTTTGCTATGATGAGCATTTTAGAAGCCTGCAGAGCTCCTTCTTCAGGTGGTAGGGTTTTTTTTTTGTTCTATATATTTTAAAGCCTAAAAGAATTTGTGATAGATCTTCTCCTGTATCTGCAAGCTAATGGGATGGGAATCCTCAGGAACTGGCTGTGGTTTCCTGCTATTGGGAACCATTGTTTGCTGGTGCTGGCAGGAATTGGAGGAGTCTGATAAAACCATAGTACTGGGTCTTTTTTTTTTTTCCCATGAAATATTATTCCATGATGAATAGGATATTTTTCCTTTCAAGTGTGGAGTGCCAGCACTTTTCCAAAGACTGTTCAGATCTGGCACGCGTGATACAGGGCTGCTCTACACGTCTGGCTGCAAGAGACATGATGTCAGCTTTGGTAATACCTTCCAGCCATGTTATCTCCCTGCCTTTATATTCTGCACCCAGACATTTGGAATTCTGCATCCACTACTAAAACACAATGTTCACATTGGAGACCCATCGATCATTTTAACTGCTGGAGTGGCCAGAAGTCACCCTTACTAATCGTTACTGCCTTTAATCACTATCATAGCACTAATTACAGGCTGATATTCTCCAGCTTCTCAAAAAATGCTGAATGGTTGAAAGTGAAAATAATACAATGCAAGCAAATTTGATTCTGAAAATTTTCCTTATTCAGTAAGAACCACAAGAAGCTCTAAGAATGCCAATAAATTTACGCCACATTTGTTTGCTGTAACAAATAGAAACCACAAATAAAAAAGTAGACCTCTAAATTCTCTTTCACCATTTATTTATATAATTAAAAGCCTTCAGATTTTTTTTCAAAATAGAATTTATGATGTTGTTCCCTGTTACAGATATTTTCATTTAAAATGCATTTTAGCAATTCTGACATTTATACAAAAGACATAAAGATTCCAAGCCCCTCTGTGCATATACTTGCATTCTTTCAACTTTTACAAATGTTAAACAGATTTAGGAAGTGGAAAGTGACTACTGTTTGTTATGAACTGTATTCATAAATCTGCCTTGGATGAACCTAAAGTAGATATGAGTAGAGGACTAATGGGCCTGAATTATTGAACTGTTACTTGCAGTTCATAAATACCAGTTTTCCTTAAAGCTGCCCATATTTTGCATTGTAAGCTTAGGATCTGAAAGCTGCTGTGTCTGAGTGAGTTTGGACTAAGAAGCTTTTTCAGAAACTGCCAGAGCAGGAGATGTCATATATTAAAAACCAAGCAGCATTTCTGTGCCACAAGGAATAGGCACATTCCTTTGGACATGTTTATCTCTAAAATATAGTTATATGGAATTTACCATGTCTCTTCCAGACTTGTTTCACAAGTCCACTGGACTGGAGGACAAACAATTTCAAAGAGTATAGCTTGATAAGAATAGAAAAAATATTTCAATATATGCCCCTCTTTTTCCACTGCTCATCTTCAAGAACTGATCAAATAACACATAAACTTCAAAAAAGTTATTAAAGCTGGGTATTACATGCAGGAAACATTTTGCCTACAATTGAAATGCAGTAGCCTCTCCAGAAAGCAACTTTTATTTTTATATCTTTAAGAAAACCATGGTATGAAATATATTTGTAACTTGTTTCTTCTTAATAACTGATTTCCTTCTCTAATAACTTAAACTTGCACTAAAAACAGTTATGTAAAAATTGTTGTAAGGCTCTATAATTGTTTGTATATAACCAACCATACCTGTAACCTTTTGTGTGTATAAGACTGCATAGAGGATTAGATAATTGTTTGGTTTAGCAAAACTTTTTTCTTCCAACTCTGTTTCTAAAACTGTTCTCTGAGTTGTAGCAAGGTAGATTTCTTGATGTTTATTGTTTAAACTTTGATCAGAGGGAAAATTGTTTTCAATTAGATCTTATCACAAGAGGTACAAACAGTTCTTGCAATGTTGTCATTGATGTTTTTCCCCATTCTTTTTTGACTACTGTCTAATAATTTCTGCAAACTCTGAGCATCCCTGGCTTCCATATGAGTAAACAGTGCCTATGAGCTCTCTGTTAACAACCAAACTGCAGGAATAGTTTTGCAATGGACAATTGTGTGAGCTTCATTCAAGAAGTAAACTGCCACTGGATCATAAAACCAACATTTTTGAAAGACATGTACAAAATTGAATCTACAGCTGGTTTCTACAATTATTTTTCCCTTGCTTTCCTATACACATTAATCCATTCCAGATTTATCATCAACAAGCTTCCCAAAGGTCATTAGCTCCATTTAGAGGTGATGAAACCTGAAAAGTGTTCTTGCACATATATCTTATTCTCTTCATCCAGTACATTTTCTGATTGTGTCACGTAAAGAAATTTGTTATTTTAGGCATGGCTTGATACTGCCATTTTAAGGTTCATGATTCTGTTACCTTCTGCTGTTAACATGCATTTTTCTGAGGAAATAACAAAATGTTTCCATTTGGTTCGTGGTCCTCTCAGATGCCAAGAAGTAGACATTTACAAATTTGCCTGAAGATGTTTCTAAAAATTTGTGGAGCTTTCACTGGTGGTTCTGACAGTAACTACCAAGAGAATATCCATGACAGACGTTTGTAAACATTTTAAGCACTTTTGGGGTAGGACCCTCTCTTAAGTGTCAAAGGAATATTGGTATAGTGTTTATGAACTATTTTATGTCTTAGCTGATACAAGAAGGTCTGCATGTGGATTAAAGTTTGCTTTGGATGTTCCTCTCAGGATAAGAAAAGAATATTCTGAATATTTGATGACCTGCTCAGCATGTTCACTTTAGGTTTTGAAAATTTTTACAGAATAGTGTTCTGTTAGAATATTTATCGAAATTTTTCTTTAAATCATTTCCTAATATGAGTCAATATTACTGTTCTTTTGTGTCAAAGGAATAGAGAAATTTTATACAATGTAACACTCCATTTCAAAATAATTTTTAAGGGGAAGGTTTTCCTTTTAACTTAAATTCTTCTTATTATATCATATAATAATTTTACTTAAAATATAAAATAATTTTTAAAAGTTTGTTAGAAAAATTTTAACTTATCTGTTTTTCCCATCAGTGTGAGAGTTTTGATATTTGACACTTGACACTATTTTTTTCAGCTCAGGATGAAATCTGCTTGTTTCATCTAAGCTTGGGAGAGCAGGTATGCAGGCTTGGACAGAAGCCCTTTCTAAATATAAACTTTCTCTAAGTAGAGTAGTTGTACCCAGAACATACTAGAGCCTACAGGACTCCTGTTTGCTTATTCCATGTCTCTGCTCTGTCACCCATAAAAACAGGATCAGATCAGAAGATCTTTTTCATGTAATTACCCACAAAAAGTTAATCTGAATTTAGCACAGGAATTCAGGGGAAAAAAGCGATTAATGATTAGAGATATTCAGGATATAGTTCAGTGAAAAGACATGTTCAAAATTGATATTAAGCATGGGATGCTGGTAAAGGCATTATTTGCTTAAATCTTGGCTGTGGTAAATTGCAGCAAAGTTTTCCATCTGAATCAGGCTATAGTGAGTCAGAATTACAAAGAAAACTATTTTGGCATCATAGTGTATCAGAAGCAAAGTATGGCATTTACTTTTTTACACTAAAAATTTCAAATTATTATATAGCATAGCATACACTTAACAGATAGGAACTATTAAAAAATAAAATGTATCAGAATAGCTCAAGTACCAGGACTCAGAACTGAAGAAGAACTAATCAAAGCCAGGATCTTCGGCACTGCACCAAACCCCAGTGACTCAGCTAACAGCTCTGAAAATGACACATGGAGAAAAGCTACCCTCCCATCCTGCAGAAAATAAAAATAAAACAGGGTTCTTCTGTAATAATTACTCCAGTGTAGTGCCCAGATTTCAACTCCATGGACACCCCATTTGACAATGATACAAACAAACTGTATCTGGCTCTACGCTTCTGATTTCCCTTCTGTGGCCTGCATTCATGACAATAAAATTGTCTGACAGTGTAGACATGATATAATTCACGTTTTCTATCCAGTATTTTTCCTGAGTGCTTTCCCTTTGCTGCCATTGGTACTCTGCCAGATCTGCAACAAAGACAAAAACTCAAAGCCTGCTCCTCCTGCCTCTGGTCTTAAGTCAAAGACAATTAAGAAATGATTTGGGGTTTGCTTTTTTTTTTTTCCTAGGAGCAAACTATTACAGAAGACATCTTTATTTAAAAACTCAAAGAAAAAAATACTCAAGAAATCTATTTCCTTTGCAATCTCTCTCACACACTCAGAGGCACTCCAGGGTCTGGAGGTCTCTGTCCCTCAGGGAAGCACAGTAATGCTGCTGGGGAGGGAGGGTATTTGTGGGGAGCAAATTGCTGGAGAAACAATTGAAGATGCTCAATTATTACTCATAGAAGAAAAATCCGAGCACAGAGGATCTTTTGTGATCAATAAGTCAAATTAAAGGTTTTTTGGCCCAATGAAATTTGTGTTCACCTGTCCATGGTTCAGAGTTTAGCTTTTTATTTTTCTAGAAGAGCAGCAGTGTTTGCAAACATGGGGTTTCACGACTCATTGCCTAAACTATGAATTACTTTGTCTTCTTAATAGCTTAATCATATCCCAAACAATTCTCTTTGATTTTGGTCAAAATTCAGAACATCACAGCTTCATCTATACAATCTAAATATTTTATATTATTGAATTTTCTTCTGCTATCTTTATTCCTCCCAGATTTCCTTTCACTGTTTGAATTGCTGGCCTGTTTTTCTGGAGTGAATAATGCAAGAAACTGAGTGAGAAGAAAAACAAATTTTTAGAGCCTTTGTACATGTTTCTTTTTAAAAATTTCCTGTTGGCTTAGGCACATTGTGTTCCTCTGTATCACATCCTTTTAGAGCCATATGTGAAAGCAATAAAGTGTATCCTTGCCTTCAAAGATATGGAGTATTTGTTTAGCCAACTGACTAAGGAAAATACTATGAACCCATTAACAAATATGGTTTATGTGGTCAATTAATCATAGAGAGCAGGCTGCAGAGCACAACTCAGGAAATATTAGTCAGCACAGGCAATGGGTATCTGTCAGTTGCTGATCCCAGGATTTCTTGCCAGGGGAAGGCAGACAGCATGTTAGCAACAAAACACACCAAGTCTGCCAGCACTTTCCATTAAGATCAGATTTCCAGCCCTAGAAATGCATGCAGATATAGGCGATGATAGCTGATGAAATTCAAAAGGAAAGTTTTCTTCCTTAAACCAAAGATGCACCCATTAAAGTCACAGCCCATTTCTCCATATTACCTCAGTGTGCCTCAGTCAAAAACGAAGGGTTTTCATCACCATGCAAATGTACAATATGCACTGAAGAAAGACTGTGAAGTGCACATGCTTTGAACACTTCACAACCAAAACACTTGCAGATAATACATTTTCTTCTTCTTTTTAATAAAGAAAAGACTTATGTTTTCCTGAAAGATGCTGTCCTGCATAAGTTATGCCTGAAGATGATTGCATTATCAGGCCAACAGATTCATCTGTCCTTTGGAGAGAGGGAAAATTCAAGAGGAAAACAAGACAAATAATAGCCCAATTATGCTGTAGAAGAAAGGCTTAGAAGGAAGAGGCCTTTTTCAGGCTTGGATGAAATTCACAGAAACAGCATCTCATTTTAAAATTCTATTATTTTTACATGTAAAATTAGAAAGAGTTCCATTAAACATTGAATATGATTGTGTTTTGTTATGTCTGCTTTTTTAGGAGCTGAGTTTTATAAAAGACTTGCAAACATTTGTGATATCCTTGTCTTCTCAACCTCGAAGATTTGGCATAACTGATTTTTTTTTCTAGGTACCTTATCAATAGCTTGTGTTAAACTGGCAATTTTCAATCTGTGATCTAAACCAACAGTTACATCACAATAGGAATTGTCCAGGTGTTGGAACTGTAGCTCCTTACCCCACTGCTTTGATCCCCACCTCCTGGCATGGGCATTCCTTCTGTGCCACATCCCCTCAGAGGACTGTACAAAGCCACTGCCTGCAAAACTTCAGATTTATTTGCTTCAGAAGCTGGAATCTGTTGATGAGCGAATTCAGGAAGAGAAAGCTGGGTCCCGCAGTCAAATCATAAAAGTATAAACCCCATGGGTTAGCTACGGTGCTCGTAAATCCCCATGTGAAGATGTGCACATTACCAAGCCTACAATTCAACTTGATATAAATGTGATTAATCAGACTAAATAGAGAAGTCTATAAAGTAGCTTGCCTCCACTGTCAACAGAGATACAGACAATATAATCAGTGGAAGAAAAGACACAGTTCATCTCATTTTAAAGATGCTATCTAAAATTAGCCAAATTAATTAGCCTTTAACTATGCATTATGTTTTCTTCTGTTGACATAAAGGCAGACAGCTCCAAAATAGAAAACCAAAGTTCAAACAGAATAACCATAAAATCTAAAAAGGATGCAATCTGGCACCTTGCAAGTATTCTCAGTATTGATAGACATTAACAGTTAATAGTGCTATTAAAAGCACTTATTTCTCATAGTTAATACTTTGGTTTTGATTCCCATCTTCCTCTGCCTCAATGACTATAGGCAGCGTTACTGAAGCACATCAGAGAGTTGGCATTTCATTCACTACCCTTCACACAGGACTCAAAGCTATAATTAAATCCAAAGAATGCCATGAAGAAATAGATCATTCTTTGTCTGGGATTGTATTCAGAAGATTTGTGGTGAATATAAAAAAGGTTATAGAGGTACAGCTGCCCAAGAGCAAGAGATCATCTTTCTTGAACTGAACCAGGAAGGCCTTATGGAAACAAAAGCTGCAAATATATACATCCTTATATTTTATATCTTCTAAGACTTAGAGTTTCTCCAAACTCAGCTGAGGACAGCAACAAATTGTCATTCTGTTATTTTAAGAAAACCTTGTTATTTTTCATTACAGATTGCCTTAAGTGTGGCAACACTGCTGAGTCTGAACAAGGATGCCTGTTTCATGATATTCTGGGGTTTTTGGATGACCTTGTCTGTTCAGCTGCTGTACTTGCTCAGCAGCTGCTCTGTCACTAAAAAGGACTGTCACTGGTTCCATTATAAAGTGCAGATAGTGTGATAGAAACACACACCAGTAACTCTTCTACAAAGATTTTAAAAGATCTCATCTCTATTATTATTTTACACTACAAATGAAATTTTACAGATCATTAGTCCAGAATGTGAACTAGCTGTTTGACAAAATGAATTAAAAAGTCTAGGATTATTTCATGTAGAAAAGTAGAGTCTGTACGTGTGCCATAATTGTTTTCTGTAGAAATTCATAAGCAGTACTGTATCTGGAGACTTTCACTGAATAAGTAAAGATTTTGTATGTGGTGCTATGTGGACATTAGTGCTATGCAGTCTAAAAGCTCTAAATTAGCTCTTGAAATATACTGAATATATGACACATGAAAGAGTTCTGCAAAAAACCAGAAAACTTCTCAAACACCTGCTGTTGCCAAAATACAGCAAGCTGCATACCAAGGAATTTAATCTTGTGTTAAACTGTACAATGTGCTTGTACTGGATAAGAGAAATAGAGAAGTTATCTTTACAGCTATGAAAATCAACTCTGAATTTCAAAATATTTACAGATAAAGTAAGTATAATTTTATTTCATTAGAAGGCTTGTTATATATATTACATAGATTCCTGTTGTGAGAGAGCAAGAGGTCATTTATGGCTTCTAAATTTACATGTTATGATCCACCACGTTGAACTCAGTCCTTAATACTTATAATTTATGGGAGTCAATCCAAGTTCTCTGTCTACATCATATACAGTCCTGGCTGATCATTTACTCATCTTTCCAAAGCAAATGAAAGATGTAACTTTCTTTTCCCATTCCTCCCTTCTCCCCAACAGTACACAGACATGAGCTAACTAGGTTTGAGTAGTGAGATCTGCTCCTCCCACCTACCAATAGCAAAGCATTCCATTTGTCTTCAAAGCTGTACAAAAGAGAATTTTTAGTTCAAAAGGAGGATGTGAACTTCTCTCTATCAGCAAAAAGCCACAAAAAATGAGTGCCTTTGAGAAAAAAAATCTTTTAAACACAATCTAAAAATAAAATCATTGTAAATCATCTTCTTTTGCTTTCACTTTCAGTATATTATTGAGGATGTCCTTACTAAAATGCTGAGGCAGTAGAAAAAAATATTTTCCTTTAAGGTTTAAAATCCCTGCTGTACCATAGTAAGGCATTTAGGAAATAACACATAATTATAGGCAGGTTTCATTAAACAAAATCCACAATGAATCCGGACACTGGCCGTGATTTCTAGGAATGAAGAGTATGTGTATGTATGTGTTTTCTGAATAGGACACTTATTAAGATTTTAATTTGCTGTCAAGGACAACTTACCACATCAAGATGAATCTTTCATGATTCATTTACCAAGTGTGACTGAGGCAACTGACATTAATTTAATCTGTGATTGTGAGCATTAGTATTCATAAAGAATCAGAAGCACAAATAGAACCATTTAGTCTTTCTTTTCTTCCAAAGAGATGGATTTATATTGTCTAGTGAAGATCACATTGAGTTGTAGACTTTCAAATAAATGTTGAAATAGAAATACTGAACTGAAATAATAATACTTGGAAAGATTTAGTGCTGCTCCTTAGAGATAGACTTGGGTGAAATACTGTAAAAAAAAGTACAAGTTTAATATTTACTCCCAAAAAGTAGTGTTTAACCTCAACAGTCCTTGTTATTTCTCATTTGGCCCAGGACTTAATTTTTGGGGGAGTTCTAACCTTGATTTAGAATGAATTGAGAAAGGGATGGGAAATAGTTAAGATAAAGTAAACTTTTATTTTTTATGTGTCCCATATTCTCCAGAACATAAAAGTAAAACTAAGCACATTTTGCCAAACCAATAGTGCATAAAAAACCCTATGTTTCATGAGAGAAAGACATCATTGCATAATACACATGAAACTACGTGTTTACTGTTAAATTGGTCACAGGAGCGTAGATAACCCAGATCTGAAAATAGAATTTATTTGTTAGACTTCCCTAACAACTTCTCCCTAAACGGGAAAGTAAAGGGAGGAAGGACATTATCATCCAAAATACCACCTCTGTTTCCTGCCCACAGGGCTTTGAACTTGAACTGCCTCTGAATGTCAGAGACTTAGGGGGGAGAACAAAATCATCTGCTCAGCACAAAGGCTGACAGCACCCTGGCTGCACCACTCTGAACCACAGCACTGTCCCAAAAGTGCTGGGGCTGGCTGGCCTGACAAAGAGAACATGAAGGGACAGATGTTGTTGTTGGTTATGTGATTTGCACATTAATGCAACACCTGTGAACTTAAGTTTTCTCCTGACTCCCACAAGTGTGATTGGAGAAAAACTGTCAGCAATGGAACTGGTCATGGAAAGGGTATTGAAAGAAGAAAACTGTGCAGAGCACCTACTGAGGACTTTCCCCAAAGACCCTGGTCTCTTACAGGTCTTTAAGCAACAGACTAATGCCTGTTCAATATGCCTTCAGGTACCAGCAAATAAGAGATGTAATAATTTAAGCTGCAGAAGAAGTAGAAATCCAAGGCATGACTAGAACCTAGAGAATTCATAGATTTCAACAAGAAACACATTCACTGATACAATGATTTAATCACTTCATATTTGATCTAAGGTTAATCTTTTATTCCAGTACCAATCTGGCATTTCAATCTAGACAGCTTCCATCAACTGCAGGCATTTTTTCAGTTCTGGCTCACAAATTAGTAGAATGATTTTGAAATTACGCTGCCTGGGAATACAAATATTGAGAGTTTCTGGCTGTGTAAAGCCATCTAATTAAGTAAAATACTGATTCTTTAATTTCCATAGACATAGCCATGTGACATTAACAACAGCTTAGGGACAGGAGATGGTAGAGGAGACAGTGAAGGCATTTCTAAGCTGAAAAGTTAAATACATGAGCTTATTTAAGAGAAACTCCTTGAATTGTCTGAGTGTACTGAAACAACCAAGGAATATAATCATTGTATTCATGATCCTCCAAAGGGAATAATTGAATGGATCTATACAGTAATGAGTAAGCAGATTAATTCCATTAAAAATATTTCACAGATAAATTAAGTATGCCTAATTTTACCCACATTACATACATTAATCCTAGACCATAAAAACAGATTCTACCTTTTACAGTTCACAGTATACAGTGGGATATCTTTTTCCCCCTATATTCATTCTCATATTCCCTATATATAATGCGACTTCAGGTAAAACCCAGATGTGAATCCACAAAGTAGGAAATCTGTATTTAAAGAAAATGACCCTAGTTAATTCTATGTTCTTTCCATATGTCAGTACATAAAACTGTATATTCCAACAATATTGGGAATTATTAGTAACTTATGGTTCAAGCTTTTGCATGAAATGGACCACAGGGTGAATTACTGAATTAATTCCTGACTGTAGCAGACAATAGGAGAAGGAAGTAATCCATCTCAGCAAGAATGTTTTCACCTAAAGGATTGTTAAGGGGCTGCTCAGCCAAGTGTGGAGTCACCACCCCTGGCAGTGCTCAAAAAACAACTTGAGGTGGCATTTACTGCTGTGGTTTAGTCCATATGGTGGTGTTTGGTCAAAGAATGAGCTTGATAATCTTGGAAATCTTTTCCAACTTAAACGATTCTATGATTCGATCATCTCGATTTTACATTTCTTTTTAAGCAATGGCTTTTCCCAAATACATCACCACCAAAAGGAGGATTTGCATAGTCATTTTGAAGTTAACATTTAACAGCTGCAGCAGGATGAACCGCCCAGCCCTTTCTTTGCCTTCCTTTCATCTGCTTTAGTCAGCAAACTTCTGCAGGACCTGCATGTATAGAAAGAAATCCAGCAGTGCCCAGCTGTCACACATTGGCAGAATTCATTGGTGAGAGCAGAAAAAAGTTCAGAGTTAAAACCAGCAGTTACCTTCATATATTTAAAGGCTTACATCCCCTTTTTAAGGATCAACATCCAGACTTCACTGAAATTAAGATTGAAATGTCCTCTTGAACTGGGACCAAAGCTGCCTGAATAGTAAGATAACAAAAATGAATGTGGTTTTCTGCTTCATGACAGCACTAAGGCACTTCAAACCACCACATGATAATGGCAGACTCCTTAAAAAGAATGAAGTAATGCAGCTTGTCAGACTAAGGTTGATCTTAAGTTTTAGGTTGGGTTTTGGGGGTGTACACTGGTATTTTTATTTGATTTGGAGACATTTTAGCTAAAATAAATTATCCAGTCATAAGCACTGTCAACAGATTGGAAATTCTGGTCTGAGGTTAATCTGTCAGAAATGAAAATAGCTCTGCTGTGTGAGGAGGCAGTGAAATCTGTCTCACAAATATCTTCAAAAATATTTCCATTAATGTCTCTACTATTTATGATGGAATAGTCATTGAATTTTGAACCTCAGACACATCTGCCAAGAGTTCTGGTTTTATAGTGCTGCACGTAAATGGGAAAGTGACACTGGAAAGTCCAGAACAGTTGGGTGCTTTCATCTGAAGCCTTTTTTCCCTCATCCTTATTGCAATGCTCTCTATAAATATTATTTGTGGAAAACTCTTTAATGTAGTGTTCTTCCATTGGTCACAATTCATCAATATGTGGTTCCTTTTCATCTGGGACAAAAGCACTCTCTGTCATCCCCAATGTCATATTCCACACCTAAAAAAAAATCTTCACCAAGCTCCAGAAAGCTGACATTGTAAATTAAAAAAAAAAAAAACAAACCAACAAAAACCACAAACCAAAAACACTTGAAGAGCAACAGCATAAATATTAACATAGATAAATATGATCTCATAACTTCAGAGAGGCTGTGCCACAGTACATGAGATTTCACAAGAGTACTGTACCAGCAAAGGGATATCGTTTTTAATTCTTTTGTTACTTTGTGTTACACACCTGACAGTGACTGGAAATATAGGTAAAAAGGCACAGTGCTGACATGCTGAATTCACTGCTCAGTTATCAAACAATAAAGCTTTTTCTGAAGCACACCACCAACCTCCAATTTTCCATTGTTGACTGCAATGTTGCCATGCAGTCAGAGGGGAGGGGTGAGCCACGATGTGGTGACTTCAGTGGTTCCTTTCTGACACTTCTGTGTTCCAAATTTCTCAAACATACAGACCAAATATTATTCTCTGTAATTTTTGCTTTTCTCCAGGCATGTTTCGTACCCCTTTACCAAAAGCATAAATAATTTTCCTCTTTAAAAAAAAATTAAATGTAGTATTCTCCTTGGCCATTTTGCCTTTACATAGTTTTTAGTCTAGACATATTCTATTAATATCTATTTACTTTGGGCCATGTTATGATGCTCCAGTTCAATAATACTTTACATCAAGAGTGAAATGTTGACACCTTTCTGAAGTTTTTGTAGCTTGCTTCACTTTGTCAAGGAAATCAAGGAGGCAATACAAATATACTGTTGTATGAGGGCAGAGAGCCTGGATAAGCCTTCCTGGTACAGTTTCGAGGTCCAGAGCTTATCATCCTGATCCACCAAAGAAAATTCACACACATGCTAGTTTTGTGGCATTTACAGAAAAGAGTGTAAACCTGAGGAACCAAAGTCTACGGTAGATTACTTAAATAAATCCAGCGTAATTCCAGGAAGTTAGTAATTTGGTAATTAAGTCCTTTAGGGATCACTGTAACTTTCAAAGAATGAAAGTGAAATTATCATCTCATGATGGAAAAATCTCACACCACACATATTTCAGACAACACAGAATCTCATCTTTTCATATTTGCTCCAGATAATAAAGGTTCTGAACATTATTAACTGCTAAATCTTCTTATTGAAGCACCCTCTTATTACAGTGGAGAACTGTTGTCACTCATTGCATTGGTCTGCAGCATTTCCAGAGGATGAATTTTGCACCCTGAGTCTGTTCAGATGTGTCTGGGCTCACAAGTTACCTTGTACACTATAAAAACCACGACTATAATAGAATTGTTTCCACAAGTCTAAGTTCCAAATTTTACTCAGCTCTGGGTGAGAGAGAACTATAGATTTACAGATGTCCAGATTGTAAACTTTCTGCACCTAACAGTTTTTGTTAGCTATGTTTGGATTATTTTTAGAATGTTGCTCATTTCCCTTTCTATTCCCTTCCAGACAACATGCAGTTTTTATGATTTTATCTGACAGCTTTGATCTTGATATTTGAAATGCCTAGGTTAGGAGAGGTCTTAAGCCCATACATTGTTTGCATATGTAAATTCTTATAAATTTTTACATCTTACTTTACTAATATTTACAATACTGATTTTTACATCTGTCTAAAGGTGAGGTTTGCCCTAAACATTGCATGTATTCAACTGTTCAGAGGACAATTGATTTGAATATGTGTTTTGTGTAGATTGTAGATTTCTAGCTAATCTTTGGAATTCAATTCCTTAGGCCATGCAATCCTGTAATTTTGCTCTTGCTCCTAAAGACTTCTTTGAGTAAGTTGGTTAAGAGTGATGCTTCAGATTTTACCTCCAGGTTTCTGTAAGCACTCACACTGAGAAGAATAATACTACCTGGAATTAAATAGGTTTATTTCTCCTTTTGCAAATTTGTATTCTGAAACTCAGCATGAGAGCTGCAAGTGTGTTCTGCGTCAGGGTGGGAAAGCGGCCAGAAAATATTTCAGGGTTGTTAAAATTCAACAAAACTTCCCTTTTGCACCAAGAGCAGTGGGATGTTGGGTGTATATTCATGCACCAGGTACACTGTCAGCTCTGCAGAGCAGCACCAAGGCTGGGAAGGCTCTGCCTGCAGCAGGGCTGTCACCAGCATTGCTTTGGGCAGACCCTGGCAAAGCAGTACAGCACAGCCAGACTCATGCTGAGCAGGACGTGGGGAACATGCCAGATCTGTCCATAAAACAAATGGAAATGGTGTTTTAGTGGAATGACGGAGGTAGAATATGATAAATACTTCTCAGAAATGAAAAATTAAGAGGAACTGTTGTAAAAGTTTAAAATACCCAAAGTTAAGTTCAAAGATGGAAACAGAGTGGACATAAACTGAAGAGAGCTATCAGCTTTTTCCACAGAAATCACAGGGATCGTGTGACACAGCACCGAAGACATATGGGTGTAATAAGGAAACATGATGTAACTGGGGATCACTGAAAGTTGGCCATATTAGGAAACTAACTGGATTATATAAATACTCCAGAGCCATTAAGTTTATAGAAAGGATAGTTTACATAATGGGAAATATTTATAGACTCAGACCTCCTGGTTATGTAGAAAGAACCAGATGGAAAGTATTGCAAATGTCAGCCATACCTAGCCTTTACACAAAGCACTGTAAAATTTTGTATCAGTCCAAAATATCTCCAGGCTCAAAATAAAAAGAGCATTTCTTCAAAGAATGCTAAGAAATTGTGCCCTGATGGTATAATTTATTTTTAGCACAGGATTTTAATTGTTTGTCAGTTTTATCTGGTAGCTCATTTTATTTTCTCTGAAAAGTGTAGGATTTTTATGATGTTTCCTTACTTCCTACTGAAAAGTGCCTGGACTGTCTTAATTTTATAAACACATACAGCCATAGAATCGTAGAATGGTTTGGGTTGGAAGAAATCCTTATGGTCTGTAGAATTATCCCTTGAACTTCTGTTCACTGAGAATTAAATTCTTATTCCTTAGGGGCTGAATGTAAGGATTCAGGGGTGAGGTAGGGTGAAGTAGGTTAATTACTGCAGCTTTACAAATCTGGGTTTACTAGACTGAGGCTTTGTTATTCAAAGCAGATCTACTTCATCAAGATAACATTCTCAATAAATGCATGGTAGTGTTTAAAAAATGTAGATTTGATGCTTAGGGACATGGTTTAGTGGTGGACTTTGCAGTGTTAATGGCTGGATTCAATGATCTTCAACTTCTTTTCCAACTGAAATGATCCTTTAGCTTTATGACTCACTGTGGCTCAGATGTCTATCCAAAGTCTTAATGAAACCTAAACCCTCAAATGGATTGAACACATAATTTGACCACGATTCAGCAGCCATTCAGATGTCTACAGAACTCTGCTGAGTAACTCACCTGTCACATCAGCCTTAACCCAGGGCAGGTTTCCTGCCCAGCCAGCATGAACTTGCAGGTGTAAGTCTCAATGAAGTCAGTAGATATCGACCTTCCTCTTGTGATTGCCAAGAACTTCTCAGACATCCACTAATATGCTTTGTTAACTGTGATATTAATGTTAACATTTCAACATGTTTCAAAGTAAATGAGTTTAGTGGCACAGAGATAAAAAAACCCCTCTCACTTCTATCATCTCCAGACCGATATTGTATTATTAACTTGCTTTTGTGGCTGCTATTCACTGCTGTATGTATAAAAATAGTCACTTTCAATTCCCTCCCTAGAGGATTCACAGCAAAAAAAGCTAAGAGTTCTTCTTACTCTTTTCAAAAGAAGCAGCACACAGGACAAAATCAGATTCTAGTGTTACAGTGATATTCTCTATTTCATGACCCTAATGACTTTCCCTTTAAACCTAGAAAAAAACTCCTTAGATTTGAAAATGCTGGAGATATTCTATTATCTAAGAAGAAAAGTTGGAAATGGTACTTTCAGAGAAAACCAGGCAAAAGAATTAATTAGCCAGCTTTTGGTAATATTGGTAATCTTACTCATATTTAAAAAAAAGCTTATGATCAAATGGGACACACAGCTTCTTCTTCCTTATTCTAGAATATGGGCTGCAATTCAGGTGCTGGATTTTTTTTGTCAGCAAGTAAAACTGGTGGTGTGTCCAGCCCTGACAACTGAAAGAAAGTAGATGGGCTTTTCAAATTAAAGCAGCACCATTGTTACTGAAAAATTTGAGTTCTGTATACTTCAGAAAAATATAAGATGGAAGAGACAAGTTATTTGAGAGTTAGGGTCAGGGGCAAAAATAGAAAATAATGCCATATATTGACATCAGTTATAAGTTTTCTGAAATATCCTAGCCTAGAGAAATTGCTTAGGATATGAGGTGGAAACAGCATATCAAGAAGATTTTCTTCAGAGTAATATTTGAACAAACTCACTGTATAAAACTAAAAAGGAACTGTTTCTTATCAATAAAGATAGTAGCTTATTTTTTAAATTTTCAGAATTCCTGTGCTAGAATTTAAAATATAAGGCATTTTCTGAGAGGAAATTTAGAGAAAACCCTTCAAAAGGCATCTCTGTAAAAGGAATTGCATGCTTTTTTATTCTTGCTTATAAAGACTATTACAGTTAGTTCAGATTGAGGTGGAAATGAAGGAATGATGTTAGGAGGGAGGCTTTACAATTAATTTCCTCTATATAACCCTATATATAGAGTTTTATATATATATATATAGCTATAAATCTAGCGGCAAGATATAATCAATCTCAATCACATTTGAGATTGTGTCACCACAGGGCTTTTAAGCAGGCCAGCATATGATTAACATTTGTCTGCATTAATAAAATATCCACAAAGCCTCCAAAATTTCATGGACCATAAGTCACATCAAACTTAGCTAAAGCTTTCATGACAAATTTATAATGTGGGACAATTGAGTTGTAAGTTGCACATGTTTTGAGTAGTCTTGTAAAAATGAGAAACAGAAATGAAAGTTTCAGTCATTGCATGCCAAATTCTGAAGACTCCTGAGAACCAAAGGAGCAAATTCCATACAAGAAGGCCTTGGGAGGCTTTAGCTGAAAGAATGACATAATATTAGAGATAGCTGTGAGTGTTGAAGGTTATAACCAAAGAAAAGATAAGATGAAGAAATCCTAGTTTCCCAGTAGGAAATTAGTGAATCCAAGTACAGGAGGAAACATGCAATCCAAACCTCTCAGATAATGACAGTCTTGCTATGAGCATCTGGCTTTAAAGCCAAGAGAATGTGGCCTTTCTGTCAGAATCTTGTTTACACCCAGAGCCATCCTGTCATTAGGGGTTTTTGAGATGTTTTAAAAGTAATGGAATTAGCATGACCCAAGGAAAATAATCTCCACCCTTTTTTTTGTACCAAGTACAGATAATTTTTCTGTGCATGTGTGCTATATTTGTTAACATCTCTGCTCTTAGCAAAAAACCCCCCAGCAGTTCTACCCACAGTATGTTTAACACAAAAAATATCCAAGAGGCACATTCGAGATGTTTCCTGCTGTTGGATCCTCCGTTACTGTGCACAAAAGGATCCACACAATAGCACCTGAAAACAAGATGTCACATCAAGCAAATGTAACCACCAAGCCCTGCAGGGCAAGGGGAGCCCTCAGCTCTCAAAGTACCTCTTACTCATAAATTACCATTGCCAAATATCTGCATGCTCCTCGGGTTTCTGGCTGTTGTCAGGAGAAATGTGGATAATTCAGGGATCAATCCAGCATTGCTTGGCTCAATACTTTGAAGCATTTGATTCCAAAGTACTAAAACATATCTCCCAAGGCTGAAATAGCTACATAAATTCAAATAAGGTTTACAGTGGAGGTCGGTTGGAGATGGAACAGGTCAAAATCAGGTGCCAAGATTAGTTCATTTTGAGAATAAAAAAGCTGTTACTTTCATTCAACCAAGTCTTTCCACAAAAAGTGTCAGCCCTCACTCACAAAATGAAAAAAGAATGAAGCAAAAGAAAATCCACACAAAAAAAATTGAAATGCACTGTAGAGACAGGCAGCAAGGAGAAGGCATAATTAAAAAAAATACTACTGAGGGCTCATCTGAGGATTTGTAAAGAAGAAATGTATTTCACTTGAAGATTTTTCTTTACAGTTTGAATAATAAAATTTTGGATTCAAATACATCAATGGCACCAGGATCTAAGTGGATAATTGAAGAGACTTTAATATATTTAAGCAACCGTTGCATCTCATCTCACATCAAAACTGGATTTTTCCATTTTATTTTTTCCTTTTAGGTTTTCTCAGTGCAATTGATATGTATGTATTGTATACACAGAATACAAGCACAAGAAGGAAAAGAAACAACCTAATTCTATTCTCCTGTATTCTCTGTTTCATTTCATATTATTAACAGTATGAATCATAGTCTAAAAGTATTCCTGTGAGGATAACAGAAACCAGTTCAGATTTCATTTGGCACAGTTGTAGAATGTCCAGTCTTCTGGACTTTAAACAACAGTGAATATGAAACTGTTGTGAGGGGATGGAAGAAAGGAGGAATTAAAGTGAAAGAGCAATAATTGCACGTTGTTGGAGGGTTTTAAATGGGTTTTAGCAAAAACAATCTTTGTTTAAACAAATGTCAGTAGAGGCAGAATGCCATTGTAGCAGTGAGGAAAACAGGATTAAAAACAATAAACTTCTCACAGGGTTTGTTTCAGCATGTATTTTCATTCTTGTCAACCAAACTTAAATAAGAGGACTTGATAAGGAGGCATTTGTGGCATATTTATATTACACGAGAGACAATGTTTTGAAATAACACGTGTGAAGTGCATTAGGCATCTTAGTGTGGGCTTTTCTGCCAAAGAAAGTTGCAATGGAAGGAAAACAAACAAATAAACAAGTGTCTACAAGTTTTCAGAGGCAGTGTTAGCAGCTAGAAAAGGAGGTTCCAGCCGTAAACAGTGGTGTAAGCAGGTAAATGCCTTTCTTTTATTTATATTTGTTACAACCATAACAATATATCAAGAGGTGCAGGGAAAGACAAAATTTGAAAAATTATTATGGTATGTCCTAGTAAGGGTTTTGTGTGCATGAGTTCATGGGAGAAGAGATTTCTAGCACAACAGCAAAATGAAAAGAATATCTTCTCAAACTTGAGTAACCATCCTAGTCTGAAATTAAGTTTGCTCTGTGTTCAGATGACTGAAGAGAAAATAAGGGATGTTCTTGGTTAAAGACTACAAAGGCAAAGAGAGCAGTCAATCCTCACCAGTCTATATTTGCTGTGGAGCTGTTTTATTTTTTCATGGTGTTCTATAGACTTTTATAATTCAAGTTCTCAGTTTTTCTGCACCTCTTGTTTGCACGATGCTAAGGAAATGTATCGGGTTTATATTGTCTGGTTCTTGCCCCGCTTCTCCTGTTTTTCAAGTCCAGCTTTCCTTTTCTTTTTTTTCCCCCCTTTATTAAATATTCATTTTCCTGGCAGTCCAAAGTCAGTAAGAACTGAGTGTAGCATTTGCTGTAGCATTTGGTACCTTATTTTCGGCATTTGCAACAGGTAACTTTGTAAAAATAGAGTGTGAATGTGACACACATTTAGTAAGTATAGCTGCAATGAAAAAATGGCAAGATTGTTTTCATGATGGGCACCCAAAATATCTCCTTGGATATCCTAATGGGGACACGAAGAGGGACAAAAAAGGTCCAGCCCAACAATCTCTCTCACCACACCCTGTAAAAGGACACCTAGAGATTACCGGGGTAGAAGAGGCAGGACTGGTGTCATTTCCCTTAGGCTATTTAGTTTCTAAATAAATATCCACACATGACAAAGAACATAAGGCAGAAGACACCACTACTTTTCACTTTAGCTCCTTGCATCAGGTCTGACTTATGCAAGGCTTGTAAACTGAGAAAAGATACTCCCATCTCATCCTTTTTGCATTATTCTTAGTTAAATTCCTGTCCCTTGTCTCCAGTAATTACTGAGTATGTGTTTCTGCATTCAGAATAATTGTAAACTTTCTCACACATTAAGTGTTAATTTTCTTTAGCTGAAGAAATTCAGAGCAGTCATTGCTTCCCAATGGAATTACTGCTTCTAAAGAATATGTCAAATTAAAGATAAACCTTGACTGCAGTTAGTTTTCTATGTTTGTGCTGTCTAATAAATAACCCAGTGGCTGTGCACCTGCCCTGTCAAAAAACTGTACATTGGAACTCCCTAAGGAAAAATCTTCCTGAATATTTCAGCATCTTGATGTACCAACTACCCTTATCTGTCCCTCACTATTCCTCTACTGAATAACCCAAGGGATGCCACAGTCTGCCACACTGGTGGTGTGACTGCTCTGAAATGTGCACTGCTGGGCTGAGAAATCTGTCAGCAGCAGCAGCACTCTGGAAGGAGAGCCCTGTGCTAAATGATTCATTACCATAGAGTCACTTGGTTGGTGTGAGCTTCTAAAATAAAATTGCTACAAAACCCTGTTCCCAGCAGACTGGAAAGTGAATGCCAAGTCATGATTTGGAGAAAGAAAGAAACACTCTCCTGATGCCCACACAAATGTAATCTGGTCCATTCTGGGTGTATTTTCTCTTCAGTCTGAGATATTTTAAGACAAATTAGAGTTCTTATTTGGGTTTTTCCCCTTGTTTCAGGCTCTAAGCAAACTCATTCTATGACTTTATCTTATTCTCTGCTTTCTGTCTTGTGTAGCAAGTCATCACCCAGATATGGACACGCAAACAGACCTTTGATTCTTGTTCCTTAGTGCATTGTCCACAGCTGAAAATCAGAACTGAGCTGGTTTTATCTCTAAATGAACACTGACAGGTTCTGGAGACTTCACAGACTGGGTATTTTGGTGGAAGCCAAGCTTTATAGACTGCACTGCTGATTCACTAAGACCTTGTAATCTGTTCTAGTTTTCAGCACTGGATCCAAAGAAATGAATCCCTGCAGCAAAAGCCAAGAGAAGGAGATACAGAATTCCAAGCTTACTGGACAGATTATGTATATCAAAGATTTCTTCTTTCTCCAGAGCTTTTATATTTGGCAAAAAGAAAAATCAATTTACTCCAAATAACAATTAAAAAAAAAACCCTCAAAAAACCCAACTAAACCCCCCCTCCAAAAAAATTAAAAAAAAAAAAAATCAAAACTTCTTTTCATTTAATCTGGTGCATCTAAATCAAATGCCTTCTAATCACTGCTCTTCATTTTTTTTTTCTTCAGTATTTAAAGACATCGTAGCCAAGAATCTGAAGCACGAAATAACTATCTTTGGTTTTGCCATCAAATGAATGCTCATGCCCAGCGTATATTTGATCACAAAATTAAAACCTAAAGAAGTCTAGAGAAGGAAAACCTTAAGGTTCAACCAAGTTCTCTGACCAAAACTGACACAGGAATGGGTGAAAACCGGCAAGAGCCTCATCTGTGGAGACTGCTGGCTCCACGACCTAGAACTGAGACTCACAGTCAGGTGACAGAGGATTCAGATGTTAACACATGCACATTTTCAGCTGGTGGCAGTTGTGAAAATGTGCAATTTAAGGTTAACCTTCAGGGAAAGAGGGCTGAGTTACTTTTTCGTATTTGCTGCCACTCTTAGTTTCCAAATGAGGAGTTACAGGCACTCAAATGTTACCCACATGCTCTGCAAGGCTCCTGGTCTTTGATTCTTCAGCTACACCCTGATCTCTTGAGAAGTTTTTCAAATAACAAATAGAAGAAGATTAGCATAGCTTAGTGTAATGAATATGGGGAAAAGACAGTTTTGATGCCCTTGAAGTTGGAGGGGTTTTTGCCCACTGGGAATGTGTTAGGTAAACAGAAAAGGAGAAATAAGCTGAAGAGTGCCTCCCATCAGTATTCTGCATCTGTGGGAGATGTGTGCAGTGTGACAGCCAACAGTAATGGAATGTGATCAGTGACGTGCCATGGGAATAATGAATTCTGTCACTTCCCTTGTTATGCAAGTGCCACAGCTCATTTCTATTCCCTCTGCATTCAGGGGGTATATACCCAGAATCAGTACACAATAACAAAAAAAAAAAGAATTTTTGCCTTTGTGGACAGACCAGATATTGTGTTTGTATCCTGAAAAATTTATTATACAAACAAATTCCATATAGAAAAGATATCTTTATGCTTATACACTGATAAAAACTGTTATTTGGAGGTTAGTTAATATACTCCTGAAATTTTGGGGTTTTTTTCCTAAAACACAGCCAATTTTCATTTATGCTTGATGGAAAATGTATGTCAAAATATTTCTCAAGTTACTCTATATATAACCACTGAAATTTGAAATATATGTGTAGATATATTGGAACAGAAATTTGCCCATAATCTGTATTTTTGAAGGAATATATTTAATGGATAGAAGTCACAACCCAATATTATCACCTATTTATTTAACCTCAAATATGTGCTATGAAAAATATAATTCAGCTGGATTTCAAGTAGAAGTAACGTACTTTTCTAGAGAGCCACAAGAGGGAGTAAAGAGTTACCTTGAGAAAATTAAAGTTTGTAGAAATGTAAATCACTCTATGAACATTTATCCAGACTGCAATGAGCAGCAAAGGTGTCACAGAGAGAAATAAAAGATGATTCTTGAACTGTCAGGGCTACCTGGCTTAAGAACAGATCTCAGTGCTCTAAGGGGATTTGCAACACCACGACATTTTAAATATTCAGTTGATTTTCCCTCTGTATTCTATTTTCATATAGTGTGAGAACCAGCATAACTCCACACAGATGTTTTTTATTCAAGTTTAGCAACAGTTTTTAAAGACATCTTCTTTGTCTGTCTGTGTAAGGTCACATTTTCTATGCTGGTACATGAAAAAGCTTTTAGTTTGTCTGCACTGAAACATCAACACAAGGAAACCTATATAACAACTTTTCTTACTGAAAACCTGCATTTTTCTATAGGTGTTTTCTGTGGCTTCTGAAGCGTGGTCATGAAAAGCTGTTGTCTGGTACTGCTGCTCTGATGTTTTCACCTGATGTTGTCCTGATCTCACCCAGGGATGGGGAATATATATTTTCTTTCCAATGCAGATCCACTTTGGTCAACATTTACCTTTAATATAAGATATGAATGAAGTAACTGATAAAGGTAAATGTATATGAAGTGTTTGTTAGGTAATTATTCTCCATTTCAAACCTATTTCCTTTCCATTTATTATGTGATACATAGTATAATTAAGATTGAGGAGTGATTTCAGTCTTGGTGCGGTCCCGAATACAATTTGGCTTTTCTGTGCATTTGCTTTAGCGTTAAAAGGGTTGTTCTGCTTTTGTTCACAATCACATCTGAAATAAGTTTCTCCATGATAAAAAAATAGGCTGAACTGTTTCCCTGGTGGAACTGGTAAATCTCTGTGGATGAAACAGCTGTTCTTAGAGCAATTGTTACTCCTAGATCAGCACCTCTCAAGTCCCGATGACATTTCTGCAGGCTATGTAATATTTTTTTCTGCTGACTCTGTCTGAGAGCCCAGCTGTGACTGTGTGAGAGAAAGCAATGCTATTGTGTTTCCACTTCCTCCTCATCAACAAGCAAGAGCTGTGTCAGACCCCACTGGTATGCTGCAGTCTGGGAAGGAAATCAAATTTTCAGCATCGAGGTTTCCTAAGGTTATTATGCAAAGCTTGGCTAAGATTACTCAGGAAAAGGAGGGGGAAAAATGTATTGCTGTGTAGAAGCAGCAGATGATTATCATTAACTGAATGCATGTATTTGGCAACAAGAAAAGATAGTACATACTGTGCTCTGACATACCAGATGGCTTCCCAGAGAGACTCCTCTGAACATACTAATACTCTGGGAACACCAGGATAAGTAAACACAGAAACACTTTCTTGAGATTCATTGAAAGCTAAATATCCTCATATTAAATTTCTCAGCTCTCAGAGCTTGTCTTAAACTCTGTTAAGTGCTAAAATGCTTTTTTAGTGTGTGTGTTTGCTAAAGGTGTCCTATCCCTGCAGCCTGGAGCATTAAGGTACCTGCAGGAGTAGGGGTTGGAAATTAGTCCAGGAAAGAAGCAGATAGATTGCACCAGTTTAAACTGTGGCAATTCAGTACTAAGAGGGCCACCTAATAAACCATAGGTTTATTAGGCACACTGGGTTTTTTTCTAAAATGAGTAACGTGGACTTATCTAGGCAAAAAACGTGACCATGACTGGTTTTCTCCAATACAAAATGTCTCTCTTTGGGAAGTATTAACAGGTCACAAGGTGACAAGGTAGTTTACAGAGAGACTTGAGTGGTGGAGGAGGTGACAAAGACCTCTGATTTCTCCTCAGTGTACAAAGTAGTATGCTCAAATAAGAAAATTGGTGGCTGATGAGGAGGGTGTCTGATTTTGTCTCTGTCCTGTCTTGGCTTTCAGCTTAGGACCATTGCACTGCAGGTAACTCATCATGTGCATCATCTGAGATTAAACATCCATGAGACCTCTGAGTCACAGACTGGAACCTCAGACCTGAAGAAGCTGTTTTGAGAGTTAATTGACTCTCTTGGTGAAGCTCTTGAAATACTTAGAGGAACAGCTCTCAAGAGAGACATAAATTGGTACAAGCCTGTCTTGATACAGCCTGAGGGTAGACCGTCTCTTACATTTTCTTTCTCACCTATAAAATGTGTAATATTTTTCTTTATCCTAATTGCTTTTAATTGGTAGAGAGGAAATAATCTGAAGTGACAAACTGCATGTTTCATGCTTCCAAGCTTGGCCATTCCTGCTGTTCCTCAGACATCTGCATCTACAGGTCAGTGCTAAAGTTTTGAGCCTACCCTTCTATGGATAGCTGTGCATTTACAGGTTGGCTTTCAAAGCCCATGCCCTATTCTTTGTGCTTTAATTCTAAAGTACTTGAAATTGTTTATGGAAGAGAGGACTGCCCATGGAAGACTTTAGAAGAAGCTTTACTTTAGCTATCTAAAATTCACTTTTATTGTGTACTAGAGGAGAAGGGAACAAATCTCAAAATCTCATAAACTAAGAAAAAATGTATTTGCTAAATTTTGCTCAGCCTCTGTCTTCAGCTTCTATAGGATGTGAATGATCTTTTTATCACTTATATCACTTCTGACTTTATGGAGAAAAATAGCCCCGAATTTTTACCTTGCAGGCTTACTTCTGTGTGGTTTGATGCAGAACTACTCTATCAAAGTACTTAAAACTCTGCCAAGATAGTTACAACCCAACTGTTACAGGGAATTAATTGTATTGATTAGGGAATTATTTTTCTCAGGAAACAGCTCTATAAACTGCCAGCAGTGCTCAATGTTTATTGAAATGTTACCAGTGTAATCCCTCTGAATCAGCAGCTGTGACCATTCTGAATGCTGAGGGGAAAAGCAGTGATAAACTACAACCGTGAAGGACTGCTCATCTCTTAACCCTTGGGTTAAATCAAAGAGACTTTGAGACTTAAGAGATCATAATAGGCCATAAATATGCACATTGCTGCCTGCATTTGCTCCTGGCTACAAGGTTTAATCCTTTACACCTCACATCGTAGGGAGAAGCAGGCAAGATAGAAAAATCTGCGACATGCACAATATATTTATTTCCTTGCAGCATAAGCTATACCAAATCTTAAAGGGTGTTGGAGTAACGCTTCTGCTATGCAAGTGCAAAAGTTGACCAACAGGTATTTGTCCACAAAACTCCTTCAGGAGGTACCCAGTATAAGCAGGAGCTGTTCTGCTTCTACCACAGAAACTTATTGTCTTGGCACAAAAAGACAGTTTTAACTCAGCTGATCTCTACTACAAATTCCTCTTGTTAATAAAGTCACTTAATAGCCCTCATGTAAATAAAAAAGTTTTCTGAGAAAAGTAGTCCCAATAATAGTGGGGGAAATATATTGTTTAGTAAATATTCCACCTTAATTCAGAATCTGCAGGGTAATGGTGACACAGACTTTTTTGGTGTGGGTGAAAGAGTGGTGTCTATATTAAGTGCTGCAAAACAAATTTAGAAATATATACAATCCTTTTTGCCATTAATAATTGATGCAATTTCTTGTCACAATCTTATTCTCTCTTTAGCCATTTCTAAAAAAACCACATTATATTTTGAGCCTATTTCTTCACAGTACATAAGAGAGTAGTATCTGAAATCACCTTTTTGAAGGGACTATGTGAAGTTATCTGCAGAGAAAAGTGCAGTTTTCCTAAGAGAATAACAGTTCAAAGTGCATTCATAAAGTGGAATCAAGCATTGTACTAAGCACACGAACAAGATAAAGAAAAAAAAGAAAAAAGAAAAAAAAGAAAAAGAAAAAAGAAAAAAAGAAAAAAGAAAAAGAAAAAGAAAAAGAAAAAGAAAAAGAAAAAGAAAAAGAAAAAGAAAAAGAAAAAGAAAAAGAAAAAGAAAAAGAAAAAGAAAAAAGAAAAAGAAAAAGAAAAAAAGAAGAGGTGAAGGTGGTAGAAACGCCAGACTCGGTACCGCGCGGGGCCACGAGATGGCGCTAAACGCCCGCCGATAGCACCAGGCGCGCGACAAACGGGGTGACGTCATCAGCCAGAGCGCTGACGTCATCATGAAACTCTTCTCTCACACCGATGGCCTCTTCTACTTTTTTATTCTCTTTCTGTTTTTCCTTGTTCGTATTGATGAAGTTCAGCAATTCTGAACGAGTCAAACTTCAATAAATTCTTTATCAATATGTTTTGGTATAGATAATTAGGTAAGTAAATTTATTATACATATTAATGTAAAGCATCAAACCAAATATAAACTAGTAAGAAAAAGCTTATAGCAAAAAGTCAATTCTTGGAAATAGTAGTTTCTTCCATCCTGGTTATTAAAGAAAAAATCATTTGTGCTTAAAGTAACTATGAGTTTCTCCACATTTTTGCTTGCAATACCTTCTGATGAAGTTTGGTATGGCCACTCCTCAAGGGCCACCCTGGTTCTGCCTCTCACAGAAATGTTCAGTTATTTTGGAGGATGTTTTGATAGGAAAAATTCATATGGAACAATGGGGTAGTTCCTCCCAGAGTCAATGATCAGCAATTAAGAAGAAAACCCAAGCAAGTCTTCAGGCCAGGTGTGTGAGAACACTCCCACAGTGGATCACAGTGTGGAGGCCCCACTTCCTTTCCTATGGCCCAGCAGAAAGCGACAACAGTGGAAAAAAGTTCAAGATAAATTAAACAAAATGGCTTTACAAGTTGAGACAGATTTGCCACACTAACAACATCCCATTTGTGTCCTGGTCTGGTGCTTATGGACAGAGTCAGACAAAGAGGCAGAGAAGCTACTCCACTACAGCTGTGTTTGGCTTTGACATCAGGCAAAGTAACTATGAGAGATTTAAAAGCAGAGTATTAGACTGATTTCTCCTCTTAGAAGTAGTATGAACTCATTTTAATGCTAAAAGTTTATATGCCACTATTCTCCTAAAGAAAAACCTGATTCATCTCAAAAAGGGCAGGTATTCCCATCAGGAGAATCCAATGAGAATGCTGATTCTCGCACCGGGAATTAAGATGTATTTTATTGACCATATAAAATGACAACATAATGACAATTCCAGCTTTCTAATTCCCCAGTAGAAAAGAGGCAGATTAACTGTCTCCAGAACTGACTGATTTTTTATATATATTTCCCCCCACCTCTCTCCCAGGAGACAAGGTTGATTGTTCAGCCCATCCTGCTGACTGAAAGAAAATCCCGCCTGATTTTTATTCCTGGAGAAAGCTCAGAGGAACAACTACCTGACTGCTAAAGTACTTTGCCAAGTGACTGGTGTTTAGCTTCCAAACCAGCTACAATCAGCAGCTTCAAATCCCAGAAGCATCTCCCGGGCTAGAAGCAGAAAGCAGTATAGTAAAAATTCCAAGATATTTCAAGAATTCTGTGAAAAAAAAAGACTTTTAAAAACATATTTTCCAGCTGATTGAAAACAGTAGATGTAAATAGGAGGTGGTTTATTCCAATCTTTTGGAAAATGCTTTTGGCAGATCTATTGTTTCCTTCATGCCTTTTAAATGGGCTAATTACTTCAAAGAGGTTGCATTTAGTGGTGCAACTAGTTGAGTTCAGGGGGATCCCAGGCTTGACATGGGTGACAGGAACAGAGAGACAGAAAGATCAGAATTTTGCCCCTGTCTCCCCATCCACAGATCTGTGCTCCAATCTCTTGCCTGGTTTGTCCCTGCATTGCTGCTTGTCCTAGACCTCTTTCTTCTCTGTAACAACTGCTTCCTCCACTGATATACAAACACTGAAATGTGGAGAGAGCCAGGACAGTTTTATGGTGATATGTGAAACAAAATACAACAAAAATGCAGACAAAGGCTTGCCACCTACATCTTGACTGCAATACACAAGTAAGGAAATAACCCTCAGCTGAGGCACATGGATTTGAAATAGGAACCTTTGTATTTACCCACGAAAAGGATTAGCAGCATCTAGACCCCTTGTGGGACTGCAGCAGGAGCAGCTGTAGATTCTTTGCCTTGGCTGCTTAATTAATATCTGCCTTCCTCTGGTTTATTTGCACAGCAGAAAATCTTTTTTAAAAGTGTGTTGTAGCTTTAGCATTTAGTGAAAGCTGAAATCCATTTTCTGTTCACTCTGACCTTTGGGTACCACATACATTTAGTTATATAAAAATTTTAACCTCCTTCCAATGCAGCTTTGTAAAAAGATTGGTACTGCTATTTTAAGATTCCTGGGTTGAGGGGATGCATAGGATATGTCTGTATTTTTTTTTCCTGTCCCTTAATCTGTTTAATAAAACACTTGGGCACACTCTGTCAATATTGTATTGAGACATTTGGGGACTCACAGCCAGCTGCTTGTTGGCCAGATCAATATCAAAGGCAAATCTGGAGCAAGGCAGACTTTGGAGGGCCAGAGGAGACTGTAATATAGAAAGAACCAAACACAGAAATGAGACCACGGAACTGTAGAGCTTTCTTTCAATTAGCTATGTTGAACCACTTAAACATATTTTTTCCTAACTCTACATACTTTAGTTTTTTTCCTTTTCAACAGGACAGTGTAGCCAAATTAAATAGAAATTACCATACTTATTAAATGGCAATTAGGGTTTGTTTGCTGCATTGCATTTCTCCCAAATTAATTTACTATTGCTATAATGGTGAACAGTTAAACCATTTGATATGGTTGAATGTGCACATTAATATAATTTAAAGAGCATAATGATGACCCATTTTATTACTTCTGTATTGTAATGCTGAATTAATTTATGCCAGTTATAGTTGATTATTATGGTTATTAACATCAGTAAGTGCTCTTTAACAATCAGTCGAGATCTAACACTAACTGCCTTGTTAGAGCTAAATTAAATGCTGGAGACACTCTGCTCACTCTGTAACCCTATCCAGTTTCACTGCAGTTTTCTTCCCTTTACCTAGTAACCTCAGAAGCTGGATTAACTGCAGCAATTATATGCCTCATTAGCAATAAACAATACTAGCTGGCTGCTGGTGGCTATTGTGCCACAGGTGCACGTAGCCATTACAGCTGTCTCAGCAGACAGAGGGGGATACAGCAAAACCTCTTCTCTCTGGAGTGTCTAATCTCCAGGAAATAGAAGGTGGTTTAGCCTGCTAATGACAAGGAATGTTGGGACAATGTTGACATGCCCCATAAAGCTGCAGAACAAGGCAAAATATTTTTTTTTTTTAAAAAAGGCTGCTGCCTCTCTATAACCAACTAAAGAACTGTGATTTATACTTTTTCAAATTTCTATATGAACAAATTGCAATGCCCACAGTTAATATAAAACATGTAGAAACCATATTTCCAATGTTCTTGACTTTTTACCTATATTAAAGTGCTTCATGTGAATAAATAAATGCTTTCAGCTACATAGATCAATTCCACTGTTGTTTAAATGAAAGTTTATTTTTAACTAGAAAATCAAAAGTGGTGTCAGAATTTTAAAATCCTCCTGAACCTTGCAAAAGTTTCCTTCATTTCAGGAAGGGGTAGATGTGTTCTGGGCACTTCTCCAAGTATTTGTTTCCTTCATTTTCCTTAGTGAATTCCTAATGTGAAATAAAAATAAAGCCTGAGAAAATACAGATAAAGGATTTTGCTGTAAGATTGTTTGAATAACGTGCTGCACTGGGAGGTGTTGCAGAGACAAGTGCAGGGCAAAGACAGTGCAGGTGATCCCACAGGTTCCTGACACCTTGGTAAGGCAAACCAATAATATGCTGTCTGCTCAAGGTCCTTGAAGCAAACAATTCCTTTGCAACCAGAGAAAAAGTCCAGTGCCTGCAAGAGGAGACTGAAATCTTTACTACTGCAAACTCTAAATAAACTTGCATAGCTGGAGGTGCTGAATAAGGATGTAGCACTTGGAGGAACCCTTGTCATTTTCTTATAAAAGAGACATTGGAGAAAATATTATATACACTGTGTTTCACAGAGCCTGACTAATTGGAGCTTCATTTGGAGATATATGTGGTTGAAACTTCACACAGTGTTTGCATGTCTGATGGGTGCACTATAAAGGTTTTAAGCAGTCTCTTCACATCCCTATCCCTGGTCTTACTGTTCACTTTATCTGCGTCTGTATCTTTCTGTGTGTCTGTCTGCCCACCTTTGAAGAGGCCCACAGACATGTCCCTGCCAGGAAAACCTGATGAGATACTGGAGGAAGGTGGGCAAAAGGGCACAGAGCAGTGGCAGAGAAAGCAAACTTAAATCACACTATCATTTCAGCCTGATCTCACAAGGAAATTATAGGTACGGGCACTTTCTGAGCCTGGCTCAAATAAGCCTGTAAATTCAATTTTTTTTTTTCTTTCTTTTTTTTTCCCTATCTGTTAAAGAGGAAAAGCTTCAGATCTTGAGGACAAGGAGTGAGCACTAGTGCAATGTATTTTCCCAGCCTCCCTGTCTAGGATCACACACCCCTGGGACGGCTGGAGTATGAGTCCAGATACTCCTTTCCACTTCAGCCTGAAATCCAATAACTCCATACACCAATGTGTTGCCAGAAAATTAAGGGAAAAAATGCACAGAAAGCAGCTGCAGGGAAGCAATCACCATTTCCAAACTAGAGCAAGAGAGTCTAACCTCATCCCAAGTAAAAATTGCTTTATGAACTGCTGTCAAATCCCTGAGTAACAGGGGCTACAGTATAATTGGGTTTGACAAGGGGAGCAGCATATGCCAAAATTAATCAGGATGCTAGGCTGTGTGAAAGAGAATGGCCTAGAAGGTCCAAAGAAATCTTACACTAATTAGAAGCAAGAATATCAATTGATCCTTGTATATAGTGTGGAGGCAATTCCTGTGTGGGATAAGAGACCCCCAGAAACCATGTCTAACCTTGCAAGGAGGAAGATGTGAAAGGATTCACTAGTGTTCTTAATAGCAAGGGTGTGCAGGGTGCCTGAGCCGTTGGGCAGAAATGCTTCAAAAGCTGGAAATATGGTTTGGTGAGAGACAGTGAAATACAAGATGAATTCTTACAAGCAGAAGTGTAGAGCAAAACACTGAGGCCAACAAAAAGAAAATAGTAAACATACCTATTAAATACAGAAAGTCAGTTTGATGAATTCTTTGAGCCAGAGGTAGGAAATTGGATAATGAGAGAAAAAACCAAGGAGGAGGGGAGAAAAGTTTTATGGAAAATACACCATGTTTCCATGACAGGATGTGGAGTGGATTTTATTTAAGGCGATAAAGATGATCAAGGGGAAAACATTAGAGTTTTATGGATTTTATTGGGGAGAAGTCATGGAAGGTTTGAGTCTTAAAGTTTGGATGTACCACCTCCTGCCACTACAAACACAGAGGAGCCTTTCACTCTGTATGCAGCTTCCAGACTCAGACCTGTCAAAATTGGCAGGTCCACAGGCAGTAGCTTTTATGAGTCTCATTTTTGGACATGTCTTGGACACTCAGTAGATTTGCACGTACGTGACAAGCCTCCTGTATTGCAGACAAGCCTGGGCTGTGCAAGGCAGCAGAGCTTTGTCCTTGGTGTGCAGGAGAGCTCTTCTTGGTTGACACCATGGTCTTTTGTCTGGGATTTTTGAACATCTGGTAGCCCGGGCTGCTGGCCATGCTGAAATCTAGCAGTCTACCATCAGAAAGTTGGCAAATGTGAAACAATTTTTCTTTTCTTCTGTGAGATTTTTTTCTCACAATTCTGTTAAAATACAGCACTCCTTGCTGGCCTCTGAACATCTGCTCTCAGCTGGAGCAGAGGAGGCACCAGGCTGCTACCACAGGGCATTTAATTGAGGTATATAATTCCCTCTTGAAGAAAGTGTGCTGGCAGCTGTTGCTTGGTACCCTCCTGAATTGTGTGTTTACATGCATCATATTCACAATATTATCCTCCAATATTTGTTCAGGATTCAAAATATGACTTGGACTCCTCCCAAACCTGATGAGAATACTCTGCAGTGCCCTTCCTCTGAGAAGCTGCCCAGATTACATTTTTAACTATCTAAACACTACTGAATATCATGTATCTTCCAGTCACTATATGAACTCCAGATGCTTCAATGAAGAGGAAAATCTCAACAGACTATTGCCACTGTGTCTTGTCTTCCTGGTCGTTTTTTTTGGTGTTTTTTGTTGGTTTGTGGGGGTTTTTTTGTTGTGGTTTTTTTGTGTGTGTGTTTTTGGGTTTTTTTTAAATGTAATTTATTCCTTTATTATGTGATGAAAATATATAACTTGGTGTGTCAGATTATCAGATTCTTAGCTGATATCAGCCCACTGAAGCCAGGCTGTTTTACCTCTTGTGTGTTAGCCTTCTCCTCTCACTTCTTTGGTTTTGTTTCTTGTTTTAGACCAGCAATTGCAGGCTTCATCAGAGATGGGGCTCTCAATATAATCAGCATAATAGTAATGCATAAAAAACCCCACTAGTCTTCCAGAAAGTTTGGAACCATGTTCACACAGCCTAGCTTCCACCCAAATCCTCATGTCCAATGATTTCAACTGTTTGTTTCTAAGTTTTATTTTATTTTTTTTAGACTCAAAAAGTCAAAGGCCTAGCATCTTCTAAGAGTTCTCTGTCAGGGCACAGTCTAGAAATAGGTTTCCTACTTTGAGATTTAAGTCCTATGCAGATTTATTTGTGTTCCCACTTTAATCCAAGTATGCTAAAATTTCCATATGAAAATTGGACGATTTTTTTTTAGTCCTGTGTGGGGCAGTGTTTAATGATGTTTCCCCAGCAGCTTGCAGGCTTTGAGCAGAGCCTGCCTGGCTGGTGCTGCACACCCTGAGTGTCTCACACACATTCTGGCCTTGCTGCAAGCTGCTGCCTGACAGCTTCCTGCAGCCTTTGGAGACAGCCAGGGAAAGAGAATGAGAGAGACACGTTTAGAAGTAGCTGTATTTAGTATGTGAGAAATAAAAGCAGCCCTTGAAACCTCTTTGGGGCTGGAGGGGGCTGGGAAGCAAACTCTGGTTTGCAAACAGCGGAAACTTCATCCCTGCCTTTCTCTCTCTCTCCATGTAGCACCCTTATATTTCAATGCTAAGTGCTTTCTAAATTCCTCCTGGGGTGACTATTTACATATTATAATGTGAAGTAATGAAGGGAAAGGGATGTTATGCAAAGCAATTGCCTCTTGTCCTCTTCTCCTGAGTGCAAGGGCCAAGCACATTTCCTGCCATCTGTTTAACTCCATCTCCTGATGCTCATAATGAACCTGGCAGTGCTGGACAGATGGAAATCACTGGCAGGCATAGCTGTTTACTTGTAAAGGCAGCCCTAATTTGTTAGACTTGCCAGGCAAGTCCCCAGTGGTCAGATATTTCATAGTGATGGAGTGTTATTAAAAGAGCTCAGGTGAAGAAAGCTCTTCCCAGCATATGTGCCTGAGCTGAAGGCTGAGTTTTGCCACTGTGCCAGAACAGCAGCAGAGCTCGATGCTGCTATTAGCAGAATTGAGGCCAGGCTCCTGACCTTGTCTGGTGGCAGTTCTCACTCAGTCTCACACTGACCTGGGCTTCGTTAGCTCTACAGCCATCTGCCACAGATCAGATTTATCTCAACTTAAGACCTCACTAAAGAACAAGAGGAGAAATGTGATTAGGCTTTTTTGTGTTGGCTACAAGGCCATTTGCCTGCTGAAAGGCACATAGGCAGCCATTCCAGTGAAAAAGCCTTTTTTAGAAAATGAAAAGATAACTGAATAAAATGTGAATGTCATGAGAAGACTCTAGGGGCTGCTGGTTGGTTTATCTTTCTACGTCATTCATATCTTTTCTTCTCTCTCACCCCCTAATTCCAATAAGAAGTTAGAAATGAGAAACTGAGAGAAATAAATATTTTGTGTAACTGAAGTTGTTTCATCCATCACAAAAATCAAATGCAGAAAAAGAAAGACGATTAGACAAATGTGAACCTTAGAGTCATATAATACATGGGACTTAAAGGAGAAATTCTGTTTCTATTACAGGTTTACTTTCTTCTTTTTAAATTTTGCCAATAATTTTACATAAGGCAGTATGATCTGACAGTATCATCAAATCTGGGGTAGAGTATAAATAATAAATAAGACAGGAAACTTTCATAAAAATAATTTGTTTTATAGAAATGTATGACTAATCTCTTATATTCCAGCCAATTGAGCATTTTAACATAATATTTTAAAATATTTTGTACAGGTTGCAATTTTGTTTAGAAGTGAAAACCAAGTGAATATAGAGATCACTTCAGACTTTCCTATTTTGAAGTCTGTATTTCACTGTGCAAGCTATGTGAATATATATTTATTCATTCTGCCAAAGCATTTGACATTCCCTACACTGAACTGTGGCTTCTTTGCACACAAACCCCTCTTGCTCTTCTGGAATTACGATTTCTTGAGGTTGGCTTGAAGCACAGACTGTGAGGAAGAAAAAGCTCTATCATTCACTCCAAAAAACATAAGTATTGCAGGGGATGTCTGTCAGCCATGTGGTCATCCCCAGCCTAACTGAGGACCCAGCAAATGCAATGGGCTGTATCAGTACTGGTTGTGTGGATAAACTAACCAGAAAGGAACTCTGAATCCATGTGATAAAATATGACCTTGACAGAGGTTTTATATGGTGGAGAGGCAGAATTCAACATAGCTCTACTATGAGTTACCATAGCATAGTATAGTCCTTTCTTTTTCTTATTTTTTCTCTTAGGATGTTGTATTGTCTCCTGAAATATCACAATACATGGGTAATGTCAATATATGTCATTCAGACACAACTCTTCTTTTTAATTTTATTTTTTCTTTTTTTTTTCTTTTTTTTTTTTTTTTGGAAAACTGAGTAAGGCTTGAACAGTAGAATAAGTAGAATAAGTTTAGTTGTGATTGACCGTGAAACAAGCTCCCACACAGGTAAAAATATGATTTATTTCTTTTTTTATACAAAGTAAGTCTCCATATTTTATGGGTAAGACATATTTATGTTCTAAGACATTAAAGAAAGCATTAGACCTGAAGGCTACTATTCATCTAATTAAAAATGGTCAAGCATGATACAATTGTAATATAGATGTCATTGCCTGTGATTCTGCTGACAGCTTTTTTTATTAAGTATTTGAGACATATAGTGGTTTATGCAGCAGCAGAAATGGACTCTGGTTTCTTACCTTTACACCAAATGAGTTCTCCTATATATCACCTTTAAAACACATAACAAAATCCTTGCTAAAATGACAAATGCCCATAATTACTAGCAAATTTAAGAATCACCTCCCCTTAGCTTCCACTCCCTGTCTACTCCAATTTCTGCATGAACTTTCACCTGTCAACTTATATTTATATCATAATTTCAGAGAGCAATGAAGATTAAAAGAGAAATATCAAATAGATAATATTTCTCCTTTTTTTTTCCCCACTATCTTGGCAAAATTAATTATTCCTTTGGGAAATACAACAGAACAATAAATTTGTGTCCATTTCCATAGTAAGTGCAAGATAATTTTCAATTTAGCAGAAAGATAAGTCAGCTGAAACCCACTCTTTCTACTGTGGTAGACACCATTTTGAAAAAGCAAAGCAGATTTTTACACAGAAATAAATTCCTACATTGTAAGGCATTGATACAGTGCTTCACTGGTATGATTTTTTGGGGGGAAGAAAAAAACCCACAAAAACACTCGCAACAAAATAAAATAAAAAAAAAAACTAACCAATAAACAAAACCAAGCAACCATAAAGACTCCAAATTTAAGTTATAGATGTCAGAATTTTGGCATGCCAGCAGTAATACATTTGCTTAACATGTGCTATTTGCCACTCTGGCATTTGTTAGTCCAGGATGTAGTACAAGGGAGAAACTCCATTTAGACACTCCAGGCTGCTCTGTCTGTGACCGCTGAGCAAGTAAAACTCTGCTGTTGATTTTTTTCCCTTTCAGTATAAGGCTCTTCTTGGTGCAAGATGACTAAATGACAAGCTTTTCATTAGGAGTTTATCACAGAAATCAGCCTCAGTGCACCCTTTTTTGCAGAAATGCAAATCCAGCAAGATTCCATCCACTAGTTTTCAGTGGAGCCAGGAGGATTTCAAGATGCTCTGCATACTGAAACACAATATATTTTGGTCAGCACTTCAGATCTTCTAATCTTTCTGCAAATGTCTGTGCTTCTCCTAAAAGTGTAGGAAAGCTCTTCTTTTTCCATGCAATATACTAGATCCACTAGAAAGTGAAATAGCTTATAAGCATTCATGCTTGTTTAATTAGAGTAATTGTTTTTAAATTGAAAAGTACAAGAATTTTAGTTTTGCACTAAAATACAAATATCATGTATTTTTAAATAACTGTAGATTTCAATGGTATATAAAGAAAAGATTTCATAGCAGACAATACTCATATTTCCAAATGGTTAAAAAAAAAAGTTTAGCCTTTGCATGTTATCCCAAGGTCAAGAACCTTTCTATGGCAAATATATAGCTGAGTACTACAGCACAAAGTACAGCAAAAATAATACAGACAGTTTTGACAAATATGGAAAATATCTCCAACATTCTTAAAGAAATAAACAGAAGAAAAATATGGCCACTGCTGAGTGTTTTCCCAGAGGTGAAATATTTCTGAATGTGGAATAATTGTATTGCATTTTTTTACATACAATATGCAGTGAGCGAAATTTAAATAGAAACAGATTTTGCCATTCATATTGGCTACAAATAGGGGGTTTTCCTCTCTCTTTCTTTTTATTAGTTACTTCATTGCTTAAAACAGTGTCATTTGGGGCAAGGGCCTGATTTCAAGCTTCAAGTTAGCTCTGTGTCACTAATGAATACCTTGAAAACATTACTTAAGACTGAGTTGTCAAAAAGAAATTGCCTGTCATTCAAAGTAAAGCACATTACGAATTACTTCATTAATTTTCTTGCAGTCTGGTCAGATTTATTTTCACATCTCTATGTGTCAAATTCTCCCTAAAAACAAACACTTTTGTTCACTTTTGTCTAATTCACATTTTGAAACAGTTCTGCTGAATTTCAGGTATCATCACTATATACATCTCTGTGTGTATATATATATACACATATACATATTAGCAAATTTTTTTAAGATATTCAGGACATTGAGTTAATATCAGGAAGACAGGAAGGTGGCTCCCTTTGTGAGATGCTGATGTTGGTTTGCATAGTACATATAAATCATTTCTCATTTGACTCAGCAGAGATTTGCTAGAGTAACACAGCCTGCTGGTTTTGGCTGGGGTAGAGTTAATTTATTCCCCAGTAGCTGGTACAGGGCTGTGTTTTGGATTTGTGCTGGAGGCAGTGTTGATGATTCAGGGATGTTGTGGTTACTGCTGAGCTACAGAGTGAACTACACCACTCATGAGTGATGCTGAGCTCTGCCTCTCTCCACACCCCACCAGCAAGGGGGCTGGGGGTGCACAAGAGACTGTGGGGGGCACAGCAGGGACAACTGACCCCACCTGAGCCAAAGGGGTATCCCACACCACATGGCTTCGTGATCACTGTATAAAGGTGAGGGAAGAAGGAGGAGGAAGCCTTGTGTGTGTGTTGGGTGTGTGTGTGTTCAGAATGTTGGCGTTTGTCATCCTAAGTCACCATCACGTGTGATGGAGCCCTGCTGTCCTGGGAATGGCTGAACAGCTGCCTGCCCACGGGAAATGGTGAATGAATTCCTCCTTTTGCTCTGCTTGTGTGCACAGTTTTTGCTTTACTTGTTAAACTGTCTTTACTTCAGCCCAGGAGTTTTCTCACTTTTATCCTTCCAATTCTCTCTCCTGTCCCACTGGGGAGGAGGGAGGGAGTGGCTGTGTGGGGCTGGGGTTAAATCACAACACTCAGTGAGATTGGTCATTATTAAACAGTAAATGCAAACAAATTTTCAAGATTTGTGAGGAAAATCAATAAATAAGGAAAGGTGTCTATAAAATAAAATATCTTAATAACCCCTTCATTCACAAATTTGTGGCAATATTCAATTGGCTTTGGTATTCCCATAAAATACATTGGTTCAGAAAAATTTTTTTTAAAAAGGAGAGTATATTAAATGTGGAGAAACTATATCCAAAACCCAAAAGCTCATAGTCTATTTCATGCTTTTGGTGATTAACCGGAGGGTTGCACAATGTCACTTTCAGTACTATGTAAATGTGCTTCAGCGTAATGTAGTTCAATTCAAACTCCTATTGCTTAAGCATTCACTTAATATAGATAACAAGGATGCGTACTGTTTAAAAATATATTGTTTGACAATATCTCTATAAATTGTCCCTTTTTCTAAAAAGCAAAAAAGAGCTTAACAAATGTTATTAAATTTAAAACTTGTAAATATTTATTTGCGAACCCATTCACTCAAGACAATATTTTTTTCCAAAAATAGCAAGAAGAACATTTTAAATAATTTCTACATGTGTGTTCTTATTTTTCCATGACTTGACATTCTTGTTAACATCTCCACATCATTTGTCTCGTAGCATGGAAAGTGATAGGACAATTTCCAGACTTTAGTAGTAATGAACAAGGAGGAAGCCAATATTTAAATATCTTTTATTTTCCTTTCCATGCTTTTGTTCTCTGTAGGGATTTGAACAACAGAATAGAGCTGGATGCCTAACCTATAACAGTTTCCTCATTTCACTGAATGTTGCTTTCCTAAGCGTTACAAAGGTCTATCAACTGTTCTGAAGGAACTTCTTCACTCACAGGTATGCTGAGGAGGAAGGCAATAACTCTAAATTTAACCTGAAAACTAGAGGGGAAAAGTGTATATATATATATATATATATATATATATATATATACACACACACACACACGTGTGTGTGTATGTGTGTGTGTGTGTGTGTATATGTGTATATGTATATATATGTATATATATGTATATATGTGTGTATATATATATGTATATATGTTGAATGCAAGACTTCATGAAACATGGAACCAGATGGCAGAGAAAGAGAGAAAAATAAGGTCAGTTCTTCTTAGATAAATCCAAGTGGTCAGTCATATCTCAAAACATACTGATACCTCCCTCTAACTTTGCAGATGTCCTTCCCCTTAAAAAGTACTTAAAGTAGTGTCTTAGTTCACATATAGCACAGTTGGCCTTAAGTACGACACAGTATCAATTCATGAGATAGGCTCAGGATTTAACTCCTGTATCAGAGGAAAAAAAGGCTATTCCGTACTTCAAGATATTTTTATATGTTCTTGTTGTCACCCTTTCCTGGCTAAGCAAGTCCACAAGTCTCTCAGTGTGCACATAATATGATGCAAGATCAAGTTTCCAGCACTAATTTTGGTATTTATCCTTTTTCAGTCACATGTCCCAGTGACATATTTGGTAGGGCTGTTTTCCAATACAATGCCATTGCTGCTTTAATGAATTATGATAAATTGATGTAACAGTGATAAGCAGACTTAAGCAAGTAATTCTTTAAAGAAGTAGGCTCATCTTAGACTGCTTTCTTTAAATGTTGCCTCATTACTCAACCCTGGGGCTACTTGTAGGGTAATCCCAAGAGCTCGTAAGGTGAATAATGGAGAAATTCTTCATAAGTAGGATTTATCAAGATCTGCTAAATTTAGGCAACACTTATAAATTTAGTACAGCTCTAGGGTTGAATTAGTCTCAAAAATTTTTATTTTTCAGAAATACAGGACTCCAGTGTTAGTTGTTCCATAGTCAATGGAAAAAGTTACTTCCCAGAAGATATTTCATCCTATGTATTTTAAAGAAGTATCTAAAGAGATATGATTCAGCTTTTGGAGATGTTTGTACCTCAATGGTGACTGTAGCACAGGCTTCACATTTTAATCACTATAGTTAGGATCTAAATATACATATAGAGTCTATATAGGTCTAAATTCCAAAGTCAGAGCACCTTAAACACCTATTTAAAAAACCATCATCTGCCAGTTTCAAGGCAATTAATTCACTTTCCTCTAATTTAAGATTCATACTTTGTTTTGCTTTTTTTTTGTCTTTTAATATTTGACCAGAGAATTATTCAGAGGCCAAAACCAAGTGCAAGCATTTGTCATAACTTGGTCAAATTGATGAAGAGTTTGGAGAGAAGTTTCAATTAGCTTTGGCAAAAGCTGCTTTTAAGACAGAGAAATTTAAATTTGGTTGAACATAGCAATACCCAAGACCAAGTACCCTGAGAAATGTAACTATGAAATGAGCCTTTTGAGATCTTGCATGGCAGTCAGGGGAACTGGTTCAGATGTACAGTGTTCAATACAGTTACAATAGCTCAGTTCCTCTCAAGAAAAAAAAAATCAAATATTCAGGGATAACATGAATATTATAACATTGATTATCTGCATCATAAAGTGGAAAGTGTATTGTAATTTCCTTTGGCAGCGTGCTTAGCATAGGAGGAGTAATCTCAAAGGAACAGTGTTCTGACCATATGCACGAGTAGATGGCTGTCAAGTTTATACTGCATTGTCTTCGGGCTGGCATCATGCCAGCCCTCAGGCAGGCAGAAGAAAGATATATGTGGAAAGAGGTAGTCAAATTGCTTCCCTATGGCTGCTTTATAAACATACATATGTTAAACACATTTATTAGGGCAATCAGCAGCAGCAAGTGCAAGGGCCCTTCTTCTCCCTCATGAGGGATAGTTGTTGCTTACATAGGAGTGAGAAGTTGGAAGCTGGCCCAGAAATCTGGAAAGCATATTCTGCTGGATTCCCCATGGAGGATCACTTTGCTGCCAACATATCTTGCTCTGGGGTTTCAACACGCCATCAATCTGGAACCTGGCAGCCACCATTCCCCAGCTCACCTCGGCTCATGCAGCGAGCAGACACAGTGCAACTATTTGTCTCAGATTGCAGCCCAGCTCCTCGTGGAAGGGAAGGAGGAGGATGGAAACAAAACCCCTCTGGTGGAGCAGCGGTCAGGGCTGCGCAGCTGCAGCAAGTTGCCATTGCAGTTTGAATGACACGCTCGCTGCTCTTTGTGGGACCACAAGCCATGGCAAGTGTTGCTGTTTGCACTGAGATATGGCCCTGAGCAAGAAGGAAGAGGAGGAGGAGGAGGCAGAGGAAGAGCCTGACTGGAGCTTTCAGAAAAAGTGCTGTCAATTACTTTTCAGCGTAAGCTGTGCTAATGGATTTAAGACTCCAGAGAATTTTACAAATCTCAATTAAATCTCAAATAACTTCCACTTATGAATGCAGCTGTTGTTCAGAGAGCATTGTACTCCTTGTGGGAAGGAAGTTACTGATCTCTTATCCTGGAGACCTTGACAAATGTGAAGGGAATATCAGAGATTCCCATTACATTGGCCAGAGACAGTAGATGGAGTCAGCACATTCCCAGCATGGCCAGCCCTGCCCACATTCGCATAGTGGGGGGCTCTTACACCCCTTGATGGAGGTCCGGTTGCCTGTTTTGCCCTTGCTCCCCTCCTCCATGCTCTATTTTCATTACATATTCCCAGGGGCATAAAAAAGAACCTGAGGTAACCAAATAAGGTAAAATTCTAAGTCTAAGAGCCAGCAGAATCAAATTCTTGATTTTCCTTCTCTTTCACAGTAGCAGCTGATTATGCTCCTCATTTTAGTTGTGTTTACAACTTCTGTTTGACCCTCTGGAGACTAAAGCCCCTGGCAGTATAATTAGTTCAGTGAAGAAGTGCTATCCAGCCATTAGTACAGTTGCAAATACTTGTTTTAGCTTTAGTCCCAGCCACTCAAATTAATGCATTAACATGCACAGAAATTTTTCTCTAGCTTAAAGCAAGTCATTACAGTTGTCGTCTGCTTACAATAAACCTGTTCTGTCTCTCACTTCATAGCAAATGTAGACTTTGAAAATTATGCACAGAAATAGGCACTGGCTGTGCAATGCAGTTATGAGAGTGACCAAAGTTTGTGCTTTCAGTTAATCTAAAACAAAGAGTGGGAGGTGGTGCACTGGACGACAAGTGCTGTTCAACCGAAGCAACACCAAGGTACTTTTATATCTTTGTAGCCTACTTAGATTTTCACACCTTTAATTTCACACTATGAATTGGAGTGTGAAGCTGGAAGCAAACCTGTGCTGGGGACTTAAGGCTAGGCAACACACAGGCAGAGCTCAGTCCTCTGCCCGTTCTTCGAGACAGATGGGTGTGAGGTAGCTTCAGTTTGAAGCCCATCCAGTTGCATTAACTCATGCTGTGATTGAGCTAATTAGTTCTACTAAAATCTTGAATCTGACAGTGCCCAGCTGGGGAGGCATGGCCTCAGAAAGGTGGATCCAGCTCAACCCCCAACGCTCTATAGTAATTCAAATGAACTCTTTTTTTTTTTTTTTTTTTTTTTTTTTTTTTTTAATATGAAACGCAAGCCTGGGAATCAGATCTGTAGTGGGTCACATTGATTTACATCTGGTATCTGCTGCAATAAACAGACTACTCCCAGACAGTAATCTGGCTTTATCTCTTCCTCTTTCCAAAAGAGGAAAACTAAATGAAAACAAAAAATTCCTGATGTGTGACTGACTAAAGGTATAAAAAGTGTGGGGGAGAGTTTCCCCATTTTGTTACTAGATATCAGCAGTGAATTACCTAATTTTGATATATGTGTAGTCTGTAGCCATAGCCTGTGTCTGATATTTAAAAATGGTCTCATTTTAAAACATATGCTCTGTACAGGAATCATCTCATGTAACATAGGGTTTACAGGAACACAGGAAAATAGTGAGTTTGCATGGGAATTCTGTGTTAAAACCAGGAACTGCCTTTTCTTTCCACACTGCCTTGAGTATTTTAGAGGTAACTCACTTTTTCTCCTCAATAGTTCAGGCTAAAAACAGTAAGCAACACACAAAAAATAAAGTTGTCTTCACTTCATCAGTTGCCAGCATATCCAGATACTTCTTGCACCTATTTTCTCTTATAAATATGTGAAGGAAAATTTTGGAAATACAAAATCATGCAGATCATTTAAGCCCCTTGGTTTTCTCTGCCTAAATATACACATGCACATCTAGACAATTTATGGGTAACAGAAGTGGAAAAAAAGAACTTGAAGTAAAATTCTAGTTTGCTTCCTACATTTGCATCTGGGATTCATGTCTGAAATATAAAAATGGTTTTTTACCCCAGCTGGAAAGTTTCACGTTTTGGTTCCAGGAGTTGTGTAGTTTGGATTGTCGAGCTTTTAATTTTTTTTTAGGAAATTGGCATTATTTATAAAAAAAGTCTAAAGAATGAGAAGATGAAAGGAAGACCTTAGAAAGTAGCCCTGGCTGTATTTAGAAGCTTTCAAAAGGTCAGTCTTTGGATATGAGAATTTTGAATTAAAAATGAAAGGTTTATAATGGAACTGGGTGACATCAGTGCAAGTCTTACAGTAGTGATTATTCTTAATTTATTTCTTGTTCAGAACAAAATGAGTTTCTTGTAATGAGATCTGTGGGAATTTCAAAATTCAATTTCATTTAAGCTTCTGCCAGATGAAAACTATAAAATTTGACATTTAAAATTACAGGATAAAAATGCTTCTGTAGAGGCTGAATTTTGTCTTGAAATTAGTATGTGAGGTGAGCCAAAAAATTTTTACATTTTGTACATACCTAATAATATGCAGGAGTAATGAGTCTTTGGTCAAAGATAAATTTTATCTCCCCATGCAATTCCAAAGATAAAATTCACCTTTCTAAAAGAAACAGATGCTTGAAAAGAAGCAAATGCCCTTGAAATGTACAGAAGGCACATTTTACCTTTAGAGTAGGGGATCCTTTGAAACAAAGATAGGAATGAAGGAATAGTAAAGGTAAAAGCCCAGGCCCTTCATTGATGCAATTACTTGTAATTTCATGAACTTTAGGTCATCTATGTTAATTTACAGTAAAAAATACTGGTTTATGTGATATTTTAAATAATCTCCATGACACCGAACTTTAAAAGAGTCCACGGGTTCTTTTGGTCCTTAAAATAGTTTGCCCCTAAACCTCAAAATCATTTTATGTCAGAATGGCTTATAAAAAGACTATTATTCATCTTTGGTATAGGAATTTTATGTCTATTTTTCTAAAGGAATCTCTAAATGGAAGCTTAATTACAACTGACTTAATATTGGCATGTTCTATTTTACAGCTTACAAAAACTCCTGAAGATAGTGTTAATCAGAAACAGCTGTAGAGTCAATTTCTTTTTCATGCGTTTTTCATGCCATCAGAAACTTACTTTTCAAATTTTTTATATATAGCATTCACAGATTTGACCGAGTTGCTTTTGAAAGTTGTTCCCCAAGAATTTTTTAGAAATTTGGGGCTCTGGATGGGAGGCACTTCTAGACACTAAATAAGCATCCAGGCTGTCCCAGCTGACTTCATGTAAGCATGCTGTGATGTACCACTGAGAAGAGCGTATAATATACCAACCTATCTATTTTCAAATTTCTCCCCAGATCTGTGTATCTTATTCTGGAGAGTCTTTTTGAGAAGTCTTTGTTTTCTACGTATTTAGTTTTTCTTCTTACAGAACTATAACAGAAAAAAAAAAATTAGTATCTTTCCTATACAGACATCAAAAAGCTCCCTCTGTCTGAGCATTTGCCTCCTTGCTAGTGACCAACTCACTTTCTTCTTCATCGCTTAGATGAGAGAAGAGCAGCTCCCTCTAAGCTCCAGGGAGGCCTCTTTGCCTCTGTGATTTCAACTTTACATTACAAATAAGCTCAACAACCTTCTGCTGCCAAAAGTCTTTCTGTCCCTCTTTCCATCCTTGCTGCTCCTTTCTTCATGTCTTCTTGCCAGAGGAAATTAATAGTAACCCAATTCCTGTTCTTTATATATTCCACTGCATCATTTTTTTCCCAAACTGACCAAGATTTCATATCCAAACCGCACAACTGATGCTGAATTCAGACTTTCATTTAGACTTTGGCGACTTTGACACAAAAGCCTTTTTGGATAGTAATATCCTTAGTATCATTCCCCCTGGTGTCTCCATCTATGATTCAAATGGTTCTCACTATGTGAACCTTGAATGTTTTAATTCCTCCCTTCACCTTTCACTACAAACTGGTGCACAGGACTCTGGTTATGGACTCCTTTTCATGCTTCACACCTCCTTGGATGATTTCATACACAAATTCGATTTCCCTCTCTGTTGATAATCTGTAGAGACACATCTCTTGTTTGGACTGCTCCTGTTCAGTGCAGCCTCAGACTGTCTCTGATGCCTCCTCACAACTATTTATCTATGAACTCAGGCACAGCAGGACTAAAAATCTGCTACTCCAAGCCCTCATTTGGACTCATTTCTGCTTGATTATGCTAAACAGCAATGAACCCTCCTGCAAGTCAGTGCAGTCTGGGAAAACTCTCCAGTAGGTTTTCCACTAGATCCTTTTACCAGGGTATGCCTAATTCTGAAAGACTCGTTTCTAAATAACTTCTCAAAGACACAGCATTTCATATCCTCTCATTTCCACCCAGATTCTCACTCTTTCCCTTCTCAGTTACCTTAGTATTTTCCCCTCAGACAGTCACACTCAGGCTGTGCCTCTTCATACCAATACAGGATGACTCTGCAAAGATGACTTTCCTGGTGTGCTGCTTTGTTTCCATGCCCCCATTTTGATTTTTACATCTACCAGACTCCCAGCCTGTTTCGTATCAGACATGAGCCATTTGTCCTGAAGTCCTCATAAAATACAAGTATCCTAAAAATATTTTTCAAGTTTTAACCAGAAAAGACATTGTTCTGGCTTTGCAGCGTCGTTCAATTTTTTTGAAACTTCTTCCAAATCATCTCTCCCACCTTACTGTATTTGCTGTTTGAGTGTAATGGTCTCATGACTTCTATATAAGTTGTGCAAGCATCACTGAGGTCACAAGCTGACAGATTTGTAATGTTGTGGATGCATTTTCCTAAGCACTCCTTCTGAATCACCTATATCTCACAGAAAGGAAGATAAATAAAGCACCCATGTTGACTGGAGCAGTTTACATGTGTTTAGTTTCAGGGCAGGAATACCAAATTTCCTCTGAGGATAGGTTTATACAGCCAGATACAAATATGTCAGCATATATTCAAACATCATAAACATTATAGTCATATGCAATTACAGTTGATTATTTAACATATGAAAACACTTCCTTTCAAATTTTCTAGAAAGGGAAGTGCCTATACAGAGTCATCCAGTTAGCTCCATTTTACTATGGACACGGATTCTGGCAAGACTTGCACCTGAATTTCCTGACTTAGTTAAGTGCCTACAATTAGGTGAACATCTTGGATCTTACAGATTTCTGTGGAACTGGTATCAAACATCATTTTTCATTGCTTTTTGTGAAACAAATAAAATATTTTCTAAAAAACAGAATAGTCAGAATGGCTTCCCTTTTTTCCATAGACAGAAGTCACTGCATACAGGACCCTCATTAGTGTGTTGCCTGAGTTTTAATCAGATGTGGTTCAGTGTCTACCTGGTGCTGCTTTTCCATAATAATTATGTTCATGTTGGGTTTGTGAATATTTGCATCCGCACTGCATTTTCTCTCTCTTTCACTCCTTCTACAAAACCACAACACTACTTTTTTGCCTAGAAATTTTGGCTTCAGCTACAGTGAAATTTATATGAAAGTCTAAATCTTTCAACATTCAATTAACTTTATCATTTATTATTGTAAGTTTGGATGAAAGAACCTTGGAAAACAGCTTTTCACTCTTAATGGATAAAATTCTCCTGATATACATATAGGTGTATATTTAGGAGTCTCCTGGTATTGATAATTGATGCAACTTCAGGTATCAAATACTCAAACATTAGGAGAATACTAGAAAAAAACCCCAAACCTAATTATTTTCTTCTCTCTTCATCCAAAAGCCTTATTTTATTTCTGTTTTTTGTACTGTACATGCTTATATACATGTATTTTAAATGTCATTTTGGAAAATGCAAGTTGCAGGCTGCTTCTTTTAATTTTCCATAGTATTTATGCTGCTAGACTAGAGATAAGGGAATTTAAAAAGATACAGAACCAATCTTTTTCAGAAGGAAAGAATTTTTTTTTTCTCTGTGTGTAAACCTTTTTGATTTAATTGCATGTCTGTATTTTCAGTCACAACTAGAAGTGCTGAATTACCCCAAGAGAAGAGACCTTGCTTTGCAGTCATGACTAAAATGTTGAATTATCCCTGGAGAAGAAAGCTCACTTTTGTCAGGATTCCAGTCCAATTTTGCAAACACGAAAGGAGATAATCACTCAAATGTGCATGCGTGCTTACTGGAACAGAGTCCAAACTCTGAACCTTTTGAGGTTTGCCCATCTGTATTACTGGCCTTATTAGTTAAAATTGCACTTAGCAGCTTGAGAAAGCATTTTTATGTCCTCTGGCTAGAAGTACCTCAGTTAGCACACCCTCATATGACTAAGTACTGAAATTGCAGGACTGCTAACTTCAGTGATTTTTTTAGTTAGGCATTCAGCTCTTCCAGTAAACACTGCTTTTTTTGCCTTTCTTTCTTTCTTTCTTTCTTTCTTTCTTTCT
>VZSR01001283.1:7677487-7735999 GCA_013398615.1 Brachypodius melanocephalos
TCCTTCCTTCCTTCCTTCCTTCCTTCCTTCCTTCCTTCCCTCATATGGCCATGAATGCAAAACCAAGACTGTTGTTATTATAAGAAATGTGTGTTCCAAATATTATAAATCTCTTAAATTCTGTTTCTGCACTCTACTTTTCTAATAATTAGTCATGCTTACAGTTCAGTAAAGGCCACTTCAGTCAGCCAATAAGACTACAACACTAAATTTCCTGGCAATGGGTGACTAAAGGCTAAATCGCCATTAGAGTGAAATTTAGAGCTACACATAAGACCTATCATAAGACAAAAATATCTATATTTTTAAAACCATAAGAAATTAAATAGAGAGTGTTTGTTAGGATATGGGTTTGGGGTCTTTATTCTGCTAGCAATCTTCATTTGAAACCTGTTTTCATTATTCAGGGCAGGGATGAATACAACTTTATTGCACTGGATTGTTATTCAGTGTGTGATAATTCACCTGTTAACACAGCAGCAGAAGAAAGTTAATCGTGACCTGGGCAGAGGAACATAAACATCTTCAAAGTTTGTGACTCACAGAACTGGGAGAGCTGCTATGGAAATTATTAATCCTTTTTCTGGTTTACATTAATCCCTAAGGGTGTACAGACACCTACAAAGGTCGAGTTTCTCCCTTGATGGCAGGCATTGTGTTATTCTTATGCATTTCTAAGTATAGGAATCAAGAGCTAAGAAGGCCTTGCTTTGAAAAATATTTCCTTTGAGAATTTTTTTTCAGTGGAAAATAATTCTGGCCTTATCTTCTGGAAGTAGAATATCCCATATGTTAATTATTAATTTCCAGACATTTGGGCCTGCCAAATCATTGCCAACCCCAAAAATGTATCTCAGAACTCGAACACATCCACCCAGAACTGGAGCTTTTATTTTTCAGTCTTATATCTGGTTAGATGGAGAGGTTGTCTTGATTTTGTTTCTGACTAGAAAGTCACAGTTTGAAATCCAACCTAAATAATTTTGACATGAAGGATTAATTGGATATCTTATATCTTTCAGAGCATGGGGCTATATGAAGTGTTACAGAATTTATGCTAGGTACTTAACCAGTTATATCATGCAGCAGCACCTGAAGGTTTCTACAGTGTCATGTGCTGTGACATACAGGGGTTTTGCCAAAATATGTAAGAATATTTTGTTTTGGTATGTTTGAGATTATCTGTTAGCATAAGACCATTCACATGTTACTCTTTGGGTGACCACACAAATATAATAGCAGCACTTCAAATTGATTAAAGGTTTACTCTTCTGTTTAGCTTTAGCTTCCAAAGATCATTCTGAGTTTCAGAGCTTTCTTTGCCAGCAGGGAAAAATTGTCTAAAATTATTTTACCAAAAAAAAAAATTTATTTTTCTCTGGCAATGGAAAAACTTGGTATTTCTAGCACAGAGAAAAAAATAATAACAACCACTGACTGTGGAGCTGACTGATGGTGTTCACCAACACCAGGGAGCTGCAGTCATTCTCAGTTACAGGAAGTGTGAAAATCTAAGAGAAGTTTTCCAGTCTGACCAAAACCACTCTTACAAATGTCTAAGTCAAGGTTTAGCGACCATACTTGCCTTCCATGAAAAACCCCCCACAGTAATTCGGTACTATAAAATTTCCAATGAATTGCGTTATTTTTCTTCTCTTGGAAAAATACTTAATCAATGAAAAGTTGACATATACTTACTGATTTACACTGATGACCTGTGTAAGAAAAGTAAGCAATCATATCTTTTTTAAGACTGCCACATATTTTTTAAAAAAATTGTTTTGAATTACATTTTTATTTTGCAACTTTGTCCCCAGAGCCAGTGATTTGCATAGTTTTGTCTCTTGTTGAACTGGGGTTTTTTTAAGGCTGGGGCACAGGGTGGTGATAGTCCATGTTTCAAGAAGTGTTAGTGTTTACATTGGGGCTTTTTCATCTTAAAATAAAGTTAAATTATATGTACTTATCCTACTTTATTAAAAATTATTTAGAGTTAATTAAGAAACTTGAGAGCAGGTAGTTTTTACTTTTTATTTATATTTTTCTAAATAAAAATTACAATACTGAAAACTAAGAATAAGATCCAATAAAATCCTAAGATAGGTTTGAATACAGATCAGCTAAAATAAATATAAATTATATTTCATTACTCTTTTTGGTTAGTTTTCGGCCTTAGAAATAAATTTACCTTATATTCACAAACAATTTATACTTGCGTGATGTCTGAAGCATAATAGATTTTTGTTTAAAAAAGCGAGGAGTATCATGAAATTACACAGTTCCAAGAAATGATTACTTAAGAGAAACACTATAAACTCATGACAAAACCAGAAGAGTTAGCAGCAATACATTTGAGTTCGCTTAATAAATCACCTAAGCACCTCATTGCTTAAACCAACAGAAAACTTCTGTCTTTTCCTTGCACATAACTCAGAAGGCTTAGAATAAATTAAAACTGATTTTATACACAACGTATCATTTAACACAGAAAGGCAGCAACCATGATCTCTGTATAGAGAGTCAGAAAATGTTCAGATGAGGAAGTTTTTGACCTTTTTTCAAAGAAATAAAAAAAAGAAGACTATTCTATTATAGTTGTACAATTTTCAGTGGAAGACCAAAGTCATCATCTGGCTTTCAGTATTTAAACAGCAAGTTTCTCAAACAGTAGATGTTTATGCAAAACTCTTTTTCAGTTCAAGAAGAATATTAACTTCTAGGGGAACTGTTAAAGATGATAAGAATGTACCAAATCCTTGCTCTCAAGCCTGCTTTGAGCTGTATGTGGGCACAGTTTCTATTTCATAGTGAAGGAGTTTGGCCTATATTTTTTAATGTATGCAAATGATAGTGGAAGAGTCAGTATAATACTTGGCAAGTTTCCCATGGACACAGAAACAACTGAGGCAGAGGCTTTCAAGATAAGTTCAGTATAAAACAGTAAAATCGAACCAGCCTGCTGATTTACTCTTATTTTTACTGCAGCAATAAACTTCTACATCTTGTTCATGTTGAGGAACTGAGCAGTGTGTGGTTTATTGTGCTGTTTTGTAAAAAAGTGATGAAGCAAACAGCGCTTTCTTCTGAGAGACACAACTGATGGCAATGATGCACACGCAGCAAACGTGACACTGGTAAATGCTGCAAAGGTAGACACTAAAGCATAACTTGGTCAGCTGGTGCTGTTCCAAATTTTAACATATCAGCAGTCACAGTCTCCACAAGAATAAGCCAAGAAGCATGTGAACATTACTTTTTAGGGATTTTTCTATCTGTTGTAGTAAATACTCTGAGCTGCTACAATACTTTAAAGCACTACAGAAAAGTTTAAACCCTATTTCAGCTCAAGTTCGGTGATTGCTTTAACACTCCTCTCAAAGGAAGAACTCGAGGGCCATAAAGCCAGAAACGCTTGGCTGCTCAGTGTGCGAATAGACAATCGGAGGTCCGGAGAAAGCAGGACGGGGTTGAAGGCTGGGTGCCCCCATGGTCCCAGCAGTGGGGCCCATGGCCAGCGCAGCGGGGCCCATGGCCAGCGCAGCTGCTCCTGTGGCCAGTGTGGGGCACAGCTGTGGGGGCCCAGGGGAGGCACAGCCACCTCTGCGCCCCAGCTGTGCGGGGCTTTGTGCCGAAAACACGATCCTCTGCCCTTTGTTTCTTTCTTCATTCTGACACTTTAAGCGGAGGGTGGGGGGAATAATATACAAACGGGGAACGGCTCAAGTGTCCTTTTTAGCTGCAAGCCGCTGCTGGGACGGGCGGCGGGGAGGAGCTGGGGCGGTGTGTGAGTGAAATGAACACATAAGTGAAAACACACAGGGAAAAAGAAAGGAAAAACTGTGGACGTTTCCCTGGACCCCCGACTAAACACGAGCACTGCTTCCTCACGGGCCCGCTGGAGCCCGGCTCGGTGCTCAGCCCCGGGCTGTTCCGGGCGCGGCCGCGCGGGGTCGCTGTCGAGCCGCCGTTCCCGTCACGGCGCACCCAGGCCCCGGCCCAGCCCGGCCCGGCCAGGCCGCCCCCGGCACCCAGAGCCCCGTCCTGGCCACCCGGGGGTCACAGGGGACAGCACCGCCCTGTCAGGCCTTACAGCTACAAATAGAATCTGTCAAATAAACATCGATAAAATCCCGTTTGTTTGGCAGCATCTGGCGGCGTTCATGTGCTCTGGAGATAGTGAAGAAGAGTACGGGCCTGGCAGCACGCTGCGGGAAATACGTGTCTAAACTTTGTGTCTAAAAGCAACAACAACACAGAGAGGAAAAAAAGAAAAAAAAGAAAAAAAAAAAACACCCACAAAACCAAAAAAAACCAAACTAAGATTTATTGTGATGGAACGGCTTGGTGGAAAAGAAATCAAATTTGCCACACACTTGAACATTTGGCCAGCACAACAATGTACATCACCCTACTTTTTTTTTTGTAAAGCTGAAATATTTGCCAGATTTTCTATTCCTCAGGCATCTTAACTATACTAACCCTGTGGATATAATCATATACAAGACTTGTTTTACATAAACGTCTTGCTTAGCAGTTTATGAAAACAATATGAGCCAGACAGTTGAAGATGATAAATTGTCCAAGTCAATATTCTCTAGGAAATGTCTCCAAATACTGAAGCAGCTCCACTTTGCTCAGAGAGATATTTAGCCTGGATATGCTAACCTGCTCCTCATCTAAACATATGGTTCATTGCCAAGGACTCCGAACATTTCCGGCATAACAACAACAAAACTTACCAAATCCCTACCCTTGCTTGTATTGACTGTATTGTGTTATTGGAGCCTTATGATTTTTAACTGAATGAAAATCATGCATCTTCAAGCAGTTTCATGGAACTGGTACACGTCATCCCAACCAGAGCCATTTATGCCATTAATGCTGCTCATGGAAATCCTTCTAGAGCCAGGGGATTTTTTGGGGTTCTTCTGTGTAGATAAGCCAGGGAAGCTGCAGACTCTGTCCTTGATACAGCTGCTGTGACTTTGTCAGTATTTTCTAAAAGTCTAAGTCAAGTCAAGCTGTAATGCTAGAAAGAGTTTAAAATTAGGCAAATTAAGACCTCCTGTCCACAGTAACATCCTGCATGAAAATCCAATATAAGTAGTCCTTATTCTGAAGACTAGAGTACCTCCTGCTTTAATAAATAAGACTGACATCATTACTGATGTTTAGAAAAATGATCTCTAGTATAATATCTAGTATGTTTATAGCAGTCAGTCATAAGATTTCACCAAGATAAAGGGCTTATAAGCAGGGTCCTTGTATCTTAAATGAAAATTTTTTTCAACAAGAATACATTCACATTAGAAATAGTTTCTTTGTCGCTTACAATAAATAAAGAGTTGATTCTCTAACGCATGAGAAATGCTCATAGAAATTTTTCTGAGAGGGTCTGTAGTACAAAAATGAAATATTCATTACTAACCAGCCACTTTGGCTCAGTTTTGTCTCTGCTGCTGATTCCAGACCTCTCCATGTTTATTAAATTCTATGTACTCAATATTTAGGTTGCATCTGAGTCTTCTTATTTCTCTTCATTATAGCATCCCTTCATTTCCATTCCATACTTACATTACATTACTTTATGAGGTCTGCTCATCACTTTAGATAGTTTCATTCGAAATCCTTTAGAAATAAATTTTTAAAATTTTATATTTTGCTATCCTGTTGAGGTCTTTTTTTTTTTTTTTTTTCCTGAAACATCTACTGCTTTACATCCAATAAATTTTTGTTAGGGCAATTTCTGGCAGTACTCTTTTTAATGTAGTGTCTGTGTTCTTAATAAAACATTACATTTCAGACTAATCCAAATTGAAAAATTAGAATTACCAGATCTGGTATTTATATATCATTTAGTATAATTTGAAAAACCACTCCTTTTCCACACTTTCAAGTCATCTAATGTCAGTCTATTTTTCTCAACAGATTAGCAAACATTACCAATCACAATGAACTTCATTTTGGAATTTATAAGGAAACCTGAAACCAGAGGAACCATGAGTGGTTTCTTGTTTTCCCATGAATGCTTTACACAGCTATAATGGGGAAAAAGTTGATGAGTAAGGTCCAAAAATGCTGTGTGGTGACTCAGAGTCATGCCCAGGTTTCTGACTAGGTAACCTACTGCTGCATTATGGCCCCTGAAATTCTGCTTTCACACATTTCTCACAGGTTCTGTTCAGCACAAACATGCAGAGGGTCCTGGGCAGCCCTCCACTCATCTCCTCTCTCCACCTTTTTCTACATTTTACAGCAGGCTTCAAGTCATGATCTGAGGACACAGAAATACCTAAACACAAAGCTGAAAGCATTTGAGGAAGTACCCATGGACAAGACAAATGAATCAATCTGGAAAAAAATGGTTCAAATAATTTGAAAGTGACAGCATCAGTCTCTAAATGAAATCCATCACATGAAGTGTTGCTTCTGGTGACATTAGAAGAAAATCTTTACACAGAAAATGTGGATGCAACTGTTTAAAAGGAACAAATGTTATGAGAGTAGAGGAAGGCAAAAAAAATCAAGAGCTTCTTTCTTAAGTGACAAGTGAATTCATAGCTAAGCATCTGCTCAGAGGAAAATACTGAGGTCAGATCTTGGCCTTGGTTTTAAAGTGGGCCCAGGGAGCTATATAACTACTTTACAAGCAACAAATATGTGTCTAGTGACAATATCTTCTGCCTTGTTTCTCTCTTTTTTTTTCTGTTTTTCCCTTCAGAGTATAAAGTTTTCATCTGTTTCGCATTAGAACCAGGATGAGGCTTAGGTCAGTCAAGAAAAAACCCTCTGAGAATGATAGAGGGTTTGGCAGTGAAAGATCCCCAAATCTACATGTGTGTGCCCAAACTAAACTGGAAGAGGGAAGCAAAAAATATAATTTTTCTATCAATATGTCCTTCTTGTTGCTTAACTAATAAAAAATAAACTAAAAGAACCCTATTCCTTGTCATACAAGTCACCTTTACAAAAAATGTTTCTGTATTTATAAATAAATATAGAACTCTTTATTTTAATATAAGAGTTACAGGACTTGTTTCATAAAAGAGAAGATACTCTGGGAATGGGAAACAATCAACAAACAATCGTACATTGAATGACCTGACAGGAGACTTCTATTCCATATGGGAATATCCATTTGGAAGGAGATCCTGGAATCAGTGGATGGCTGGAGATGTTTTGGCTGGGAATGGTATGGTACTGTCAGTATCTCAGCTGCTGCAAATCTTTATTGCTTCACAACACGAATTTACATCAGCTGTGCAGCTGGCCCAGGACCTCTCACAGGAATGGTGTTACTTCACCAGTGGATGTGTTGGTTGCACTACGGATATTCCTGGCAGGCTGATCCATGCACTGATAGAGCTGTGACCTGGAGAGGGCGGCATGTCTGTCATTCTATCAAGAATAAATAAGCCATAGTGGAAATGAAAAACAGAAACCAAGGCCTGGGGTCAGGCAACAAAATTGTCTTGTAAAACTTACTGAAACCTGAACTGCTTAAGAATCTGGAGCTAAATTTGGAATACAGCACTTTGCTAGAGGCATGAAAATCTCTGTCTGTTCACTGTTTCATTAACCTGTAAATGCGTTTCAATGATTTTAATGTAAATTTAGCAAAAGCATAGACGATTTGTCAATATAATTCAAGACAATTGCTTTAGGTTTTGGTGCCATTTTTAGTAGCTTTGCTATTTACCTGGTTTATTATATTAAACTTTTGCTGGGTGTTTTTTCTCCCTCTCTTTTATTTACTACGAAAATCAAAATGCTGTTCTGGAGAAACACTAACTGCAATACTGTTTGGTAAAGACAGACATGGTTCTGAATTTTTCTGTGTTTTCCTTTTCAGGCATTTCTGGCAGAAATCAAAAAGAGGGAAAAAGACTTCTCTTCACATATGATGAAACTCTAATATTATCAAACCAGTTTTGCAACATATATCATACAGGAATGTGTGGGGGTTTTCCCTAAAAGATTAAGAGCCTGATAATGTTTACTTGTTTTCAGGTTCCACTACAAACTCAGACAATCTTTCCCTGAAAGCCCATAAATTTTGGTGATTTAGCTAACTGTGGGCAAGACTGAAACAAGTTCTGAGGGGAAAGAGGATGAATCTTTTGTGTTTCACTGTGAGTGGAGTTTTGGCTGTGGCAGCGAAAGAGACTGAAATATTTAGTCATAATTTTACTTTGAAGTTTTGGATTTTCTTTTGTGAAGGAGTTGAAGCTGAATGAAATATCTTTAGTATTCTCCTTCCAAGGGATTGCACAGAGAAGATATCTAAGCAGAGTCCTGGGTGCCATCCAGTGGGCACCAGGAGTTTGTGGATGAGGAAGGGAAGCCGTGAAGAACTGCTGTCCCCTGATGAGTTGGATAAGATATACCAGGAGAAATCTAGAGTCAGCTGTTTCCAGGTCCAGCTATGTCAGCATCAGCCTTCCATTGGAATGTATTTGTCACAAACTCATAGAAAGGAATCTGTCCAGACCAGGGTAAGGAAGTGAAGCCTCTGGGCTCAGACATGGTTATCTCTTATGTGAATGTTTATCTCCATCCCCTTTCAGAAATACACACACTCAAATCTGGATTACATGCTCTAAAATGATCTCAAAAGGCACACCAAGGTTGTTTTCCGGTGTACAAAATCACATATAATTGCACAGGAGTGTACTACCATTCCATACTTTTTCAATCAGAAATTTGCTCTTACTGTACTAAGTATGGAAATCTGCAATTATTCCTCTTACACTCTGATATTTTGAACACTGCATAATAATAAACCAAAACCAGTGCAGACTGCAAATCAGAGATGTAGTATCTCCTTGTGGGATTATAAAGTTTCATAAACCATTGTGGGCGTCTAACTATGTTAACACCCCTTAAAAGACAAAGAGACTTTGGAGCTGCAAAGCAAAGCAAAATGATACTATTGAAGAATCTTCATTCCGTGCTAAAACCAGCAATTCAACAGTACCCAAGATATTTTGATACGCCATTCATTGATTTCTTTTGAAAGGTGATTAGTCAATCTACCTTGTTAGTGTCAGTGTTGATCTATAGAATTTAACACTTTTTAAAAGCATTTACATCTCTGAAAAGCTTTCTTTGGTAACCAATCTCATGCAACTTCATTGTCCATAATTAAGTGAATTTTATACTAATATTCTGTCCCTTTTTTAAAAGCATTTACATCTCTGAAAAGCTTTTTTTGGTAACCAAGCTCATGCAACTTCATTGTCCATAATTAAGTGAATTTTATACTAATATTCTGTCCCTTCACATAAAAAATTAAATAATATCTTGAATGTTTATCACAAATTACTAAGAATTGATTTCAACAAGATTTTTTTAAATGTTACACTGCTGTTAAAGTCTTATCTTGCTACAAAAAGTATGCATTTGGTAGCTAGATTTTAAAAACACTACTTTGCATTCAAAAGTAGTCATTAAGAGTCTTCACCTTTTTCTTCATATTCTTAAATTAGGACAGATCTGTGTCATATTAGGTACATCACAGAACAGCTCTGTCTGAGGCCTAAGCAAGGAATGTTGATTTGGAAATGTTATTTTTCAATACTGTAAGAATGTTCACATGAAGCTAATAATAGAAAACATTTGCAAGTCAAGATGCATTTATCAGCAAAACTTGAAAAGTGTTCACAAGCTTTTTTTGTCCTTTTGTTTATTTGATATAAAGAATCAAATGCTGCTTCTTACAGATAAAAAAATGACACGTATAGTACCTCTCTGTAGGAAATTCATAAAAGCTGAAGTATTTTTAACTGAAGAATAAATAAGTATGTTAAAAACTAGTATGGATTGCAACTACATCTAGAGGGTCATTTTGAATACATCAATTCGACAAAAATATAGCTGCAATGAAGAATATTTCTTTTGACTAGGAAGTATTTTGCACAGATTGTTGATTTAAATAATTTTCAAGATTTAAAATAGAAAAGAGGGAAAACCAATGAAACACGGTTAATCTTTAAAGCTATTTTGCTAATCTGCTGTATTTCCCTCTGCAACATCTGCGTTCTCAATATAAACTGCATGAGGTTCAATGCAGTCGTTAGTGGGTCTGACACATTGTTGATGTTTATGATGTCATACTAAAAGTTACCAAATATGGAAGGTTTTTAAGCATCTTGCCTCATGCTTAACTGAATATGGCAAAAACCAACATTTTCATTGAACCATTTTAAGCAAAAATAATACACTTTACATGTTAAAATAAAAAGAATCACATGAAAAAAAGTCTCACTGTCATTAAATCTAATGTGAATAATAATTTCCTTCCGGGCACTAACGTTCTCAAAAGGTCCGTTGTTGTTTCTTAAGGTGACCTGAAAGTATTTGTCATGGCTTTTTCTATGAGACTTAAAACAATAACTTCAGAGACAGATCGAATGAGAGGCCTAGTCAAGAAAGCTGTCCTTCTTGGAAAAATACAGATTTTCTTCTTCATTTGAAGAAAATCAAAATTACATCGCCATGTAACAGAAATGTTTCTGAAGGGAAAGACAAAATCTACCTAAATTGTTAAAAAAAAATATATCTGCGATGTTTATTTCACTATTGATGTAGAGTATAATTAAGGCCTCAGAAGAAGAGGGAAAGTGCATCTTTCAATTCGGCAGCCTTGGCATCAGAAGAAAGTGCTATATTGTTCTTCACACAAACCGTCCCCATTAGAGCTCAAGATGTTCTTTTCCTTTTAATCCTCATTTGTACCCCTTAGCCATTTGTTTGGAATTAAATTAGCTGCAATTTGGAAAATGTGGATGAAAGGTAGTGCATTGAGTAGATATCACATGTTTCCTGAATAGTGCCTGTTCTGCCTCTTTCACAGCCATTCATTGTGCCTGAAAGGGTGTAGTGTGTGAATTGTTGGACTGTCACTCTGCAGTGAAGTCTAGTAGCCAGTATTACCATGGAAACAGCAGGAAAAAGACAATTAACAAAATGGTTCTGATTTTCCTTATTTCTTGGGGGAAGGGGTGTTCATTAGTGATTTTTTTTTTTGTTTTCTTTTGTTATTTTCCCAAAAGAAACACAGAGGTAAGGGAGGAATATTCTTGTTAAATTAGACATTGTCATCACTGCAGGCCTAGGAATGCAACAGAAATGTGTATTTATGCAATAAAATGTGAGCTCTTAAGTGTTGTCTAGTCTTATTCCTCCCTTTCCCATCACAGAAAAGAGGTCTCAAAATATTCTAGGTGAGCGACTGTTAATGAGCAGAGCCTGTGAGTTTAACCCTCACACATTCATTGGACTTTTAATTAGTCCCTCTCAGAATCACTCCTATGACAGAAACACAATATAAGCCTGAGAGGGGTTTAAACCAAAAGGGGGCTCTCTTTAGATTTTTAGCAATAGTTTAAAATCAAATAACTTGGAGGGAAGGGCTGTGGGCTGCTGTAAAAGGCAGATTTTTCTGCCTGAAGGACATTCCAATGCAGGGGTCCAGCTATAATTTCTAGTCAGCCAAGTTCACATTCTGCATCCAGAAGCTCATCAAAGGGGAGAAGCTTGGGCTCTTAAATACAGATCTGCCTATAAAATTGTTATTTTCCCCTTACAGTGTTACTAACCTTCACAAACTCTAACTAAAGGACAATAAACCTGATGCATATTATATGCTAAATTTTATGTCAAACATTCCCAAAAGACTGAACTCCAGGTCGTGCTCGTGTCACACGGAGGCAGGGGCTTCAGAAACAAAAAGAACTCGCCTCCCCACTTGTACAGATGCAGTCAAGATCAGTACCAGCCTCATTTTCATCTATTGATGCTTTCCATTGTAGGAGCAATAAACATAGCAGAAAAACTGACAGAGGGCATTGTGATTAGACAAACCCTGCTGGTTTATGCATAGTGGCAACAAAATTTTGTGTGCTACTGGTAGCTCTCTCTACTAATATACTAGAAAGAGACACTCAGTTTTCTACAGTGTTTGCTAAACACTGCCCTGGTAAATTTATTTTGTAATGTATCATGCCTGTTGTTGGAACAGATCTGTCCTGTATCATGCATTTGAATAACACCTATGTCTTTGGGAACAAGGAGTACTGGATCTCTAGACTGCACTGAGCAGTTATTAAACTATAAGAATAGTTGGCTTGGGATTTTTTAAGGAAGCAGTTGCTTTGAAGTCATATATTTGGTCTCTGAATAGCAGCATGGAAAAGAAAGTTACCTGCTTTGTTGTCCACCAAAGTGATTTACAGGAGTGAGTTGTATTTGAAGAAAGGTGAACAGTGCAGAAATAAAATGACAGCACACATATTAAGACATAGATTAGAGATTTGAGAAGAGTTAAAAGCAGAAAAGAGAAGAACAACTGGAAAGAAGTTAGATGGAAAGCCCTGGTCACTATCTGTCCTAGGTAAATACAACAGATCTCTTTTATAAATCAATAGAACAGTGGTGGGCAAGCCTAAGGAACAGAAGCTGAAGGCATGTCCTGGCTCAATGGATATACTCCAGCAGCATTCAAGTAGATGCCTAATAGGGGAAAAGCAGGAAAAGAAAGTGTTAAGAACAAAAGTTGAAACAGCCATCAGGTTATCTGATTAATATAATGCTGTACAGCCTCTGTGAAGTAGAAAGATGAAGGGAAGTCATGGACATTTTTTAAAGCATAGCAGTGAACTCATGTAAGGTTTTGCATTACTAGCTTACAGGAGAATCAACACACAGCTGTAAATGGAAGTTAGGACTGAAGAAAGACTTGTTTCTGGTTTTGTTTTTTTAGTGTCTAATTAAGGAATTTTCTGTAGTCCTTGAGCTCTGACCTGGAGGCCTTATAGCAATGTTATTAATACCAGTCATGAAATAGGCTGTTGTGATGAAATCAATGAGGAATCTTGGATTTAGATTATAACACAGATGTCAGCTGAAACCCAAGAAATGCAAAGAAGCTCAAACTCTTTACTTAAGAGATAAACCATCCTACGATAGGCTTTTTTTCCCACTTCTCTTCACTGTCATTATGATTCCAACAATGCTCCATTCACTCCCACAAAATGTTTTACTTTAATTATTGGTTGAGGTAATTGGTGTTTTCATTGGGCTCAGCATGTTCTGTGCTTTACTTAGTCCTTAGCATTAACACTAATGCACTTGGAATCCAATACTTTGTAGGTCTGCCTGGGGTTTAACTTCTTCAGGAGCAAAGCGCAGGCTTTGCCATTTTACTTAAAGATCACACAATACAAATTATAAGAAAGGAGAGAAGCAGGACAAGGTGAAAATCTGAGGAGTTGTTATAAGCTTGCTTTAGCTCCAGTCAAACAAACCATGTTTATTTGTTTTGTAAGTATGCAGGGTAATTAGGGGAAAAGTAATTAATGAACTTCTCTGGGGCCAGTTATGCCAAAGTACATCCTCATTTTGTGCCTATTTGAAATGTGGGCTCAAATATCCAAAGCATTCACCAACAACGTTTATTTGGCATGTCTGAAAACACATATTATTTAATATGGTATCCATGCACGTATCTATTCTCATAACAAAATGTGGAAATTTATGAGATTGCTTAAGGCTGACTGTGAAAACAGCCTTTAGGTTTTTTGATAATTCTGCTTTGGCATACATAAAGGTTTCTTTACATGGTGGTCTTGACAGCCTCGATTTTTATATTTTAAACATTATTTTGGACTCCAATGAACTCTCAAGTCTCATCAACAGCATGCTGTCTGAAAAATGTCTGGGCGGTTTAGATATCTTAGAATTATTGTTTAAAAAATCCTGAAAACAAAATTATATTAGTGACCTGAAATATTGCCAGGAAGAGTAAAACAGTAAGATCCTTCAGTTTGTTATCATGGCCTCCCATGCACATGCTGGAGGTAAAAATGTGTCAATTTTGACAACACTTTTATCAACACTTCAGGAAGGGTTATCAAGCTTCAGAAACCTCTTACCCTTCAGGTAAGTATCCTCTGCAGAAGGAAGACCTCACCCAGTCAGTTGGTTCATGTCAATAGAAGATTAACTAGTGGCAGACCACTTTCAAAGGAAATTGTAAACCTAAATGTGACTTAAAATAATTGTTTTATCTATTTTTTTTTTCTCCCAAGAATGCTGCACATGAAACACTTCCTGACATACTCTCCCCTGTTGGAAAAGAACATTGCAACTTTCCATTAAATCTGTGCAGTGGTATCAGTCACATAATAGATGATCTCTTACAACATTAATTTGCTCATTTTTATTGTGAGTGGAATAGCACATTTGCTTCCACTGAGGAGACACAGTGTGATTGCTACAACATTGTCAATGTGGTCATGAAGGAACATGTTCCTTCCGCTTTGCATGTTTTGGAACAGACACCTCCCAGGCCTAGCCGTGGATGTGTGGGAAAAGTTCCTCATTAGTATTTAAAATTAAGTTCTCATGGGCACTAAGGCCATTTTTCACTACACGGATGTAGGAATGTGTCACGATAAGTGATATTTTAAAGCTCCTTTATAATGCTAGAAGTAGCCACAGTGTGAATGAGAGATATTCCCCAAGGGTATGGATGAAACATCAAACACAGAGAGGTCTGGTCTGGATCCAGGAGAGGAGCTGATTTTAGAAGGATCATAAAGGTAGATTTTATGTATCAGTAGGACATATGTAGGATTCTATGCCAGCAGAAATCCAAAGATTTGCTGTCAATCCAATGCATGGAAAGAAAAGCAAAAGAAAAGAAAAAGGAAAAAGAAAAAAAGAAAAAAGAAAAAAGAAAAATGAAAAGAAAAAGAAAAAAGAAAAGAAAAAGAAAAAGGAAAAAGAAAAAGGAAAAAGAAAAAGAAAAAGAAAAAGAAAAAGAAAAAGAAAAAGAAAAAGAAAAAGAAAAAGAAAAAGAAAAAGAAAAAGAAAAAAAGAAAAAGAAAAAGAAAAAAGAAAAAGAAAAAGAAAAAGAAAAAGAAAAAGAAAAAGAAAAAGAAAAAGAAAAAGAAAAAGAAAAAGAAAGAGTTACTTGGAATTTTTCTAAAAATAGACCATATTGGGTTTTTTTGTGGAGACATTGTACTAATAGAAAGCATTATCTGTCAAGTGTGCTTCCACCATCCTGCTGATTTTTATTCTTTTCTCAAAGAGTAATTCCACTCCAAAGCAAAATTCCTATGTAATTATATATTCAATTAAAGTAAAGCTGCCTTAACAACAGCTGAGTTCTCCATAATGGTTTGATGTAATGAAAAACAAACTCCCAAAAAATAATGAGTCAACATCTGTTCTTTCCCTGTCTTTCTCTCCTGATTCTTCCAGTAGCTGAGGGAATCTTCATTTGGGGCTGCTCAAACAACCTTGGGCCAACGTTACCCTTGGTGTAATTTCAGTGGAGTGAGTGTTGCAGCACAGGGCTTTAATCTGGTCTCATTGTTTAAAACCAATGTTTAACTGTGCCACAAACAGTAATGTAAAAAATAAAAAGTCTGTAAAACTTCTATGGATCCATTCTTCAACCTCTGTCTTGTCAAAATCATGCCTTGAACAGCCATGATAAAATCCACAAGAAATTTAGTCCTTATATAACACTATATTTAAAGAGTTTGTATTCATTCAATGCTAAATTTATGGAGATGAAAACAACTTATTATTCAAGCATAAAAACTTTGAAAAATTAAATTTTTAGATCAACATTTGAACCTTGAGGTAATGTCTAACTGGCGACTAATATAAGTAGATTAACAGAGATTTGTTCAAAATACAGAAGACATAGGTAATGCCCAAAATTCAAACAATTTAATATGGAAGTATTTTCTATTTTAAAGGTTTTTTAGTAGTTATTTAGGGAAAAAATAAATATTTGCATACTGACATAAAATGCAAAGGAAAATTGTATAAAGTGGCTTTTTAACTTCATCTGGACCTGTACAAGAAAGCACTTTCTATGATATGAAAAAATATGTCTTCAGTCAGGTTTTAAAAAGTTTTTTTAAAGTTTCCAGTGTTGGAAACTTTACAGTTCTCTGCAGGTCTTTTCCAAGCTTTTTACTGTTTGGATTTGTTCTGACACCTACTATGTCTCTTTCTTGATATATTTTGAGCACATTTTTTCCTATCATAGATCTCATAGGGTATTATTTTCCATCATACAACAGTTTTGAAGACTATTGTCCTCACTTCTTCATGCTGAAACCATTCCTCCACGAATCTCATATTTGGTACATGATTGAAACTTTCATCTCGTCTCCTGAAGTAAAATTAAATCCTGATTTTTCATTCCATACTGTGTAGTCAATGATTCCTAAATTGGGCATTTTCTACTGGGCTCTATTCCATTTCATTCTCTTTTTCTTCAGTCTGCTATTGCCATTTTGAATTCCAGTCTATTTTTTTCCAATGTATGTTAAAATTCTTCTCAATTTCATGACACTTCTGGGCTTACCACAGATTTCTGTCTGCTTAGGTCATTAATAAAGATCTCAGTAGAAACAGATCTGGACAGATTCCAGCAGAACAGCTAATTGTTTGCTTTTGCTTGACTGTGAATCACTGATAGATATTCTCTAAGCCAAAAATCCCGACTTCTTTCCCTCAGTCATGTCTATCTGAAGACCTACTATTCAGAATTGCTGACAATTTCCAGAAGTTTTAAACACTTTGATGTGTTTCACCTTCTAAAATAAAGACCTGTGTCTTTACTCTGGTAGTTATGTATTCCATATTAATTACTACACAGAGGCTGTCAGGAATAAAAGCTCATACTTTTTATTTATTGCTTTGAGTACAGTGTTCCATTTCTTCACACAAGTAAATTGCACCATTGGTTTATGGCCTTTAAAGAAGAGAACGGTGTTTGCAAATATTTGCTCTTTTTTTTTTTTTTTTTTTTTTTTTTTTTTTTTTTTTTTTTTTTCCCAAGGTTCCTATAGCCCAGTAGAGGACTTTGGTTGTGAACTTTTATCCTATTTCTTGCTTCTTTTTTATAGAGAAAATTAATGACCTCTCTAGGTGCATTAACATAGAGTGAACATTTGTCAGCAGTTGCTTATTGTGCAATAGAGGACTTTTTCAGCAAATGGCCAGACCTCCACAAGGGACAAGAGTAAATGAAAAAGGAGGCAGCAGCAATATGATTATGAATACATTGCCAATTTGTAAATTAAAAGCTTTGAATCTTTTTTTTTTTTTTTTTTAATCCCCTGAAGTGTAGTGCACATGGGCATTTCTAAGTAGATCTGGGCAGGCCTGCAGATAAATCAAAACTCAGACAAGCCAAAGACCTGGCTTTTATCCATAAGCAAAAATACAAGCCAAGCTGCCAAAGTTGGCTGCCCATTAAAAAAACAAAGACAAAACCAAAACAAACAAATGAAAAAACAATCCCCAAAGCAACAACAACAAAACCCCAAACCAAATACAAAATTCTATGTAAAGGCACATAAATTGAATTTGTGAAGAGGAAATCATACCAATGGATTGTCTTTATTCATGGATGTGAAGCCAAGGCAAAGCTTGTAACTCAACAGGATCTCAAATTAAGCCTTCTTTAAACCAAGTCTAAGTTTAAGTTCTGTAAATTTATATAATTAAAGTAGAGTAACAGGAACTTTAATGTCAACACAATCAGGTCCCAGGAACAAGTAAATCAGCTCTTTATTGGAATAAACAGCTCTTATACAGCATAGGATTACACCTTTTACAGAAGAGGAAGTTAGAGAGACACAGAAGGATGAAAGAGGAGCCTGTTAGAGACCTGATAATTAAAAGGGTCTTTTTCAAATACAAACAGAAGATTATGATTGAGTTAAAGAAATGTCAGTGCTTATATGTGCACTTATTATCAAGAAAGGTTTTTGTATTTCAGTTAAAAAATGCTTATGAAGAAAAATAAGATGGGCTATACACAGAAATATTTTCAAAGCAAAATGTTATTCATGGATTTCCATAAAAAATTGTGGTTGTTTAGAAGTGTCCCTTTTAAATTATCATGGACTAAATCAGAGGCTAGAACTGAAATATAGCCACACTCTGAAAGATGATGGCAGTGGAGGCTGCTGTTGTTTACGCGTGCTGTTCACATTTACTCTGCAAATGTATAGTTCAGTTTAATTAGCATGTGATTGAAAAGTGTTGATGTCTTGTGTTCTGTGTTCCTAAAGGGATTTCTTCAAACTAGGGAATATGTAAATTCCTTGAAGAATTGTTTATACTACCAGAACGGCTTTTAAGTAATTTTGATGACAAGAATTAAAGTAGGCAGTCAACATAGTTATTTTGAGGATTTAATATAGTTGTGAACACAAGAGTGTAAATAACTTTTGCAAGGAGCTGAAGCAGACTGTAAAAACAGCTGTACCATTTTTTTATTTTTTAATTTTCTTTTAGTTTATGGAACAGTAGAGTTTACTTGCAGCTTTTGTCTCTTCTCATTCCTGGCAGCTTAAAGTAAGATGAATAAATGTAAAAAAACCCAACCTCTCCTTCGAAGCTCTGAGTATAATTTAAAACAGAAAAGATTTTAAAATTTCTGTGTGATTCTTCTCTGGGCTATAAAAACAGTAAATGTCTGTAGCTTCATTTGTTTCACAAAGTGTATTTCTGATTCGCTGTGGTTTTATAGAAGTAAAATATGGATTAAACTGTAAATCACACTTCTTTGAAGATTGCATATTTTAATTGTCTGTATGGCAGAGGCAAAGTATTGTCAAAGGCTTGCATAGTTCAGAAAACTCTAGAAATATATAGACATTGAAACTTCCATTCCACAGAATGATTTGCAGCTTCAAAAACAATTTTATTTTGAACCAAAGTGAAAAAAAAGTTCGAATGACATGGTTCATGGCTTATATTTTGGAATAAAATAAAAGTTCTTGAAGAATGAAAAATGTAAAAAAAAATTATTGTCATGAGAATGTCAAATACTTTTCTATTTATTTTCAAACTGGAAATGAAGTAAACAATGATTGGAAGAATTATGTCTCAATGTGCAGATGTTGATAATTGTGAGCTGTATGTGAGCATGCAAGAGCCACTGGCAGCAGCTGCAGCCATTAAGGTAAACTGCAGAGTTTGGGGAGGTTGCTGACAAGCCTTCCTCACTTGTGAGGGTGACATCTATGCTTGTCCACAACACTGACCCATGAAAGTCCCAAAAAATATCTCAGTGGAGGCTTGTACCTTTTTAGGCAGAAGATTATATTCTGATAAGGATTAATTGAAACTGAAGTTTTCGTCTAACTTGTTAAAGATTCGAGTCACGATGTCCAAGACAGCTTCCTAAGCTTCCTTAGGACAGTGCAAAATCATTTATCCGTTGTAGCCAGGTGCTTATGATAGAAAGGATTTTTTTTTTTTTTTTTACATTAGATCTGTCTGCTGAGGGATTTGGATCAATAGATGGTGTACTTTTATGTAGGTAAAACTAGGTGAATTTAAACTCCCTTTAAATGTCAGAATAAACCACATTCTAGAAGAGAATGTAGAAGAGAAAATCCCTTTTTGGTGTATTAGCCAGATAATAATCCTTTGAATGCATTGTGTTCATTGTGTCACATTGCACTAATTGATGATGGTGTTGAACAAAAATTATTTTTCCTCAAAACCGAAGTTAACCTACCTCACCAAACTACACATTATACTAGCTAAGTACTATATATTTGCCAGGCCCTGCTCTTTTCTTTGGAATACCTCTGAATGTCCTTCTGCTTATGAGGTAAAGTTCCTGCCACTGATGTACAGTGAACTGCAAGAGAGTTGAATTCTATCCTCATTTTTCTTTTCCCCCATTTCCATCAATAGAAACACTGCTGGATGTTCTTCAATAATTCTTCTCATCAGTCTTGTGGGTTTAGATAAAACTTCAGTAAAATCACAACTAGCACTACTCCCTCTGAACAAAGGGCAGTTCAAAGAGGGAGTGGAAAAAATTAACACCAGGATGTCTTATTATGAGGACATAAATCAGACTGTAATAAAGGAGAGGGGAAAAATATGGAAAGGTAAGGGAAGCAGAAAAAACTGTATAATGGATCAGCTTCCTCAACCAGTTCTAGAAAAAGTGAACCCAGAAAACCAAGGAGATCCAACCCCTCAAAATCAATAAAAACTTCTATTGACTTAAGTGGTGCCACATCACAGTCTCTTTTTATCCTTAAACCTTGGGGAGATACCAGGATAACACAAGTGCCTAACCACATGAAAGAAACCTCTGCTCTACCAAGTCAAAGATTAATTTAATGTTAAGGAATTTTGGCAAATACTTAAGTTACTCTGTATGTCTTATCTGACTGGCATATAATGAGTAGCTTAGCAGGTGATAAATAACTGATTCAGGGTGAAAATCTATCCAAGTGCAGACAGCATTTTGCTATAATTTTACCAATATCTTAGGAAAAAAGATAGACATAAGCAACCAGTCACAATAAGCAGAAGCAATAAGAAACAAAAAGCAGAAGCAATAGGAAACAAAAACAATACTTTTTGTATTTGCAGCAACATTTTCTTTTTTACACATTGAAGATTACACTTTATGGATTGCAACACCTTCCTTAGAAGCAATAAAATCCCATCTGACATTTTACGGACATTAACTTGGCTTCCAAAATCATTTCTTAAAACTGCAAGCTTTGTATGTCTAGTTCCTGGGGTTAATACTTCACATAAAATATACAGAGTAATTCCTGGTCTTTTCAATACATATTGAATTCATGAGGTTTGGAAAGTGAGCAAGGAAAGAAATCCTACCACTGATCTTTGGTGTTGATCATTCTGACATGTCAGGTTTTAGAACTGGTAGATGAAAGTCCAGAGATGCTTTAAAAAGCAGATTGACTTTTATTAATATATTGAAGAAAGATAATCTTCTGTCTTCAGCATCAGCCAGCATAATCAGATGATTCTGCTTTTCTTTCAACTATTCTAAGACATAAACTATATCTGCTAGGGAACATAGTCACCCATACACTGGCTCCCAAAAGGAATGGAAATTAAGTAATATTTCAGTGTGCTGCAGGGATTGGCTTGATCTTGGCTGCCTTATTGACTTAAGCAAGACTCATATGTAGGACTGAACAAACCACATTTTTTTTCTACTACAGAAATATTCAGCCAGAGCACTGGTTCCCACTGCATAGAAGTAAATAAAATTTAAATTTAGAATCTTATCATAATATCAGCTTTTGTACCTGTACAGCAGGAACAGATGGAGTATGGGAAAATTTTAATTTGAAGTGTTAATTGATTTTGTTTGAATCCTGTTACCCTCTGTTTGGTGTGAATTGTTGAGTTGTCAAAACATTAAGTTATATAAGTAATGGAGCAGGGAATAAACAAAAATATCATTGTACTCATATCAGAGGTGTATCTCCAGCTAATGTACTATGTTCACACTAGTTATCCCATCTAAGACTGCTAAAAAAAAGCGGAATAAAAAAGACCATCAAAAATTAAAGGAAAACCATGTTCTCAGAAAATAAAAATTAGTTTTGTTTTTCTTAAGAAAGATAAAAATACAGAATTTCTTTGACAAGAAATTTGTGGAGTGCATTTACGTGCATTTAAATAGGCTGAGAAAACAAATGTACAGGAATATGAGCAGTATCTTGGGCAGTATTGGGCTTTGATAATCACCCCTGAAAACAATAAAAGGAGCATTTGTCTTTGTGCTTCACAAATGTAACTATTTGAAATTAAGATCTAATATGGGGGAAGAGATAATGTGCTGCTCCTGTGAAGTTACATCACCTTCCTCAGAAGCACATGGTATAGAGAGTTTATGTGGATAAGGTTTAGGAATGGTGGAGTAAGATCCTATATAGAAATTCCTGTATTTACAGGTGCCTAGGAAGATAATCAGTAGGACAAAATAAGGCACATGGAAAAGCCTCTGACTGCATCCTACGGATCATGTATTTGATCACATGTAGCTCCGATTATAATCTGAAATAAAACATAGTGTCTTCACAGGATTAGATGGACTTTTCCCCTGTCAAACACTCACACACTGAAGGCAGAAAGAATAAAAGAAAGTTATAATTAACTAGGCTGTGATGAGCACCTCTTCCACTATCATGGCTGACTTCAATGCAATGCATTGCTCCTTTAGCTAAATATTAGAAACCAGACTTTAGGCAACAATTTAGCTCAAAATTATTTCTCTAATTAAAAATACAGTTTCCCTTCAGGAGACTGACCTTCTGTCTGAAGTTATTTTACCTCCACGATAATACTTCCGATCTGTTATAAAAAATATAAATGTTTTCTTACACCATAAGCAAATCATGAAGTACTGAATTTTGAGATCAATAATGGGTTTTGAGAAAAAAAAAACCTTTTTCTTTTGTATTTCATTAATGTAGACTAGAAAAACACTGCAACAACTGGGAAAATATGTGGATTAAAAACCCACTGTCAGAACCACCTTAACATTTACTACACAATATAAAGCAGAAATCTTTGCAAGATAGCAAATCAGACAACTCTGCCTTAACAAAATTTACCCAAGAAACAAGCACAATCAGTTGAATCTTATGCATATAAATTTTTAAGGGGTGAATTAGAACAACTTCAGGAATTTTTGTTGGGTTTGTTGTTGTTTGAAATATTTCTTATTGCAGGCATGTAAATAGCAGAAGTGTCTGGGGTTTTGTAATATTTCTAGACTGACCCCTTTCCATTGTGAGATCTTTCAATATTATTTTGACTTAAATGAACAAAGATTATGAAATTTGCTGGCAATGTTCTTGTTGCCATGACTGAGGTTATATGTTTTAATTAACTTTTGGATAGCTAGGATTTTTTTTTTTTTCTGGAAAATGCAAAATGAATAACCTGTGGATCCCTATTACATAGGAAATTCCAGCTTCAGGGACAATAGTTGGTTCATAGAAATTTGTGAGAAAATGAACTATTACAAAGCAACAAGGATTTGTCAATTTCTGTGAGGTTTAATCCTAGTTCTGCATGTAGAGAAAATGCATTCATTCAATGGTAAAACCTGTTCATTTTCTCCCTGTTTCTATCTTTTTTTTCTTGAATCTTTTCCTTTGTGACATATCTGTACATTACTTGCACTCCATAATGATATCCAGACCTTGAATCAGCTGATGAACAGTGTACATGGTGGAAATAACCCTGGAAGCAGCTGGAATTGCTTAAGGCATTTCATAACTAAATACAGAATAAATACTCCAAAACTTTTCTATTCCAGTGACCTTCTGAAAGAGAAGAAGGTGAAGAATCCAAGGAAGCACATTGTCACATAATGAAGCTGGTGCTGGAAGTGCACGTTAGATAACCTGCTGTTTATTACCATTTGTTCTGCTCTCTCTCCCCCACAACAGCCACAGCTATTTTATGCTTCACTCACTTTCTCTAGTGGCAGATCTACCCTGGATTTAGGGAAAGCAAGCTACATTGGCCATACAGCTCATATACCATGACTCAAGGTACATGAAGGGGATTCCCATGTTTTACAAAAACATGAGAAATGTATTTACTTTCCAAAGGAAGAAGGATAAACTGTGCAATTTGTAGCCTTATTTAAGAGCATTGTGACCACCTGACATTGTGATAAGATAAATAAATTAAAAAGCATTTTTTTCTGTTGTAATGGCCATGTAAAATTACCTGGTTTAGAATTTTGCTCTTTAAACATCCATTTACATAGTGGCATTTTATTAAATGTCATAACACTTTTTTTAGTATCTGTAATATATTGTTGGATGAGAAAGACAATCATTAAAATTTTCACTGATGTAGGGGCCTGGCTTTTATGTTAATTCTGACAATCATGTGTTTTAAAATATTTCATCCCAACTCTTATTGTTTATGGTGACAGTGGTTAAAACTATCCATTATAAGAAAATGCTGAGACTTGCCAATAATATCTTTTAAAAGAAACTTTGCTGGCTGCAGACAGACAAGAGTGAGTCAAATTCATCTGTGTTGATAAAGAGCTACTGGTTGGAGTGGAGTGACCACCGAGATGAAGTTGGCCCAGAGTGATGGAGAAGAGTCATTTGCTCCCTTCTTAACAATAGAACGTCTGACCAAAAGAAAGAAAACCTTCTTCTTTTATGGTCTAATCTGGAAATCCCCACAGATTTCAATATGTACTCAAGCATCCCTCATTTGCACTATTCCCTTTTCTCTGCCCTGTGCAAAATCTGAAATATGTCAAGCAGAACAACTGTCTAATTACCAGTAGTTAAATGAAAATTGTTCCCTGTCCTTACTGCTAAAAATGATCTTTACTTCTGTTTTTCTTTCAGATCTGGACTGGTGAAATGAAGGATGAAAGTGTACAGAACAAATCCCTGTGAAATTTGGTTTTTAATCTGGTTTTATATCTGCCAGGTGACTGAGAACATGTTTTCTCAGTTTGGGAAGATGAGTCAACTAATGTCCTTTGTTCAGACACTGATTCCTATCCCAGATATTACATAAGGATCATTGCACTCTTACATAAATAATCCTTACATTCTTAAGCACTGTATGGAAATTGTAAGGCACAGTACATTTTTAAGGATTGCAAGCATGTCTAAATATTCATACAGTGTACATCTTAATTTTCTCTTCTGAACATTCAGATGGTACACAACAAAATTTGATTACTGGCAATCTGTAACTTGATTCTAACAAATCTTCTTTTAAAGACTTTTTGTTTGGGTTTTTTTGATGGGGTTTTTTCCTTTTTTTTTTTTTTTTGGTTGGTTTGGTTTGATTTGAATTTTTTTTTTTTTTGAATGCAAAACATTAAAACCTATTACTCATTTATTGCAACTAATTTTTAATATAATTACTAATGCATCCTATGTGTGCCTCTTCAGCACTGATTTCATAAAGGTAGTTTTAAAATTAGTGAAACAGAAGGCAAGAGCAGGCTTTGGTCAGCTTGAGAAAACAACACACCTGCTGGACTACAATGCAAAGAGAAAAGTGGAGAAACAGGTTTGCCAGTAGAGAGTAATTGAGAAAAACTTCTGCACATAACTGAAGGAAATGAGGAACCAAAAATCATTTAATCCTGTAGAAAGTCAGATTTCCTGTCTTTGACATTGTCCCCTTTAATAGGAGATATTAAGGAAAACAAAGGAAACAAAATCCTGTTGTTCTTTTGAAGCTGAAAGAAAGCTGAAAGTTATATTGTTTAGTAAAATGCCAACCAGGTATTTTTCCTCACTTCTGAGCTTTGGCTCTCATCCAAAACATGACAAACGAAGCAAATGAAAATGTGGATGTGCCTTATCACTTCTGTTTCCTGTTTCGTGAGAAATTTTAAATTACATTGGTGAGAGAGAAGGATGTAAATCGAGACATATCCTCTATGGTAAAATATATCTGTTATATCATAATCTGCAAATTTTGTTGTTCAAGTGTTGCCACTGAACTGCTCTTGGAGCTGTAGAAAATGGTTTAGAAAAAAGCAAGTACTCTTCAGACTCCACAAAGTTACCATAACTGTAAAGTTTGATCCTCCTTCTATTGAATGAACAAGAAACCACACCTGAATTTCAGTAGAAACAGAGCCACACCTTCACTGACATGAATTGTAAGGCTCTTTCTTGAAACTCTAATAATTACATTAGTGATATCCAGGGAGATCTTCAGCGTTTGCCTTGATAGTAAGGATGTAAAAGAAGAAAGCTAGGTTTCAAAGGAAGTGCAAGTATTTTAAATCCTACAAAAGATATGTTTTAATATTTCAAAAGCTCAAGGAAAAGAAAAAAAAAAGGAAACACTTTTTCCAAAAAAGAGAAATGCATGCTGATTTTAATGTTCTGCTCAATGTGCCAGATGATACTTTGAGAATTATATCCTTCTAGAAGCTCTCTGTCACCTGCACAAAATGGACTTGCATGGCTTCATGCTAAGGATGCTAAGTTGTTGATTTCCCATAGAAAAGCTGTGTCTAAACTGAAACCAGGGAAAGATTGAACATGAAAATATGGAACTCTTCAGTTGTACAATCCTAGTGGCTACTTTCTGGACCTCCTTCTTGATAAATTAATTCAGCTGTAATTGAAGAATGAGTACAAGGCATTTAGAGTAGTCAGCACAGTGCTGCAGTCAACATAAAAACATATCAGTAATTCTAAGGGGAACTAATCAGTAAGGTGAGAAATTATCAATAATTTCATTATTGATAATTAATTATCAATAAACATCAATTTTTTAAAGAATAAAAGTAACTAATATTCTTATATTTCATTTTAAAGTGAAAGAAAAATAATCCTGAGAGGGGAACCAGACATTTTCCAAACAAAAAATTATAACTAATTGCAATATTGTTAAGAAAAAATATGCATTGTATTTGGTTTGAATATATAACATATACACTTCATGCTTAATAGTCACTTTTGGTAACAAAAATAAAGCAGTAAAAAATATTACCTGAATGCCCAATGTCTCAGGAAGAGAAAATGAAAAGAGATTGACTAAGATTTACATTAAAATATCTATAGTGAAAAGTAATTAAAAAGTAATACCATCCTTTAGCCTTCTTTTACACAAACTTCTGAATACTCTTATCTTTTCAGATTACAATAGCTGCAAAAAAAGACTTGGGCAAGTCTTCCATGAAGGGGTTTACAGCAGACTTTGTGCTGCTGATGCACAATGCAGGGATGTAGTGATACAGAGCTTTGCCTTTACATGTGTCTGCTCTTCAATCAGGTGACATGGAAACCTCAGCAGCTTAGACACTGAGAGGAACAAAAAATGTGGGAAGTGGACTTCAGCATAAACTACAAAACTTTGTTTGAGATCCAGGCTATATATTTGGCAACTAAAACCCATGTTGTTTAAATCAATTACAGTATAACCATGCTCTGGGGTAAAAATACATCGCATTCACAAACTGGAATCTGCAGCAAAATTACTGTGAGTCTACTGTCCATTTGATACTGAAAGGGCCAGCTACTATGAGAGAACACTGGGAAGATCCTCTCACCTAATTTCTAGTGTCTAGATTTAATCCCCTTAGACTCCCCACGCAGCCTAGGCACATCCAGAGGTGTGTCACTCCACTGCTTGCACTTGCCTGCATTGCAATGGACTGAATCACACTCTGCAGGTATTTATTTCTCCCCCCACCAACCAAGAAGAAAATCCTGGGAGTTTTGTTTCAGCCTTGGCTATCTCAGGGCAAAGTGACCCCACACAGTACAACAGCATAAAGATTGGATAGTAGGAATGTTCAGTAACAGCTGAACACTGGAAAATGGTGGGAGGGAATTTGGTTTTGGAATAAGGGTCAGGAAACTGTATAAAAGGGTTCAAATTATAAAAAGGTTCAAATTATATTGTCAAAAAAAAAAAAAAAGGCGTTGTTTATTTACACATTTCATTTGTTATGATGTGTATATAACTGAAATCCAATTGCTTTCCCTACAGCAATTACTTCCTCTTCTGGGGGTGAAATATCCTGTAATCACGGTGCAAATTATCCAAGTGAGATGGTGACATGTTTTACTTTTTCAACTTCCGGATGAAGTACCTGGGATGTAATCAACTTAACACAATGCCAGTGCACTCTAGAGGATTGCATCACTGATAGATTTGACTACAAATGCATAAAAACATTTTATTTGTGAACAAACTGTCACTTACTCTGATCAGAACTGCAACTGTTAAAAAAAAATTGGACTATAAAAAACCACGGAATGCATCTTTCCAGGTGAGGTGACAACAAGCAGGAGGCTGCAAATATTGGCTTTCACTTCCAAAAGGTGATGAGTTCCAAGTTTTGAATCCATATATAAAGATCAGGAGATGCTCTAGGAAGCAAATGCAAAGAGACAGAGATCAGTCTGAGGACTTGTATGTACTTCAGGCTTGAGGAAAGACTGCATATTCAAAAGTTGGTTCATATTTCACAGACATAGAAAACAATCTAGTAAAAAGATAGTTTTTGCTGTTGCAAATATCGCCTTTCCTGAAAATTTGTATATATGCTATAAATTGTTAGTTCTTGTAGTCATTGAAGGGTTACTCACCTCACCTAACATTAAGTTAGAGATTTACATATCTGCTCTAAACTGGTATTTGTCCTAAACAAAAACTGACAAAGTGGGGGAAAAAACAATGAAGATGATGACTTGTTATTTCTGGAGATTAAATTCCTGACTTCCTCTAGTAAAGCTCTATATCTTCTCACTGATTTACACAGATCAGTCTATTATGCTGTTTCCATGAAAATATAGACCAATCATAAAGTTTGAAAAAACCTTCATCTTCAATTTTGACTTCACACTCTTAGTCACATGTGCCCAGATATATTTATGAAACAATTCAGTCTCTAGTTTATACAGTAATATGCATGTTCTAGTCTACAGTAGGTACAAGATATATCAAAACACGCAATGGTAGAGTTACAGCTACAACAAGAGCCAAAAGTAAGTAGTAAAGAGATGCACATCATAACAGTTTCAGGAAGAAAAAAGAGAAGAATATTCCCATCTTAGTTCATTGCTAAACCCCTCCAGCTGGTTTTCTTGGCGAGAAGTAGCAGAAGAAAAGCTACGTGGAGGATGCAGCTTAAATTGACAATCTTGAAAATGTAAATCTGCTTGCAAAAAAAATGTATAAACCCGACAGAAAAAAACTGGATTCTGCCAAGTGATTCATTATTTTGATGACTTCCTGCTCTAATGCACTTCCTCTCTTTTCCTCGTGCAAACTGCTCTAATCCCTGTTAAGGATTTAGCCTTACAATGGAGCTTTTATAACTTTCTGGATCCTTGTCGTGTTGGCATATGGGTCATTCCCTTTATGTCAGGACAAGAAGAAGGTGAAGAACAGTTTTTCTGTGGGATAAGGAAAAGTTAAAAGCTGAACTGGCCAGTTATTGCTCTGAAATACAGAGTGAGTTGGTTTTTTTCCCTTAGGAGCTAAAATGCTGGCAGGTAGCAGGAGTGGAGAAAACCTGAACATGTTTCAATGCTTTCTCTTCCAGCAGATGTCACTAAGAGGCAATGCTGTTTATAGAATGGCCAAATTGGAGACAAGAAGGTATTTTTAAATCACAAAAAAAGTATGGAAAAGCTTTTCCTAGCTATCAAAGAAATGTTTCAACACTGAAACATTTTTTAGCTCCCAAATAAGACTTTACTTTGGATCCAGGTCTGGAAATAAACTCCCGGTTTCCACTACATTTCAAAGGTTATGGTAATATATCCTCTTTACAGGAAACTGCATGGAGATCAGGAGACAAGCTCAGTGCTATTGCTAAGGAAATAGGGAAGATTTAAAAGAAATAAAGGTGTCTCAATCTCCATAAATTGTGTATTTCTAAAGACGGAAATTACAGGAATTTTTGAATGCTGCAAAGATTTAGACCTCTTAAGGATGTATATTTTTGTTGTTGTTATTATTATTACAATTAAAAAACCCAAAATATTTGGAGTATACAAGGAGAAAGAAAATAATGGATTCCCAGGTGAATATCATGCTTTGCAACCTCTCTTAGACAAGGAACACCTCTGCTGTTTGGCTGTGCAGCATCCAGCCCATGGCAGTTTGGTATATCACTGTGATATTTATCAGCAGGGTCAATTGCAAACAGAAGATGGACCATTATGCCAGGTCATGGATTAATCTCCATATGGTTTTAATAAAAACAAAGCACCGGCTACACTTGTATTTGCTGTTGTCCAATCTACTCTCCTTAGCAGGCACAGGTTTTGCATGAATTGTTCATGTGTTTTAGTTCATGGGCAGAGTTTAAAGGTCAGAAATGGGAGCAAGGAACATATGAAGAAAGAGAGCAGAAAGGTTCCAAGACAAAGCTAACACTTTCCCCTCCAGAGGAGGGGAAGCTGCAGCCCCAGCAGCACAGCCAGATTAGAGGTCTGCAACAGAAACACCCAGCTAATGGTGTGAGAACAGCACGAACAGATGGTGCTACAGCACTCTCACACTGCCTGCATCTACACCCACCACCACCTGCTGTCTAATCCCCTTCCATTATTCAGCTTCCTAGTAACAAATTATTACATTCTCACCTTTTGTTTGTTTTTATATCGCATCAAGCCCATCCATGCTCAGTCTGGGTTTATACCACAAAACTTTGTGTTGTTTTAGGATTACTGACTTTCTACAGCTGTGAGAGGAAAGGCAGGCTCTCAGCATCATTAAAATATATATAACCTAATATGCAAGAATATTCTGCCCCTTTAAAAACATATGAGAAAACACATATTAGTAGGAAAACAGCAAAATATGTTATAAGTGTGCTGTGCAAGGTTAATGAGGTTACTGTCTCATTTGTGCTGTCTGTAGCCTCAGAGCACTTTAATTAGAAACGCCAAAAACAGCCTAAAAATGCCTTGAAGAACACAAATTCAGTTGCTTGGATTTTTTTTTTTTTAACATGGGTATGGTCCTGAGAAACATCTGTGTCTCATCAAGAGTTTGTCTTCATAAGGAGGTCCTTACTATGCCCGTAATTGTGGGTTATGACTGTCCAAATTCTGAAGACTGCAAATGTCAGCAGTTTGTAAAAGCACCACAGCCTCTCAATTTTAGAAAGGTCAGTAGGACCCTATTACAGTCAAATGTTCTCTGCAGGCTTCATAATTCAAACCTCTATTATTCTTTGCTCTCTATTTCTCTTCCTATTCCTTTTCCAAACACCCTGTATGAATAAAAGGATCATCATTTCACTGGAATGCAGCTACCCCTTGGATGGAAGAAATCAGTTCAGGGCCAGTAGCACTGCAGTATGCAACCATTTCCAGCAGCCAAAATCTGCCCTTGGACACGAGTCAGTGGAAACATGCACACTCAGTGGTAAACTCTGGCCCCAGAAGGAGAAGCAAAGAGTAACTGGAGTAACTAGAGCACCTGAAACTGCCAAAGGGATTTAGGCTGGCAGAATGCATTTGACCCGATTTGGCGTATGGTCAGGATACGAGAAGCTAATAGCTCATTGCTTAAAAGAGACAGTTCTTTGCTTAATGAAAATGTTTGTGATATTGGCTTCACATCTTGTCTGCCAGCTCCAAAATAAAAAGAATCCCAGTTTCCATAAAGTTACTATGTAAGAGCTCTCACTGTTTTGGTTCATTGCATATCATGGCATCAATGAAAGTACCAGATGCAGTTTCTCCTAGAGGGTTCCCTGCCTACTGGCCTGGCCTCCAGACCTGGCATTCCTGTGGAAATGTTGGTACAATATGGGTAAGATGGAAGAACAACATGTCTGGAACAGAGAGGTGCTTCTGATTCTGCCAAGCCACTGGGGAGGCACGTGCTTACTGAAGAGGCAACCCAAGCCTGGACAACATATTGCATAGTGGCAGAAGAGGACTGGAAATATCCATATAATCAAAACTGCAGCCTTGGAATAATATATACACTACCAAAATCCTGTTAAATTGGATAAAATAAGCCTCTTTTGATTAATAATTTCATTATTATATAATAATCAAGCCATATATTAATCCTTATTTTCATTTTTTTCTCCTCTTTGCAAAGCAGCCATTATGCTCCTCATTCATTTTAAGTCTCTACACCATGCCAGTGCATTCACTAGTGTGTCTGCTTACAGCTGTGCATAGTCCCACTGAGGTCAGTGAAAGATTATAAATAGTAAATGTGGAATTGGTTGACCAGGGTCTTCTGAGAATGTCTAGTATTTGGCTTCTGAAATATTTATAACTGTTCATAGCTTCTAATAAGAAGGCTAGACTTTCTAAACTGAGCAAACTTTTCCTAGTGCATGAATATATGTTTCTTTATTCTTCTTTGAAGCAGATTTTTTTTATTTGTAATGACTGTATGTTTTCAATTTGAAGAACTATAAAGTCACTTCTAGGAAAGTTATTAAAAGTTATTATAAAAATCATACTTCTTGCTTGTAAGCAGTCTTTCTGCAGCAATCTGTGTCTTTAGTGGAAGATGCTCTCTAACAATCATCAACTTTAAAAGTGATTAGCTTAGATTAAGCTGCTAAAGGTGACTCCTAGAGGCAACTCATTCCCTTGACTCTCAAGAAGGTGAAGGTAGCCCAGTAATAACCCCCTGACCCTTTCCAGGGTACTGGGTGCAAGCTTTCCCTGTTTTCTCTGTGCTTAGAGCCAGTACCTCCTTAGTGCACCACCTTTGTGGATCCCATTTACAAGTGTTTAGTTCTTCCCTCACACACAATACAGAACTGAGATGACTTGCTCATTTTGTGAAAATAGCACACCTATATATAACCTATAGGTTTCCCTGGTAACAGAAAGCAAAATTTAACACCTCCATTTTAAAAGGGAAAAACACCATTCGTAATTTTATTTTTAAGTTGCTTTATGTGAGGAGATATTTGGCCAATTTAAATTGTTTTTTTCCGAAATGTTCCCCAGACTAAGCTTAAAATTTTGATGGCAAAGAAACTTTATTCCTGAATGTAAAAGAGAGATCTTTGTAAATTGTTTAAGAACCATAATAGTGTAATATTAGTACTTGATACAGGATAATTAAAAATCTGACACAAAAACATATAGTTGGATAATTCTAAATATGTACATTTTTAACTTCATAGATAAATTCCTAGATCTACAACCAGAAATGTTGAGATTCCGCTTCTACTTTTTAAGATACAGTTTTTCAAGACTAAATCCATGTTAGAGGCCAGTTCTAAATCTCACATTTTTCCTTACCAAGGGCATATCTCAACCTCATTGTTCCTTCCCAAGACTTGGCCTTGATATATGCTATTTAAAAAGCAAACAAAGAGCATGAACTTGTTCAAACTCTGGGAATATTTCAGCCTACAGCTCTGCAAAAAACCTCTATCTGAAACCAGTGAACTTCTCAGGACCATTGAGAATTGACCAGAGGGGCCAATTAGCTGTTGCAGTCTCACTGATTCTGTGTCAATAATTTATAAATTTAGAGAGCAGGCAGGTTTTTGCTGCTGGTTTAAAATTGAAGTGCTGGTTCTTACAAAGTCTATGCCACTCAACTGAGCTCTGTGGATCAGCACATGTATAAACCCACTGAAGATCTAACACAAATAGGTGCATCATATTTTCAAACATGACCTTTCCTTCCAAAATCAAAATTTAATTCACCGTTAAAAAAAAATTAATTAGATATACACATTTTTTAGAAAGTGAAATAGCTACTCTGTTTCTTTTTGCTTTCCAAACAGTTTGGTAAAAGCACAGATCAGTTTTTTATCAAAGTCGGGCATCTAAAGAATCTGCTTTCTGCCTCACAGCAGTGACTGTCAACATCTTAAGGCATTTTTGGTCCCCTTCATAACATACTCTGTGACTTTCCTCACTATCTAAGAAATAAATTCATGTCTGATGGCATAGACAGCCTTTGTGTTGGCTAACCGAGAATGATTGAAAATGTTTTATTGGCCACAGAATGACTGGTAGATGACTTTGTCCATAAAAGCCAAAGACAAGTGTCACAGCCTTCATGGCTCCACTGAATTAACTTATTTCTACCATTTGCTGAACAAAACGTTAATCCATTGATTTGCCAAAATTGAAGGAGATTACAGTGCGTTCTAGGGTGCAAAGTCTGCCTTTCCTAGCTTGATTGAGTTTACTCATTCATTTGGAAGAGGTCGCTAAGGGTATTTAAACCAAAGATTTTTAGACTCTCCTGCACAGAAAATTTGCTTTTTGGCTCCAGAGCTGACTGGGCACATGCTGCTGCTCTTTCCAGCTGCTGCTGAAATCTCCAATCTCTTTTTTTTGCCAGGGTATGTGTAAAAACCCATCAGTCTTCCATGCTGATCATTTGAAAACCAATTAAAGTGTATTCATGCATTCCAAACGTTGATCTTACATATGGGCCATAATTTTTTTTTACCATTATTCAGGATGCTCTACAGTGACAAATTTTACAGAGATCCACCCTTACATCCATGGATTAATTAAAAAAAAAAAAAAATAGACCCAGAAGCCTCATGTAAGAATTAAAGTAAATATGTTCCCAGAATATAATTCATTAATATTACAAATCTGTGAATCTTAAAAAGACACTGCAGGAAGCAGTTTTCAGGAGGCCCAGGGAAGAGTGTGCTCATGGACATGCAGTAGATGGGGTCCAGTATAGTATAATTGTGTTCTGAAAGTGTTTCTGTTTAATATCAGTCAAGAAATCTTGGGTTCCTTTAAATATGTGAGCAAATAAAAACTGATTTCGTTTGAAGGTACAGTAATCCTCTTCTGAAGCTACTGTATCTGAATATCTCTGATGAAATGTCTCTGGTTATTACGCACAAGTTTAGTATGAGAACTGGCTAAACTCATTTTCATGAGGTATAAAAAGAATGTATTTAGTTCAGTGCATCACTGAAATCCTGGCATTGCTGACTCCACAAAGATTCAATTCATATTTCACAGTGAGAAGATAAATTTGCTTTTTAAAAAAGTAGCTGGCTTTTTTTAAGAGTTCGATGGTTTTAAGGCTATGTCTTTTTCCATCAAAATCAAAAGTTAGCTTGGAACCATACAAGAGACTGTAAATTAAATTTAGTGAATACCATTTTATGATCCATCCTGATGCATGTAATTGCCATAGGTAGAAAATACATCTGTGGTGAAGAACTGGAAAATTGGAACATTATGGACTTTCCACCAGGCTCCCTTGTTAGTATTCACTAAACTAATCTTTAGTGAATTCCTGAGAAAGCATGAAGAGGTTTCTTCTCCTAAAAAAAAAGTGCTGTGCAAGTGAAAATGGAGCCAGAACAGACACTGCCACTTTGCTTTAAGGATTTAGATACGTTATTTAATTTGATTTCTGCAGAGAAAAAACTAAACAGTGATGACAGCTGATTCTCTCTGGAGTATCTGGTAATCTATATTAAGTAAACTTAATATAGAATGTAAAACAAAAGTCTCTGAATGTAAAGTTGTTCCATACTGGTGGTCAGACTGAGTTATCTGGAGAGATGCACAACACATAATACTTGAGTTAAACTGTGGCTGAGGTTACCCTGCTGTGAAAGCAGTATAGCCTATCCATACGTGAAATGATTTTAAATTAACCAGCCAAAAAAGTGCAGCCAGCCAACTTTGGGAGGACAAAGCTTAGTGAGGTCTAATCGACCTAGGTGTTTATCCAGAGTATTTGGACAGATTTTTCAGGCTAGGCTAATGCCATGCTACTAACTCCTTTTAACCCTTCTTTGATCAAGCTATGCCACAGCACCTCCCAGGTGATTTTTAATATTATATGTCATAAGTAAGGGCTTCAGAAGGACAGAAGCGGGATCAAGGCCTCACACCACACAAGATGAAAGGGAGGACAGAGAAGGAAGATCTCCCCTTTTCAACGTGTCACCTCAGCCCCTGTCCCACAGCACAGAGGGACACCGTGGTGACACCCAAATGACCACGCAGGCAGGACAATCCTCTCTGGTATGAAACCACCAGAATCTAGACAGGGTCACACATCACAGAAGCACTGTGACCTTAATGGTCTGTGAGTTCTACCATATATGAAGGATAACTGGAAGCTATAAAAACTGCAGTCAGCAAAACAAACTATACCTAATTGGAGTGCCAGGGGCTGGATGTTTCTAACCCTGATTCCCCATGAAAATCTCTCGTGGATTCACAGGACTTTGTTGTGATTGTATGTCTGTACCACAAAATTGTTGGAGAGATAACTGTTTCAGCATTCTCGTTCAAAGACACGAGACCTATAATTTTATACCAAATTGGCTCTAATTGCCAGCAAAAGCACTGCCTGTGCTGAGGCATTCTCTGAGGGCTTGTCTTCACTGCACAGAAACTCAGACCCTCCCACTGTCCACAAAGTAAAACCCTCTGACCCAGGGCTTTAAATATGGACTAATTTATCTGGCTAGGATTACCTGCTGAGAAAACCATGGAGCACTAATGATCTGTCCTTTCCTCTTCCCAGCACTGAAAAGCAGGCTGGGGAGCACAAGGCCAGATTCCAAGTAGAATGGGTAGAATGAAAGAAGTGGAGGGAGTTGTCTACAAAGCCACAGGGAGAAATTAAGATAATGGAGAGCGGCACCAGAATACAAGCTGCTGGTAGAAGTTGCTGAGAGGAAACTATTCTGAGGCACCAAAAGGTTTATTTGCAGTTTTAAAATAACTTTTCCAACTGCAGGATAGGAAGAACAGCCCACTGGTCAGACCATTAGAAAACCTGGATTCAAGTAGCTTTTCTGTCACAGATTTTTCTGGGGCTGTCGCTTGGCTTCTTTTATGTCTCAGAGACACAAAATGTAACTACATTGCCTTTTTTCACCCATCTGCAAAATTGGGAAGGGCAGTTCTTCACTACTTCCCAGAAAACACTAACAATTTTAGATTGCTCTAACTTTATGGTAATAGGAGCTGTAGGAACACCTAATCCAACATGTTTTTTCCTTACTAACAAACATAATTTCTTTTATGAAAGCTGCCTTTGCATTTTCTATTGATGGATTTCTAAAGAGAAGAGACCTCAGTGCTTATTAATACCTGCAGAGTACAAGTTTTAGTCATCAAGTTTGTTCTAAAGTGAAACTGTAATAATATGAAATTATTTATTAATATAAGAAAATTACAGAAACTTCTTTTAAATATGGTGTTGTACACCCAAAGTTCAGATTCTGGAAGTATGAAACTGCTGATGACAGAACATGCTGCTCTTCGTGCAGCATCCCAATGCTGCCTTCTCAAGGTCAGCTACCGAGGGTCACTGTTTTCAAGGTTTTCTAGAATTATCGAGAACACTTAAAGAGAAATGAGAGTGATTTGACAATGGCATTATTCATGCTCCTAGTTTTCTAATATGAGAACAGAAAGGTCGCAGTTCCAATAAACAGATAAGAGAATGAGCAAAGGATTAATGCAATATTTGCTTTGGGACAGTCTGAAGTGTCAGAGAAATATGTGCCAAAGAGAAGTGGTGCGCCTGGGAATATGAAACAATTAAGCACACTGTAGGTTTTGGTTGGATCGTTTTAATCTAAAAAAATGATCATATGCCATCCAGGTCACATAAATCCTGATTTCATGTTTCATTTTCTCAGCTGTTTGAAGACTCAGTACAAGTCTGGAAAGGGCAGTAGGCTAGTTATTATACTTGAACTGTTGTGAAGCATCAGATAGAAATGTAGCTAAAATAATGGAAGAAGTATTTAGTTCTCTGGAAAACCATCTAGACAGTGAGTCTGTTTATCAAGAGAGAAAAAAACATTACTTTCTGGGATGGAATGAAAAATAATGGCTAATTGAATATGTTAAAGTGTCTCTTAAATGAGGGATCCATATTAGAGTTCTCTGAGCATGCAGAACAGAGAGAACAGAATTTCCTGGTTTGGTTTTGCTTGCAGCTACTGGTGTCAGCCAATTTCCAATAGTCAGTGGCTGTGTGTTGTTTGACTTGAAGGAGACTTGGATCAGGCCCTAGGCATCTAAATTAATGGGCTACATCAATAGACAATTTTGCACTTGTGCTGTTGGAAAATGGATTATGCCGTTTAATAGCTCTGAAGTAGTTTGACAGCCTCAGAGGAACAAGAAGTACATAAATGTGGAGACAGAAGTATGAAGTGGAAACTTAGTCAGGATTTCTGCTTTCTTTGTGCTACTGGTCATTTCTATCAGGCAGTTGGTGACCCATTATGTCATTCTAAACCACTATTTATCTTTGCATGACTGTGAAAATTACAATCTTTAAGGTTACTTATCTATAATAAAATTATATTAATAAAATATTATAATATTCTACAATTGTCATTTCTATGTTATAAATGTCTACAAGAAAAACGGGAATAAATGAAAAAAAAGAGTTTTCACTTGTTTTTCACCCCGAAGCTAAAATGAGACAAGGAAACAGCAGAAATCTGATTAAGTTTATTTCCCTTTTCAAAAAACCTTAAACTGATTTCCAGTCAAATATTAACTATTATATAGCTAAAATGGCAGAAGTCTTAGCATGGCCAGTTGTAGAAGAAATAACCTTCCTGATTCAGCATTTGTCATTCTGCACATCTTGGCATTAGGCAAGAAGACACATCTTCCCAGACATCCATATGTTGGAGACCAGATCTGTTACTGAGGCAGCCGATGCTTCACCCCCAGAAGGAAGTTCTGTGCTCCCTGGGAGTACATTTCTTACATTTCTTCGGTCAGGTATAGATGAGTTTCCTCAGTTTTAGCTTCAAGCACATCCGAAAGCATTGCAAGTGCTAGCTGGGAACACAAGGTTCTTCTCCTCAAGACACAGAAAAGCAAACTCCTGTGTGCACTCCTAGCTAAGGTGATGCGACCCTGTCCTTCCTCCCTGAAATAACCCCTGAAACAAGACATTATGACCATACTCCACTCATTTTTCTTTCACTTGGATTCCTCAACCTTCAGCTTCGCCGACAACCCAGAAGTGCAGGATGAGATTTTTACTGGTAATTCCCTGATATTAATAACACTTCATTTAAAACCAGGATCTGTCTGTGCTACAGCACAAAATTAAACTACAGACCCTGAGATACAGACCCTGAGATACAGCCCAGCCTGGACAGGCTGGGTCAGTGGGACAAGGCAACTGTACAAGGCTAAACAAGGTGAAGTGATGGGTCCTACACTTGGGTAACAACAACCCCAGGCAGGAGGAACAGCACCCAGCAGAAAAGTTCTGGGGTGTGCTGGTTGACAGCCAGCTAAACATAAGCCAGAGTGTGACCAAGTGGTCAAAAATATCAGTGGCATCCTGATTTGTACCAGCAGGACCAGGGCAGTGATGGTCCTCCTGTCCTTGGCACTGGCGATGCCACATCCTGTCCTGTGTCCAGTTTTGGGCTCTCCTGAGGTGCTGAAGCATGTCCAGAGAAGGGCAATGGCATTGGTCAAACATAAATCCTATGAGGCATTGCCAAGGCAGCTGAAGTTGTTCAGCCTGGAGAAAATGAGGCTGATAAGAGACATTGTCATCCTCTACAACTTCTTGAAAGGAGGTTGCAGAAAGGTGAGGCAGGCAAGTAGTGATAGGACAAGAGAAGATGGTGTCAAGTTGTGTCAAGGGGGGTTTAGGAAAAACATTTTTACTAAATGCTGGCTAAGTATTGGAACAGGCTTCTCAGGGAAGTAGAGGGGTCACTATATCTGGAAATCAAAACAAGTCAAACTTGTCAAAAGCCAAATAGACAAGGCAGTTCTTGATAGGGTTTTGTTGACGTGGTGGTATTTGAACAAAGCTTGGACCTGATGATCTTAGAGTTGCATTGGAATTTGTCTAAGTGTGGAATAATAAAATATATTTCCACCTGATCTTACACCATATAGAGTCTATCTATGTATGCTCTGAGTATTTTTATTAGCATAGAAGTTACAATAAGCAATTATTCAAAAATATCCTGGATTATTTTTAGCTTTATCATGCTATAAATTTTATTTTTAACAACCTGTGGATTACTAATGATCACGTAGACATTGACCTTTAAAGTCTACATTTATATGAAGTAAATTCTAAGAGTTATTTTACACAATAAACACAAGGAATTTGGGAAAAAAAAAAAAAAGAAAAATCCTTCTTATCAGGAATATTTTCCATTTCCCCCTGCTTCACCAACTGGACTGCAGAGGAGATTACCCCCTTAACAGAAAGAAAAAGAATATGTCAACTTGCCTCACCTACAGAGCCTTCAGGCAAAACACATCACTTTTTTTGGGACTGTCAAGGATTGAATAAATCAGAGATAAGTGGGTTAAAATGTCAGCACCCACTGGGACCAAAATAAACCTACCATATTTTTTTCATCTAAGTGAAATACTATCTGCAGTACCACCAGCACTTCATTCATTCATTCAGAAAGACAACTTAAAATTTTTAATGATTAACTCCTTTTTTTAATTTTAAAAAAAAGCTGGATTTTCCCTCTCTCATTGTAATAAGCCTGTGAAACTCATCTTGTGCAAAAGGTCAGATAAGCATGATGTGAAAGATGGTGCTAAAAGGCTTTCAAACTTTGTTTATTAATAGATATAACCTTTTCACCTCTGCTACATCTGTCACCACTAGGTTAAATATCATTTATCTCACTGGTCACCTGACTTATTGTTATGAGTACAGGGAAACACTACAAAAAACACTGAACAGTCACAAATCCATTATAAAAAATGCAAGGGAAGAATTGCCTGAGCCCTTCTAATAAAACATAACCTAACATGGAGTAACTAAAGAAACTGAGGGTAGCCCCCAGCTTTAAAAGCATTCACTAGGCCATTGATCATTGAAGACAACGTGCAGTGACCTCACACAAACACAATGTAAACTCCCAAACTCATTGATGGCATTCCTAGCACTCTGCCTGAATTTATATTGCCTCTCTGTAAACTGTTTGACATAGGCAGTGAAAGATGGAAACAAAAAAGGGGCTCCTCAATATGACGAGCATACCACCAAATGCAGCTGGATGCAAGGGAATTAACTTGTGGCTTACTCTGATGTTCAGAGAAGTCTCAGTCCAAGATATGTGTTAATGGAATTTTCGTAAGATTCTTGGAAGTACATTTTTCCTTCTGGATAGTCCAAAAATAAGCTAGAGCATAAAAACTATCTGAGTCTATTTTGGGAAGAAAAGAAATGGAAAAAAATATATTGTGTTATTATCCATTTTTAAGAAAGAATGCTATGGCTATGTAAGTCAAATCATGCACTCAGAAAGGCATATGGGTGTATATATGTGTCCTTCCTTCCTTCCTTCCTTCCTTCCTTCCTTCCTTCCTTCCTTCCTTCCTTCCTTCCTTCCTTCCTTCCTTCCTTCCTTCCTTCCTTCCTCCCTTCCTTCCTCCCTCCCTCCCTCCCTCCCTCCCTTCTTGTTTCCCTTGAGCACCAAGAATGTACAAATGCAGGATTCTCAGTATTTTTACATTTACTTTCACTAAGTGTGCAGTAAACACTACATTAATGCATCTGCTTTGTACTCTAAAATTATATAAATTAATTGTAAGGCCAATGTCAAAATTTGAATACACAGAACTGGAACAGGAAGCTGAAGAAAGCATTGGAATGATATCTGTTAACATATTAACTGTTTAAACAATTGTGGGTTTGTCTTTTTGTTAAAGTTTTAATATGCTTGATATTTAAAATACCAAAGCACAGATTATTGTGGATGGAAAGCCTGAGGACATTTGGTTTTCATTTGTTTTTGTTGTTTTGTTTTGTGTTGTTTTGTGTTGTTTTGTGTTGTTTTGTTTTGTTTTAAATTAAGACTGCTGCAAATTTTGTAGAGAATTTATTATTGGTATTTAGATATTGTGCTCCTGCAATGAGTAAGTGGACAGGAAGCAGATGCTACTGGAAAGTTCTCCCTTCTGTATTTAAGCCATCCATGATAACAATAGGTAAATTCTTTCACTGTATTCAAAAGAAGGAATAAATCAAAAAACAAATAACTGCAAGAAAGACAGAGAGGGTTATTTACAAAGGCATACAGTGAGACTACAAGGGTGAATGGTTTCAAACTGAGAGTAAGTGTAGATTAGATATTAAAAAAAAAATATTTACTGTGAGAGTGATGAGGCCCAGAGAAGTTGTGGTTGCTGCATCCCTGAAAGTGTTGAAGGCCAGGTTGGATGGGACTTGGAACAATCTGGTCCCATCCATGACAGGTTGTTGGAACCAGATGATCTTTAAGGTCCCATCCAACCCAGCCCATTCTGTGATACTCTGGTTCTAAGATACAATTCTAGGAATGAAGTTGTATCTGCATGTGGTTTTCATCATATTTCTAAAATGGCATTGTACCTTTCTTGGGAGCTGATTGCAAAGCTGCATTACAGCTCCTTGCTAATCAGCTGTGAGACCCTACTAATTGATTATTGCTAGAATAGAATGCTATCACTGTGCACACTACAAGGACATCTCAAGACTTTTGCACAATTCCAACTGAAGTGTCAAAATAAAGCCAACAACAAAATGTATCACTGCCTTCCTGTGCAGTAAAAATTTAAAAATCCAGAAGCATCTCATAACTTACAGATTTTCAGCAAGGTTACTGCCTTTAAGCCATGAGAAAATATCAAGTTTTGTATTTCTATTTACTACAAAAAACTACAGATATAAGAAACTGTAGTAAACACCTCTGGCAAGCACAGTCACACCTATGAGAACTGCTACAAGAGCAAGTACATATAGAGTATTAACTTATTAATTTGTGAACATGTAGGATGCTGAGTCCAAATCCCTCTTGCAGTTCCATATTGTTGTTGTCTCAATTTTCACCTGTCACCTGAGAGCTCAGCCTAATGCCTGAATCTGATAGGAGTGGCTGTTGGTGGACCTTGAGTAACCCATGTACTACAGAGTGTGATTCCTTGCTTGCTCCATGCAGGCACTGGTTTTGCCCCTTGTGCTACTCCGGTGATTCAGCAGCTCTTTTTGGAGCATTTTCTAGGCTTTCAGTGGGAGTTTTTCCCTCTAGTTGGATCCAAGTTTACATAAGTAATTTATTTTTTTTTCCTATAGAAATCTAATCTGATTCAAGTAGGACAAATAATTATTTTGACCCATTAACTTATGTTTAGTAATTTAATAACAAAAAAGTGACAGTGAGACCCTGGGCAGTCAAAACCCCTCTGGTTTAAATTTCAGTCCCTTGTCTCCTGCTGGAATTGCACCCGCCCACTGCTTCCAGAATATCTTCCCTTTTAGGGGGACAGAGGATTTCATCCTCTTCCAAGTATCAACATTTTTTTAAAATCTATCTGGTCTATTTAAACTACATTTTCACAGCCTATATCTTCCATTAGCCACTCATCCTAGGAGCTCTGGTCATTACACATTCTTAGTTAGCTATGAAGTGCAAATGGTTAGAACTTCCCATTAGGCTAGCTCTGCTCCTTTAGCTCTTTCCTTCTTTTGATTTCTATAAACCTATGAGTGCACTTTCTCCTACTTGAGGAAGAAAAAAATGAGAGAGGCTGAAACAAAAGAAGTGGACGTTCATTATAATTGCATTTTCTCCCATTCGCTGCAGCCTACCATGTGAGTAGGTCTTGTCTGCCATTGTCATATAAACAGCTTTTGGAAACACAATATAAGTTATTTCAAAATTGCTTTGGGATAGAACATTTTCTCTGAAAGGGTTGTCAAGAGTCAGGTTCCAAGAATAACAAGATTCTGAGCCATGGGATTGACAGTGATTAATTGCATCACCAAAACTGGTTGGCCCTGTCAGAGACCTGACTGGGCACTCAGACAGCGAGGCTTCCTGGGAGGTACTTGACTCATCTGAAGGCACCAGCTACTGTCTCTGTAGTGAATAACAGCTTGTATGCACTGCCCTAGCTTTACTGGAGTAAAACATCTTCCCTTGGTTGCTTTGCCTCACCCCACCTTCCTGGTGCTGTTCCCACTCCTAGAGGAATCACCAATATCTTGCATTCTCCTCTGCCCTCAGTTCTCACCTTGGCTGGACTGCTTGGCTTAATGCACAGAGTGACAGAATGGCTGAGGTTCTAAGGGACCTCTGGATGCCACCTGCTCAACCCTGATGCTGAAGCAGGCACACTTCCTTTGTTCAGAAACATGTCCAGACAGCTTTTGAAAATCTCCAAGGATGGAGACTCCACAACTTTCTCTCTGGGTAACCTGTACCCAGTGCTCAGTCACCCTTATAATGAAAAACTGCCTCCTGACCCTCAAAGGGCACTTGCCATGTGTCTGACTGTGCCCATTCCCTTTTGTCCTGCCACTGGGCACCACTGGGCACAGCCTGGCTCCATGCTATTTGCACCCTGGCTTCAGATATTTCCCCACATTAATAAGATTCACTCTCTTTGACCTCTCTTCTTTCTTCACAGAAGAAATGTCAGTCTCCAAACCATCCTTGAAGCCTTTTCACTGTTCTCCGGCATTCATTGCACAACGAGCTCCCTTTGCCTATGGACAGCTCGGGGGGCAATGCACCCACGGTCACCCCTGCTGTCATTCCGGCAGGGACATCTTTGCTGGCTCTTGTGCGAGGTGGGATCTCCACCGGACCCCATGGGTTTTCCCCTGCGGACCCTGTCCCTCCGGACGGAACCTGTCCCCCGGTCCTGCGCCTCCCCTGCCCCTGTTAAACCTCCCCGGGTCCCGCTCCTCCCCATCCCTGCGGATGGATGGGATAGACGGATGAACGGCAGCACCTCCTACACCCCGCTGGGAACGGCGTCAAAAGAGAGCTGCGTTGGCCGGGAATCGAACCCGGGTCAACTGCTTGGAAGGCAGCTATGCTCACCACTATACCACCAACGCCGCGGTGATAGCACCTCCCTGCTTCCCTCCCTTCTTCCTTCCACTCCCAGTTCATTCGCAGGATTCACTACCTGCCCTCAGGCACAGCAAAGAGGTACCGAGGGAGCCATTCCAGGGTTCTCCACAGCTGCCAAGGCTACTAGAAAATTAGAAGCTTCTTTGCTTGCTTGTTTTTAAACACTGGAAAAAACTAAGTTATTGTTCACTGAAATGTTTCCAGCATCCTGGTTGGTTTAAAAGAAATTCCAAATAGTAGGACTAAAACCTTCAGAGAGGGGACTGTGGATAATAGCACAACTAGGAAAAAAAAAAAAGGCTGGCTGACAACACACATGTGATGAAAAGTGTTCTCATTCTTAGTAAAACAAATAGTCTTTCCAGCATTAATATTGAAGATGAGATTTTTCTCTCATGTTGGAAAAATTAGGTGGAAAAAAATTATATAAAAAAATATGTTGTCCTTTCCATCAACTACTGCTTTTGTCTTCTCAGTATCATCCAAAGAAACATAAGATTATATGGAAAATATAGCTGAAAATAAAATAAATAGAGTTGCAAAAAGTTGATATTTGAAAGAAGGTTATCTGAAACACAACCCTGAATGGTGAATCTCAAGCTTCAATATACTTTTGTGACATAATGTGTGATGAAATGTTTTCTACTACAGTGGACAGAGGCAACAAACTACTTTAGGAGAACAAAATCTCAAAAAATTCACTTGGTGTGAGGATATCCTACGAATAACCCAGGGCATTCAAGGGCATGCATGATTTCACTTCTGAGAATGTCCTGTTTTCAAACAGATGTGGCTCTTAACATGTAGAATCTGAACAAGTTTGTGGTGGAAACCATTCTGTGCCAGCAGACAGGTCCTAAGTAGAGAGACTTTCACGTCTCTTTCATTCTCAAATCCTCTGTCTTCAGCTTCCTGCAGTGCTAATCAGAAAAGTTGTAATACCTAATATTGGTGAGGCATCCGTGGATCCTGACCCTTTCTGCCACTTGGCACCTGAGTAATGAACAGGTCCATAGCAGCTCCCCAGGCCTGTGCATACTCTGACCATTTTACAAGTGTTGGTATATATGAAATTTTTTGCGACCTTCAATGAAGGTCTGTCTTGCACAGCCATGCTGTAGTAAGGATATCAAGTCTTCTCTCATTTTCTTATCATATTTTACTTTAAAAGTCAGCAAAACCAGCCAAGATCCTATTTGGAATGCTCTGCAAACAGGTCATGAGGACATACTGTTAAGTGTATTTATACCTAAGATTTAACAAAACAAAGAAGGCTCTGCTGAATGATGCAGAGTCTATTTTGACTGCCTGTAACATGCAGTGCACATGTATTGCTGTGCAAACTCACGCTTCAGCTATGTAATGCATGAACAGCAAGCCATTGCTTTTGGGAACCACATTTTCTGTGCATTTGTTGTGGAACCTTTTTACACAGAGCCTTGGCTTTGAGCCAGTGGGCTTATAATTTAAGAAGAAGTTAAAATGGGACACACCAGACTCACTGATCATAATCACTTCTGAAAAATACATACCTTATTGTAATGATTTTCATGCTTTTCTACTAATCTGTAGGCACCATGAATATATTCTAGTAAAGGCATGGATAGTAAATTTAAGACTCATGAGATTTGTTTCCAATGTTACTGACAAGTATGGTTTAAGCATCATCAAAAATGTTTATTCTTTATGTGCTCCCTTGAAGAAAAATTCCACAGAACCTGAAATTGTGCAGACAAACATTTGAAAATAATTACCTTAATGTTTAGGAATTTTGAATAACTTTAATATAGAAGTCAGCCTGGAGGAAGTGTGGCTCTTCTTATAAGAATGATATTTCTCTTTCTTCAACTTCTAATTTTAACTACATCTTCTTTGTGAAGTCACCATCCTGTATTTTAAGGCATTACAGAATGAAGAAGGTGATTTTAAAACAGTGTGATGGAACTGGAAAGAGGGATGGGCCCCTGTTGAATTGAGAGAAAGCACTGAATGAGGATTGCCAGCTCTGAGAAAGCTGGAAGCTGAAATGTATGGACAGGACAGGGCAGAGAAGTGGGATATGCTAAGCCCTGAAAGGCAGCCACCTGCATCTCAGCTCATAAAGCTCTTGAGATTCCTAAAGCATTTAAGCACCAAAACTTGCATATATACCCAGAGCGTTACATTCCCAAAGTCAGAGTAGTCTTTTCCTGCTTAAGGAATTCTAGAAACACTTCTGGACATCTGTAAGTACCTGGAAATCTGTTGACGTCTGACGTCAGTGTTCCAGTCTCAAAAGCAAAGCCTCCTAAACTCTTGTGTGTTCTGGCAATAGACACACACTGCCAAATCAGGGGCTCTGCATGAAATTTGTCCTGATTATTTGCTTTGCCTCCCTCTCTCACACACACATATGCACACAGATTCCAGTAGCACTTGATGAACAAGCAGATCAAATTAACCCTTATTATGTCTTACCAGAGCATGAAGAATGAGCCATGGTAGCATTTCCTAATCTGGTTTTAATTCACTAGGCACCAAATCTGTTGACTATGAGTTTACTGCATACAGCTTACAGCTGAGAGGAAGCATTTCACCAGGGCATAATTAAAAGGGTTCCAGCAGCACACGTAATGACACAGCCTTTGCTTTCTTATTAAAGGTTTTCTTTGTTGGGGCTTGGGCCAAATAGGTTGCACATGTGACTGTTTTTGCTGCAATATCATCTTCAGCTACTTAGTGCATCCCCACCCTAACCTCTGGATTAACCCTTGCTTCAAAGGCTGCTCCATGCAGGTGCAGTACCACGGCTTTTCTGACAGGGGACATGCCTTGCTCACTGCTGGTGACCTCTGTCATTGCTGGGGACCTGGGCATGCTGAAAATGCTTTTGGTTTACAGCTCAAGGTCTTAGCTAATTGCATAATTGATGTGGTGCAGATCTACAGCCTGTAGGAATCTTGAAAATATTAAAATTAAAAATTAAAACCTGGATCTTGCCAACATTAAATTTGTCCAGTTTTCTGGCAATAAACTTCTCTGCAGAGTATAGATTTCAATTTAGTTAGTCTGGAAGAAATATATGGTCATTTCATAGGTCCAAAGGATTCCTTAGTCTTTATCAGAGAAAAGGTTTGAAAGTAAGAACAACATATTCCAGGAGATTTCAAAACTCTTCAGTGCTAACATAGGAAAAGAAGGTGATTATTACCCATTACAAGTTTTATCAACTTCTCTGGAAAAGAAACAGCATTAAATCTTCAAATTAAAGACATCTAAATTTTGGCAAAGGAAACTGCCTAAATAAATGGCAAACATTACAAACATTTGATCCTTTGGAAGCTGTTTGAAAGTTGTATGTATTTAGATCTAATGCTCCAAAAGAATTAACACAATAAAATTGCCTGTGAAGACTGAACACAAAGACCTGATTAGGAATAGGATTTTTTTTTTAATAGCAGAAAAATTCTGCTATTAGAAAAACATAGAAAACAGAAAAACATTCAGATCTCCATCTTTCTGGGAGCTGAAAGGGCTGAAGGGGATGGGAATAACAGGGAATGACTAAGTTCTGCATCTTTAGGGAAATATGCACATGGAAATATGTGTAACAGGGTGATTGTATTTGGTTGTGCGGGGATTTCTCTTTTTCACGTCACCTTCTGAAAAGGTTGGCATATTTCATTTTTTATGGTCAGTCCAAAAGATTATGCTTTCCAGAGCCCTGTCAAATGAGTATGATTGATGCACTAGTGGAAAATAAATATGGGGTAAATTACTCTGGAGTATTTATGAATTAAATAAACCAACATTCTCTATCCCAGAGGCTCAAAGAAAAATGAGCAATTAAGCCACTTGATTCTTGCACTTCCATGTAGAGATTGACTTCTATGGAAATAGGGAGCACTGTTTAAGGTGATTGTGGGCATTTCTCTGTGCTCAGCTTTTAATGACTTTTGTCTGAGTTTTAGCTTGTGTGTTGTGTGATATGACCTATCCCTGGTCAGGACTCTCAGGCTGAGTCATTTTAGAATCATAGAATATCCTGAGCTGGAAGGGACCCACAGGGATCATCAAATTCTGACTCCCAGCCCTGCAACAGGACAGCTGGGCAAGCTTGCTATGAAAAATATTGGCTCAAAATACACACTCATTTTAGAGGGAAAAGTTGTGGGGTTTTTTTTTTTAAACAATTCTTGCTACCATTCAGGAAAGCCAATTCTACAGTTCTGTCTTAATATTGGTAGGAGTGATTTAGATAATTTATAAACATAAGTGCACAAAAATATTTTTATCACTCATAATTAAGGCCTTCTATTATCTAAGTGTCAATTTCTGTGCAAGTTAATTCAGAATTAAAGTTTTTCAGCTCAATACTTCGCATCTGAAGTAAGACAGAGCTGCTCTGAGATTTGCTTATGCTAATGTAGCTTTTTACACTTATAATTACATTATTTTAATCAAAACCTTCTGTAGAGACTCTTGAATAGTTCTTAAATTGGAGTTTTATTGTTTAAAAATTAAATTATGTTATAAGTCATACCAGCATTCCATTGGATTAAGTGTAAATGCTCAATAGAACAGACTTGGGTACACTGGATATCTTTTCTTACCTTTCTTTTGTTACGATCTGGTTTAGAATTTGATTACTTTGATACCTAATCCTCTAGTTAGTCTGGTTCACCAAGTTATCAGACATCAGCTGAGTTGCAGAATCGTTTGTTTGTCCTTCAAGCATTGGCCATTATCTGCAAAAGCAAATTGTACTATGGAGCATGAGGATAATTCATATTCACTGCAAATCAAGTTGCTTTGATTAAAAATACAGATCAGTTTCCTCAGATTTATATAGTGGATTTAAATTACTGTCATTGGTAACTGAAGTTACCACATTTTTATATGTTAATTTCTAACTCTGTGTATGGGAAGCCAAACACATTAAGGAAAGAACCTATTGCTAGCACTTCCAAAATCTAAATAAAATGCAAAAATGTTAAAATTAATAGTCCAGTTATACCAATTATATTAGCATTCACCCAACTCACCAGTCAACATACTCCTACTTCAAATTCTCTACTTAATAGAAATCAAATGCCATGACAGTTGTTAAAAATACAGGTATAAAAAATAGTGTTACATCATATAATATCCTTGGAAGATAAGCACAAGTTAGGCAAATCAGGGAATAGACAGCTGCTCTTTGGAAAGATGTTATGGCTTAACAAGGAAGTAAATCACTCCAAACAGGCCAGGACAAGTTCAAGCAAGGTCTGGCAAGTCATCATACCAGTTTCTCTTTCTTTAATTGCTCTATCATATCCCGCTTAGTGCTTCTGAAGCCATCACATTTCTGATGTCTTTATAAGGAGATGTGTGGGTCTCATGACTGTATTAGCTGAAGATGTGCAATACACATTACACTGATGCCTTTTGTCAGAGACTTGGCTTTCAAAGACAACAAGTCTCACAAACACCCCAGAGGAAAAAACTATTCCACTAGGAAGTTCTAGTAGGAAGAAAATGGATTTTAATAGAATAGTTGTACTGAAGGCATTCTGAATTCTTTATTCCTTGCATGTCAATTTAATAACTATTAAAATAAAACAGATGCTTTAGCCCCTTCTCTCTCAAGACACCCCACCTTCCCACTTGCCATGCCTATTTTGTCAGGGGGCAGAGCTGTGTAGATCTTTCTTTGTTCTTTTTGCTGTTTGACACACAGTGCAGAATCTGCAGTTCTATTCCTGAATGCCAAGGCAACAACTGCTGACTTTTCCTGATAAAATAAGTTTTCTTTGGCAAATTTTTCCACCCTAAGGACTAGTATATCTCATATTTAGGATCATTTCTTACAAGGATTCAGAAGCACTGACCAAATCCCTAGTAAAATGTTGACTGAAAATAAAATGTCTTTACAGTACTCTTTTTTCTGTACCAAAGTTTATGGGTTGTTTGGGTTTAATCAGTGTTATGTAGTTTTAGCTCCCTCCTTACACTTTTTTCATTCTGCCTCTATTTAAAATCATCTACTGTAATTTTCCAAATAAGCCATAGTCGGCAAGATGTTCATATGAAATGAAAAATTTATATAACCTTAGATGAATTGTCAAGTGGGCAGGCACATTTTGCTAACAAACATTCCCTTTTTCCTCCCTCCTGAATCCACATGTGCACGTGTTTCAAGATAAATCCCTTCACTTCCAGTGGATTCCTGTTGTGTTTGGCAGCTGGAGAAGTGCGATGGAAGGGCACTGGGATAATTCTTCAGAGATGCTTGGGATGCCCTCATTCCTCCAAAGTTGGTGAGAGCTGCAGGTGCTCAACACAGCCTGAAAATCACACCTTAGCAGGAAAACTTGTGCACTCCTCTAGAAAGACCATTATTTTTAAAAGTCAAATAGAGACCTTCCGTATCATCTGACCTTTTCTTTGATTATTTCTCCATTATTCTGGAAACAAAAGGAGGCCTAATGAAAGAAGCACTGCTTAATTAATGTTTTAGAGATAAACCAGCCCCCAAAAAAGTATACAAGGAAAAGAATATTCTAGGTTGCAATCCATGAATAAAAGTGAAACTTCTAAAAAACAGATAATTCTGAATAAAGAGGTATTTCAAGAGTGAAAATTAGAGTGAAGTGCTGAATGCTTTTCTGCCATATTCAAGCTTGTATTCCTAAAACCTGAATAAATGTAAAAGAAAATATGAGAAAGAGTAAGAATGACAGAAAAATTAAAATTCATTAAATTAAATTAAATGCAGTAATCAAGGAGAAACTAGAGAAGAGAAAACAATGGAAAAAGTTCATTCCCACAGGGACTGAAGCTAACTAAATAGGCTTAAACCACAGAACACACTTGCCCTATTGTCATCATATTTTGAATGTTTGTTATTCTATTCTTTAGTTTCCTTTGGAAGCCAAAAAAGAGGGGGAAAATCAACAAAACAAAAACAACAAAAAACCCCACACATTAAAAAAAAAAAAAACAAAAAAAAACAAAAAAACAAAAAAAAAACAAAAAAAACACAACCCCAGAAACAAACAAAACCAAAATCAAACAAATAAACAACAAAAAAACAAGAAGGAAAATAGATAATATCATCCATAAATAACAACTCTAAATGAAATAAGATTAAGATCACAGAAATTGGCTAATTATTAAGATCTCACTGAAACTACTGTTAGAAGTAGCAGCAAGAAATGAAGGCATGAATCTGAACAGGGAAAGAAAACAAAGCACAGCAGAGGGATTTATAACATGAGTACAAATTTCATATTCCTGCTGATGCCTATGATACTCTTGAAACTAGTACAACTTCATCTGTAACTCAGTATAATCATGATGTTTTTCAGTATCAATGTGTCAAAAACCTTTTGCTGGTGTCTCTGCTGTATCAGGTTTGATTGTGACAGTCACTGGCTAAACCAGCTGCCCTTTCCCCCACAGCCACTGATTTCTGTAGACAGTTTTATGCTGCAAATAGAATTGAACTTCTGTCATGTGGAAAAAATACAAAGTATTTCACACAACACCTACAGCTATAATAGATAGAGTAACCTTGCAGATGTATAATCACAGGTACCAATACATTTTTTGCCTTTACTTATAGTATTTTAAAATCAATATTTTTCCCAGAGTCCTAATTTCCTGGCTTTTATTCCCTCTTACTTACAGGTGAAATTTGTTTCCTGTGAAAAATGCTGTAATATGATGACTATGTGCCTTATTGTTGAATACTTAAGCAGTTTTAATAAAGGGTCATTAAATCTGATGGATGGGGCCTCTACAATCAATGTAATCTGTCACTCTATGCTCAGTGAACAGAAATAGAAGAACACTTGGTTTCAGTTTTCATGAGTTTCAATTTTTCCTTTTTTCTGCATCACATGGGATAAGTTCCTTATTTCTAATCTGGTTTTTTAGTCACAGATGGAACACAAAGGAGAATTTATACCTGACTTGATAAGTTTTCTCTAGGTTTGACTTGAGAACACAAGCTATGAAGCAGGGTTTTTTCTCAGACTTTCTGCATCAGCCCATTTTATTTTAATTAGGTAGAAGTTTGCAAACTTTGTTAAATTATACAGTCAAATCTTGTCAACTCCTAAGTATCAAAAAGGCCTTAAATGAGTTTGCTTTCACCTGAATGCAAATTTATTTATGTTATAATTCCAGCCTGGGAAAAAAAAAAAAAAAAAAAAAAAAAAAAAAAAAAAAAAAAGAAAGAAATAAAAAGAAAAAAAAAGAAAAGAAAAAAAAAGAAAAGAGTATAATAGATCAGCTTGTAGAAGATATCTGCCAGACATGTGGTGCCTCATCTATCACATTAGTGAGAACCTACCTAGCTAATTATTGACTCATTGCTACTTATTTCTGTGAGAACAAGCACAGTGTCAACAATGTGTCATACTCCCTAGACCCTGAAATAATGGTTAACTTGTAATTTTGTCATGACCAAACCAAAATCTTTGGAATAAGTCAAAGGAAAAAATAAATGTCAACAAGAAAAAAAGAATGAAAAGGATGTAATTGTCCTAAGGAAATCTACATAATCAAATAACAAAAAAAAAACCCCCAAAAAAATCCCCAAAGCATTTAATATCCTCATAAATATAAAAAGACAGAAATTAAATAAAATATAGACTAGAATTCAGAAGTTTAGTGATCTAGACTGGTGCTAAACAGATTCACTTCCTACATTCTACATCCTCTAAAATGCCATCCTGATTAAAGTGGGAATGTACAGAACATTTGATCACCTGTATGTGATTCTTAATATCTGCATAGTCGGGTTACCTTTACCTAAAAAGTATAATTAACCATATCTCTGAATAAAGAATGTTGCAGTAAGTCATCAATAAACATCAATGAAATCATTAATTAATCAACGAAATGTTGTTTATTCAGTCATAAATCTTTATTATGGTTTTATTTATTGGCTACAAACAGACATATCAGAGCCTGAATGAGGCATAAAGTTATTTATGAGGACAATGATGATGTCAGCTTGTGCTATGTTTAAGATAAATCGAGAAAACTATAATCTATCAAAATTTAATAGCTTTAATTTTTTTTTTTTTTTATTTGTTGGTATCAGCCATTAGAACTAGACAAAAATATAGCAAATGTTCTGATTTCACAGAGAATATGTCTTAGTTTTTAGTCTTAGTTTTTCTTCTCCAAAAAGAGCTGAGCAACTGGTAATCATAAGCTGATTTTTAAAACCACATAAGAAATTAGTCTCATGCTATGGGGTAATAAAGATTACCCCAAGTCAGAGATTTTCTCTGAATTCATGGAAATTTAGGCTTTAACCAACTCATTGTACAAACAAATGCTGACAGCATTTGACTCTAGCTTTCGGTAATTTATACAAGGTAACGTTAAATTTGACTTTTTTAAAAAAACACAAAGAACAATATTTTATCTAAAAAAAATTTTTAAAATGCTTTTTTGTTTCTCTTATCAAAAAAAAAAAAAAAAAGAAGAAAAGAAAAGGTATAGTCAGTCTGCCACCTCAACCCAAACTTTCCAGTGTTTAGTCCACGAGCAGCATCTCACTGATGACAAAGTGGTCTCTGGGATGATGATGAAGGAGTCAATGAAGGCATCACAGGACTGACCCCACACAAGGTTTTTTCCCCGCTAAGAAAACATTTGTGTATACAAACCAGATTTACAAACCAGACAACAGACCCTCCATGTTGCCATATTTCACACCTCAGGGTGCAGGGTGCAGCACTAATTTTATGATGCTTCCCATCTCCTTCCACCCCCACACTTTCTGAATTGTCCCATCAGCTGACCTTGCCTACAAACACAACTATTCTCTGACTGCACTGCTTCAAAACTCATCAAAGCTATAGGGATGTTGTTATTCCAAACATTGGAAAAGGAAAATAATCTGAGTTTATTGTGTTGAGGAGGATTTCAAAACTAGCTGCCCCTACTCATCTGATATCTATTGTGGTTATATCTTCTTTCACTTGTAAATTTAGTATATGAATCTTTTATGAAGAAAGAAGGGGTCCAACCCTCACAAATTCTCTCTGAGTCTAGATGCTCTTCTTGTTCTGATACTATGCATTATAGCTCAAATTCAGGCAGAGTACTGAAGAAATGTTTTCTTTATTCTATTTATTCTTTGCCATAGAGAACCTGGCACTGGAATTCAACATTTGTCCTTTGCTAACTTGTATCTGCGTCTTTCTAGTAAGGGAGGAATCAGTCACAGGAAAGGTACAGATAATGCCTTATTTTATCTGTCAAGGCTTCCCTCCCCTAAAGAAAATAGAAAAGTATGTAGCCACCAAATTAAAGTTTTCCTCATCCCTTAAGCAAGGAAAATGACTAAGGTCTTTCTGAATGTAGCCTACATCTTGGATCCAAACTTTGAAACCTTGACAAACTATTTCTGCAGTGTTTGGTGAGCAATTCCCTAGAATTCTCTGAAGTAAAGAGGAATTCTCTTGAAGAATCATGTTGATATTCTTAAGGACTGCAAGCAACTTTGGGATCTTACTACAGCACTCCAGTGAATATCTGCCTGGTCCTTTGGTAGGAATGAGGAGGGACATCTTTTCTTCATAGCTGTCAATTCTCTGCAGGGAAGGGATGTGAGGGATGCTAGGGATTAGGAATCCTGATTCTTTTTCAATTAGAGACAACCCTGTCATTGTCTCCACATGCCCAAACCCCTGCCAGCATCTCTGTCTTTATCCAGATCCAAGTCTTTCTCTGGTACTGCCAAGAACATGTCCAATTGTCACCAAGCATCTCACAGTGGCTTAGGAAAAGTAATTGGTCTCCCACAAACACTTGGATGTGGATGTGCTCCCAAGGATTGCCAGAGCCAGGGAACTGCATGGCTGCTCTTCCATGGTGTGAGCAAGCCACATGCCGCAGCAGAGAGCTCTGGCAGGGCGAAGGTTTACAGCCTCTTTTACTGGGCATCCTCCTATTTTATCTTTTATTCTGCTCTGAGGTGCTTCACATGAATTCGGGTAGGAAGCTGAGACAAGAGGAGTGTCTAGCAGCTGCCACAGAACACTTCACTCATCTGGTTTAGCAGGACTGAATGCACAATTTTGTGTTTAATTTATATACAGTTGCCGTTCCTATGCACAACTGAGACTATAAATAGCAAAGGCAGGATACAAGGAATGCAGTTTAAATCATCTGAAACTGTTTTAAAGAAGACATCTGGAAACTACCTGTGAATGACCCATTAGGGTAAGGATCTCTTAAAATATGTCAGGGAACAGCCTTTCCACTGAAGAAGTGAGGAACCCTGACTGCATCAGATAAGGACCCAAGTCAACTATCACATTCATGAACTGAAAGTCTGACAAAGATTCCAGATCAAAGGTAAAAACAAAGACTGTCAAACACATAGATTTGTATGAAAATTGATGTATAAAAAAGAACAAGTAAGTGTGTAAAATCTGTGAGAGATGAGAACCAAAATGCCTCAAAGACAGTAGGAAAACGATGTGAAGACAGAAAATAGAGAGGATATATTTTTTAAATGGCAGATAAAAAGGAGCAAGGGCAAGTTTAAAAAGACAAGAATGTGTTCATCATCTCATCTGAGCAAGAAATTCTGCAGACAGCAACTGCAAAATTCCTCCTAGAGCCATGAGCTGGACAACATAATACAACTGTCACTTAAACACTTCCTTTGAAAGTGGTAGAAACCACTAAAAGAAGAATTTGTTTCTCCGGATTCTGGTATCAAGCCAGAATATCCCTTGATACCCATCAAGCACAAAGGTCTTTTCCAATCTCAATGATTCTATGGTTACTTGAAGTGGCCCATTATTATGGCATTACATATGGAGATGAACAATTTGCTTTTAACTGCTAGCTGAATTGGAAGATCTAGCTGCCTGCAAAATATAGAATCATAAACTTGTTTAGCTTGGAAAACATCTCTGAAATCATGAAGTCCAACTGTTAACCCAGAACTGCAAAGTCCACCAGTAAACCATGTCCCTAAGTGCCACATCTTTTAAATACCTTCAGGGATAGTGACTCCAACACTTCTCTGGGAAGCGTGTTCCAGTGCTCACCAGCCTTTCAGTGAAGATTTTTTTTCTAATATCCAATCTAAATGTCACCTTGTGCAACTTGGATCCATTTAACCTTGTTCTTTCGCTTCATACACGGAGGAAGAGACAGACCTGACCTGGGCACAACCTCCTTTCACCTGGTGGTAGAGAGAAATCAGTTTCCCCTGAACCTCCTTTTGTCCAGACTGAACACCCACAGCTCCCTCAGCTGCTCATAAAACTTGTGCTCCAGACCCTTCCCCAGCTTTGTTGTCCTTCTCTGAACATGCTCCAGCACCTCAATATCATTCTTAAAGTGAGGGGTCCAAAACTAAGCACAGGATTTGAAATGTGACCTCAGAAATTACCATAATCCCCTATTTATTTTGTTTAAAAACATTAATTTGAGGTTTTAGCAGTCTCCTGAAGATACTAAAGATTTTAAAGAACAGCTGTTTACTTTAGGTTGTCCTAAACAGAGATTTTTTCATGTGAAAACTATTTTTAACATTCTTTCATGAAATTCTTTCATTGAAAAAAATCTCAGAAGGACACTCCATTTCCTGTTAAGTCTCCTTGCCTTAATAACCCAATTTCTTAATAATGATTTTCACTTAAAACTGATTAAAATGTTTCTGATAAATCCTTGAAGTCTAATCAAGAGTTTGCTATATGCAATTTGGTTTACTTTAGACAAATATTTAGAAATTAACAGATGACCTGTTTCTCTAGTTACTTATGTGTGTCAGTCAGGAAGGATGGGGAGATAAAAACTGTTGAATTTGGGTAAGTAAATATTTTCTATTAAATAAGAAATCCAAGTAATTTTTAGCAATTTTATAGCATACATAATCACTGTTATATTTAATAGTTAGAAGTTTTGAACATGAACTTTAGTCACACAAACTCGCTTGGAATTCAAGACATTAGGAAAGTTACTTAAAAAATCAAATTGCAATTTTACAGAACAGCTTTTATTATTCACATGAATTAGGAGATAATGAACAATTTTAGATATTATATTTAATAAATTTTGATTAAAAATAGCAAAGGGAATTAATACAATTTACTTGTCTTTAATTCACTTTTCCAACAAAAAATTTTAGACATTATATTTAATAAAATTGTTTACAAAATAACAAAGGGAATTGCTACCATTTAGTTATCTTTAATAGTTATCTCTTCCACTGGGACAACTGGATGATAAGATGGTTTATCTTAAATTCATTCCACAGATTCTGAAAGTGATTTATTTCTGTTTTACATTATGAGGTTCTCTGGCATCAGCTTCTGAGTTGATCTGTCTGACCCACTTTGTTATTGAATTTATTCAACTGTAATCTGGGCCACGGAGAAAATAATTTCTTCTTGGTTTATGAGGCAATCACTGATGTAAGAATATCCTTGTCGTTGCTGCATGGCCTCAGTCACTATTACAAATATATTATTAAACTATGAGAGAAACTATAATGACAAATATATTATTAATCCGAGAGAGAAACAGAGGAAGAGCTATTTTTCTTTATTTTCAGATTTAGGAAGATAAAAAATTTCCCTTATCATATATATGTTTTCTCCATGCTTGTTTTCATTACACACATTTGTATATTTTCCTGCTGAAAGAAACATTCCAAACAGGGAGCTGAATTGTGCTTGACATAGTGGGAGGACACTAATTTGGCCCAGCTGACTTTCTGGCAGGATGCCATAAGTGGTGCAGATGTGACCACCAGGCAAGCAAGTGCCAACAGCATCACACAGAAGCAGTGGTGATTTCTCTGACTGTGTGGTGTAGAGAGCAATTTCTTGCTTAGTGTAAATCTTCCCCTGTCCCACTAATCCAGCTGGGTGCTCACAAGGACTGAATCAGTTGTTTACTCATCATAAAGATTAATTTCAGCTGGTGCTGCTTTGCTTTCTGCAAAGAAAAAATTTTTAAAAAAGCGAAACAAAACAGAGTCTTTAACTGAAAGCGAGTTTCAACTCTCTTGTTCCATGCAGATGGTGCTGTTTACCAGTTATCTCTCAGAGCAGGAACGAGACCAAAGCCTAGATGAATTACAGCTGGTTCAAACTAATCCAGGCAAAAGCTGAAGTTAATGAGGAGTATGAAAGTGATTTGTTAAATTCTGTGATTACCATGATCTCACAGCTAGTCAGAATATAGCCTCACTAATAGTCTACTCAGTATGCAAAAATGACATTTTTGATACACAATTTGTAGTGTTGCCAAGAACATTTTCTGCATGAAGTGATTACAGACCAACCTCACTCTAAATTCTATCAAAAAAAAAAAAA
>VZSR01001283.1:7736009-7806451 GCA_013398615.1 Brachypodius melanocephalos
AAAAAAAAAAGACTTCATCTGTCCCATTGGGAATGAGCCTCCCTTTTCCATCTTTGTAGGACACGATGACTGACTGGGCTGATCTCCTGCCTGGGCTGGAAGGGAAGGTCGTGCAGGATCTGAAACAAAAACGTGTTATAGACAGGCAGCTGCTGAGACAGGGAGGTGACCACACTCCAGATACTCCATAATTCCTCATATCAGAGAGTGCTTCATCTCATCCAGACAGAACCATCCTCTGCTCTGTGTCACAAAGGTATCAGCAAGTGACACTGCTTGGTACACCTGCAGATGAATGGAAGCAGGAGGTGATAAACATCACCTGCATCAGTAAGGAGGGTCCAGATAGCTCTGTGTCATGCAACATACGTGCTTCTTCATCCCATGGCAGCTTGAAGGAACAATATAGCAATGCTCTGAACAAATAAAGTGTACCTTTGCAGTGGATAAATGAATATCAGATTAAAAAGAGGAAAAAACACAACCACCCAAACAACCAAACAAACAAAACTGAGAAGGAGGAGCAAATGAAAGACCTAACTAGCAGTTGCACACATTTCTGTGGTTTGTGGATGTAAAGGAGTTGTTCCTTGAACTTCCATATGCACTTGTTGGCTGCCAGCACAGATGTGCTGCAAACTGGAACCACATCTGTGAAAATAAAACCTTCTTTTCAAAAGCAGCTTTTCTAGAGATAGCAGACAAATCCCATCATTTTCTATTGTATAATTCAGCTGAGTGTATATAAAATGGGCTGTTGTTATGGGAAGAGTATATTATTAATAGTTTATTAGCCATTAAACTATAAATATTAGTTTTGCATGAAAAAAGACACACGGATTTTCATATATTTACTTTGCTTCAGGTACTCTGTTGTTATTTATTGGGGTCCACTCATAACAGTCCACTTGTTTGAATATCCTTTTCTGTTATAGACAGAGTTTATAGATCCTTAACATCACAATATCATTTTTTATTTGAATAGTGAAGTGAGGATTCATTGTAATTGCTAGACTTAAATGTCATCGCTGGAAGAAGGCAAAATCTGATTCACACTGAAGAAACACTTGAGACATCTCACAGGGATGCAAGGGAGCTTGGGCAAGAAACAGGAGTAGTTACCTTATTGACTTCCAGGCAATTGCAAGAGCTAAGAACACACAAAGATTAAAAAAACTTCTAGTACCCATTTCATGGAGACAAGGTCAGACAAACAACTGCCAGGAATCATTGATCCTGCCTTCAGGCAAAGCAGTGCACAAGATGACCTCTAAAGGTTTATTTCCAGCCCCATTTTCCTGTGATACTGTGATGAGACCTAAATTCCCTTGGGAGCATCAGGTGGTAGAGCCACAGCCTTTCTGTGGAGTTATCCATCAAAGTTGGGAAGGTTATTTTCATAAATGCCAATGTAAACAATTTTTATTAAGCAGTGCTTTGATTTTTTTTTCCATCTATATCTTGTTGCAAGCCTATGCTGAAAACCTTCAGGCAAGTTAAGTCCTCAAGGACATTATTAGAAATCTTACCAGATCAATGCATAATTTTATGAAGCTTTTTTCTGCCTGCAGACAAGATCAAATTTTTTAACCCCAGTCATACTGAGTCTGAAGCACTATGACTTCAGAAAGTCTGAAAGTGATAGGAAGCAAGAACCCTATTTGTAGGGAGACCTACCCTTTCTTGACTGCAATGTATCCATATATATTGTCTGATTTTAATTTCCTATTTCAATAAAAAACAAAAGATCCAAAGGCATACAGCTATTCATTTATCCAAAACAATGTTGCTGGGGGGGGAAAAAAATCCCCCCTCACAAATCATAACATATAAAAGACCATGGCTTCCTGAAAAATATAATTTAACATCCTTGAGTTATGTTCCCTCATAAAGAATTAAAATGTTGGCATTTCTTGATAGGCAGGGTGATTATTTGATAAGATTACACAGATAGAGTGACGATCATCATTTTTCACACATAATTAAATACAACAAAAGTAATATTTTAAATAGATAAGCAAGCCCACAATGAGTAATTATGTGTATGGAGCTTTCTGTGTTACAGTGCATAGTGTTTAATTAGACCTTAAGGGACAGTGCAAATTTCCTAATCATATGTGCAAGTCACAGCCAACGTTTCATACCAAAGTTCCAGACTCCTGTCTGCATCTGCACATAATTTGCTTGTTAGTTTAAATGCACAATTTCAGCTCTTTAATATTCAGTTTTGATTGGTTTTGCTGTATTAATAGAATAATATCATTCATAATCAATGTTCTCCAAATGTAAATTATTTTAATTGTTCACACATAATAGTGTTCTCTATTAAAAACACATTCTGATGTCTTGTTGAGAAAATTAATTTGCTGTGTTTGTTACTATAATGAAATAAAAGTTGTTCCAATTTAATGAATTCAGCAGTAGATTTCATAACTTCATTATGAACACAAACTCAATTTTCTGGGGGTAACTTACCATTAGTTGAAATGAAAAGATTCATTCTCTGGAAAATTCAGGAGTCACTGGTTCTATTTCTTGGGGTCATTCCAATTAATAAAATGAGAAATTTTTAACAATGCCATAGAATGCATATTTCAACGTGCAATTGAAATAATTCTTCCTGCATCTTGAATTTCAGAGTTTCCCCAGCTGAATTGTTAATTTTAAAAAAGTTTCCCAAAGGAAGAGACAGAAAAAATAGTGACAGCATCATTAAACTATTTTCATACTAAATTATTTAAGTTCCTTTTGTAGCTTCTCTCATGAACTTGAAATCTATGGCTCTGGTTTTGTTCAGTAGGTCAAAAAAATTGCAAAGCTTATCACCATTCAGGTTGAAGAAAATGAATTACCACATTGTAAAACCAAATACTTTTAATGCACAGATGTGGAAAACATCGACTCTGAGGATTACTTAATGGGTACCACACTTGGTTACTTCACCACTGCTGGGTGTAAAGCTGTGGATATTTATACTGAGCCCTTGCTCAGTAGCATAAAAAAGATTATGGTAAGCCAAAATTGACAGTAAATTTAATCTGATAACCGAAATCTGTATTCTAGCTTTGGGACCTTCTTTTGCTACGTCTTAAAATTAAGTTGCTAATCTTTGGAGCTTAGAGAACAAAACCTTATGGCTATTAATAAAGTATCAAGAAGACATGGATAAATAAGAAATCTTTTCTTGGACCCTGATATCTCAAACATTCCTCTACTTTTATGTCTGTTCCATTTCCAGGTAGCCTTTCTTGGGTATTTTAAATGAAAATAATAATTTCTATATGTTTTAAAATCTGTCTTGGAAAATGAGTGCCAGTTGAACAGAGAAAGTATATCTTAATTAAGAAATTTTCTAATGTGTGAGGTTTATGGTCTTAGCACTTCTGCTTACAGTCACCATTCCATACCTTTCTGGGACACAAAATTTAGTTCAGCATGAAATTCTATGCACAGATGTGAAACAGGTTTTGTAGCAGATCAGGATTAATCATGGAATGCTGTCTTCAGGCCTTCACACAATACTGTGACTTTCACCATCACAATTAATTTTTGTCTAAGCATATGGGTCTTTCTTATTGAAATCAAGGAATACAAAATTGCACTTCACTAGAATTTCACTGCTAAACTCCAAGTTAAAGTCACTTTACTCTGGTGAATTATTCCTGTGATTCGATAAATGTTTAAAGCCTGCTGGATTTAGTGAAGAACATTGAATACCAAACTTAGAGGACTGAGCTATGTAAATGTGGAACAAGTGATTGAGTAGATTCAAGGGAGGAAAAATATGCCATTGTTTTCATCTCTGAATGTGATGTTGGATAGATATTTCACAAGGTACCTCTGCCTCATTCATCTTTCTGAAATCTGTGTCCAGTTTTTAAAATTCATTGACTTAGGATAATTTAAAAAGACATCCTTACCTTTTAACATGAAGCCAAAGTGAATGGAAGCTTCAGACTTTATAATAATGCTTAACAAAAATGACACACTCCAATTCTTGGGTACTGTTATAGAATTTTTGTATTTATGCAAAAATGATACCACTTCAGTGGACTACCATAAATATGTGTGGTATTTTCAGATTATGGCTTAGAGGAGTCATCTTCAAGTATATGCCAGTTCTTCCTAAAACTCCAGTTTTCCATAAAATCTGTTATTAGCACCAAAGCAATATATTGGTTAGCTACACATGAATTTTATCACACAGTGATCCAGTTTAATAGCTACATAATTAAATGAAAATTGATCCTCTCCTGAGCAGAACCCAAAGGAATAATATTTCAAGTTACATTTGAATCAAAGAATGGTCTGGGTTGGAAGGAGCCTGAAAGATCATCTGGTTCCAGCTCCCCAGCCATGGGCAAAGGCACAGAGACCAGGTTGCTCAGTGACTCATGTAACCCGGCCTTGAACTCTTCCAGGGATGGAATATCCACTTCTCTGGGCAACCTGTTCCACTACCATCACACCAAAGAGTTTCTTCCTCATGTCTAATCTAAGCCTACTCTCTTTCAGTTTAAATCCATTACCCCATTTCCTGTCACCACATGCCCATGATAAAAGTCCCTCTTTAGTCTTGCAGTGAGCCTCCTTTAGCTACTGAAAGGTGCTATAAACTGACCCCAGAGCATTCTCTTCTCCAGGGTGAACAGCCCCAACCCTCTTGTTGAAAGGGGTGCTTCACCCCTCTGATCATCCTTATGGCCTCCTCTGGACTCATTCCAACACTTCTCATGTTAGGAGCCCCAGAGCTGAACATACTGCAGGTGGCACCTCAAAAAGCCAGGGTAGAGTGCAGGAGTCACCTCTCTGACCTGCTGGATGTGCCTCTTGATGAATCCCAAGACATGTTTGGCGTTCTGGGCTGTAAGGACAAACTGCTTCTCATTAACCAACACCCCCAAGTCCTTCTCCTCAGGGCTGCTCTCAAACCATTCCTCACCAAGCCTGCATTTTGTGTTTGGGATTGCCCCAATCCAGGTTCAGGGCCTTGCCCTTGGCCTCGTTTAACTTGATGAGTTTTGCATGTGCCCACCTCTCCAGCCTGTCCAATTCCCTCTGGATGGCATCCCTTCCCTCCAGAGTGTCACCCACACCACGCTTGCTGTCACCAGCAAACCTGCTGAGGGTGTGCTCAATCCCACTGTCTGTGACAAAGTGATTAAACACCAGTCCCAATACTAATGTCAACTGGCATTGATAACTATTTCAAACTTTAATGTATAAGTGCATAGAATAAATCAGCAGACTTTGTGTGTTCCCATGTTCAGTTTCATTTTCTCTTATCTCTTTGCCCAAGGCATAAAGAAAATGTTCTTTCATTTGTTATATTATCACCCTTTTCACCCCTCTCCAAATCTATCCATGAATGGCACTTTCTCTTTTCCATCATTTCAATTCCCTAAGCATCTCTTTGCTTCTCTCCTTATCCTATAAGAGGTATCCAGAATATGAAAAAATTATGAAAATAGTGGGATTTATTCATTTCAGTTGAAGAATTGTCAGAAGGAAAAACACCTGCATAACCAGGCAGCTTGAGTTATAAATTGTATATAAGTCTAGAAGATGATTTCTGTCAGGATTTTTATGTTTTCTTTCCCCCAAAACACCCAAAGTTCTAGTTCTTAAAAGCAGCAGATAGAATCTTGATGATGATAAGAAAAAGAAAGTTTCTTCTAAAAGTTTCCTGTTTGTGTTCTTGTATACAATCAGCAGATAGGAGTGAGGGCAAATAAGATCACAAATTGTGATATAAATAAAGAAATATTAATTCCATAATAAGAACTTTAGTGAACCCACTGGAGCTTCAAATGAGAGTAGAAATATACTTTCTTCCCTCAATAGTAGGATTAGAAAGCAATCTTTTGCATAAGCAAAAGCCACTCTAACATGAGCCATCCTTTGTAATGCTGCATGTTCTGAGATTGATTTACAAACACAGGTAGAAGGAAATTTGGATTTCATGCTTTGTGCTTCTTTGCCTTTTGTCTTTTGGGGAGTGGGAATCATGCTCCACGCTCCAGTGGATTTTCAGCTAAACTCTACAAAACTTTGTAGTACATTTTAAAAGTAAGTTTTGAGTAAGATCTATAATAAGGCATTTCAGGTCAATTCATTAACCAGTTCTCTTAGGAATGCTTTAATTACAGTGCTCTGAAACCAGAGGGAAAAATGGTAAATACCGTAGAGCCAACAGACCAATATTGCTAATTAATATGGATTGCAGGAAAAAGTGTTGACTAAAAAGCCTCAGATGAAATCTCAGAGGGATAATGAATTATGATCAAGGGGGATTTATTAAAAATAGACCTGCTAAAAATACTAAAATTTTGTGCGCTCTCTAACATCTTTAACTCACTTACAAACTTTCTACAAACATTAATTAATTGTCCAAACATTTTACGAGCATAAGTAACTGCTATGATCCCAACTAAATAGTCTGACACTTTTCCAAATTGAGAAACTTGCCCAGAAGGCAACAATATATCCATGGCAGAGTGGGGAGCAGAGATTGCCTGATTTGTTGGTTTTTTCTCAGTCTTAATGTGTCAGACCACTTTCCTTTAGGGCGTGATCCAAAACCTAGAAAAATCAGCAGCAGCCATCCAGCCGACCTCATGGGGCTTTGAATTGCCCACGGAGAGACATATCTGACTTTTAATCAGGGCTACTGCCAGTAAAAATACAGCTCTGCAGTGGTAGAAAAGTCATGGTGTTGTGGGTAAGGACCAATTGTTTCTTCTCCTACTTTAGGGTAGTATTTGGACAGCAAAAGACAATCTCAGGAGGAAAGTCCAGTTTGGTACTGGATCAGTGCCTCAGTGTGGTATGACAACATGCCATACACTTTTCCATTATTTTTGTATGAAATTAATAAGTTCCTATTACTAAATGAAAACTTTTGCAAAAGTATTGATGACAACTCCAAGTATCCAGCCAAGTTCTAACTACTTTATGCCTCTTCATACTATCTTGAAATTTTTGAACTGTTATGTTAAGTTATTCATTTTATCACTCTTTTGTGCATATTGTCCATCTATGTGTGTCACAAAGGGCTTGATTTGCTGTTCTCTTTCTGCATATTGTTTGAAACAGGCAATGATTCACTTGTAAATGAGGTTACACCTTGGTTCTAGTGAGACCTCCAAACATGAGACACAGTAGGACAAGATTTTCACATATAAGAGACCAATTATAGTTTTTAAATTTTGATCCATAAAAAGCAGGAGATATTTAATGATCTTTTGGTATGGAAATTATTTTACTTTTTGTAACATAAGGCATGCTATTATTATGGCAGAATTTTTGCACTTTGACAGAATTCCTTTTATGCCGAGGGGTTATATTAGAAAGCTCACTTAAAAATTCTTTCCCAATTTTACCTCATGTGATCAGTTCTATATGCTTTGATTACAAGATCAAAATAGAATTGGGAAACCCAGCACCACTCAGATCAAAATCTTTCACATACATATGGATCTAGTGCACAAAAGAGTGTATAGACAGTTAACATTCTGGTTTGGGGTTTTTATCATTTTTTAATAAATTATTTGTTTAGCCCAAGCTATGACTAGAAAATTTTATCAACAGTACTGGTACAGTCCTGATACTCAAAATGTTGCAGCCAGTCTTGTAAAATGGAGCTTTAAATGGTCACCAGAGGGCACAAAATGCCATTGAATCATAGAAGTGGAAGATGTACACCAACATTCTCCTACTTAGCCCCTGAAGCTATGTGGAAATAGAAATTTGTTGTGTTCAGAGGTAAATAGTACAACTTAGTGCCAGGTCGTAGCTCTCATTTGAAACCAGACAACCATTTTTTCCCTTGGTGAATTCCAAGCTTACATATACAGAAAATTTTGTTCTGTTCCTTTGTTTTGGAACTAACCCTCAAGTTAAAAAGGTATACCTGCAGCCTTAAAGTGTTCCTGGAAAAAAAATCACGAAATAATTTAGTCTGTGAAGCCTATGAAGTCCCCACTCATTTCTAAGGTTGTGTCTCTACTTTTAGGGCACAGACCAAAGAGGAATTACTCCTCTTGTTATTAGTTGTTAGTTCCCTTCCTCTGAGGTGCAATGATCCTTTGTCACATGCTACTTCCAGTGCAAGATCATAAGTGACCCTGGCCACAGTCTCCAGCAGTGCTGATATTTCCTGTTGCTTTTTAGCTACCAAGAATTTAAGACCAACAGCATGATGAGCTCTAGCAAGATGCACAGCTTTTCTTACAACTCTTTGCTGTGGAACCCCTTTGGCCAGCCGTCCTGTCCAAGCTCAAGTAAAACACAGGGTCCCTAAGTGATAAAAGTGATAAAATACATTCCCTGACAAGATCTATGGTCAAGACACATGATAAAACATCTGAACTTTGGAATATTGCTTATCACCCTCCTTCTGCTACTGCAGCTACAACTACCTAATCAGACAGAAATCAAGTATGGATAATGTACAGATTTCCCCTTGTCCATCTAAAAATGAACTGCAGTAAAATACAGCGTGGTCAGAGGGTAAGGATTTTAAGGATTTTAAGTATTGCACTGACAGTGAGATCCGGGGGAAAAAATGTAGTGGTGAGTAAATAAGTGTAGTAAATAAATGCCCTGTTGAGGTCAGATGAAAGCCTGTCCAGGAAAATATCCAGTTAGAAAAATATACTGAGCCCTTACTTTATGAATAAACTCCAGTTGTGAAAACAACATGAGCAGAATTATATTTGTAAAATATGAGTATATAATACATTACTCTAGTGATTGTTTCACTGTCTGTTTTTGACATCAATGATATGAACAATTATTTCAAAAGGTTTCTCTTCAATGTAGCTGAAGCCTTTGCTTGCAGTGCTGAAGGTCCAGTCAGCCTATGGCTCTTGCAGAGACATGGCATTCCAACATATGTGCTAATATCAGTACTATCAGGTCAAAGAAAGGAGATCCTGATGAAATCTTTTTTTAGATTTCAGTATCAAATACTGCAATGTACTACAAGGCAATTCCCCAAGGTGACTAGAAAAGTCTTCCAAATTAAACATGCTGTTAAATTAGATTAAAATGACAAAAACCAGATAAGTCAGATTAAAGTCTGATCCTACTCCAACCTTAATTCACACTGCTGTAAAATTATATCATTACAACATGCAGAACAGTGAATTAAAGATCAAGTGCCAGCTTTAAATTTAATTTCCTCACATTTGCCAGTTTCAGATTATCTAGTGCTAACAGCATGACTGACACTTCACAGGCATGCCTGGAAATAAATTCCTCTAATCCAGGACCTCTCCTGCCAACATCTCAGTTGTCTCATGGGGTCTGCTGAGTGAGTAGATTGGGAACCTGGTAGAATAGAGGGATGTTGGAATATAACATTAAAAGTGAGGACTGTTAGGGCAAGAACAGATTAAAGATGGGGAATTAGACAAACCCAGATTAGATGTGATGTCAAGAAAATGTCCCTTTGCTCCTGCCTTAAGTACCATCTCAGGAAGGGCTGTCTGAGAGAAAAGGTGCCTGACCGGGCCAAACATGTGGGGCTGTAATTCTGCAGCAGCCTCAAAACCAGAGTAAGGTATTTCAGCACACATGGGAAGATGTCCTGCTGTGATTTTCTCTTGCTGCAAATGCAGTCCCATTCACCCACAGAAAATTGGGAGGAAGATCAACTTCTGCCAAGTGTGTGCATTTGAGGCACTGACTGTGTTTATTCCTCTGCTACACTAATGTGCCATGATACATTATTTTTCTTCCTAGACCTCCTATAATCTTTCTGAGTCACTCCTTAGGTCAAAGAGTTCCACATTCAGTCCTGCTACAATGCATAGCTTATTGTGGAGCATTTAGAACTTCATTCAAAGCCTGTATTTAGCTGAACTTCTCATTGAAACCCTCATTCTAAATGTTATAAAACAGTGTTGTAGTTGTATGTGATGGCTGTATGATGCAAGAGATTTTTAGCCTGTGGGAGAATTATATAAATTAAAAAGGCTGAGTAAGTAAAGTATCCACAAACCATGTAAGCTATAAGTCAAACAAAAGAGTCTCATTTTCTGTAAAAGATTGGAGATGAACTTGGGCATGGGTTGTTGGAAGAGCAGTACCCATGGTCGTCTTTCTAGAAAAGGATTCAAAGCCCATAAAGATTATTTACTCAGCATATTGCCCTTTTGTTATTACTTTAGACTGCCTTATCTTGGTTACTAAATTGGTAAAGTGAAAACATAATTTTAACCTAAACTAGCCAAGGCTAAAATAATTGAAAAGGCAAATATTCCTTCCAAAGGAACATGTTCTTTCCAAAAGAAGGAATATATTGAATTTGTCCAATCAGTAGCCATCTGAACTTTTGCTGTTAAATTTCTGAAACTAGGGGTCAGATTGTTGGAAGGATTTATTCACTTTCTGGAAGGATTTATTTACTTTCTTAGCTTTATTTGTATGAGCAATGTTCCAAATTCAAGACTTAGTCAATAGTGGAACACTAAGCACATACAAATACATTTTAAAGCAGATGGTTTAAAAAAAAAAAAAGTGCAATTTGATTTACATACTACTAGGGTAAGCACTTTATTTTCTTATTCTTAATAATCTTGTTATTTAGGATAACCTATGTTACCCAAAGAGTGAATGAAGATAATTGAGGTCTAAGAGAGGGGTGTGTGCAAAACCAGCCTGCTGAGCTACCTGAGGTAACCAACAGGCTGTGGAGAGATGAGAGGCTGAGTGTTCTCAAGCAGATTATCAACAAACTAAATAGTGTGTGTACTTTTGGTGTAGCAGACCCAAAAGGAAGGGCTTTAGACCTCATTACCTTCTCATGCCCTCCCTGTTTCAGCCAAAGTGGGTTCCACAGAAATTAATGAGATGAGATTCCTTAAGAAGCAAGTAGCATTCAAATAACATAGAAAAAAAGAACAAAATACACACATTTTCCAGCATTTCAGTAAAAATTATGAAGTGATTTCAAGTTTTGTTCTTCTTTGTAGCTGTTTGAATGTAACTATTATCCAACTCTGATACAGAAAACAGAAATACATTCATTAGGATAAACAGTTGTAGAATCAAAACAGAAACTGGGAAGTGCCATCTTCCCACCTTTTTCTGCTGCTAAACCCCTTGCTTCTTTGAAAGGGAGGCTTTTGATGGAAGTGAGTGAGGAAGGGGAGAGGATTTGCAACATCATTGCAGCCTTGTGCAAGATCAGCTGCTATCTCCCTACAACAATATGAACAGTGTCCTTATTTATCTTTTTCCTCAACAGAGAATAAGAAAAGCCAGAAGTATTTAAGTAAAATTGTAATTTGACTCTACAGTAGTTCCAAAAACAATGGGAACTAGAAGGGAAACATAATGATTCATTTTGGCTCCTCTGTCGTATCATTTGTTCTTCCTTCGCCCTATAAACTGGTACATGATGAGTTTTAGAAATATAGGAAAGTCAGAAACAGAAACCAGATGTTCAGAACAAATGAAAAAATGAAATCATGTGTTCTAGTAGCTGATTGTGACAGTAACACTTCATTTCCCCTTTTCTGCTCTCAAGTGGCAAATTGATATGACACAATGCAGAAACACTTTCAAACACACAGCCTGAAAAGCTCAAAGTGGGTCTGTAACACATTAGTTTCTGAAAACTTAGATGTCCATATAGTGTGTCCGTATCTGTAAATTTCTGCAAGAAAACTAATCCAAGCAGATTTGAACCAACATCTGTCTACAATATCAGCTACTTAAGTCAATGTATTGGTCAGGACTGTTTCTAGGGGATAAATTGAAATAGATGTGAAATCAAAATGAATAACAGTTACAGTAATTTATATAGAAAATTGCCTTCTGTTCTTTAAAAGTCTAGTAAATTTTTTTGCTTCCAATATTTCTTTCTTTTCCACATCTTCATTTTGGGATAAGTTATGACAAAAAGAAAGGATGGACAATTTTGGTTCATAAATGTGAAAAATGTTAAACCATGTCTTTGTGAATAAATTGCATAAACACTGTTTAAACTAAAAATTTAACAAATTAATACCCAGGTTGGTGCTACAAAAAATAGAAAAATTTTATTTTTACTGAATTAAGATTAAAGTGCAAGATTTTCAGGCACATCACCAGGTGTCCTACCAGTGACTCACAAGAAACATTGTTTCATACACCATAAATAAATTAAAAAAAAAAAAAAGTTGTTTAATATAGTTGAGTGAAGCGGATTTGGCTGCTTTACCTTACAAATCAACCTGTCATGTTTGTCCAGGTGTTGATAAGCTCCATTTCCACATAACTTTTTCTGCAAGTGGCTCAAACACAGACAAAGTGTGCCAACAGTCCAAGGATGAAAAAAAAAATCATTTACAGTTGGTAACATCTGCTGCCATGAAATGTTATGGCCTCTGCTGTGATAAGCAATACTAAGCTCAGATATTCACAGCTTATGGAAACAGCTTTTATTTCAATAGCATGGAATTTATATGTAAAACAAACAGAGACAGATACAGTCCAGTTCTGACTAGAGCATCTCTGATTAGAGTGGCCCACTCTCATTTAGAGGTGCTACAGCACCTAAAAACCCCAATGAGCACTGATCACTGCTTAATTGGTGAAACTAAGCCCAAAACATCTCCCTTCCTTCCTACCTCCACCTGAAACTTCTCCTTTTTCTGAGAGACTTCACATGAGAAACAGAGCACCAATATTGTCTCTTTAAAAAACTACATACTGGTAGATGAACAATTGATTTTCGCTGACTTCTTCTCAAAATTATTCAATTCCTGAAAAGTATTCTCATATTTTCTTAAAAATCTGAAGGCATAAAGTGAATGAGATTTTTGGACTGGGAAAATAATACTTAAATAGAAGAAATAGATCTTTTGATGGATTTCTGCTTGGAAATTTTCAAAACTTTCAAGTTCTTTACTCTCTAAACAAAGTATAAAATATTTGCAATCGAATTTCATTTCACATTCTTCTATTATCTCTCTTTTGCTGTTTTATGGGGTTTTTTTCCAAGTGTTTTCTACTAGCTGAGGTCAACTTCTGACACTCAGAGATGTGAGGCAAACATTAATCTGACACAAGAAGAGAGATGTCACTCTCATTCTCCTACTGGAAACTGATTTTCACTGAACAGATTTCAGTATTTATATTTGAAGGGGAACCTCTGACTCTTTCCCTTGCCCAGAGAGAGAAAGGCATCTTCTTGGAGAATTAACTACTCCAAATTTTCCAGTCACCTCTGAAAATCACATGGGAGAACCTTCCCCAGTCTTGATGCTCCTGGATGATCAGATGAAGGAGGAGGATAATCAGGCTTGGGAACAAAGCAGATTCCTCTATCCACTGGGAACTTCAGCAGCATTTTTCTTAGATCTGGCTTTATTTCTGGTTCATTCCAGTAACTTCCACTGCCACCCAATCTCCTGTGACTTCAGGAGAAACTTTTATGAATTACCATTTATTAAACAGGAAACATTTGGAGATAAGTAAGAAGGAATGGAAAGGAAAAAACAGAGAGAAAGACTGGATTAAATTAAGGTAAATATAGTTTAGTGAGGATTACCTTGCTTTGCAACTCTATTAGAATTTTACAAGTGATTAAACAGATCAAGTTTCAGATCTATTAAAGATGAAACAATAGCACCAATTTTTTAAGCTGCCTTATTAAATAACCACTCTGGAGTCTGGCTTCATTATGTGTTTCTTGGAGTTTTCTGGTGTAGATGTGAAAAGCTGCTGATACACTGTGGTATGGTTTGAGTGCATTTTGGAATGGTACAGTGTTATTATGCAAGATTCAAAATGAATCATAAATAGAACATCTGAGTATCAAAGAAAGAACTTAGATCCACGAATAATGTTATATGTATATCTTGAAGAATTTTGAATTCAATTTTTAATAAAAATCAAATTATTGATTTTTCCCTTTTTTTCTTTTCTTAAGAAAATAAAAGAATTTTCAGTAAATGCAAGCAGACATTCCTGTCGTGTTCAGCATTCAGGCCCCTGAAGCAACAATCTTTTTCAGTGAGTAATACAGTAGCTATAAAACATGGACTATTGACACAGCAGACCACACTGTGTCTTGCAGAACCATTATGGTCTTCCTTGTCAGCTAGAGTTTGCTTATTTAAAAAATAATATTCTCTGTGTGAGGGATATGATCCAGTGGGTGAGCAAAATAAAGACAGATGGATTAACTGTGGTGTGTTTCATTCCAAGGAAGACTTTACAGTTAAAAAGTCATGTACTCTACACACGTAACAAGAATTTGCCAAGTTTCATGAAATATAAAATTGTCTACATGATATATAATGGATCGTAATGTCAATGGATATAAATTTATCTCTCTATCAAATTCAATACCATGCTGATTCATATCAAGAGGATCTTGGAAGGATTACATATATGTACAACGGACTCTTTCAGTAAAATCAAGCCTCTATACAGATATTGATGCTTCAGCTTTGAATTTGCTACTACTAAAAATACATAATTGAGTGCATAAATAGATAATATTCCATTTATTAATGAGATTGGCCCTATTTTTTGTTGTAATTAAACCAAGGAGACACTCCTCATTACTCTGGCCAAAATAAAGTGATTGTTTTCCCGTAGACCTAAAGAGAAGATATGGCAAGCTGTTCTCTTACAAATGAGAGATCCTAAAGGTATTCTCCAAATTTCAAAGCACTGAAAAAAATTAATGGGAAAGGTTACTCTTTGCAGACATTGCAGACAAACAGTTTCAGTTAGTTTATCCTTACTGATAAATCTTATAGGTATTAAACAGGAAAGTTTGTTTTAAACAACACTTAAGGCAATTTCTAAATATATGTCTTTTAAAAATCAAAAGCTGCTTAGAAACAAAAGGCTGCCTCAGTAATTCTATTAGCAGATTTCTGCTCTCTAAAAAAAATATACAGGATTTTTTTAGCAATGTCAGAATGTTCAGGGGAGGACAGAATTCAAGGCAAGCACACTCGTCTAGCTGATATTTTGTATCAGAGTTCAGAGCTCTGACACACTATCGAGACTGTATATTCTATTAAGATATGAAACCTTACAGCAAGATTTATATCAGTGGTACTTTTATTATTCAACACAGATATGTTTCTCTGTGAGCTGAGTATTTTTAAGTTTAAGAAATAACATTGAAGAAAATAGTACACATGGAAATTTGTACAGCATTGTTGCACCTACAATGGAGTGTTGGTTCTATTTCAACTCAGGTAACACTTAAAAATAGAAACTAACTATGCTATGATTAAATACAAAACTTATTGTCATTACAGGAAAGAAAATCTGCAGTTTTCAAATCCTCAAGCCCATTTTACAGGGGGAACACTAGTGTTGTCCACATGATATTTCCCAGATTTCCACAAAACAAGGTCTGAAAACTACATGAAAAGCAAATCATGTATCTGTATTTAACAGACAGAAGAATATACAACACAAACGACATAGATAAAAGCCAGTTTATCTTCTGATTCACCTCAGTGAAAAATGCATCTGTGCCTTTGCATGGAAAGTATGAATCCTACATTTTACTTTATCTAACCTGTGCTATCATATATGCTTTGCCATCTTCATATATGGCACATATATTCATGCCATTGAATCACCTAATTTTTACCAGAGGAAAAAAAAATACTACATACTAAAAGAGAAAAAAAAAGATGTTTTCTCAGGAAAAATTATGCATCATACCATTACTAGACCATCAAACAGCAAATAGTAGTCAAAATAAATACAACAAAATGTATTATGATTCACTTTATTTAAACAAGCTTCAAGGGAAAAAATCCAACATGTATAGGAGGTTAGTAATAATTTACTTAATGAAAAATGAAACATCAGGTTAAGATATACAATTAATAGATCAATGTCATATTTAAAATAAAAATCTGCTAGGAATAAGTATCATGCTTAACAGTTTATCCATGAAAATCCTCTAGGGATTTTAATTTAGGAGAAATGCTCAAATTTAGTGGCTACAATTCTTGAAAGAGAAAAAAAAAATAAACAAGACAAAAGCAAGTTTTTAATTGCATTTGATGGAAAACAGCAGCCCTTTTTCATGAGATTTTTTTCAGTATATGGAACTGGAGGGGAGGGTCTGGTGGTCATACAATTGATAGGATTGGCAGTAGGTGCAGCATGGATAAAATAACACAATAAATAATAAAATAATAAAATAAATAATAAAATAATAAAATAATCTGTATACACATGTGGTATACAGATAACCACATGCTAATACAAAGCATTCAAAAGTGAGGACTGACATAACTTTAAATGAGGCTTTCACATAGTTTTGCAGTTTCATATTTATTCTCTCTGATCATCTGAAGCCAAAATTGGATGAGACAACATTTGTCTTTATGGGCAAACTACCATGAAAAGGCTGAACTGTGTTTTGCCACCTTAAACGTGTGACAGCAGCACCTCTTCCTCAAGTGCCAGTTTGATTTGATTGTCTAAATACATTTGCAGTATATGAAGTTCTCTTGTCATTCAAGTGATAACATTTGTTTTGCTTTTCCTTTCCTACCTAGTAAATGTGCAGCTATGAGAAAAACACCAGCTCTTTTGCTTTCTTTTGCAAAATCCAGGATATCTACCTACTCTGTCCATGCTAATAAGACATCATGAAAATCTTTAGAAGAAATATACAAATAATGAAATGTAAAGCACTGTTACATTCTCTATCCCTTGCATACAATTTTATTGATGTTGTGTGTCCTTTCCATGCACTGACATAATACACAGAGGGAAGAGGCAGAAATTAAACATCCTGCTGGGTTTTCCAGTATTAGTTAAAGATTCATTCCAGCCCAGCTAAGCAAAATGCTGTAGTTAACTTTGAAGGGAGACCTTAAGAAGGAACATAAAAATACCACTGAAGCCATCCAGTCTCTCAAAATATCATTGCTGTAATTGCCAGAATTATAGCTTGTGGTTACCTGCCACATTCTTTGGTGCTCAACTCATGGTTATTGTGCCACCACAGTTTAAAACATTGGCTCAGAGCTGTTTTGCAATCCACATAATGTTATATCTACTGCACACAGTGCATATCAAACAACACACAGGCCTTGAGACAAAGTGCATTGAAACATACCCACATAACAAATAACATTTTAGATGAGTAGAAAACACTGCATACTTGATGTTGTTCCAAAGGACGTGTCTTAGCTTTTGGTTCTCAACCAGAGTGCAGTTATCATAAAAATAAACAATACTTCACGTCTTTCAACTTCTGAGACCATCAAAAAGGCAAGAGAATGGTCCATTTCTCAAGACTTTTTCCCCAGATCTTTTTGCCACATATAATGAAGGCAACTTAATAAAAGTCATGATAGGTATCATATTCATATATAGGCCTAATTTGTCATACTTTTAACCCCACTAAATGCCTTGATAACAGCAGGATTATTAAATGTATTAAATGCTTCCTGATAAGAAATTAGGTTCTGATCAATTTTGTAAATTTCCTTTTTTCCTTACAAATGATCAAAGTAGGGGAGACACAAATCATCATCCTGTAGGATTTTATATTGAACTGTTGCTAGTACTAATAGAATTAAATCAGACTGTTCAGAAAACAGAAAATAGTTTTCCTCTACATATTTCAGAGCATATTTTGAAGAAGCCTACCCGAGGGAAGAGATTATTTTCTTTTACAAAACACTTTCCAGAGAAGAAAACACCGATGTTTTAAAACCCTAGTTTGACGAACTTGTCTGAAACACAGATTATCTAAATTAAGACCTTTTTACGCCAATGTCTTTCAACATGGTGGTCTACATTTGTCCAAGTCTCAGTGTTTCCCAAGGTGCTTTATGACTAGAGATAGAGAGGGGCAAGTGCCATCACACTTTTCTGACTCCCAAATTATTGTGCATTGACAGAGAAGAGTTATTAAATTTAAACACAGGATGCGAACTTTGTGAAAGACTAACCAGCGGACTCAGATTGGAAACATGTCAGACTCAAGCAGGAGAGCGTTGCAGGCAGATGTAAAAGTGTTTGCTGATGGTCTCTTAATGCCTGTACAGCCTCATTGTTGTTAGCTGGCAAAATGATCTCGTGAATCCCTTTGTCCCCAGACACCACAAGCATTATCTTCTCACCTAACCTCTGACCCTGGTCAGGTTTATAACTGGCATGAAGAATGTCCAGCAGAGCATGAAAGAATCTGAGATAATCGTGAAAATAATGCACCCATTTCCATTTGCAGTCATGTAAATTTTGTCTGGTAGCAGTCTGACTAATTATGTAGAAACACAGTGAAGGTTCTGCATCTGCCCTGATGTACACAACTGTCTTGGGTTTGCTTTTTGTTTAGCAGTGTGTTGATGACATGGAAACAGAAGCAAAGCGTTACTTCCCCACTGGCTCACCTAATGTTTGAATCCCACTCACTCTTTTCATAATACCAGTCTAATTTTTATTGACTATTAGATCATAAATTTAACTGAAGCTCCAAAATGTTTTCAGTCATTAAAAGCTTTGATGACGATTTGGCCAAATCATAGATTGGGTCATTCTTTTCTGGAGATAGGAGTACCTTAGTGAATAGAAGAATTTATTTTCATGTTGCATGTAGAGTAGGAAATCAAAATTGTGCACAGCTGCTCTGCAACACTTATAGTGGCCATTAGAGACTTTTTCTGACAGCCTGGTGCTCATTCTGTCACTTTACACTGCAATATTTCCATCCCAATATTCTCATTTGCACAAACAAGGTCTGAGCAGGTTGTAGTGAGGATACCTGAGCTGCTGTATAACTATTCAGTCTGGATGTCATTTCAGCCAAGGCAACACAAAGATTCCACCAGGCAGTGTTTGTGAAAGATCCTGTACTGTGTAATAAATGGACAAAAGTAAATCAATTATGACAGATGGTGTGTTTTTAAGAGGCAGGCTTCATAATGAAGAGGGCTGAAAGTTTCTGTACTGTGGAGAGAGGGCATTTCACAGAAAAGTTGGTAAAATGTAAGCATTTTTATACTTAGAGAACATCTATTTTGTTATTTAACTAGAGAAAAGAAAGGAACTAAAAGCTAGAGAAAGACAGAAAAACCTACTAATCCAAGAAAGACGCATTTAAGACCATAGTGAAGGATGAAATTAAGCTATTTTGTGTGAGTATTGATAAAAAGGCAACATATTCCTCAAACGGGAGTGCCAAAGTACAGGATGGAACAGAACTGAAATAAACACTATAAACTTATGCAAATCAGGTCTAAAGTCGAATTTGAAAGACTTTGAAATATGTTAAGATAGAAAGACAGTCAAAACAACATAAGCTCTGCTGTTTTACAAGGTAATGACCCCATGAAATAACCATGCAACCATGAATGATGGATGTTAATGTTTGAAATCCCAGATTCAGTTGACCTATTTTTTTTAATCCTGTTTGATTTTTTTCTTCTTTTTTTTTTATACAAAGTATTTTAACAAAGTAGAACTTTGAAACTCAGAAATTAATCTTGTGTTCCACCATACAATTTGTATTGTTTATTTAGGCTTCAGCCATAATGACGATATGTGTACTTTTAGATTTATATCAAATCCAGCCACTCTTGCATTTTTCCTGGGGATTTATATTTAAAGATAAAGGTTTGTGAAAATGAAATCATAAGGACAAATGTCAGCAAGAGGAATAGCAGAGAAATCCTCCAGATACTAATGAGATTCATTCATTCTTCAAGTCTAGATGCTTAAAATATTAAAATACATTTTTTTCTTTTTACAGTGCTAAAATTAGGCAAGAGTTTAAATTTTCTTTTGAGACAATAGTATCTCACTGTAGCCTCTTAATAGAAACACAAATATAAAAACTGGCAATGACAGAGTTTTAATTAAAATCATTTGCACTAAGATTTTACTTCTTAAATTAAAACATAATTTGAAGGAGGTTTTCCCCCACGCACTTCAACAGAAGTGTAATTTAATAAGTTTGCATATTTAGGATTCGACAGAATTACAGAACCAAAGAATATGCTGAGTTGAAGGGACCCATTGAGATCACCAGGTCTTGGCCCTGTGCAGGACAACCCAAGATTCATGTGGCTGATTTGTGTCCAGTCTATACTGGATGGAGGGTGGAACCATCTGATCAAAACACTACCTCTGCTGAAGTTCCACCCACTGCTGGAAGTATTCAGGAACTGATCTCGTCATTCCTCATCATACAAGTGACCCTCTCTCCCCAGTACAGAAACTTCCAGCCTCCTTCTTTATTCAGCAGAGGAAGCCTCCCTCCTGAAAACACAGCCATCTCTCTCGATTGGTGCAGCTTTGCCCGTTTATTACAGAGCTCCCTTCACAAAGAAAATCCTCCCTGCTACAGACACAAGTTTACCTTATGGAATGCATTCAGCACAATTTAGGAACAACATGAAACTCTTGTGGGATATGTTGCTGAAAGAATTATGTTTTTTCTTCGACATAAAGCAATGTATCACTGAATATTTAACAACATAGTAGGGTTTAGAGGGTCTAGTAAGGTTTAGAAGGTTCTACTAATTTACAGTAAAACACTATTTTCAAATAATGCCTTAAGCCAAGTATACACATAGTCAAATATATTTAGAATATATGTTACAGCTCCAAAGAAGGGATGTCTTTCTGACAATCAAAAATTATTCATTCCATCAAGAAGGAAAGTTTTGTCTTAGCCAAGATACTACAAAATTACATTTTTGTTCCATTATGAGATAAACCATGCACTATTCTTGTACTTGGATAATTGGTTCAGATGAACATAAGCAGCTGAATTAATTACTGAGTCTGTCATTTTTCTCCATAAACCAGCATCAAAATTTTCCAACCTAAGAAGACACTGATATCTGGGAGTTTGGAAACATTCAAGTCTACCATCTGATAAACAGCTGAATTACCCTTCTGCCATTCATAAAGATTCACCCAACTGGAAGATATAATAATTTATCAGAGAATTCCTGGGAGAATCCCAAAGAAATTTTGTCACAGAATCACCACGATTCTGGTATCAGTAGTGAGTCATACACTTTTCACATTTGTCTAAGGAGCCATAGCTCCCCAAAACAAACAAAAAACCCAAACAAACAAACAAAACAACAGCAACAACCTTCGGAGGGCAATACATACCACAGAAATTTTTGTTAAATATTACAGAAAAGCCTCTTCACACTCAGCACCTCACAACATTAACAGCAAGATACATAAAACAAAGACAACCAAATGTGATCAAGTCCTTCAGTTTTCTTGAAAAATGACTTGACAGATGACATCTAGACAACATGACTGCTGTCATGAGTGTGTGCAGAAGCATCAAATCTGCACTGGGAGTCTTTTGTGTAATTCAGAATGCCTCAGGAGACAGGCAATACTGGAGGATTTATGTCCCCAAGCCCTGTTACACATTGGCTTTGTGCTGATGTCCAGGGTATGCCAGCAGAGGAGTGCAGGTTTCCTATCATCCCACACAGTTGAAGAGGAGAACACGTTGAGTTCCTCAAGCTCCTATGATGTCTCTCTCATATCCAAATATGACAATAGCTCCTTTCAGAATTAATTGGTTGAAATAAAGGGTTTGTATACTCAAGGAAGAAGACTAAAACCTGTTTTGTTCACAGTAGCATAAACAGGCAAATTTGATCCACTTGTAAAAACTGAATGCAATGTAAACTTTTATGGCCATACTATTGGTAAAAAGAGTCTTAACATCTTTTTAAAATATATTTTCAAAGCTATTTAAAGCTCTTTCTGTCTCCTGTTATTCTGTTCAGCTTTTTAGTTTGCGGAGGTACTTGGCAAAATTGGTTTTTCTTGGAGTTCTTAAAAAAACTCATGCACAGGAAAAACCTATGGAAACTGCCCACAGGAAGCTTATATCAGATAAACAGAGGAAGTAATTATTCAGCAGGAAAGTTTGGAGGAAATGGGTTGTTTTTCTGTCAGTTCTGGTGTTCCACAAATTTCAGGAGATCAGCAGTAATGAAGGAAATAGATTAGCAATTGCAGGGCAGCTACTGTTTATACAGTGTTGACACTAAATATCACTCTCTTAGAATTTACCTTGTGAAAATAATTTAATATTGGGGAAAAGCAAAGAAAAGCAGTATTTCTTTTACTCTAACAATATCACAGCAATTAGTCTAAATTTCTGCTATTAGAAGGTTTGAGGAGAAAATAATTCAGCTGGTAAAGTAGTAAAATAAAAGAAAAATACATTTGAAATCTTCAAATATTTATTAGCAATGCTTTCTTTCTTGCTTTTTAAGATGAAAAAAACTTTATTTTGGAATGAAAAAGTAGCATAGAAGCACCACAGATTCTACCTAAGAAAAGACAAGATTTAAAGCTGTTGCTTTAACCTAATTTAATTCTTCACTGGAATGAAAACACCCTCGGCTGAACTAAGTCATGAAGTCACCAGGAATTCTCACTCCTGAATCATCTGATTAACATAAGATAAAGATACAAATAAAAGTTCTCTTTTGATCAGTCCAGCTGAACAACAAATTCCATCTAACCACAATTCCTTTTTAAAAAAATTCCTAACAAAACTTTCACTGATAAATATGCATCCATATAGAAGCCTTCAGGTTTGACCAATCAATATTTCCCCTGTGAAAACATTCCATAGGAAATGCAGTGTACTGTAGTTCAAATTTCCCCCAAAGTGGAGAAAGGTGAGTAGGTGGAAAACAAATGCAGCTGTGAAAGGTGCTGTGCTTTGTGCAGGCAACAGAGAGGTGAAAAGAGTAACCCACTTTTATACCCTGATGATGCATTTCTCAGCAAGGTGGAGAGAAAAAAAGGATGGGACAAGAGAAGGACAAATCTTCAGAAGGAGCCAATTTAAATATCATATTCTCATTCCTATTCACACAAATGTCTGCTCAGGAGAGCAGGATTTCAGTGCTGTCTCTCTCCCTCAGCCCCCACATCAGGATTACAGACGCTATCAGCAGATAATGTCTGCAATCAGCTGGGCTCCAGCAGAACCAGAGCAGCTGCTCCTCAGTAGCTCTCCTGGTGCTACCAGAAAAGACAGAAACAGAGAAACTCCATATGGCTTCTTGGATGCACACTTGTTCCAGCTGTCATCAGTCCTGTGCAATTCTGTGTTTTACTGGTTTACTGTGGTTTTAATTTTCCTGTACTTCCCTCCCTTCTATTTGTTTTAGTCAATGATTATGGTAACTATTTCATTTAATGGCTGAAAATATAATAAGGAATATTTCAGTTCAAATTACTTAGAATATTTCCCTAAGGATTTTAATATCTTATCTTGTTTTAGCCATTCATGATCATAATACTGTATTCTAAAGAGCTTATCTGGACATGTAACAGACTGCACTCTTAGCAAAGTATCATAAATAATCTTGAAAAATTTAAGTATCTCTTCAAATTTTATCAGTTAATAAATTAGCTAGAGCTGACCCATTTGTGCAAAGAATGTTAGCTGCAGTAAAAGAGCATTTCTTGCATATGAAAAATTGAAATAGGTATACAAATTGTTCAGTAAATAATTCTTGACTTGTTCTGATTCATTTTGTTTATTAAAATTGAAGTACCATCTTCAGCAATAATATTTTCTACCAGATAAACAAATAAAAAAGATTTCTTACTAATGATTTGAATTGTTTTCTATGTGCACTTAGTTTCACAACAGCTTAACTTTGAGGAAAAAAATTACATTTTGGTACTTTCAATATTGCATATGCTCATCTGTCATCCAAATAACCTTTAGCTTCTGATCTTCAAACATAATTTCTTGAATAGATTAGTTTCTTGCATTAAAATATTGATAAGTTTGAACTTATAAGGGCAGAAGGTTTCAAACTGACTTTAACAAAAATAAATTTAGAAAATTCAACCTTGCCATTATTACTCTCAAAATTTACTGCAGCAATTCAATAAAACTCAGTAAGTGACCTGAAAAAACTCCAGCTAGTGTTAGAATGGCTTGGTAGATTAGTCCAAATCCAAAGTAAAAAACTTTCCCCTGGGAGAGCAGGCAAGGCTGAGAGAGATCCCTGCTTAGGGCAGAACAGTGCCAGCTCTGAGCTGTGACAGAGGCAACAGGAGCATAGTCCAGATCTGAGATTCTTGGGAAACTTTCAGAAAGGCAAATGGGAAAGCAAGATATAGGGCAGAGGTAGTTGCTGCAATTGTTTTGCCAGCTTTGCCTCCAAATGTCAATCCGTCAGCCTTTTCCTGAGTATGTCTAGTAGGAAGGCTGAAGCACTGACCATTCATTTCATCAGGCATCACAAAAAGGTGCTCAGCAGATGTTTAATCCTATTCTCCTTTTTCCTATGACTTTCTTAATGAGATTGTAACCCATTAAAACTCTCTAAATCCCTGTTATAAGAATGACCATTAAGGTATTTTGATCACAAATGAATTCATTACTTTTGTAGAAGAAGCATCAAATTCAGGGTCTTCAAGCAGTTTACCTTTGTCTGATTATTCAGTTCACAAAAATCACAATCTGAATCAGACTTGTAAATGCAGACTTGTAAATCATTTGAGGGAAACATTGAAAAGACAGTGATGATCCAGCTCACTGGCACAAAAAACACTTTCTCCAATGTTTTCATACAAACTGGAGTCTCTGGAACAATCATATTACAAGGAATTAATGATAAGAACAATACAGAATAAATTCAATTTGGGGGTTTGTGGGGGAGGGTTCAGCCTTAGGTTTGATTGCTTTTGTGGAATACTTGTCTATCCCCTAAACATTTATTTGTCATGCTAGAGATTTTGGTTATCAGATTCCAGAGCTTTAGTTCTTGCCTTCAGCTACTTTTTAAAGATTCTACAGACCTCTTGCCTCTGGGTGTTCTGTGCTTGTTTCTGACTTTCAGAAAGTTTTCTTTAAGAAGATCTGTTTGCTCCTGTTGAAAATCAGAGCTTATTAAGAAAGAGGCCTGAATAAGCAACTCAAATCTCCTTTTGAATTGGTAAGAGAAAGTAACTGAAAATAAACAATGTGACCCAAAATTAATTTTTGTCTTCAACATCTGTTTTTCTCTCAATAGGATTTTCATGTAACAAACAATATGGTTTAATCAGTTCTTTGATTTATCCTGTGATCCCTTGGAAAATTAATTATATTTGTAATCAAGCGCTGAGAAATTACTGCAAGAAGCAATATTTTCAGGGTAAAAAGCATTTGTTTCACTTCTTTTTGTTCAAAATTTAGGGCATAAAGTCCCCTGCTGCAGTTTCTTTTCAGGAAGCAGCTTCCATGTATAGCATTTATTGAAGTGGGAAGTATCACTGCCAGTGTTACAGATAAGGACAATGCCTGCATTGAATAAAAAGTATCCAGGACATTTAATTTAAAATATAAACAACACAGAGTGATTTTATAGTGATAAATTTATGAGAATCAGGGTTTTGCATCTCCACAGGCCCCCCAGAAACTTGGATCATGTGTTTTCCAACTTTTTCCATTATACTGCATCCTATAAATTACCTATATAGATATATAGATACCTCTACCTATAGTTAACTGTTGTAGGTTCTGGGTCTCCTTACAGACAGTCACTTCAGACTCTTTATAAAATTTGGTATGGCTTTTGCTGACAGAGAAATGTAGGTGAAAAAATCCATGAGAAAAAGAGGCAGATAAAATCAGCTGCACTTCTGCCACAAGCCATAAATGCCTGACATGGCCCTAAAGCTGACTGGGACCTGTTTTTACAGTTTAATTCCACTCTTGGAACTCTGTAATTGTAGATTATGGCTATCACTTTTATTAAGAGGTGGAAAATTAGAGCAGCATAGAGTTAATTCCCATTTAAGAAAATCTGAGAATCTCTGATTAGAGAAATATAAATCTGAGTGACATAGCCACTGATCTGAAGTTTGATCTAGCTTTCTTTATCACATCTTTCTTCGGTCAGAAACAGACAGAATTCCTTATCATCCATTGGGCTTGTTGTGAGCCACTATAGATGTGACATGCTATTTAATATCAGACGGAATAAATGGATCACGGAGGCCAAACTGAAGTAATGTTATGGTAGTTTTCACCCAACCATGTTTACATGGAGATGCTATGTGGACAAGCTGGACATAGTCATGTCATGTGGAGACATCATTCAGCTTTCAGTCACCCCAGATTATAGAAGTTTTTCTAATTTATGTCTTCAAGACTAAAATCCATTTGCTGGTAAATTAAAACAGAAAGAAAATTAATGATAATGCTTATTTTCAAAGAACGGATCCAAATTTAGAGATTTCTAGACTTAAGTGTTTTAACTTTAATTCTTTTGGAAATATTTTTTTTCTATACGGAATTTTAGAATTGATATTCTAAGCTGCACATTCGTCCTTTGCTTTTTATAAATACTATTTTTGCCTCCTGAGTCAAAATCTGAACCTACATGGGTTCAGAAATATGTACCAGACGTCCTCTTGATATGTTAACACTGATTTTAAAAATACTGTTTGGACCTTAGAAAAAGAGTTATATTGAGTGCCCTTACAGGCTGTCTTTTTTAATCTAACTAGGATAATAATAACTCTTCTCAAATCTTGGCACTGTAAAGAAATCAAACACTCAGAGCAGAACTATGGCATTATAGACTGATATTTAAGTAGTTCAATTTTAATATTTTGGACAATTCTGCTTGAGAGGAAACAGTTTCATGAAATAAAATAAGTGACTATTAGTATTAATATTTTGCTTTTTTGTTTGTTTTTAATAAAAAAAGAGTAAAACTTCTGAAATATGGGGGGGTTATTTTGATGATTTGGAAATGTTGCTGGAGTGACAACACAAATTTCTTTTTATATTTTGTAAGCTTGCATCATTTCAAAACTGCTTAAACTGCTGACATTCAATTACCATCACAATCACACCCTGAACACACCTCTGCTGAAAAAAAATCAAGGTTCTGTGACCTGTGCAGTACTGAAACAAGCTATAGTCAGGAACAGCAAATGTTTTCATATATGTCATGCCCATGTGAAAATGACACACCGATTTCCAGCAAGACCGAGCTGCCATTTCATTCATTGAAACAATAGACACCTCTTCCATCCATCTCCAAAAGGAAGAGATCATCAGATGTTAAAAAATCAACTACTTCACATAATAAATAAGTGATTATTGAGGACAATGCATTAAAAAAGGGGAACAATCAAAGAACAAAATGACAAAGCAAGGAATCAGAGGACTCTCCTACTCCTCAGGTGGGGCACAGCCAGCAGTGGACACACCACCGACAACATTCAAGGCTCCCTGAAGGTGTCTGGGAAACTGAAGGTGCTGGCTAGTTATGGACATGGGATAGGACCAGGGAGCCAAAAGCATTCCTACAGTTGCCAGAATTCCCCATAGTGTCTCAAATTTCTGTCCAACTTTCCCCAAAGGTACTTCTTGCCTTTCAATCCCAAACCACTAAGATCCACAGAAGGAGTTTCCTATCCACTCAGAGAAGGCTCAGTCCTCGTGTGTCAGGCATCAGTGTCAGCCTCACTGGTGCCTGTGGGCACCACTTAACAGAATTTATTCCTGCTTTAAATCCCTCTTCTGCTGACCAGTGTGGGAGACTGAAATAATTGTTGAAGTGGACTCTTAATTTGACCTAACACAGCTGTTGATTTATTCACGAGTGAGAGTGATGAACCACTCCGGGAAGGGATTTGTACTTCTCCACTGTAAATCTGCATGGATTGAATTTATATACCTGTCCTTTTACTCATGTTAATCAATCTTATGCCTTATTGCCACGTTGGCTTGTTGTGCTGTGATTAGGCATGCAAAATTGTTGTGGAGCAGAATGAGCTAAACGACACGAGCAGCATGGCTGATTGGCTAAAGCTCGTGCAGCGACAACCTTGAATCTGATCAGGCGGCCTGAACCGTGAACCGCGTCTGAGAGGACGAAACACCGCATCCTGTTCATGTAACCACAGTGTAACCACAGCACCCCCCGCTCTACAGGCAAGCACAGCAACATGTAACCAGTTAGCATGGAGTGGAGCATCTTATCACAGCTTTGAAAAGTGTAAGTGCTTGAAACCAATAAACATCTTTGCATTAACACCACAGAGCCCGTGCCTTATTCCACCGGCAGAAAACGACGAATGAATATAAAATATATCTGTGACCTTCTTTATGCATTTTAATTTTCTGTGACTCTTGCTTTCTTATTTGATTAAAACAGTGTGCTTTCACATTTACAGTCCCATTAATCAATAAATCTGTTTCCCAGGATAGTATACTAATCAATATGAGTAAAAATCCATACTCATGCATACTGATAATTTTATTTATTTACTTCAATATTATTACATTATTTTCTTCTGTTAGCTGCCAGAAAATATCATCCTACTTGATTCCCTGCAAAATATTCCTTGAGGAAGTCAGACTACTCAAGTCAGAGAAGAGAAAAAGAAATATAGAGAGCAAGAAAGTTGAGTGTTTCAGTGGTTGGCAGGATTTTATAACAACTGAGTTTATCACCTGATCCTGAAGTGTCAAAATTTACAAACATACCCTGTGAGTCCTGAGGCTATCATAATCAAAATGATCATGTGAAGAGCATGCTCCCATTGCCAGTGTGGTCAGCTTTTGTCAAGGGACTATACACATAAAAGTATTTCTTGTTTTGGGGGGCTCTATTTTCTGTTGGTTCACTTTCGTCTAATTCAGAAAGATTTTTTAAAGACACTGAGTTCAAGGTCTACCACAGCTCTAGAAAAATACCACATAAAGGCTTATGACTGCTCTGAAGGAATAGTCCACATATTAAATGGTGAGCTTCAATGGTTTGTTTCTTTCTTTGTTTCTAATTGAGCATATGCAACCAGAGTCGAGTCAATGAATCAGATTAGACATGCAAACCAGTACCTGTCAAGATTTATTCAAATCAAGAATAATCCTAGTGATTCACTCAGCAGAATTTGATTCTTTTTAGCAGTGACAGGATTAGGCATCCTAAATTACAAACCATGGTGCAAGAAGGCATAATTTCTCAAATCAGAGGTAATAATTGTGCAAACATAACAAAGCAGTGAGGAGCAAAGGTGTTCCCCTAATCGAAGACATTTTTCACCAGCATTAAAAGAGACTGATAAAAAAAAATTAATCCCAAGGATGATTCCTCCCAGCCACCAGAAAACTTAAAAGGAATGTTTAAAAAAAAAGAAACAGTAGAAGGTCTCCTATGAAATCAAGTGTATGATTTGGCTTACTAAGAAGGAAAACTGTATTTTCATATTAAGTTTTAAAAATTACCTGGAACCAATATCCTTTTCCCAGAAATTCCAGGAAATATGTTTACTTAGAACTACATACTAGTAGGAACTCTGTATTACCTGTACAGTCTGAATATCTGAAAAGATGTTTTTGTCTTGGCTGCAAGCTTCTGTTGTGGTTACATATTTGGTGGTCTCTTGGTTGTTACTTGTCTGAAGAATCAGCTAGGCTGTGAGTTTTGGTATTGTATTGATGATTTATGTTTCTGGTGCTCTTCTTAGCATAAGGTAACTCAGAATTTCATTCTTTGTGTCCTGTCACAGTTAATAATAACAATAATAAATTAGTTTTGTATGTGAAAATGACCATGAAATAAAATATATGTTGATATTAAATAACCTGATTTTATTAAACAATGTTGATGCAGAGCTCAGGTTCTTGGCCATTGTGATAACTGCTGAAATACAGCTAGTTCTGATGTAAAACAATTTGTTCTAATTAATAGACTTCATCTTTGGAGCTCATAGCAAGATGCACACAATACAATGTGTTTCCCAAACAGAAAAGATTTAAGATCAAATGCAGTTTTAAAAAATGAGGAAAAAGGCATGGAACTCAAAATATTGTGATAAGCCAAGCTGGTTTTGTAGAAAAGAGTAGAGAAGAAAATGGTAAATTCTTGGCAGCCTAGACAATGAACAAAACTTGACTGGATGTACACAAACCCATGAGGAGCTGGACAATGCCCTTGAGTTACCCCTCTCAATTTACAGGCAGAAACTGATGCCCAGTGAGGAAGAACTACTTTACTATGTTGATTGCACTGGAACAAGCTGTCCAGAGAGGATGAGGGGGAATCTCTCTCACTGGAGATATTCAAGGGCCTTCTGTTATTAATTCTATACCATGTTCTCTAGGATGACCCTGCTTCAGCAGTGAGGTTTAACCAGACAAGTCACTGTGGTCCCTTCAAATCTTACCCATTCCGTGGTTCTGTGGATTACATTTGAATGATCACAGTGGTCTGAGGACATTCCTGAGGACTGGAAGAAAGAAAGGTCACTCTTAACTGGAGGAAGAGCAAGAAGAAGAAGCTAGAGAGCTATGGGCTGATTAGCTTCACCTCTATCCCAGGGAAGGCGATGGAACACATAGCTCTGAAAACCATTTCCAAATTTATTAAGGACATGAGGGTTATTTGAAACAATGAACATGGATTTGGAAACTGGAAATCATGCCTGATCAATATAATAGCCTCTGGTGACGAAATTACTAGCTTAGTGGATGCATGTAGAGCAGTGGATGTTGTTTGCTTAACTTTGATAAAGGTTTCAGTTTTCAATGCTCTCTGACATGACATTTTCATTGAAAAGGTAATGAAGTGTGGGCTAGATAGGGGGATGGTGGGGTGGGTTGAAAACTGGTTGGACTGCTGAGCTGAAAGTGTTGTGATCAGTGGTACAAAGTCCAGCTGGAGGCCAATCAATAGTTCAGTAACTTGTCGCATAAGCACAAGCTCTGCTGGAGTAAGTTCAATGACCAGTAGAACACGTCCAAATCTTCAGAGCAAACTTCAGTTTCGTGGCAACACACAGTGGCAACATTACAAATCTTTACTGGCATTGTTCCATCGAGCTTTCTAAAGTTCTTTTTTTAAGTCTGAATGTTCACATGCTCACAGATTAGAAGGTGTACATTGTCACAGTATCACTGTCAAAATGGAGAAGTGATCATGTTTTTGATCTAGGCTGTAGAGACTCATAACACAGCCAAAGAAAGAAATTTGAAGTATAAATCAAGGGAATAAAAAGTGATAGAACAATCAAGGACTTCCTAAAAAGCTATATTTGAGAAAAACAGTTTTTAGTAGAAACTTGAGAGGAAGATTCATAAGATTCACGGACTCTTGCTTCCTTGTATAACTGTGTGTAAGCAAAATTTTCAAAAATGTATTAAACAAAAAGCACTAAAAAAAAAAGTTGAGAGAAGTGGCGGGTGAGTCACTATTCAACTTTTGATTTCTTAACTATTCAAAATACAATACCAAAGTAGTCTGTATCACCCATGTTAGTCATACACCGAAGAAATTGAGCCTAAATAAAATAATTAGCCTGAGTGCTAGACAAGACTTGCTAGTTATGGCATAGTTTTGCATTTCCAGTGTATTAATTACTGTTACTGGGGAGAAAGTGTTTTTCTACATAGCTTTATTCTGCCATTATGACAGTAATTATTATAAAAGCAAAAAGAAAAGGTAAAAAAATCCAGAAGGTTTTTATCCTTAGGTCTCTATTTCTCTGTTCTGTGTGAAACAAATATCTCTGATTGAGCAGTGACTGTCGTAAACTTGTGTGAAAAATCAAACATGCAAAAATTTCAACATTCTTTTTAGGATAAAGAGCACATCTTTACTGTCACAGGTGAGGAAAGAGCAGAATAACTAAGGAAAAATCAATGTGACTGAATTAATTAGTGCCATGAAGAATATTAATAGAGTTACAATAAAGGTGAGTTAGTGTTCCTACATTTTATGTTACAGGAGTATTTAATAAGTCTATTTAGATACCTGCTCTGTGAATTCATGTGAAGCTTAAAAGAAGAACTTAAGATATTATTTTTTAAAACTCTTTTCTTCATAGTGGTCAGGAAATAAAAATATGCAACTTTTTGATCTCAAAAAACATACAGAAACTAAGGACACTAAATTCCTCCCCACCACTTCTTTTCTTGCTTTGCTTAAGCAACTTTTGCAGGTTCAGCTTAAGAACTGCTGGCAGCAGAATGGTAATAAATCTGACAACATAATTTTTCAACATTTAGCTATTTGAAATGAACATCTTTAACATTCTGTATTTTAAGCACTCATCTGAAACCTCAGGTTGAAAATACAGTTACTTAATGCACTGAGACAAAGAAATTATACAAACTGCCTGGGGACCAGCATGTATAGGAAATGTCAAATTTCCATCAAATGGTGGCTTTTTGTTTCTGCTAAGCTTAATTTATATGCCACAAGTTTTTACTCTTGAAAATGTTGGCATGAGATCTCATAGGTACAAATAAAGCAAGATTAATGCTTCCTTGTTTTCTAGTGAATAGTAAACCATGCACTACCAACTTGCATTTCAAATGAATTGCCAATGAGGTAGATTGGGAATTGCAATTAGTTACTTAATGTGAGTAGGTGGTTAAAATGTCTTTAGGAGAACTGAAGTGTAAATGAAGCTGTGTGCCATTCAGCTAACCTGTGCTTTCATTCATTTCATTAGTGTGCCATTTCAAAATCCTAGTATAGAACTAGGTGATTTAAAAACTCACCATCATCATGCAGCTGTTCCCATTTTTTTGCAAGAGATTTGAGCTTCAAGATCCAATTGTGCTTAAGATTCAGGTTGGAGTTTTCATATCTTTCAGTGAATTGTCAGAGTAATTTTTATACAATAGATAGGGGAGTTTATGTCTAGGCCAGCACAGGTTTCTCTTTCAGGGTGATCTGAATAACTCCACCAGCCCAGTGACTGTATTGACTAGAGCTCCACTGATAGTAACAGGAGCTCAGGCACCTTGTGAGATACCTTACTAGATATCTTAGACGCCTTGCTGACATACAGGTGCCTGAATTCAGATGCCTGCAAACAAGATGGGGGTCAGCCTCTTCTCCCAGGAAACCTGCGACAGGACAAGAGGAAATTACCTAAATCTGCACCAAACAAAGTTCAGGTTGGACATCAGGAGGAATTTTTCACTAAAAGGGTGGTTAAGCATTGGAATGAGCTGCCCAGGAGGCAGCAGAAGTGTTGTCAACATCCCTGGAAGTGTTCAAGAAATGACTGGCTGTGTTATTTGGTGTTATGGTCTACTTGGCAAGGTGATGTTTGGTCAAATGTTGGACTTGGTGATCTTGGAGGTCTTTTCCAAGCTCAATGACTCTATGAGTCTATGAAATCCCATCCTCAGTTTCTCTCTTTGTAAAATGACAAGACGCTTGAAGACTTGTAAGCACAACATTCCAGAAAGAAATAAGGATTAATAATGGCCAGACTTCAGCTTAGTTCTGACTTGATTTGAAGTACTTGATTTGAAAATCTGTATTACAGGATATGGCAGTATGTACCATTTTTTCACTAGAATTGAGAAAAAGTAGAGACCGTTCGTCCTTTTTTCCTCTCTTCCTTTTATTTTAGGAATTCTCTGATTATTACTGTTACTGATATATGTCAGACTGCATGAAAATAACTGAGAAATTATTTGGGCTCTCTGTCTGAAACATACCCATTATCAACTCCTTAAATAGTAAAAAAAATCAACAAAGAAAATATAATGAGCATCTATCTGGAACTCTCCACCCATAACGGGTTTTTTGCACTACTGTGCAAACATACTTCTCTGCATCACCCAGCTAAAGGAAATGGTACTGGCACAGGGAGTGAAGAAAAGGAATTTCTTCAGTGTAACCTGATGCCCTTAGTACTCATGGCTGAATGCTGGATCATGATGTTTGCAGCTTACAAAATCTTGAAGCCATGGGTATTCTTGCTTTTAACAGGACCATATAAGAGTTCAACGGGTAGTTTTAGAAGTTTCTAATAGATACCATGCATTCATTGCAGCTTGACATCTCTGTCCTTGATGTAATCCATAACTGCTCACAGAGGATTATTTCTCCCCCCAGAAATGAAAGATGACTGGATGGCAAAGGCCTCTGCACTGTAGGTATTGAACATAAGGTAAGAAAAACACTACCTTTCAGATTACATGACAGATCTTACCTTATACTGTGTTATAGTTATGCAACTGTTATCATAAGCAATACTATGACAAGAGAATCTCAACAGTCACTTATAACCAACATAGTTGAGGTATAATCAGGAAAGATATACATCATTATATGCTGACAGAGCTGTGACCTCTATGAAACACAATCAATAGACTTAATAGATAGATATGTGGTTATACCAGAGGTCCTGGAGACCAAATAAATCCGTATATACATATGTGTGTGTGTGTGTACTAAAGGCTCTTCCTTCCCAGTGTATGAAGAAAATATTAAAGTAAAAAGTATTAAACAGGTATCTTGAGAGAACAAAAAGACAGATGATAATGCTCCTTTTTTTCTCTTTAAACCTGATAGATAGCAGATCAAATTTTCATAAGATCTTTGTTCACCTGTGATTAACATCTGTAGTTGAAAAGAAAAGCTCTTTTCACACTATTTTAATATCCTCACTTACTTAGATTCTAAGCAATTTGTTTTTGTCTCCATTTGAATAAAGAAAGGTAATCCTAAGGTTGTCCAGGACTGTTATTTACAAATGACTGCCCATTACTCATAGAAAAGAAGTTATTTTTAACTTGGTCACTATTAGAATACAGAGAATTACAACTTGTTTATTCTAGGCTCAGGTAAATTGCCCTTAGGTTGATGAGCTGATAATTATATGTTTCTTTCTTCAAGTGATGGCTCATGAGACAGACATAATATTAGTTATTTGCTTTTACAATTAGGAAATTGTTCAATTTGTGCTCTAATTGACTAAATTACACCTGCAGAGGTCTAAAGAATTTCATTATCACCTGTGTGAAAGCAGCACATTTCCCCTATTATCTACACCTATTTTTTTCTATTTTAACCCCATCATTATCAATGCTGTGCATGTGACCACAATGAAATTGCAATCATTTCATTGCTTTAAGCATATTTTTCTTTGAATATATGTCAGCAACTACAATATGCAATGAGTCCCACTTTATGCTGTTTTATTCTGTTTTCCTTTCAGAGTTTCAGTTCCAAAAAATGTATGAACATAATTTAATACCAAGAGAAAAACCCCAGAAGTAACAGCAAAATAAAAATATTTTCTTAGAAACTCATAAAATGCAAATTCATTTCTTTAAACAAAATATAAAACTTCTAATTTTTAGGTGACTGACATAATATCAAGTGTGTTATACCCAGGAAAAAAATTAGACTTTTTAAAGTTACATCATTACATAGGTTTAATGGTTATTTCTGTCAGGTCAATTTATATGATACATTTATTTAGGATAGTCACCTTTCATATCGGAATAACAGATTATCTTCTGGATTTTCCCTTGGGTGTTAAAATAACAAACAAAGCAATAACTGAACTGTATTCATCTGGCTCAAAACATACTTTTTATGTCTCTGTAGATATTTCAGGATAAGTCTACCAGCTGGATAGCCCTGGACTACTAAAAATATTTCTCTTGGCATGGTTGCTTAATGCAGTAAAGAGCAGTAAATTAATTTCCATTTAAAATAGGATTATTTTTTGTGTTTGTTCCATCCAAAACTGGTCAAGGCAAAGTATTTAAACAAATTGAAATTTTTTATCTGTTCATTGTTTTCATCCAAAGTATAACTCACAAAATTCTCATGTGTGAGAGGCAGGAAAGTACAACTACCACACAAAATTTGAGTTTGCCATCATTTTCAGCTGACTCAATCACTTCCTTTGTCCGTGAGCAGATCCACTGAGGCCACGCTACTCTGGAAACTCACACAGTGGTGCCTGGACCCTTTTTGGGAGTTCCTGAAGATACCAGATTTGTAACTGTAGTCATTGGTCTGAAAGAACAGGGATTCAGGAGCCTACGCCACCTATGTCCTGGCTTCTTATTCCAATGGATGCATTGCATATTCTGCTTCTTCCTGCTACCACTGTGACTGGGTCTTTTTCTAGTTGTGCATGTTAAGAAAGGAGAATGATAATCAGCCATAAGTAGCAAAGAATAATAAAAGATCTACCAGTTGTCACTGCTACCTTTTGGAGCCATTTCTAAGGAACACATTATTCTCTGCTACCTGCCTCATGGCCAAGGAAAATTAATTTTTTCTTTTCATATCTGAAACATATGAGGTCCTCAAATATACATTTTCAAATCCATAGATAACTGGGAGCTTTATTTCCCACAGTGTTTAAACAACCATCTTATTTTCTGTTACATTATCACTGATTTTTGTAAGAATTCTGCTTGAGGACCTGTAGATTAACTGTTTAAATATAGCAAGAATGACCTAATTTTCAGTGAAATACAAGATAAAGAAAATTAAATCTGTAAGCAATTTTTAAACTTATAGAAAGTACATGTCAGCAAAAAGCTTTTTAGTAGATTTAGTTATTAGAAAGTGTGAGTAATAGCTTAGAACCAGTAACAACAGTGTGTTTATTGGTACTACTTTCTATAAGGGTGAAATGCTTCTTTCACTTGTGTCCTAATCTTACATTGTGGTTTGTATTTGCATATGCTAAAAGATGCTGAGCATAATGTCTCCTTCACAATGCTCTTTGCAATGATCTTTTGGTTCCCAGTCACGATCTTTAAGTATTGCAGCAACGACCATGACTTGACATAGAGGTGCACTGTTCAGAAAACCACCAGGAAAACAAGTCATTCCAAAGATTGTGTTGAATTAAGTTGATTTTCTTAGTAACTCTGCCACCTGCAGCACTAAAGAACAAATGTCTTCATGATGGACAGGTCAAACATAGTTTTTCATAAGGTGCCCACAGCTGTTCTTTCTTTTCCTAGTGAATTTACCACTTCATTGCTGTTCATTCATGCATGTGTCATTGTAGTTTTAAGGAGAATGTGAATGGAAAATGTAGCTTGAAGGTCTAGTCTTACTGAATCAGCCTCATTATCCTGGACATACTGATATCTCTTTTAGTCCTAAAGAAACTATTTGTGCCTTTCACTACACATACATGCAAGAACACATAACAGTAGTTAGGAGGAAAAAAAATATTTGAATTTTGAATAATCAGGGTTGACAAAATCATGAAGAAAAGGTAACAATGTGAGTTTTTTGTAACTAAGCCATATGGCCTATAAGATTAAATAAACAAAGAAAGTTAAAAGAAAATGTGAGGTGATTAAAAAGAGACTTAAAATACAAATCTTTTTTCCCCAATTTCAAGTGAACAAAACTAAGAACATGTATTAAAATTATGAGGTAATCTAAAACTAAATATAATTTGCACAGCAGAAAATGTAACTTAGTATTAGCACTGTGTGGGTTATAAAATACAGTTCTCTGTATCACTTGGACCAGATGTTGGTTGGACATTCATCTATAATTCAAGTTCCTCATAGCCATATTAATGCAAGAAATTATCTGTTACATTACAGAATATTTGAACATCAGCTAAGGCTAAGTGTAGACTTGCAGACATAATATGGCAAAGAAAAATCTTAAAATCCTTAAGCAAAAAAAAAAAAAGGGTCTAATTCAGTGTTCCAAGTGCTATCCAGCTGTTCCTTTGCTCTGTCCTGAAGATTTTGTGTTTATTCTAGGATGCTTGTCATGAATCAGTCAGAGCAATTGGTTACAATCTTTTTGATTAATTATTTCTAGTCTTCACAATTCAGCCTATTTACTTCTTCACTTTCAAATTCACCTTCAAAATATTTTGGAAAATTCATTGAGATTTTGAGATGTTCAGTTTTCAAAATTTATTATTTTTAATTACTGAAATTCTTCCCTTTACTGGCAATTCCAAGAGACAGTTAAAATTTGGCATGACCATAATCACTGCAAGAAACAAATGTAGTGATTATTCAGAAATTATTCTTATTTTTTATCTGTAATAGGAGACATAAAATCTCTCTTATGAAAAAAAAATATTTGGTGGCAAAATTTTGTTTAGTTTCTTCAAAAGTAAATTATCCACTAGGCTTCAAAAGTGAAAGAAACTATGCTTGGAGATTCTTAATTTCTCACTTTACTGTTTATAAGAGAGTTCAAGAATTTCTCAATAATAGGGTTTTTCTGCAAGTTTTCCTAGTGTACCAAATGGAAGTTTCCATGGAATTTATATTAAATGCCTCAATTAAGGAAAAAAAAATAAATATATCCACTTATCTAACCTAGCCAAGTATATGTGGAATGATATTAATCTCTTCCTCTTAAACTGGGCTTCCCGGATTCACTGCAGTTGTCCTGAAGTCCCAATTTTTGATGAATCTTTAATGAATCTTGCCAAAGGCCTGCTGCTCATTCCTCATCTTCATAGCACCTACATGCCAGCATAAGGGGTCATGAGTCCAGCTGCTGACAAAAGCATGATAAAAACTGACTGAACACATCATTCCCAAATTCTATGGCCAGGCTCCTATCCACAGGTATTGGGTCCTATATGAGGACCCAGGGCTGGGTGATGGGAATCACTATGAAATTATGGAACTATGAAAATATGAAACAAGCAGAAAATTCAATGAGAGCAGTACCAGATACAAATTACAGAGTAAATTAGAACTGAATAACCCCAAGTAATATTTCTGGTTCGCTAAAGAGCAGTACAGGAAAAAAAGTTTTCCTGTGGTATTAGCTGAGTCACCAAGGTGTTTCCTCAACACCCTGACTGATGGATTAAGAGTAAATAATGTGCATTGTCTCTGACTGCATTTTGTGCTTAGAGAGAAAGACATTTTCAGGAAATTCACAATTTTCAAATTCACATTTGAGCAGTGAGTTTTTTGCAGTGTACCTCATATAAGAAGTGACTTAATTTCAAGCTTAAGTCACTAAGTGACTTAAGTCACTAAGTCACTATGTTTCTTTAATCATGTTTAGCATAGCCCACAGTGAATCTGAAGAAACAGCAAGCCTGTTAAACAAGACAGAATATGGTAACTTACACTTGCTGACAAGCATGCTACCAGTTTTCATAATCTCAAACAAATAAACTGAAAAATCTTTACGAAGGCATGTGGACTCTCTAAAGGAATGTCAAACCTTCCAGCAGGACTAAGCAAGCCTGGTAAGATAATGAATGTTTTTTGCTGTCTTTGCTGACAATTGCCAAGTAAGATATAAAGAAGAAATTATTCCAGGTAGCTCATTCATGGAGAGATCAAGGACTGTTGTATTTCCATGTAGCCAAGCTGAATATCTTTATCTGCATTTAGAAAAAGGCCATGCAACCGAAGAAAGCAACTTCTTGCACAGGCGCTATTTTAGCAACAACTCAAGAACAGATATTTCAGATTGATAAATTTAGTTATAAAAGGAACATGTTTAAATATCTTGCATATATTACATTTCCTGAGAACAAGATAAATCCTTGCTTTAAACCTTTTTGTGCACGTTAACATAAAAAGTTGAGTAGTTTTTCGTAAATGTTGGGCCACACTCAGCTTCTTTCAAAACATTTTTTTTAAATTTTGGAGGATTTTATCTACAGTTTCAAAAAACTTTTATGTACTAAGAAAAATCACATTTATTACAGCATATTGAACTAGCTTCTCTGATGCAGATTTGTTTATGTTGACTAATTCTTGATTACTCCAGAAGAGGATATGAGAATTCTCCACTTTAGGATGGACCATAGGGTGGCTACTGAAACACAACCCACATTTATTTATCCATACAAAGTTCTACTTAAAATTATTGTTCACAAAAATACACTTGCTGGCTTAAAACCCAGCTGCTTGGAGTTTGTTTTCTTGTTCATTCTTACATTCACTAGCTCTGAGTAATCACTGATATTTTTTAACATTCCTCATTCCCCAACACAGCAAGAGTAGTTAATTTAGTTCAGGCTTGCTTTTACTGATATCACTTGTGTAACTTGGTAAATAATTTGACCCTTTTAAAATGTCTAATGGACAATCTAATGGAGAGCTAAAACTTAATATCTTTCTGGAAGGAACTTATAGGATGAACAGAATTATTGTATGGAATAACCATTTACAATATTTTGTCCATTTATGTTCACAAATGGAGACAGTTCTGTGAAGAGACAAAACTTTCAATAGATTAGGGGTAAAATGACTTCTAGATTGATTTTTTCAGCTAAAAACAGGACACAATACTTAATTGCAATAGATTATAAATATATTCAATATAAATCAATGTTGTTGTTGTTGCTATTATTATTATTGTTATTAGTATTAGTATTATTACTTCCAATCTTCCAACATATCTAAATAGCATCCATTTTCATTCATTCTTCTTTAAGGGTGAAGCAACTTAGCAGCTACTTTCAGGTTGGGCTGCAAAATATTTTAATTTGTTCAAATTATAAATAGAAAAATGCTCTGAAAACATTCCATTATTCTGCGCTTTTGTTTTGTTTTGTTTTATTTTGTTTTGTTTAAATCAGGTCATAAGCGCATAAAATTTAAAGGCGTGTTTCCTAAAATTTTCAGATGTCTGTGTACCTGTCTGTCCTGGATGTTGTATTGCCTGAGGAATCTTTGTGGGTTTGGCTCTTCCATTTCTATACTTCCAACACTTGGCAGGCAGTGTTACTGTGGCTCTGCTTTGTTCTGTAATTGGACAAAGTGGCTACAGCAAGTCTTGTAACCAATATACTGAAAGGTTAACAAAACACACACAACTCACTCTTGCTGTCTTTCCTGAAGCTCCTGTGAATCAAGGTTTCTTTAATTTCTAACAGTCTTTGGGAGAAAGTACCTTACTTGAATAGACATCTGTCAAAACAGCATTTTGGAGCTCCATGAAGTTCCAAGTTTGCAGCAGGGGAATCTCCTCAGATAAGATAAACCTTCCAAGTTACTTCTTTCCATGGCTGATTAAGAGGCAGAATTTGAGATATTAAAGGTTTATATCTTGGAAAAGCTCCTGTGGGCATGGGAAGGCCAAAAAGAGGTATTTTCTCTATCCTTGCCCTTTATCTCTTGCTTTTCAAACAAAACGAAGGTCTCATTCATTCATTTTTCGCCTAAAAAATTAGTAAGATCTGGTATTGGCTGGGTAAAAATGTGAACTTCTCTATTACTTCTGCTGTGTATGAGATTCACTGTCTGACAGATCCTTCGAGATTGTTCCTTTTTTAAAGAAAATATAATCGTGTTCTGTGCTAATGTGAACATGTGGAATAACTTTTATAACTATTTTTATTTTTGCTGGTAAACTCTGCTTGTCCTTTGACAGTTTTCCTTCCCAAGGAGCCAATGACAAACACTCTCAAGGAAGGGCAGAGAAAACACGCAGTTTCCCTCCTTGTCATTTCTCAAGGAGATGAACTTCCCTAAAAGAGAATTTCTGTTTAGCTCAATTTTGGGTAAAATAAATGCATAATGCTGTCTGCAGTTTAGCCTGTGTGAAAATTCAGATGATTGCCAACATGTAACAGGACTCCTAGCAGTTAACATTACCAATACCCCAAGCTACTGACTAATATGAAATTCTGTACTAGATTGATTTTTATATCACCAAGAGGCAAGAACTTGATCAGCCATTCCAGTTCTGATATTGTTATTTTATTCAATAAGAGTTAACTTAAATACATTCAATGTGTTTTTTCAACCTTGCTCACATCTTGTGCTTATCTGATGATTTCATAATGAAAATAGATACGCTGTACATTTGATACAAAATGTGTAATAAACCATGATTCTCTCTTTCAAGAAATTAAAAAAAAAAAATCTGCTTCTAATTAATGTCAGTACTTTTGATGGATTTGGCACTGCTACCTTATGTTGATCCTGGCAAAATTCAGTCACAAAAAATGGGTTTATAAACTGCAATCAATTAAATCCTAACTTTTCCTTGTACTATTTATTTACACTATGGTAGTGTCTAGAAACTCTAATCGAAACCAGATTTGTATTGAAAGAGAATTATAAGCAGACTTGTATTAAAAGAGAGACTTATATGAAATATTTCAATTAAGTGATTCTGTGTCCTGAGTCAATAGTTAAATGCAGGAATGAAAGGAAAAAAAGGAAGTAAATTTGGGAAGTGAAGTCACACAGAATGCCTGTGGCCAAGGAAAGAAAGCTGTCTGTCTGAAATTTGATGTAGTGTTTTATCGACAGGGCTATGGTCTTCAATCAGTAGGGTATCAGTTATTGTTACACACAGCCTGCAATCAAAACCACATGCCCTAATTTCATCACTGTGGGTATTGTATCCTCTAAGGCCTTCCCAGGATGGAGCTTCACTGGTTGGGTGGTTCTGGTACCCCTGCTCTGCACAGGGTGCTCTGCACAGGGCACACACACTGGGGCCTCATCTCTGTCCTTCCTGCAGATAACAGGAGACACGAGATAAATGCTCCTTGGACACAGGTAAGGCGCTCATCTAGAAACTTGGCATCACTGTTATACATAATTAAGGTTTTTAATGATCAGGAATTAGGATTTTTTTTTTGTTACTTTAGTTACTTACATAGGCATAGAAGAACTCTGAGTAGGTAGGTTCATAAAGTAGCCTGGCTTCAGCCTGGATAGAAATAAAGGTATCTTCACATCACCCCTTTCATTTACTGTACTTGCCCAATAAATACTTTCTCATTTTGATCTACCTTATGCTTACTAGTTTGCTGCACAAATACAAACTTGGTAATTGAATAAACAAAATAATAATAAAAATAGCAATAGCAACATTAATAAAGCCAAAGATAGATGGTACCTTTCACTCTAGATTTCCTGTAAATTCGCTTTGGAGACCCAAATCGTAAACCCTTCAGATTTCCATTTGAAGTAATCTGGATACACAAAATGTTCAAAACAGGAAAAAATAGGATTAGAAGCATTTCTGTACACGCAATTTTCTCTGAGAAACACACAATTAAAAGATTGATTACTATTATGTGTATTAGGAATGTGAGATAAAAATGAAAATATTTTTAATTAATAAAACTCCTGAGCAAAAATGTTAAAAATTATTTCTCAAAAACCATTTTTAACAGTTTTTTCTTAATATTTTAACAACTTTTTCTTAGGCTGCATAAGTACAGTTGCACAGAGAGCTGCAGCAAAGTGTAAATCAGCAAAGAACAAAAGCTTGAGTTCCACACAAGAGTCTCCATATTCCCACATGCAAGTTTGAGGAGTGTGGAAGCAGCAGAGCTATACCTCCAAAAAACTATGCCTAAGTCAGCAAACCTAACTAAGGAGGTACTGAGTGAGTGCCTGGCCACACACACGAGTACCCTGATTTCTGACTGGATTGTACCTGCTGTGGCTGAGCAATCTGTAATTGCTTCTGTTACAACAGCACACTCAGGGGTGGATTAATGTTTGATATTCCGCTAGGTAGGAGAAGTATTCTTCATCAGTAATTTCAGATCACTTTTTATTTCTGAGGTGATGTACATTGAGCAAATAAAAGACTGCTTAATAGTGTAAGACATTCAGAACCCGTGTTCAGAGGAGAGAAGTAATATATCACGATTAATAGCCAATACTGAGCCTTTCACTGCCCCCCAGACCTTGAAATATTGTGTTTCATGGCTCTGTTGTCCCTAAAGAAAGTGCTGGTATACATCACATCAACTGGATTGAGCTTCTGTCATGTCTTATATGGTCCTGTGTCAAGCAGAAAATGTTGAAAAGTAGCCTGAAAAATTACTGTCCTAAAGTACTTGTAGTTTGCATTAGCTGTATAAACAGACGTGTTGCTCCTGGTGCTCCTTTTATTTTTGTCCCATTTTTGTTTACACAAACTGATACTTAAGTGGAATTCATACTGGGCATCCATTAATATCTTTCCGTATAATCCCAAACTGTAACAGATGTTATTAAACTTCAAAAAGGATTAGAGAGTTTTTCTCACCATAGACAAAAATATTACACTAGTCTAGGCAGCAATCCCGTTAAGAAACCAAAGTGAACCATACAGCCATGACAAACTGAGGGGAATAGATGCAGTTATTCATTTATTATGCATGCACAGATAAACTAAATTCTATAAAGATGACCTACATGTTTTACAGAAAGTATTTCATTGTAGTTTTACCATTCTCCTGATGAGAAATCATGTTCTAACCTCTGCTGTGCAGCCAGAGAAATCTTTCTGTCACCTGTTCATTATAGTATTTGTCACAGTGTGTAGTTATTAGGAACAGGTGGAAGAAATCACATCCCTTGACTTTAGGAGCTTGACCTCAGCAATTCAATTCATACAATCTGTGAAGAAAGGTGGATATTTTCAAGGGACTATTCAGAATACCTGAACTAGGCAGCAATTAGGATTCCCACTTCAACCCTTAGAATCACCTGTAATGGTAACTGTGTTAACACCTCTCCAGCTGCCAGTGCAAAGCACAGCCCCGTGAACTCCATCTCAGCCAGGGACAATGGGTCCCGGTGTAGGGACATCCTCTGTTAACTATGTGAGGAACCTAAAAGTGCTCAGCCTTGGCAATGCAAACACCCCTCCGCATCTGCTGCACTATTTCAGCAGGGCAGAAGGGAACTATCTGAGAGGGAATCTTTTTAATCTCATGCATGTGGTTTACAGATGCTAAATAACACTCTTGCAGTTTAAAAAACTGTCAGTTGGTCTAATTTCTTTCCTGGATATGTCTGTAACCTTTATTATTCTGATTTCTGTGATTTGTCATTCATGTCCTTTATAGATTTATTGTTTATGTGATGGACACACAAGATGTGTTGGATTCATAAACCCATTTTACAAAGGCTATTACTGAACATGAGAATTTTGCACCTCTTTGAGCCAATGCTAAAACTCTGCAGTCTTAACAAAAGAATGCAGTAAATTTTTATCTGGTCACATACATACAAGTGTTCTTACAAAGATATTTATTATTGCACTTGTCCATAACAAAAAATATATTTCTGGGCAATAAATGAATAAAGAATTTTAATGTCTAAGTTCATATTAAAATATCATTTTAAGAGTGATTCTGTGTAAATCTAAGAAGTACCATCAAGCTATACGTTAAAAGTATATATCCAGTCAAAATGGAAAACCGGAAGAATCTTCACAGTCTTCAGTATCTGATGAATGAATTCTGGAAAATAAAACAAATTCTGTAAACAAATTCTTTACAAAATGTCAACTGTCGCCCTTGCTTTTTCATATTTTTTCCTTTGCCTCCTGATGTTTACATATCTTGGAGTCAGTTCTCATGGGTTCTTATGTAAATAATGTTTACATATTTTCTCTTTTAGGAGGAGTTTCATGAGTGTTGGTGATGTTCACCAACGAGGCCGGAGAGGTGTCAACACCTTTGGCCAATCTCTTGCCTTCTGTAAAATTCTATGTAGGTTGGAGTCACACATAAAAAAAAAGGGCATTCTTGCCTGACCTTGGAGCTGGGTCCTGCCTCATCCTTTCGTGTCCAATTGCGACAGTCAACAAATTAGGTATGCACGTTAAATTACACACAACTCCATATGCATTTTCTAAATGGTATTTCACAAGCAAGAGAGAGAAGTGCTGAAGGAGTTGAGGTTACTTAAGAAGCTGAAGTAACTGAACTCTGTAATAGAAGTGCTCAGTCTGAAAATAAATATTTGACTCCTGCTGAATGCAATGGGAATTGATGCAAACCTAGAGTCCCCAATATGTACAGTACAGTAGTTTTTCAAAGACATTAACCAGGTCAAAAAGGCTATAAAATATTCAGTATTAAGACTTACGGTGTTACTGTAGGAAAAATGGTTTATCTATTTTAGGACTTGGAATAAGCTGCACAAGAATTTTCCCCCCTGCAAGCCAGTAAACCAGCATCATCTAACACCAAATGTAATTAGTTACAAATTGCCTGTTACAAGTTAATTAAACTTCCTTGCGTCTCTGCTGCTTAAGCAACATGTAGATTCTTTTATGCACTTGCCAATTAGTGCATGGGGATTCTGCTTTCTAATTGGATAAAAAAGTAATAAACTGAGCAGTGTGCTGTTGATATCCAGAAGGACTTTGTTAAAAAAATAGTGGAGACAGGTTTAATGCTTCAAATATTTATCTCAATTGAAATTGATTAAAACAATTTGAGGTTCCATTAGATATAGATACAATCCCTTTGTTAACAAAGTCCATCTGGTCTTAGAAAGAAAATTAAGATTCACTAATTGAAATTTGGAAGCTTTTTTCCAAACATGCATAATTCATACTGACAGAAAACAGAAGCTGCAATTCACCACAAACTGTCAAGTAGATGAATGTTTCATTTAGATGGAATTTAAGATTTCACCCAGCAAGAATCTACAAATGCTTATATTAAGTCACAGCCTGAGAAAAGAAAATCTGTTCTCTTTTTACTGGCTCGGTATTAAAATCTCTTTTTCACTATGAAGCCATTTTAACCTTTTATGGCACCACATATGACCTTTCTCATTGCCAGCACTGGAAGGAGATTTCCAGACCATGAGCATTATTCAGCTGTGCAATCTTACAACTTCACTAGCAAGGAACTCTGCTTTTTCAGCTTGTCATATATTTACAGAATTCTGCTTCTGTGTCAGGATGCAATTCCATTTTATAAGAGGGTTAAATTTAATTATTTCTTTTGTTGGTTATTTTTCCTTCCTCCTTCCCTGTATTGTGTCCCTCAAAAAGCAGTCTCATTTATCTCGGATAATTTATCCAGTCTAAGAAATGGTGCCACACAGTTGCATTGAAGGAGCTGAGCAAACTGCAATGAAGGCTGGGAACAAGTAGCTGCAGAGAAGAGAGGGCAGGAATTTTCAGATCATTGTGGCCAGCACACACTTTTCATGGACAATGGCAAGAGAGACATTAGCATAAATCCTCTCTTTTTCACCCTGGGACAGGCACTGATTATCTTCTTTTCTACCATGTGTGACATTTACATCTATTTGTCATTTCTGGGCTGCCACTTTGCTGTCTTGACATGTTTGAAATGTGAATGAAACTGTCACTTTTTACTGAAGTGTGGGAAGTATCTTGTACCAACCATTTTGTTAAACTCAAACCATGTTTAGCTTTTTGATAGATCTTGGCCTCATAAATATCCACAAAGAAATGAAAGTTTGGCTTTCATAGAAGACCCTGGCATTTGTGTCCCTGATATGCCTGGCTTTACTGGTGTTGTGTTTTAGCACACATTTCACTCACGAAAAGAAATTAGACCTGAAACATAGTGGTTGTCAAATGGCGATGGAGAGAAAAAAATTATGAAGGATATGCTGTAATTGGAATTTATCCTTCTGCTTTGCAGTATGTTCTGGATGAATTGTATATCAATAGAGAGCTTTGCTGAGCCAAGATAAATAATCACTCAAGTCAATGTACTCAGGCAAGAAAAATCAAAGGCATAGCATTCTCAAGGAAGCACAGGTGTTTTGTGTTCTTAGCAAGCCACATGCTCACATACAGTAAAGGTAGCAGAAATGAGGTCTAGTCTGATGATAATTTGAATATGAAAAACAAATCATTAGGAATTCAAGTATAAATAAGTGATGTGAGACTTCAATGAAGTAATAAAACAGAGTGGAAAACAATCCTCCTTCAGTCTACACAGCTATAGTGAAGCTCAAAAACTCAAAATGAAAAATATAATGACACTACAGGTGCTGAAGAGTAAGATATCAGCCAGCAATGATGGGGAAGGTGCCTGACCTAATTCAGGTGTCTGTTGCAGCAGCCCAGCTGCATCTGCAAAGAATTCCATAGTGGCTAATTTAGCCTGTCCTCAGGTACCTCATCCTGTCTAGAAAAACTTATTGCATACATCCAGGACATGAGAGAGTTGCATTTTTTTTTTCCTCCCCTCTTCTGCACCCAGAGGACAGATCTTTTCAGAAACAATACAGCTAAATCGATTACAGAAACTTGTCACCCACACACTAGAAGTTTACCTTATTTATGAAATATTTGTGATTATTAATAATTTTTGACTAAAAATGGTAGAATTAATTTTCAATAAATATCATGTTCAGTGAGTAGCCCTTCATTCAGAACTGAGGTGCATTCATAGAGCCCTGAAGAGAAAGCTGGAAGATTGTTCAAAGCAAACCTACCTCAGCATATGCAAGGGTTTTTTCTTCTCTCTCAGCTCACAATTTTCTCTAAGTGTTAGAATCCTCTATTAAATATATACACAGGCCCAAATTCAGAAACATATCATCTGAGATATATTTTAAATTTCTGTATTATGACTATTTAAAAACTGTAGCTGGTATTTAGAAAAAGAACACATTTGGTACAATCCACAGATCAGAGGAACAGAGCCTGTGTTAATGTGAACCCCCACATTTCCAAAGGAGAGGTGAGAGTTCCTAACCCAAAACAGTCTTTATGTTCTAAGTTTATGTGACATACCAAGTAGGGAGGGCAGAATAAGACTTCATCCTATGATGCAAGACTTTGGGATTTAAAGTGGGAAAATATTGTGTTTATCTATTACTTTAATTTTAGATTATGTTAAAGTTTTCACATTTTTCAGCTATATTTTTGCAAAAGTGGAAAGATGGTCTGCATGACCTAAAAGCCAGTTACACTCTTCTACTTCTCTGAATAGCAGGATGTTTCCTAGGGAACCACTTGCAGTCCTGTCATCTGGGCTGTAGCCATTTAGCCACGGCTACCTTGAATATATTTGAATATATTTTCTCACGCCTTGCAAATTCTCTGAAAGGTTTCTTTCCTTTGTGCCCTCAGACTCACTCACTACCCGCCCACCCTCCTGCTCTTTTTTCAACAATTTCTTGCTAATATGAACTCTATAACAAAAAGCAAATACAGGCTTTTTCCACAACACCATGTTTTAATTGCCACAGTGCTGTCAGGCAATGGAAAACCATAACTGTATTCCTATTGCAGCCTTAATGAAGTGACAAATGGCTGAGAGTTAAACTGACATCATGATTAACACCAAGTGGTATTATTAATGGAATATACAAATCCAGTTTTCCCTCCTTAATGCATAGCTGTAGGACTGAGGTTAATCACCAATTTTTCTCATTTATATCTTCATGCACTGGCCTATTTCTAGCTAATAGCTGGAACCTTAGTCCCTACACTTTGGAATAAAAAGAAAATAAACCAAATGTTCAAGAATTAAACAGCTAAAACAGGTTTACTGAGCATATTCCACATGTGACATTCCACTTGAGGTGCTAACTCCAATTCTTCATTAAATATACTTCCACCAGGAGTTGCAGAGACCTGATAGATGGCCAAGAGGAATGCTTTATGATGGAGCAGTCTTGTCCAAAATAAGTCTTGCCTCTGGTACTTACACCAGCAGCTGTCAACAGGGACAGATTTCATTTATTAGGCTGCAGTCTAAGCATCACTCCCAAGTACCTGAAGAATAGTGAGATTATTCAATACACATACTGCCAGTGCTGACTATGCTTAAAGCACAGCCTGAACCTTCAGAGACAATTAAATTCTCCTGTTCACCTCAGAGATTTGTATCAGACCACAGACTTGATTCTAGAAAGTGTGCAGGCATTTCACTGACCCTGAAGAACAATCAATGTGCAAGGTGTGACCCAGAGCTCTGCTGGATGAGAGTTGCCATCAGTGTTCCTGCAGAGGCTGTGTTCCTATGCAGGGTTCCTAGAGGCTTGCCATATGTTCCTACAAGCATCCATACATGCATTCATGCATGCATCCATACATGCAGCCTACATGCATCCATACATGCATCCATTCATGCATGCATCCATACATGCATCCACACATGCATCCTACATGAATCCATTCATGCATGCATCCATACAAGCATCCACACATGCATCCTACATGCATCCATATGTGTATCCATACATCCATCCTACATGCACCCATATGTGCATCCATACATGCATCCATCCGTACATACATCCTACATACATTAATGCATGCATCCATCCATGCATGTATCCATACATCCCACAACACACAAGGTCTCACGCCATTTCTCAGGAATAACATTGGTTATTCCCACACTGTTTTTAAGAAATAGGCCAAAATGCTTCTCAGCTCCCTCAGAAATCATTCCTTAATGTCAATTAAAGATATGAGAGGATAGATTTCTCCATGGACTCATCTTCAAGAATTGATAAAGTTCAAGTTTTTTTCTTGGTAAACAGAAAACAAAATCTTGTATGGAATAAGGTAACACAGAATGAATTGCATTTGTTAAAATCTTACTTTAATATTTTCCCTGAGAACTATTCAAAGCTGACCAGATTAATCCCATTCTTTTAGCAAAATTTATGGAAAATTCCTCAGCTATAAAAAATGGTATAGCTAATCATCAATTGCCTTACTTTAAAATTTAAATCTCAAGCTTCCTAAAACCAATTGCAAATGACACTACTATTAGTTATTTTATACTTCTATTTGGGAGATTATTTGGAATAGAGTGAATAGTTAGTAAATAATTTATTAGATGCAAGAATAACTAAAGCATTTAGGAAACTTAGCAATTGGGATTCCTGTGAAAACTTGTTAGATATACTTGGCCAAATTTGTTCACTGCTCAAGGATATCACCTCTCCCTTCGATGTTACCATTTTCATAAATCATGTTTAGATTCTAGCTAAGGCTTATTACCTGATTTTCCTTTATAGTTGTCCCAGTTTCTAGTTGTTTGATTTCTTTAATCTTTTTTCACTTGTGGGACATTTTTGTCAGTATTTACCTTATTTTATTAAAATGACTTGATTATATTTCTGTTTATTTGGGAAATTATTATTTCTAATTGTTCATTAATTGCTAACAGAATGCCTGATACAGTACAGGACAGAAAACAGATTTCACACAAAAATGAAACACTTGAAAGAACTACTAAGAACAAAAGAATTGAAGAAATGCTCAAAAATAGTTTGGTTTTGTTGGGGTTTTTTGGGGTTTTTTTGAATAGTCACCTCACAGAAAACCTATTGATGTGAAAGCGAAACATTAATGAATTTCCTTCATAACTTCATGGCTGTGAACTCAAACCCTGTCTTACTGTGACTCTGTCTCTGCCTAAAATATGAAGTATGCAAATATCTGTATGTGACCCTCAGTGAAGACAAATTCCAGGTCAGACCATGCTGGATATTACTCTTGTACTTCATACACTGAGGAATCTGTGGAAACGATTGTGCACACTTCATTTACAAGTTGTGGTTATATAAGGTACCCAAATTCTTTTAAGGTGGTGTGATTTTTGTTATGGGTTTTTGAAACTGAAACATAAAGTTAGCACGATGAACTATGTTGTGTAGAGTACAAAGCTCTCATGGTTCAGCACCTGACAGGTCTAAACCTCATGAAGCAAAAGAATTTTAAGGCTTTCCAGCTTGCAAGATCAGGTCTTGCAGAAGGCACTGTATAAATGGATTATTAACCCTAAATAGTTACCTATATTAATACCTGTTCCCACTCTTTTGTCAGGGATCAGGCTGTCAACAGATTAAGTCTTAATACTTAGCAGGGGAGCTGGGAGTCAGTTGTCAAGTGTTTTAGAATTTACAAAGCTGTGGTGAACTGACATACAGCAACCAGAGCCCCTAGATGTGGCCAGCCTCAAGCCTTTCTTGCTTTGGCTTAAGAGAAAAATTAGAATAGAATTATTACAAGAGTATCAGACACAGCTGACAGCAATGCTAGTGTTTGTAGAAAGATTCTGAAAGAAGTGTTAGGGTAGAGGAAAGAATAGCATTCCCTATGCTGGTATGAGTGACATCCATTGGAATCTGTGAAATTATTTAAATCTAGGTCAGAATGTGCAAGAATGCCAATCTAACAGAGCCACAAATTGCTGCTAATTGGAGCCCTTGAGTTTTGAAGGCTGTTAGTCTCAGCAAATAAAAAGCAGGAGCAGAAAAAGTTCTCTCCTGGACTAGATCAAGTTATATGACATTGTCCTTGTAAGTAATGATATTGATATACAGATATAGATATATATATATAAATCTTCCACAAGATGCTTGGTCCTCTTCAGTCTAAGTTCTGACAAGCTGTGATAAATCATCACTAAACATAGCATAATGTTAGTTCAAATACTTTTGGAAAATCTTCAGATGTAGTCAGTGTGAGCACTTGTTTTTCTCCTTTAAAAATGGTCATTTCAACAATGTTAGACAAACCGGCCTCATCAAAGGAATATGAAGATCATCAATAATTTCTTTCTGTGTGGCAACAAAGTAAAGTTGGTAAATTAAAAAGTCATCACTTGCTTGTTAGTGAATGAATGGGACACGTACCTCCTGGGTTCCAGACTATATCATTAAGCCAGATTAAAAAGAAAAAAATGACAAAAACAAACCAAAGGCAATATGCATGTTTACTCTCAGAAAATCTTAGCTTTATTCTGCTTCTGTCATAGTGCATGTGTCTTATTTCCCAGTTAAAATCCAGGAGAATAAACTCTTGCCTTTTCTGCTCCTTATTTTGCTTTCTTACATTTCTAAATAAGAATGAGTCTTCACCTAAGGAAACTGAGAAAGTCCCAAGCCCTGATGCAATTCCCTCAAAGATTTACTGTTGAAATGTAGCTGGGTGTATGACAAGACTGTATGACAAGACTGAACATTCATGGAAATTACACAGCATTTTTGCCTGGACCGAAAATATCACATATATTTGTAACATTTCTTTCTTCAGCTTGAGCCAAGTACAGAAGCATAAGAATATTTCTCTAATGTGGACAATTTTAATCAGCCCAATGAAGGGATGAGGCTTAACTATGTTCCAGTTTCAGAGTTCTGCTTTGAAGTGGTGAGTGAAGAGGTCTTGGGTTTTCCTGCCTTGCAAACCTAAGCAGAGATGACTGGTGTCTTATTCCTCTGGATTTGAGTAGGACCAGCTCATCTCCAAGTGTGTTAAAAACCCCTTTTGCTGAACACAGCAGTCCCACAGACTTTTTCCTGCATATCTGAGCACAGCTTTCTGAAGGTGTTGGATATCTGGCACTGTGCTGCTACCCCTGTACACTCTGGCAGTGATCCTGGGGCCAAAATTGCCAGCATGGAGCAGCATGCTTTTGCCTTATTGAAATAATGACATGTTCTCACTGTAAAACAAAATAAAACATGTTCATTTTACCCAACAAGAGAGGCATCTGTGTTCGGTAAAGACACACAGATTTTTTTGTCATAGCCACTGCAGTGCTGTGAAACATTTATTCAGCTGCCATTGCTCCACCATCGCTTCATAAAATTCCTCTATTTAGTTGCTGACCAGTAACCACAGTTACAATTAAGCATGTTCCTTTCAGCTGGATAATTAAATGCCAAAAAACCTCACCACTCAATATGTAATTCACTCAACATCTCGTTGTTTGAAGGGACCAGTGTTCACAGATAGGATGGATTGAATTCCTAACAACATCTGGCATGAGCAATGGCCTTGGCTGTCTCAGTAATAGCATTACATTCATGGTAGGAATGACAGCTAAATGTGGAGAGATGGATGGGCCTTTTCTCTGAAGTGGCAGATTGGTGGTTGCAGCCTAATGAATCAGTATGCTGTAACCCCTGGCCATGTACATACTGCCCTGTTGGTAGTGACAAGCTGCATCAGGAGCTCCAGAGCAAATTGCAGTTGTCAGACCTAATGGAGAAGGATGCTGGCTTACAAGTAACTGGGAAAGCTGAGTATAGTTTCCATTCCAATAATCTGGATCAAAACACTTCCTGATCGCCTTGGTCAATTTATTCTGTCACTTAATTAAACAAAAAAGCATTACAAATCTCCACAGTAAAAGCAAAGGACAAAAGGAGACTCTTTAACCTTGGGAAAAAAATCTAGATGTTAGATCTCAAGTAAAGTTTCTTTTTTCATAGGATATGAGTTTGTAGAAAGATTTAGAACAACTATGCAGTCTTTTGGTCCTGGATGTCCTAATTTTGTATTTTCAACAGCATCTTTCAATCAGATACATAAAACACTCACTTAAAAACAATTCTTTGACCATCTAAACGGATTAGATGATGCTCCAACTCCTGAAGAAACAATTTTGTAATTAATAGATTAATAATAGAATGTCCTGTTTCTCTATATGCTTCTAATAGACTGAGAGGGGGGGAAAGGGAGCACAGATAAAACAACAAAAGAGAAGATGGATTTAAATATTTTTGTTTTAATTGTGTTCTGCTTAGCAATTAACTATAAGTGATTGCTGGACTTGGGGTTTTTCCAGGCCTCCAAGGACACAGAAGAGAAATAATAGATGTTTTGAATGTACACTATTGACACTTATCAATATGATCCTTTCCACCTTTTCTTAAATTGCACGACATTAATTAGCTGAAGTCTAGAAGGAACGATGCCTGGGTGTGCTGGGCTCAACAGACTTGTCCCTCGAGAAATTAATTCAGTATATATGTGTCCATCATTAGCACTTTTCTGCCTTATTGGTATATATTGTGCTGTACTCAAAAATACCTAAAGCAGAAGCCACTATGCTGGTGACCATAATATATTCTGCAAAGCTCCAAGGAGTGCATTTTAACCAGTCTTCTGTTTGCACAATTTTTTTGTGTGTGTCTGCTATTAATGTGTGGTGATTCAACCCTACCCATTTGTTTCTCTGCCTATGAGCACTCTCAAAAAGATGGTGATTTGACTGATGAGAAGTCATTTTGTGAACACATTTGTGTATTTATTTAGGAAATGCACATAAGCTCTTGAGGACTACGGAAGCTGTTTTCGATAGAAATCTCAAATCAAGATAAATCAAGTAACAACTGTATTTTTTCACAGAAACTATATTTTCAAAAGATGCAGGCTTGTGTTTTAGGTTTGACAGTGATGTGTCATTTGGAAGACAATCCTGGAGCAGCCTTTAATTTATAAATTGTTAAACTGTGAGTAAATGTGTTTGTCCATAGGGAAATGTTGTTCTTACTTAAAAGATAACATTGTACATTGCAACTCTCATGCAACTGGCAGAGGTATTAATTACACACATGGTCACAGATTTGTATTGATTGCTCTTTTTGCACTACTGTTAGTTATATTGCTCTGTGTGGCTATTTATTTCAGCAATATAAAATCATCCAAAGAATGGGGATTCTTACATTTTGACACTGTATTCTGAGAGCCCTACAGTAGTATGATTGGAAACTTTTAACTCTTTTACAATGCCAATTGTGAGATGCCTGTACAGGGTCTTCTTACTTGTACTCCTGTACTTGTCTCATCACAGTACCTGAAACAAGAAGTCTTAATTGTTGAGAAAAACAAAAGTAAATAAGAAATATTAATCAATAATCTAACTAATAATGGAAAACACAGGCAAACACCAAACTGAGGTCATGGCAGCTGGTCTAAGAATGAATTTTCCATGTATTGAAAAAAAAAAATCCAACAAATTGTTTTAAGAAAAAAGTATATTTTTTGAAGAGACAGCATATTTGTCTAACACCATCTTATCAGATAAAAGTATTTTGTTGTAAAAATATTTTTTACATAAAACACATTTCTGATGGAAAAAGCTGCTTCCAAGTAAAAACAAAAATAGTCTTTCTAGTTGGTCCAAAGGCTTTTTATTTCTACTCTCTTTTGTTAAACTGATGAAAATGGTTTGTCAAACTACAAAACTATTTTGACAAAAGATTTTTCCCTATAAAAGCCTTTGATAAATATACACTGTGTATTTCCAGCTATTACAAGTGTACTGATGAGTGCATTCATTTGGCTATCACTGATTTCTAACAGGAGCTGAAGGAAGCAAAGGCACCCTGGCAGGGTCCATGGGATTGTAAAGGTCCCACTGATTTTATAATGAGCATTATCACAGTGAAGCTTCTCTCACTCTTTCTTTGACACTTTACAGAGTTGATGCTTTTTAACTCTCCCCAGGTCTGGATAGATGTTGGAACAAGTTTGCACAGGACATTTTCAAAATGTAATTAAACAGATACTAGGTTCTCTTCTCAGTGTGGCTGGTCAGGAGGCAGACTAAAAACATACTTTAAATGTACTTTAAAAACATGCTGTCTGACCTATCTGTTCTCACAGATTTTTGTGAGCAGAAGGATGGAGCTAAAGTACTGACCCACAAAATTAAATAATTTGAGCTGTTCTTACTGAAAAGGACAGTGGAAATTTGGGATTATTGGTAGGTCCAGCCTGCAACTTTCAAAGTTGCCTGCAGAGTTAATTTGCTAAACTCTGTATTTTCATAAAGGATCTTTAGAACTATCATCAAGGCTCTGTGTTTTAGAAGTTTGATGCTCAATAATTAGAGGCACAATATGGAAGAACAAATAATACTGATAGAAAGGTGCAAGACCCATCTCAGCATAGAAAGGTCTGTTCACCACAGGAATGAATGAAGATAAATAAAATGGATCTGCAAAGTATGCAGACCTTCGCTGGGAGGGATGGCAGCTGCAAAAAGGAATAGACAAGGAGCCATGGGACTGGACTCCAGGTCACTCTCACATAACAGGAGCTGGAAAGTTGGGAGGTAGAAAAGCTGTGATTCTAAATAGAACATTATTGAAATGTATTTGTTATTTATTAAAGTGAAATAGTTAATGTGGCACATTTTGCCCTGACTTTAAGATGGGACAGTACATAATACTGGCTGGCGGTAGGGATGTGGGACGTGAGGAGAACCTACAAGATTTAATGTCCATTTCAAAGCCTATCCTGTCAAAAAAATTAACCTGAATAAATACTGTTTCATGATTATCATTTTAGAAATGTAGCACACGTGGTATGGAGAAAACATAAGCAGGTCTCACTGTGCTTAGGACATTTATCTTTTTTCTTTTTTTTTTAATTAAAATGGTATTAATATGGAAAGTGGTGAAATAGATCACCACCTTTTTCAAACTACAGAGAAAACAATGATTTAAAATTTTTTTAAAGTCAGTGTGAGTTCACCAGTCTATTTTCTTTTGCTAAGCCTTGCAGTGGATTGTCAAAGTATAATAAGTAGTGGCATCTTGGATTATGTTCATTGAGATTTTTTAGTTTATTGAAAATGTCACTTCATAGAAACAAAACAGATTAGAGTCCAGGAGCACAGTGAACTTCTGAGGAGCTTACACCAGGTGCAAGAGGGAAACAATATCTGGAACAGAGACTGTAGAGGAAAGACTGAGCTCCAGGTGGAAAGCTTAGGTGGAAGTTTGTTGTATATTTATTAAATTCAGCAACTTAATGGGTTCCAGGAACTGAAGACATCCTGAGATGGTATATCCAAACCATTTTCCCTCCGTAGCAAAGTGGAGATTTTTTTTCTTACTTCTAAATCGTTTTTCGTATGCATAGGTTTTTAATTATCATTATTAATTTATTATTATTATTATTACTATTTGTACCTTTCTGTATTGTCAATAAATTTTTCTGCTTGTTTTAGGAGATCACAAAAGTTTCTGATAACAGTGATGACTGTTCTGAGTTTGATCAGACCCTCAAGAAACTTGGAGTCTGGTTTCTGAGCTCTTGTGAGAAAAAACATTTACTACTGTTGCGTTGACAAAATGTTATGAAATAATTTTTGTGTTTATCTTTCCTTTATACTTCATTTTAGACCCTTATATCGTCTATTAATGTACAAGGATAGCTTCTGGCCTGCTAAATTTTCGGGATGAGGAAGGTAATTTCTCTTATGTGGCTGAAGGAAAAAAAAATTCTGTTAAAAATTTAGAGTATAGGTGTCCTGACTGAAGAATAAATGTTTTATTCCTTTTTAATTCATTTATTTCCAAAAGAAAATATTTGGATGTAAAAGTTAATATGTTGCTTTTAGACTAGATATAACCTACCTTAATTCTGAATTTTGCTCTTTAATTTAGTTTCAGTTACCAAAGAACCTTTTCTACTTATGCTACAGGCTGGAGAATATGTAATTTTTTCTTAAAATAGCAGTACTGGTTGTTCATTTTGCAGATGTAAATTTTGACAGTGATTTTGGGCATTCATTCACAGATGCCTAAAGGACATAAATTACTTGTTTTATTAATTTCTGGTGAAATCTAGGTCATTTCACCAAAGCTGCATATAGCCAAGAATGTTCAGGTCTTAAGAAGACCTGAGTGTAAGGTCAAACAACTTGACCTTTTGATTAAGGGTAAATAAAACTGTAGCTATTTCAGAAAATGTATTCTTGGAAATCTATGTGATATGAACTAGAATTCTTTCATTTATTTTCCACTTAAACTTGTGGCTTCTTTCTAATATTTGTCACCCCAAGATGTTTTAGGATTTGCATTGGCATAACCAGTTTTCCATGCAGAATTACATGTTCCAATTTAATTAGGAGTGGTAGCTCTTATTGCAGTGTCAGCGACAATTTTAAACAAATACCATCTCCTGCAGTCTTTTGTGTGCAATTAACCCAAAGCTACAGAAAGAGAACTCATATCCCATGGTGTTCTCAGAGGAAACACTGTCCCATTAAAGGTTGCATTCAATTGTTTTCTCTGTCACTGAGAAAGCCTTGTTCTAATTGAAAAAGTAGTTAATACAAATTTCTATTCTAATAATGGCTGGGTTTGAATCTGGAACAAGTCATTGTTAACAGATGCCACAAGGCAAGGCTCTCTGTGAGCAGCAGAACACTTTACATCCTATTTGCTCTACAAGCTTCTCATCTTCAAAGGAAAAAAATTGCCAAGTACTTCACTGAATTAACTTTTTTAACATTCCATTGCTTGTCACAGTCTTTTAAGGGCTTCACCACAACATGGCTCATTTTTAATACTCACCATGTCTTCTCAGTCTCCTTTTGTTTTCTTTTGTTCTCTCTTCTCAAAATGAGAAATATCACTGGTTTTCTCTTTGTCCTTTGAGTACCACCTTCATCAAGACATAAGCCAGTTTCTGGGAATTCTTTTGCTCTGGCTACTTCATTTTGCTCAGAATTTGCAGCAGCAAATGTGACAGACTTTGGGGTACATGGGTAGGGCTCATTGTTTTTAAATTACTACTACAAAAGTATAGACTTTATGTCATATGTTGAACTCTGAGTATCTTCAAAAATCTCCTCTGAAAGCCAGAATAGTTAATTAAAAGCATTGGTTATCCATTTAGGGAAATTTTCTCTTTAGGGTGAATCCATGCTGGAAAATCAATAAAAACACTTGTGTACATTGCTAAATGACACTATGAATGAACACTGATGTGTTGAGGGGAAGAAAAAAAGGATCCAAAAAGTCTCTAGCACATTGAATGTATTGAACTTTTGATGAAAATATTTCTACAGAGGCAGATACAGTCCAGAAGAAAAAAGACCTTTTCTTATCAACTCTTTTTGGGGAAGGGGGGAAGAAAAATCATTTTTAAATATCTTAGATAAAAACATGGTAGTGCAAACATTTGTGTTGATGACATCATATTTAACCCACAGCCTTGAGTTATTTCTGTAAACCTCAAACTGGAAAGGAAGAGGACACTCAGACATCCTTTAATGTTAACACGTTTCATTAAGGAATTCTCCACTTTCATACTTCAATAGGGAAATAAGGAAGCTCAGGACAGAATAATTGTGTCACCTTGCCAAGCCTGTAACAACAATTCCTGCTCAGATATGTAGTTCATTTTGGCATGGCTGGGATATCACAGACACAAACCCGGGGCTGGCAGATACAGTGTGAGAACTTGGGGCAGACCTGCAAAGTTCAGGCTTGGCAAGTGGTGAATTCTACCTGTAGTGAATAAGCTAAAGATATTATTACCAAAGCTGAGGGAGAAGGTTGTTCTTCTTCCTTCTTTCATATTGTTTCCTCATAGTGAATGTGGGTTATGCTGTGAAGTTACCATGATTCATAACAAAAGAGGTAGAAGGGTGTGTCCCCACATGCATTTATCCTGTGTTTTTCTACTCAGACACAGCACACAGACACATGCAAGATCAAGATAAACACCTACTTATACGCTAAAGCCTCCACATGCAAATATCAAGTGATTTAATCCACTTTAAATCTTTAACCTTTTTCTTTCCTCTAAGCCCCGTTATTCCATCTTCTAAACTGTCTTCAGCTGATCATAATTATTTCACTATCAACCTTTTCCCAATAATTTCCCATCAAAGGAGAGATGCAGTTTGCCTTGCCTGACTGTTGCTTGCATATGCAACTTTCTTTTCCATGCAGGTCACTAATTACAATTCGTTTCACAGTGGATTAATTCCACATCCTATGAAGTTATGTGTTCACATTTCAGTGGCACCCACAGAAAGTTTCATCAAAGTACTGAGTGCATGATCTCAACAAATTCAGCAGTCCATTGCAGAGGTCCTTACTGGAGGCTCATTTGGTCTTTTTTTAATACTTTGGCAAGGCTGCAAGTAGGAGAATCTCCTAAGCAGTGAATTTTGCAGGGTGATCACACATCAGTTATGCTCATAAGGATTCTTGATTTACTTACAGACCAAATTCCCATCTTGCCAAAGTAGCACTGTCAGAGGGCAATGTCCCCGTGCTGTCTCAAATTTCAAGCGGCTCCTATCTGAGCAAAATCTAATTGTCAGCTCTGATTTCAGTGAGTGAATGGAGCACTAGCTTAGTGCCTTTGCAGGTATTGCCTGATATTTTCTGGCCTGGTATGTTTTTCTTTAGCCAGGAATTTCTAATCACTCTTTTAAAAATAACCATAATGAAGTTTTAATGAAGTTTGAAGCTCATTAGTCAAAAGTAAACAAAGGTTTCCTCTTAGAAATACATGTTTTTCACAACAATTACTTCTAATCCAAGTAAATTGATTTTCCGGCCTTTAATCCATTCTGGAATCTTGAAACTAATTTTCTCTTTAATATAATGTCAAATTGGCTTTTTCCTTTCTAACTCCCCAGACAATCAAATTATCAGCCAACATGGTCCTACCTAATAACTTCTCATATTAGTCTTGGTGAAAGGGGTGTCATTCAGCACCCCTCTTCCTTAGAGCAAAAGACACAAAAGTGTGCCAGAAGACAGACTGCTGCAGAGGTATGACATCTATAAACAGTAAAAAAGGCAAAAAAAATAGAAATTAAGTGAGCAAAGAAGCTTTGGGGAAGTTATGTGTGTTAGCTTAATTTAACAGAGGTTAATTTTTTTAATTATAGGAATGCAGAGGGAAAATAAACACAAGACAGGTATAGTGGAAATAAAAGTGACTGAGCTGAGAAGGAGAGTTGGAAAAGGAGTACAGCAGCAAGGAATTATAGAAAAAGATGTGGGAGAAGGTATTTTCTGGTTTCTTATCCTATGCAGTAATTTACAAATAAAGAAGGTGATTTCCTTCTCCACTTTTCTGGCTTTGCAAATATATACAGGTAGGGTCAAGCGGCCATGAAACAAAGTGTCCTTGTCCCGCTGAGCAAACCCAGCCTGGCTCAGCACCCGAGGGGGACACAGAGGAGGGGGCTGGATTCAGTCTGACACATGATCTGTGCCAGAATTCTGGGCCTTTGAGAGAATGGGAGACTGTAGGGAACTGAAACGGAATTAAATAATCCTAAACTAGATATTACTTCAAACTGGAGAAAGGAAAACCCAATATTAGGATTTCCTGCCACAACCATTGTGGTCATTTTTAAGATTCCCTGTGGCAAAGCACAGGCACAAAGAAAGCTTCTGTTGTGAAAAGCATTTGAGCTGTATGACAATAGAAAACCTTACTATAGGATAATGTTAATGTTTTTAACATTATAAAACTTAAACTCAACATGAGCTATTTCAGCTCCATAGGAGAAATCAGAATAATTTAGGAAGCTCTTCACTGCATTGAAATATACTCTGCAGGCACACTTTAATAAAAGAATGACAAGAGACAACAGCAAGAACAACAGATGAGAAAATTACTAAACAACACCAGCACAACAGACTGAATTAAAGGTAAGAAACAAAAGTTGGGAATGAATGGCTATTTTCTGACCTTGAAGTGAAAGTATTCAATCAGTTTGCTATTGACCATATTTCTGAAGGTTCTGAAGTTCTGGAAAAAGCAGAAAAATTACTCTTTGCTGAAAACACCAAGTAGGTACTAAAGATAGTAAGAATGAGGCCAAACTAGAAGAAATCCATATTCAGGGACTGGGAATTTACGTTATGGATGAAGTACAATTCAGATAAACAGGAAATGATGCACATAAAAAAATAAAAATTGCAGCGGATAAAATTATTTTAAGCAGATCATTACAAACCTGTCTATATGATAGATCAACCCACAAAGATATAAATGCATTACTCAAAAGAAAGTATTAAAAATATTTTAAAAGGAATAGAGAATGAAACAGAATTTCATGTGTTTTCCCACATCTTGAATCTGATACACACCTTAAAGAAACATTTATTAGTGCTGGATAAGCTTCAAATAAGAACAAAAAGAATGTTAAGTGGTAAAAAACTGGTTCAAGTATTTATTATCTGGGGTAGAATTTTTTCATCACTGTCAGCACAGTTTCTGTGTACAAGCCATTTTGTTATACACTGATAAAGCTATTTTTAGCTTCTTTCCAGCTGTTGCTGCGATTGCCAAAGTTTTCCTTTTGCTGTTTATTTTTTTCTGGCAGATGACAATAATAAATTGTTTGTGCTAGGAAATGTTGCATTTGGATACCAGGAAGACCAAGCTAATATGCAAAAAACCATTTAAATTATTCTTGTTCAAAGGAGAGAACTGATATAAATGTTGAGATCCTATAGTATCTTATATATAGCTAAAGGTAGATATGTGTATGCAATTAATAGTAATGATGACAGATAATTTACCCTCAGAAAATGAATGCATCCATGGTAATAATAATTGGGGGGCTTTCCCAAATTTGATGAAGTCTTAGGCAGAATTATTTTGCTGGTTGTATCCCTAAGGCCCAGGCTCAGGGCCCATACCGAGACTTCAGTACCCCTCTATGAATTTCTAATCAGGAATCCTTGGAAGCAAAGCAGTATCTTTGCTTTACACAGAACACACCAGTGGTTTCATGTAGATGTCCTGACCATTCATACAAAGGAAGTAAATATAAGCAAAATAAGATGGGTTTTTTCCAAAACCAATGTTGCAATTTTTTTTTCTAAATATCATAACAAGTATTCTTTTTCAAGTAAATTAACCTACTTTTTTTTCCTTAGAAAATTTTCTTGATATTCATATATTGCAAAATACTCCACAAAACCCCTCAACAAACACCCTTTATAACTAGAAGAATTGTGGTGACCAGCACACCAAAAGCCCTGCACATTTTTCAAAGCACAGCATTGAAGGCAAGATGTATTTCTGGCAAATCATCCTCAATTATAAATTTTAAGGGGAATTTTTGAGGGCAGGCAAAGTAGAAGATTTCTTCCACCATGAAGAAATGCGAGACGTGACAATAAAAAAAAAAGTCTTAGAATCACATAATATTTTGGGTTGGATGGGACCTTTAAAGGTCAATTTGTCCAATTCCTTCTGCAATGGCCACAGAGGCATCTCTAACTAGATCAGATTGCTCAGATCCCAGTCCCACCCAGCCTTGAAGGTCTCTGGGGATGGGACATCCACCAGCTCTACAGGCAACTTGTTTCAGTCTTTAACCATGTGTAAAAAGTCAATTTGCTGCAATTAGAGCTTAGAGGCAAGAAATATTTCCTCATTAAATCTGTCAAATTTGCAACAGTGATGAGTCTAATTTTCTTAATATTTTATTAGAAATTGATAGAAGGGGGAGCAGAAAAAATTCCTCTAACCCTAAAAATTATGCAGCAGTCAAAGTCAATTTGTAATATATATGAAGCCAAAAGTAGGACAAGCCATTATTCAACTTGTGAAGGAGGACTTTGTTTTCAAAATTAATGTACTTTTTCCCTAACCTCTTCTTCAAAACTGCTATAATGCCATCAAATTAATTTTCCATTCCAGCATTCTTCCCCATGTTCTAATCTTCTCTGGCATCTGAAACATTATCCAAAAATTGACTTTCCTTTCTCCCTGTAGTCCTGTGAAAATATTTAAGAATCCCAGTCTATGTAACTTGAATTATGCTGGACAAAGTTGGTTTATTAAAACAAGGAAGAAGGAGTAGGAAACAAAATAATTTAATAAAGTGGCAAAGCTCACTATTCTCACTTCTGAGGCAGCTCTGTTCTATTTGTTGGATAAAACAAAAAATATATTTCCTGATCTGGATCTTTCCTATTAAGTTCAGAGTGCAAATTTTTGGGAAAGAATCACTCCAATTCATGAAAATATCTGAACGCATTTATTTAATTGACTTTATAAAACTATTGAAAAAATAAATTCCTATAACTGGCTGTGTTGTAGCCTCTGCTAATTCTGAGTTTGGCACTGCAAAACTCAGCTTTTGTTTATAGAAGAGTGGATTTCTGCCCTTTTCCACAGAGTAGAGAGAGTGGTGATTCTTGCAGAGGATGGGAATATGTGTGGAGCACAGCCCAGTGTGTAACATCGTGCCAGTTTGCCTGACAGCTGACAGCAAAAATAACGCTGTACAAATCCTTGATTTCATACTCGGGAGTTGTACTGAAATCAAGTCCAACTGTTCAAATTTTCTCACATTAAAAGTAAAATGGCATTCAGAATTCAAAATCAGTGAAACTCAGCAGAAAGATTACAGGAATAAGGGGAAACATTTCTGCAGTGAAGGCCTATACATAAAAATCATCTTTCTTCTTTTTCACTGGACTTGAATGAGACAAACTCTGTAACCTTTAACATTTCAAAACATTATTTTCTTTTTCAGTGACAGGAAAAAAACCCTGAAATGTAACTCTGCACCCAATATTTTTTGGGTTAGAGAATCTAAAGTGTACCCATACATGCATAAAGCAAGTAATTTAAATTATAACATAAAAGCACATATAAAACTAAAAAGCTCAAGACTTCCTTAAGAGTGTGTGTTGCATATGACCACAAGAGTAGTTTGTAGTTTGTTTTATATGCAGCATCTGAAAAGCAGAGATTTACTAGGAGGAGGGAGCATGGAAAAACAAAATTGTAATTTGTTGAATATTGGAGCGATCTTGAAAAAAATTACATGTTGAAAATACACATTTTTAAAAATATATATTTATTTATAACTTCATTCCTAATTTACAGGAAAAAGTTTTAGTGATTAGATAGCCCTTTTATTACTTTTCCAGAGTCACATTGCAGCATTTCTTTTGGTCTTTCTTCATAACTTCACAACCATTAGATATGAGAAGGTCTAATTCTCAGTCAAAAATGTGAAAGCTGCTTTGCCTGTCAACCTAAGATAAATTGTTGCTGGATTAAAATTTAGATTTGTGTAACATCAGTGTATTAGGGATGATGACACCCATTTAGCTCCTTCAGTCTCATCAGGTTCTCTTGCTCTTTACTATTGGATGCACCTATAAATAGGTTAATGTTTGATCCACCTCTACCTGAACAGCACCCAAATCCTGGGTTAATAAAACAGGAAAAAATACTAGCTCTATTAGTAACAAGACCAATATATGGTGAACTATGCTGATTAAATGTACAGATGCTATACATGTATTAAAATCAGAAATTAAGTAGCAGTTGGAAAAAGAAGGTTCTCCATTTCATAGAAGGAAATTAAACACTCTTACAGCGGGTATGGCACATTATGGCAATTCATTTACACACTTGCTACAGTCTAAACTCTGTTCAATGCAGAACCCCTCTGTTCATTAATTGGATTTAGGTGAATAACTGCCCTGCCCTCCATTTGTCTATCTGTATTGTTGATTATATTTTTTTATCACTTTGGCAAACATTCCCACCACTTGTAAAATAATGACACAGTGCATTTCTACATTCCAAAACTACAGGTCACTGTAGTGTCTGAATGTGTATCATATGACCTCAGAAACTCAGACATATTTTGTGTGGCTACCACAATAAAATAGTGTTCCAGGCTCTGGTTTTAAGTATCAAAAGGTAAAAAAATATTAATTAAACATCAGTGTTCAATGCATATTAAAATTATTCCAGTAATTCCGTTGCTTTGGGAGTGTATTCAGAATGGAAATTATTATTGCAGATTTGTTTGAGAAGTAAACCCTGAGCCAGAAGCTGCAGACTTCATTTCACAAGTGTATGAAAGTGTGATTTTATTTTTCCCCTCTCCACCCTCCTAGGAGTTCTCACTATGCAGATCTTCAGGATATTTTTAACACAATATTATATTAACATGACAAAGTAACCTGTGCTGCAGAGAGACAGTACAGCAACCCAGCACACAAGGCAAAATAAAATACAGAAAATAAACCAGCAGCTAACATAGAAAAATCAAGTGGCCAGTCATGTATGGGTTTGCAGAAATGTACAACTTTGTACATTTTGCTTATATTTTGTCTTCTGCACTCTATATTAAAATAGCCCTTTACAGGCTTCAGTTCAAGGCAATAAGGAAATTTCAAGAGGTGGAAAGGAGATACTGTGCAATGTATTCAAGAACAGTAGGGCAAGAACAAAGTAGGTAGTCTAGTAAGAAATGGCTTTGAGTGGTGAGTTACAGATTTTAAACCCCTCTCCATATGTTTCATATATGTATATATATATATTCTATTAGATAGTTAGTACTGAAAAAAAACCCAGATATTATCCCAGGAGTACTCTTTTGGCTTTCCCCAGACGACAGGCAGGAGTCTCAGATCTTCTACAGCCACTGAATTTCCATTCCTGACTACATAAGTGTGTGGACTGGACTGGAAAAAAAAAATTCAAAACCTCATTTTCTCAAAATCTTCCCCTTAATGGTTTGGGCAGTCTCCTGAAAGGCAGGAAATCACACTTTTCTTTGACTGCAAAGGCCCCAGAGCATCCCATGGTTCAAAACCCCCTCCTGGCAGGCTGTTCTCTTGGGGAGTGACTCCCGCTCAGCTGGGCTGGCTCTGGCAGAAGGGGCTCCCTCACCTCTTGCTCAGGAGCTCTGTTGGCAAAGGAAATGTGCCACCAGCTGTGACACATCCCAGAAGAGGATGATTTCACTGGTTTGTCCTCGGGGAATGCTGTCCCTTTATCCTTACCCAGGCATTGTCTGAGATAGAGCTAATAAGCTTAACCAAAACCATGCCAAGGAAATATGAATAATTAAACACTGTGTAGCATGAAAATTCTCAATTTCTTGCCCTGACCTCATTTAATTCATTAACACAGGCAAGCATGGATGGAGGAGAACCACATTTTCAGGCATCTTAGTCTTCAAATAATATTGTCCAAATCTTCATTATCCTATAGCATTGTTTTCTTTTGTTTCACTTATTTTTAATTGACTTTGCCAAAACGAAATTTATGATCTGATTTTCAGAGGCAAAAAGGAATTAAAATGTGTGCTTTCAATGGAGCTTTGAGCACCTGGAACATCAATTTTATTTTGGCAAAGGGAGTTAGGGCAATGATGCAGTGAAGAGAAACACAGGCAGTCTCCTTAAAGGAACACCTTAGAATGAAAACACAGGCTGCTGACAAGAAGGCATAAAACCAACACAAAAAAGTTAACTTTGGGTGAGAAAAAATACTTTTGTATAATTTTACTTCTTGAAAAAATGCTAATCTTTTTATTATCCTTTTTTAATTAAAATTTATTTCAAAAAGGAACAGCAATAAAAAATAAAATAATAAAATAGGTGATATTTGTGTGGAAAACAGCATCAGTTTTGTCAATGATTTCAATTAATCCTCTTGGTTTATCTTATTCTGCTATAGCTTTAGTCTCAACTAGATCTCAGACTGATCTTGGGCTGTGAGGGAAGCCTTGGTGCCAAATGCAGCAGGACCCACACATATCTGTACTTTCATAAGACTCACCAGCGTTCACTGGCTGTACATTGAGCCTTATGAAGGCTATAGTATGTTATTGATATTTTCTTTGGAAAAATGCATAAAATATGTACATCTATACAGACAACTGAAAATCATCTATTTTAAAATGAATCTAGATATTGCTCCATTTGCTGTTCTCAAAACAAGAGAAGAAATTCTATGCTTAAAACCCTTTCAACTACCTGTATTTCCCCTTCACAAAAGTCTTTCAGGAAAATCAGCCTAAATATTACAGAGGTGGAGTTTACAGAGGGGAAGAAATTGTGAAATGGTGATTGTGTTTCCTTTCTTTTTGGGAGGTCCCTTAGAACAGAGTTAGCAGAATTTCTGTTCCTGCATTTTCCAGGAACACTCAGAGTGGATTCACAGTACAGTTCTACAGAGAAACCACAGCCAGTTTATGAGGATTGAGAGGACTCACAAGGGGCCCTAGACCTACAGACAATCTGCAGGAGTTGTGGTCTAAACGTGGAGGAAACTCAAAACCTGTAGATTAGGCCTCCAGACTAATAATTGTTCCTCTAAGTAGAAATAGATGAGTACTGTTCTACTTAATGCGCACATGTTCTTTTTTTTTTTCTTTACTAACAAGCTGAAAAGGGTCATTACTACGGCAAGTATAACTGTTCCCCTGGTTATAGACCTCGTTGTTCAGTTTTCTTTCCTTGCTAAATAAACACTTCCCTAAATAAGTTATGATGTTCTGATGGCTTCTGAAAGAAAACAAAAAACATTTAGGCTTTGAAAACTATTCTATGCTTTAAAGCTAAGGAAGGAAGACTTATAGTATTCCAATATTCTGCAGTCTTTATTTTATTTTATTATTTGATTTGATTTCATTTGATTTGATTTCATTTCATTTCATTTCATTTCATTTTATTTCATTTCATTTCATTTCATTTCATTTTATTTTATTTTATTTTATTTTATTTTATTTTATTTTATTTTTATAAATTCTTTCCAGTTTCCTTACTTTTTCTTAAGAAAAAGTAAGTCTTACATTAGGTCCCACAGAATCTTTACTTTTGACAGCAATTTCATTCTTATATTTTATTGTTGCTATTTGTTATTCTCTCTGCAGTTTCCATATCTCAAAAACAACCTGAAAATGGGAAGAATTTGGCATTTAAGGGGCCACCAACTACCTTAAACGAGAGCCAGAACTGCCATATGGGATGACAATTTAAGCCATTCTTGGGGTCGCCAGGTACCTTGAGGAACTCCCTGCTTTCAGTACTAGGGGAATCAATCATATTGAATGCCTTGATACAAATCCCCCAGGGATTGCCTGAGCCAGCTGAGTTCCTGAGTCACTAATGAGTCATAATGCTTTGTCAAAAAATTGCTCCCCAGCACTTCAGGTTCAAGTAGAGAGAATTCTGAACTCACACTGGTGCTCCATGGGAGGCCTCTAACAAAGCAAGGCAAGGTCTGCAGGCAGACACAGTACCTTTTATTCTACCACCTAGTGTGGCTGGAGAAATTAGACATGCTTTCAGGCACATAGGCCCTTTTTTAGGTCTGAAAGAACTTTAAAAACTAGATACTAGTAGAGACCAATGACTCAGAGTTTAGTTAGATATGTATCAATTAGATCAACTTTGAAAGAAAAGGTGGCTGGTGACTGTGGAGTAGAGGAGATGTAATTAGGGGAAGGCAGAAGAGAAGCAGAGAGATGGTGAGGTTCTTTCAGCCTAGGGAAAAGAGAAAGGAAATCATGCCATGGAACATGGCAAAGAGAGGCAAAGGGATAGAGAATTTACTCTGCCATAATATCAATCTTTCTATAGAGCCCATGATTATCACAAAACATAAATTTTAGTTCCCAGCATCTCAAATATGTTTTATAGGTTTCTTTCCCCACCCCCCCAACTATAACTGTGCTTTGACAAGTGATACTATCTTAGCTTTACTGCTTCCTCACTACTGCCTTCCTCATGTACCTGCCACCTTTGACACCTACAGCAAAATTGCACTGTAGCAAAGCAAGGAAGTAAAGACAATAATACAATAACTGAAAAGGATAATTGCCTGTAGTTGATAAAGGAAAGAATGGAAGGTTGAATAACCTGCATGTGATTTCCATTTGTCACATATTGCTGCAAAATATAATTTTTTTCTAGTTTTTGTAAAGTTACTTGGTCTGGATTACAGGAAGAAGTGTCAATACTACCTGTACAGACATGGGACAGCAGAACCTCCCTCTTGTAAACTTGTGTATGTGCATAGTTGAAGGACAGATTATATCTGTATGTCTCTGTGCATCTGCCTTTTCTGGATTACTCCTCAGCAAAGCTACTCTTTTTTCTGTTCCAACATGGCAAACCTTAGTTTTTGTCAATATTTTTCATGTTCACAGCATCCCAGATGTTTTTATCAGTTGTAGATCTACACAATTACCCAAACAAATTTCCATTTCTTCTCAATACCAATGCATTTAAGTTATAATGAAAAACAAAAACGTTAATCCTGAACAGTAATGAGCACTATAGTATGAGTAGCAAGTGATAAATTTATTCCTGTCACTAAAATACTTCTAATATACACGGTGCAGATAAAACCACAAATGTTTTAGATCTCAGTTAGCTAAGTGGTCTTTAGTTCCTTGTGGAAGCAGAAGACATTTATTCAACAAAGAGCTTAGGATAAAGACAAAATAAATAGCTCTGGGGCACAAACACAGGGTCAGTGCTTTCACACATCCTGAATGATTTGACAGTGTTTATTTCTGTTTCTAAACAGTAGATGCATTCCTGAATTAATGGTGACTTCAAACACTCATACAAACATACATGCATACATACATACCCACACACATGCATATTCACACATACACATGTGCACGAGTGTTCATGT
>VZSR01001283.1:7806792-7934480 GCA_013398615.1 Brachypodius melanocephalos
TCTTTCTCTTTCTCTTTCTCTTTCTCTTTCTCTTTCTCTCTCCATACACTTTGTCTTTCCTGCCTTTCTGTCTACTCTTCCTTTCTTGTTTCTTGCTAGAAAGGAAATAGCAACAGGAATTTGAGTTCTGTGAATTTTTAGTGCAATTCATTTCATTTAGTTTTAGCCACCCAAGCTCCCTCCAGGTGAAGTGCCATGTGGATCTACTGCCTCTTGATCTCCCATTACCTCTGAAAGGAATATATGAGGTGAGACTGTGCTCACAGCAGGAGGCAGATAAATGTAAGTACCTACTCCAAGGTGTCTGGAGAGCCCTAGAGAACCAATGTGGACACCAACATCCAGCCAGCTGGGTGACTGCAGATTCTATCATCTGACTCGAGTAAGGACTGGACAAGTTTGCTGAAACAAAGATTTCTAGTGGAATTTGAGATGCCTTGGAGAATCCAAGATATCCGTGGAGGATCAACAGATAAGACTCATGGAAAACCCTTGTTCTTCTAGAGCAAAATGGGGAAATCAGGTGCGACATCTTGAAGCACTTCATGCTGATATTAGGTGATTATTTCTAGGCAACTGTACTGAATGCCTGATCCCAGTGGACTGCACAAGGCATTTAGATTACAAATAATTCCCCAAGTGTGACCATATTAAACTGAATCCTTCTTTGGTTGATGGCCTAACAGTGCGCACAGCAGTGACTTCAGTTGCCTAAACATGAGCACCAGTGCTATAGGAGAGTCTCTAAATCATCTATAAATCTGATATTATAGGCTGAACATAGGACATCAGAGTCACAATAAGGAATCAAGAGTGTCTAATGGAGGCCAGGCATGAAACACCACAAAACTTAAATAAAGGGATGCCTAAGTTCAGGAAACTTGAACTATCCTCCAATTTTTATTTAAATAAGAGCAGATATAGTTAGTCTTATTTTTAGTTATGGACAAAATTAACACATTTAAGGCTGACTTTGTAAAAAAGAATTTCTAAACTACAGAGGCCATATATTTAAACTAATAATATTCCTAGTACTCCTACAGTAGCTGTTAAAAGTTTGCAAACAATGTATGTACCTTATAATGCTCCATAAAAGTAGCTTATAACATCAGGGTTTATTAGAAATTCTAAATATTTATATAGATTAAAACATTTTTGTATAATTAGAAGTGTATTTTATATAGGATAAAGTAGTTTCAGTGGAAAACTTTTCATTTATTTAAACATTTCTTTCTGAAGATTCCAAGTCATTTTACAGCTGTGAATACATCTAAGTTAATAGAATTTCTGTAGTGTCACATTACAGATTCTGTTTTTTAAATGATACTTCATAACAAAATGAAATGTTCTGTGGTGTATGACGGATGTGCTATGAAAAATACAATTGCATGTCTTGTACATGAATGTTACAATATACTACATTTCCTGATCACAGAAAATTGATAGAGTGATATAGTTTATTCTGTATTAGATGAACTTGTTCTGTAAAGTGTTTTATTCACTACAGATACAGATCCCGAGGAAAAAAAAATTATAAGCTCTCCTGAACCCTAGTGTCTGAGTTCATCCAAATGGTGATTTTGGGAAAAACAGTATCTTCCACTTTCTATTAGTCTCTAGTCTCTCAACTATCCAAGTTTTCTTCTCTTTTTTTGACAAGACGATAAAGATCAGAAAATTCTCCTCCTTTCTTCCTTAAAAAATTGTATTTGTGATCTCTTCATTGATGCTGATATTTTAACCATTGATAGTATCTGCTTTCTGTGTTTCTTTATAAAAGATGTAGTACTGATCCTCAGAAAACTGCTTTTATTTAGCCAGGATCATTGACATCTTTCCTATTAAGCAAGATTTTTTTAAAAAAGGCAAAACAAGCAAAACAAACAAACAAAACCCTAACCCCTTCCCCTCATACAAATAAACAAACAAGCAAACAATGTCAACACTCTGCAACAATCTCAGAGCCAAACTCGGGTCACTTGCTACAGGATTTAGACCATAGGTACCCAATACTATTTACATGACTAAAAGAGTTTATTCAGGATACTTGTTTTGCAATGTTTCCAGACTTGGGTAATACATTTATTCAGTTATGCCATCATTTTGTCAGCTCTGAAGATATCTACACCCCTGATCATAATTCTAAGTGTGCCTCCCCAAGTACCCCAACAGCTGGCAAAATCAAGTGCCAAGCCATGAGAACCCCTCATTGTGTCCTCAGAGCACTTCTCACATCCAGTCAAGGTGAAAACACAACAGGGATAATATTGCCTGCAGGGATAACAGCACAGTGCTTAGTGCCTGAGTCCATGAAGTCGACAACTTGGATCTCCCCAGGCAGGAAGCAGTGCTGAACCTATCGTGTTAATCCCACACCACTGAACTAGCTGAAAATACGCAGCTTGGATTAAAGGGTTCTCTTCATCCCAGCCATCAATAAATACTAAATCACTTCTCCTTTTATGACCATCATGTCTCATAGCAGGTACCTTCTCCTGCGATGATAGAACTGTGTCCTAAAAATGTATGAGCAAAGGAGAAGAAAAATTCAGAAGTGCTGAGCTTATGCAATGGAACTCCCTTTTTTATGAGATTAAAAAACACAGATATCTCACTGTCAGCATATGTGAAAAAGCCATTCTTTGAATTTACTTTTTCTTCACACAACGTTCCATCCATACAATATTTTGTTAACAAATTCTTCTTTCTCCTACTTATTTTTAAATACCAATACTGATACTTCTGTTCATCCAGTTAGCCAAGCCTTGAGATCTGACAAAAATTTCAGTTTTGCTTAAAGTATTGTTAAGAAAATATTGGGTTTACATATATAGTTTTCTTAAGTTATCATTGCCCAGAGAAGTTGTTGACATCTCATCATGTGTTCAAGGATAATTGGAAATGTTCAAGGCCAAGCTGGATGGAACTCTGAGATCATCTAGTAGAAGGCTCCCCTGCCCATGGCAGGGGGGCTGGAATCAGAGGATCTTTAAGGCCAATTCCAACCCAAACCATTCCATGACTTTATCATTCTACTATTTGTTTTTAAGTGTTGTAAGTCTCTATAAATGAACATGATATTTTATCATTTAAGGAGAAAATTAACATTGCTGAAGTATAGCAGAAAAGTGAACTTTAATTTAAAATTCTAACAGAAACTGGCATCCCTCTCAAACACGAACAGAAAAATAAATCTGCCTTTTGGGACTATTTTTCTTTGAAATGGATTCTTCATTTCAAAAATCCTTATAATTTCTATTACTTTGTCACATAGCAACAGAACGATAGAAATAAAAGCCCCTGTCAAAGTGCAAGACAATGTATTGGCTCAAGAAAAGTCCATCTGCAACGCTCTAATTATTTTTTTTTCGATATCCACAAATTTTTGTGCATCTTTAGTTAAACTGGGTTATAATCATCACCCGGATTTACTTATCCCGTCCACGCCTTTTGTACTCCCACCTCTGGGGGAGAGGTTGGAGTTGGGAACGTTTGGAGCAACCCCAGCAGGTGGAGATAAAGAGCAGAGACAGACACGGCGTGCCATCAAACGGCGCGGTCTGGTTTTCGTCATGCTGGAGTTTGTGTGGTTTAAGCGACAGCCCTGACAGAGAAGGATGATGATCCAAACTCCAAGCACTGCCACCCCGGGCCCCCAGCCCCAGCAGACTGCCCGGTCTGAACCCCACGCCGGCAGCATCCTCCAGACACCAGCCCAGAGCCGGCTGCACTGATCCACTGCCCGGACCTGGAGCGCTCCAAGGGACTCACCATGCAGGAAAGGACAGTCTAGCAGCAGTGAAGCCTGCTAAAAACTCCTGATGTCACCAGTGACTGCTTAGCATTCGTTTGTTCTTGATGGCTGACCAGCATCACTGCCTGGTTGAGCAGACAAGGTACCAAATTCCTGAAGGCAGCAACAATTTGAATGAGAGGGAATAGGAATCTTATCTAGGAAGAGGTAAATTAAGAACAGACAGGAATTTTAGTTCAAATTTGTAGCTTGCAGTAATTCAGACAGAAGTAGGAATCTCACTGTCCTTTTCCTTGCTGCTCAGAGTAATTCATTGTGGAAGGAGCCAAAGTGAACAATTAATTCTCACTCACAGGTATTGAGTCAAGATCGTCAACAGATTGTGTAACAAAAGACATCTCCTCAATTATGATAACTATATATTGTGTAATAACACAATTTCTTGACTGTGAGAACACCACCATGAAAATATTACCCCACAGCAAAACCACAGATCCTGAGATCCTGACACATTTATTACTGATTTCTGTTTCCTAAAATCACTTTCTGGGTTGTGAGCACAACCAAGATTCTTGCATAATGTGTTCTAGAACACACATTATCTATAGCACCAGCATCACTAGCAGTGCATGTGTCTTGCCCCTGTTTCCTAACAAACTTAAGTTGGGTATTACCCCCTTTCTCATCAGTAGGAGCAGGTAATCTGATGAGGCACAAGTGAAGAAACTGGCAGGGGGTTTTGACTCTTTTAACAAGATGTGTACAGAAGATGTGGGTGTAACACTGTGGTCTTTGCAGTATGACTGCCGGTGGTTGAAAGACATGCATCTCAAACATCAGCTCATTTTCAACTTGGAAACCGCCTTTTCTATGAGGCTTCTAGTCCTGTTGTTCTAGCATCTCCCGTGCTCTAGCAAAGACTGAACACTGCTGTTTCCTGGATCACACAGTGACTATGGGCTTAGTTGTACAAAACAACACCAGCTCCTGTACTGGGGACAGCATTTGAGAGGTGGCTGGAGCTGCATCATGCTAAAGGGAGACCTGCCACTGTTTTCATGGAGGAGTAGAATTTGAGACAGTCTTCCTTCTCACCAATCTGTTCCATGGAGTGGATGTGGCATTGAAGGGAAAGTTTGAAATTAAAAGATCCTGTGTTTTCTTGAGTGAAAGGTGCACAGTTCATCACAATCATATAATGCATCCGAGGGGGAGGGAAATTCACTTTGGGATGCTGTTACATTGGAATAGTTTCTTTTTAAAATTTCTCTTTTTGTTGTTTTTGTTTTTTCTTAGCATGTAAATTAGTATCCAACTGTTTCATATGGAAAGCGGATGTTAAAAGTTGCTAAAGTTTTTCCTTACTCACTGTTACCTGAATTTTAGCTTTTTTAGCATATAGGAAAATCTCAGTCCAATGAGAAAGAACATAGTAATGACGGACATGCTGATGGAGAAAGAAAATGTAAATTATACCTGTTTCTTTCTCAAACCTTCTTATTCTCATCCATGATTGGTCTTTAGGTTCAAGAATCAAAGAGAGAGGTCTAATGTTATCCTGAGTGTCTTGCTGAGTTCAGTGAGGCCATGTAATTTTATGTTCCCAAGTTATAGGATGGAGTGCTTTTCTTAACATCAATTACCAAATATCTGATTTTCATTTAAATTAGTATTTTAGGTTATTCGTATATAACATGATAATAGGATCCTGAATCATCTGTCCTTCAAATGTCAAATTGCATTAGAAAGATTTCAATCTGGTGATAGCCTGAATTATAGAAACTTGATAAGGATTTAGTCTTTTTTCCAAAGAGAAAACAGCAACTTTTTAATTGTCATTTTCCATCCTTGAAGACTTTACCTCAAGAGTTCAGAGAAAACACTGAACTACATCACAGTAGTTGCCTTTAAGTTCTTAAATTCTCTGTATTTTCCTCTAATAGCACATTTTCAATATTATTCTGTAAATCGGTAGTGTTCATAAAACTAATATTCTTTCCCAAAATATACTATTATCTTATGAGATCATTATTAGGGATAAATGTAGTTCCTTCTGTCTCAAGAGTTTCTTCTAGTCTAACTATTTTAAATGCAGACAAATAAATTCCTTTCATTTTAATTCGTGTTGATTTTATGCTTGTACAAGACATTTAAGCCTAGATTTTTCAAATATACAATTTAATTCTCTTTGTGCCTGGTTTTATTGTCCATTTTCTCAAGTTAGGTACTGTATAATGTCTGGGGTATGATACATGATAGTCAGTACTGAAATTTATCTTCAAAATACTAATAATTTTGTCATACAAGTTTCAACAAACTCAAAAAGCAGATAATTTTCAGTTTTGTTTCTGTTTTGAATGACAAAAGGAACTGTTTAATTCTTTCAGTAGTATGAAATTCATATAGCCGTCTACATAGACACAACAAACCACAGATCACAACAAATGAAATAAAGCTCAGAATACATACGTGGTTTATTTTAAATGTTACAAAGCCCCATAAAGCCTTCAAACCCCGAAGTCTCTTCTCCAAATGTTTCTCCCTTATAAGAATGCATTTTTGTGTGTGGTCCTTAGCATTGCAGGAGAGAAATGAAGGTTTGTACTGAGCCAGTGCTGTACTTTGAATTCAGTAGTCTAATGCTTTTTAAATAAAAAATCATCAAGTACATATGTAGACAAGTTGATACTGTACACTTTGTTTATTCTGCAAGTCTATCTGTGATCATAAACTCTTGGTAAATATTTGCTCTTTGGAGATTAGGTTTAACATGCTTGCATTTACTTGCAATTAAAATGTTGCTTTCCTGATGACTGTTGCATGAGCTGCTGTATTTCATCAGTGACATAGCATAATGTAAAGATAAGAGTTAAGTGGAAAGAAGTCTGTTGTGAATATAACCTTGGTCTGTTTCTGAAATCAACATTTTATGACAGTCGGATTAAAATAATTTTTCTCTCTTTTAACCTTATTGCAGTTTGACTCTATTAGATCTCAAATCCGTATTTATTTTATTTATTTTTATTTATTTTCTTTTCTCTTTTTTTTTGCTTTAAAATGGCATAATTTTGCAGCCTTTACCATTTTTGTCCAAGAACAAAGGTGCTTTTCTTCTTTCCTCATATGATTTATTGACTATTATGCACCCAACACTTTTAAATTGCTTCCAAAGGCAATAAAGTAGCAGGATAAATTCTAAGAAACAGAATTTACTTGTTGACTCTAAAAAAAGAAATTTCAACATTAATGCTGTATTTTTTCATGGTATTTAAGGTTTTTTAAACTAAATGCAAAAAGGTCCTTTTATTTTGCCATACTGCATCAGTCCAAAGAGATTAGCTTAGTATATGAGAGATGTTTATGATGCAAGGAATATAACAGCCTTTCAGTAGCTCCGAGCCTGTGATGGCAATGCAATTTTGCATTTCCTTTCATAGCTTTGTTTATTAAACTAAAACATGCCTAAAGCAGACTAGGCTATTACAGACACCATAACCGTACAATGTATATATGGACCATGCTTTCAGCTGGTTTAGACCGGTTTGGTTCTGCTAATTGCAGTTCAGTTCCTCTGGTGCACGCAGTACGGCAATGTGGCAGCCACACACCTGCGTGCAAACACCTTCCTGCCCACGGACACGCGGAGCTACACCAGGCACTTCCAAAGAAACTGGTGGCGCTGCTAATTCTAGAAATTTCCATTCCACAGAATAAGAAATAAGCCCACAGCAAAAATAAGGATGTATTTTAAAAACCCATTTCAGTAGCAATTTCACATCTAAAAAATTAGATAAGGAAACAAATCTGTTATCACTTAATCTTATTTTCCCTTTCCTTATATTTATGAATTCATAATGTCTGTCTCACCATCTTCACCTTTTTCTTGTTTGCCTCCCACTTTTCAGCATTTTTCAATGGAAAAAGAGTATTTTCTCACTTCTAAAAAACGTAGTGTACATCTTCATCTGAATTAATTTATCATACTTTTTCCTGCAAAAATTCCAACTCTTTTCCTCTGTGTCCATGATTTTGTTCTACTTCTGCCATAAAAATTGTCTAATTTCATTTCTGTTTTCTGTACAACTTTATCATAGACAGTATGTTTTATGGGAATCTAAATAAATTTTCTGTCTTTAATCAATTGTTTCTGAAATCCTTCCTGAACCTCTCTTCTGACACTCTATACATACTGGGTGCAATTAATTGGCATGAACAGAAGAATATTTCTGTGTTGTGCCATAAAGCAGTCATTGTTTCCCCTTTGTTATTTTAATTTGAAAGAAATGTATTTATAATTAACTACTATACAAGTATATGGAAATTCTGTTTATGGTGGTTGCAAATCTAGTGCATGTTTTGAAATCATTGAGCTATCAGCAGGCAGCAAAACTAGCTGAGATTTAACAATGTATAAGTTCTTCTCCACTGGACAATATAAGCACAATTTCAATTACAGAAATTTTACTTCCTATGAATCTGTGGAATCGCACAGAGGACAGATTTTTGTTTTTCTTTGTTTTGCCATCTTATAACAAGGAAATGCAAAAATGCATAACTTTTTATAACTGATGGTTATCCTGGTTCATAATTTTTCTGTGAGGATCATCTTTCAGCCCTGCTACCCACTCCCAATGCACTAGAGTCAAACACTCAATGAAACTTGGAATAAGCAAAATAAAGATCATGGTAGAAAGGGGATAATGAGCAGAGTGAAAGGCTTGATACAGAACATATTCCCTTGATGAGAAAGGTATTGTCCTCCAATTTGTACCATTATGCAGAATCTCCACTGGATAACAAGTAACTTGTCAATTCCTAATTCTTTATCAAAAGGCCGGTTGAGCCCTGGAACAGGCTTCCCAGGAAGTGGTCAGAGCACCAAACCTGACAGAGTTGAAGAAGCCTTTGGACAACACTCTTAGGCAAATGGTGTGATTTTTGGGATTGTCCTGTGCAGAGCCAGGAGCTGAACACAGTATTCCTTCCAGCTCAGAAGTTTCCACGATTCGTGTCTTCAGCAAAGACATTGCTCCTTCATCGACATGGAGGAATTTATGGACTAACTCCCACAGAATTTACAAGTTCTCACACCTGAGAAAATAAAGTCTATGATCCAATAAGATGCATTAATACAGTGCTCTGCAAATGGGTAGGAACCTAGGAAAATTATGTCTCTTCCAAAAGCAGCAAGCACTCAATATTTTCCTTCAATTTGAGACAATCCCCATTCTTTGGGGATTTTCTGCTGCTCCTGTCTTCTCCTCTTAACTTAATCAAGAAAGGTCTTTTTTTTCCAAATTTTGTAATGTGTCACTTTAATTCCCATAATTCCAATTATAAAAAACCCCTTAAATTTTAAGACAAGCGTACTTTAAGTGGGACCTAGACTTTTTCAAAATATTTTTCCCAACAGAAATGAGCTGAAATTTTGAGCGGCTCTTATGACACACAGTTCAAGGTGCTTTTCTGTTTATGGGGGTTATAAGTATACCTCTCCCACCTCAGTTTGTTTGCAGGTGAACTGCAAAGTCTTGAAATGATCACTTATATCATTAGCAACAATCTCTGTCCTACTTCCAGCCTTACCACACAAGATCAGCTAAAGCATTCATTTTCCTAAGCTACCTCCTTATTTTATGTATATTTCTTGGTCTGCTTGGCACTGTCATCTCATGCAGGATGAATCTCCTGACCTTTAGATCATTTTGCAAGGCCAAATATTATTCTGTTGCATTGCATAAGGATGTAATTAAATCCTCTGCTAAAGATTTCATTACAAGTCCCACTGAACTCTCTGGCTGTACTTAGCTCAATTATTTAAAATTACACACATGATTTAATTAACTTGTGGCATATTTGCGCATATGGCACATAATATTTCAAAAGTTTATTTTATAAATCATATTTTAAAATGTTACTAATAGCTACTAAGCAAATGAAAGGAGAAGGAAACCCATTTCTTACAAGCATTCAAAGCCTTTTCTCCATCCTTGCTCCTCCCCCTGCCTAAACATGGAACTTCAAATAATGTGAGTCCTACATGTACAAGGGTGTCCTTATATTTTGATGAGCTAAATAAGTTTTGTTCAAGATTCTCTCCCATGTGCCATAAAATATTTTGGTTAAAGAAAGAAAAGTTTGAGAAGCACATTTATGCTTAAAGGAAAAAAAAAAAAAGATTTTGATTAAAATTTGTCAAATTGCAATTGCCCAAGTCATATTTTATCTGACAGCAGCTCACTAGTTCTTTCTAATCAACTACATTAAATAAAGCGATTGCATCTTTCCTATTTCTCTTAATTCATATGTGCTAAGAATCATTGTAAGAAGAAGAAAAAGCAGGATGAACAGCATTGATGGCATCAATGCTACAGCCGCCTGTCACATCTGCCAAAAAAGTAGACTAAGTTTCTAAAAACTAGTGAGATACATGATAATGAAGACTTAGGGGAGAGAAACAGACGAATACTGGCATTTTAAACTTCCATACCAGCCCCTGCAAAATTGATGACTGCAAGTGGGTGTAGCTGTCAACTAATATTCTCTGAATAACTCTATCACCTAGGGAAATCAGTGACTCCAGTGAGTTTATATTTTCACCCTCCTGAAACTAGTGTACATATACACTGTGTCACAGAGCTATCAGATTGCTGCCTGTATGATGGACATATATAATCCACCACACCATCTACCTCTGGGTACAAACCAGGGAAAGATATACCCTTTGGGGTAGTGCATTTCTGCTTGAATTTCACTAAAAATCGCAGGCCAGCTCTCTTCCATGCCTGGGTATGCATAGCTCGGATTTGGGTAAGAGAAATCTCCCTGATCCCTGTAGAGGGAGCATCCCTGTGATCTGCCCACTTCCCTTCCCATTGCTATAAAGGAGCCACAGCACAGTGGGGCTCTACCACTCCTTCCTGCCCTGCCTGTCAATCAGCTGGGGCTTGGGGAACATAAATCATTTCCATTTTTAGCTGGACAGCTGGTAGTTTGGGAAAGGAAAAAAATTGCTGGCTTGTTATGCAGCTGTGAGAAATCAAACCATGATATTTTGGCTTTAAAGCACAGAGTTTTCCACAGAGAATACCCAGCTTCATGTCCATCTACAAACTCTCTGTAGTGTTGGGAGCCACCATTCTCTCAAAAGCCATTTTCTCTGGCACTTGCAGCACAAACAAGGCAGGAGTTACTCAAGAATCTGTCAAGATATCAATGATAGGACACAAGGTGGGAAATAGAGTGGATTTAGAAGGTCGATGAAAAATTATATAAAATCTTGATGAATCTTCTCAACCCCCAAAAGTTTCCCGTTACATTATGAATGATAGCACAAATTTGCCAGGTTATTCTGGCTATCTGCTGCTAAAAGTTTTCTGGTTTACACATCCAACATTGATGTTTCCCTTTGTTCCTCAGTGCAGTGTCTCAGAAACATGCTTGACTACCTTATTTATTTAATTAATCATCTCTCTTGGTACAATTCTTTAATTTATCTTCTGTGACACCAATCATTTTTGCTTCCATCACTCTGTTCTATGTCCTCCAGAAAACTGATTCTTAATTTGAAGTTGTTTTTCCTCTGTGTGGAGAGAATCAAAGGTCAGTTTTAAAATGCTGCTAGATTTTAGTTTCCATTCCTCAGCTTGAGTACAGCACCCTGTACAAAAACCAGCTAGCTGGTTCAAGGCCCACCTGTTAATCTTTTGCACTCATATTTTTCTTCACTATTATACTAAGTTTTCTGCCACTTATGGCGATGGGTATTTATTCTACTCGGATTAATTTTGATTGCAGCCTTCTTGCCTGCATCTTAAGTATTTCCCATGCATTACTGAAACCCAGCCAAATCACTTTAACTCATTTCACATTCATTCAAGTAGCTATTGACTAAGTAGAAATAATATTGTAGTGCATTAAAAAGCTTGAACAGTTTCCTTTCCGATTAGTGTAGCAGTTAAAAACTCAGAGTATCACAGACATCTCTGTTCTTCTGAATTTGAAGGAACAGTTTTAGATCCCATTTTTATCAAACATTTATAGATTTAATTCCTAAAAATTTACAGTTTTGAAAAGTTTTACAGCTTTCAGTTTTCTAAATCATTCAAGAAATTCTCGTTTAATCTTTTACCTGTGGGCCAGATTCGGGTTTGTCAATAATAACGCTATGTAAAATTTTTGATCTTAAAAAAATTCACATTCCAAATAGCACCTTCCACCAATCTGAATCAATAATCAAAGATATTTGAAGAACTATCAGTAAGTCAACAATGAATCAACCAAATTGTCTAAACAGCAATCTGAGAAATGTGACCTACTTGTAAGGGCCTCATCTAGTTCTCGCCTGCTGTGGAGCTTATGGACTGACCATGTTTGTAAATTATATGAGTATAATCAGCTCAGATATGCAGATGTGCCTTCAGGCTTTCTGGGTACAAGCACTTTCTTCTGAAATATTTGTATTGGCTTTCAGAAAAAAGAAAAATTATATTAAAGAGTTTGTTATGAAAGCAACCCAAATTAATGATTTACATCTAGGAGAGAAACATTGAACTAATGGCTTAGGGTATAAATATCGTGACACAAGAGGAAAAATAATTTCAGTTGGAAACTGTATTTTTGTCTTTCCATAAAAGCTATTTAGTCAAACCAAGGTTTGGCTAAAGGACCAGGGTTTCCCAGACAGACCTTCTAATGAACAGGCTGGTAGATTTGGAAACAAGTTCTTTGACCTTTGGCTAGTACATTGTATTTTGTTTGAGCCTTAAGTAATTTTTTGTACCAAGACAATTCTATGTATCTAATTACAGCATTAGTGTAAAAATTGTTCCAGCTGTCCAGAAGGTTTTGCTATTGGATGATATCATAACCAGGGTGTTATTAAATCTCACAGCAGCTGGAGACTTGACTCCAGTCAAGCAAGAATCCTACAGAGATATCAAGTAGTGATGGATTTCCTGCATATCTTTCAGTGAAAAAATTAAGATTTTTTTAACATAACATAACATCAACATAGTTTTTAAAATAAGTACATCATAAATTGAAACTATTTTAAAATGTGTATGAAGGTAAAATTTTTGATAACATTACTTTTGAACTCTAAAAACTGTCACATAGTAAATCAAAATCATGCAATAAATACATACACATGCACACAAATTCTTCTAATTCATGTTTCCAAACATCAGTAGAAATAATGTGAAAAAATACAGCATCAGCACATTTCTAAGAAGAGACAAAGTACTTCTCCATCTGTGTCTGAAGACCACTTTTTTGTGAATGTAGAATATACCCCTTCAATAAAATAATAATTTAATACACAAAAAAGGTTTTAATTTGCATTTAGAATCACACTGAGCAGCTTAAGGCCTCACAGATTTTTCTGTGCATTTTATATTCAATCAAGTCAAAGCATAGTCCAGCTGGACAAGGAAATATGCAAGTGGCCATCAACTCTGATTTTCATTACTTTTTTTTATATCTCATGAGACTTGGTGGATTTTTCAAATGTGAGTGCTAATAACAAAATTCTTATTTAAAAAATAAAAACCTTTTGAAAGAAATCAAGCATATGAGCTTGCATGTTGCAGTGCTGTAGAAGCCATAGTGCAGAATAAAAAACACATCTCCAAAGTACTGATGTAGTGGAAAAGGGGAATACTTATCCTTTCTAACTTCGTTTTTACATCTTAATGAAGAGACTTAGATACTCAGTTTTTCTTTAAGATAATGGAAGACAGATGGGCTCTTGTTTTGTCTGTGAATTAGACAACATAGTAGACCTATTCACCAACATGAATTAGTGGATTATATAGTCCCCATATATTTATGCTGATATATATTAATGTATAGTGTTAGATTCTTGGCTTTGCTTTCAGAATACCAACATTAAATTTTTCCAGGAAGTTTTACTTTTCTTATCCCATTCCCAGACTCCTATCCATAGATCTTTTCTCTACATCCACAGAGACAGAGAGAAACTTGGAATAAAAATAGTTAGAGGCCAGAAAAATAAAGTTAGGGAGGGATGGGAAAACTGATTTTGCCAAATTTAGACCCTATCAAAACCCCTTGGGTTCTGTATTGCAAAACAGATCTGGAAACTTCTGAGTAATGGTCTGTTTTGCTGTTTGCTACTTTTTTTCCTCTTTCTTTTTTTTTCTTTCTTTTTCTTTTTTTATTTTTCTTTTTTTTTTATATACTCCTCTGGTAACCTTTGAAACAGAGAAAGGATTGCTTTCAGGCACGAAGCACTGCTTACTAGAACAAAGCAACATTAAGAAGGAATACATACTCAAAGCTGGAAAAAGAAGGCAGGCAAAAGTGGTGGTTTTGCTTGACAAGTTCGGGAGTTCTAACTGGTCTTTTCTGTGCTCTGACAAATTTCAGTTCTCAGAAGTCTTTTACTCAAGAAGGGGCCGATGCTCTTCTGTCCAGCTCTGAAATCAGGATGGAAAACATACATGTTCAGGAGTGGACATTACAAGCAGTCCTTTTTCAAACACCTTCATCTACTTCATAAAGGAAAGACTGCTCAATGTTTTAAAAGACTAAGCCATTTTTGCTTTTTCTACATGGCCCTTGCAGGAGCAATATTTCCAAGAACAATGCTATAAAATTATATTTTTTCTTTAAAAATATCACAGAATAGTAAACTATATTCTATCCTATCATGATCCCTTTCCTTTCCTGAGATCCTAAATCCAGGGAAAAAAAGGATTTAAAGCAGAGAGACTTTTGAAAAAAATGGTTATCTTGGACATCCCAGGAAAAAGAATGTATGTGTGGAACAAATTTTTAAACTTACTCTGGAATCCAGGATAACATGCAGTCATAGTGCTCCAGGTAAATCCTGATCAGAGTTATAAAAACAAACCTGTTCACTTTTTCTTCTGTGCTCCACCTGGAAATGATCTTTCCAATATCCATCTGGAAGCCCTGTGTTGGCACACGCCTCCCTTGAAACCACGTTTGTGCTCTGGAGACTGATTTATGCATGAATCCACAGTTGTAAAGAATTTCACCTAAATTTTCTGTTAAAATTTTGACATTATAAGCTTTCTGCTGGTAATCGATTTCTTTTAACAAACTTAGCTGATCACTTAGAGATTATGAAACAAATAATTTTATTAAATCAGCTTCAGTTACAGAAATCCTGCTGAGATCTGTCCTTTCCTTTTTGCTGACACACACTAGGCTGGAATTTTACCGCACTAGTTCCAGCCTGTGCCGTACACCTTATTTTTCATGTGGTAGCAGACGTATTTCCATTATTATTCTGTGAAGAGCATTCACCTTTGACCTCAAACACAACTGCTCATCAGAATCCTGCTTCTGAGAGGAAACTGTGCTAACCTTACTTCTGCAAAAGGCTTGCAGCATTTTAAAATTTAACTTTCAGAAATTCTACCACCATGGTAGAAATAGAATAGAATTTGCCAAATAAACACAAGTTTTCCATATGTGCAATGGTGGATGAGGACTGTTGGATATTTAAGCAGGTGAATACATAAATACAGACAGAAAAAAGCCAGCCTCCTCCCACTCTGAGGAGGGACAACATACCAGCCATGGCCCTCATTTTTGCCTTTCTCATTGTTCACATTCTGTACTAGAGATAGAAAATGTCTGATCAAATTGGGATGTGAGAAAGGAGCTGCACACCAAAGCTGGTGTACCTCACCAGCCGTGGAAATTTGCCCAAAAATGTGATTCACAGAAGCTGATATTTCAAAAAGAATTGTTATTGGCTAGAGTTGGAAGGATTTCAACTTCACCTAGATTCACCAAGAGTTAGTATGGCTGATCAGTGTTCCTCATAAAAACTGGGAATGTGAACTCTCTTTCATTTCTATAGCTTAGTGGCCAGCACACTTCCTTGCACTGTGCCACTGAGGTTATCTTCAATTCTGCATGAGAGAATCTGAACCAGAAATTAGGGTAAAAGCTCTAGCAATTACACAAGAGAGTATTTTTTCTCAAAACTGTGAATAGAAAAGAATTGTCTCATACAGGAATTGCAGGAATAAGCCTGTGTGCAAATTCCATGTCAAAAGACCACAATTTTTGCAAGCTTTCTCCCATTTCATTAAACAGTGAGAAGTTCTAGCTTATTAGGGAATTCAAGACCAAAAAAAACCAGTAAATTCAAGGAGGCTTCTAGGGCCAGGGAGGATCATTATACCAAGACTGATATATAACATTACCCTGTCCTAGGCCCAGTTCTTTCTCTTTGATTAAAGGCAATGTGAGAGAAGGATCCAGCCTAATTTTCATCTCATTTCACCATTTCTACCATGAAAATACGAAGGATCCAGTATTTCCTTTGCTAGTTTGTGAAAATAGTTAATTTCCTCCCTGGTAAAGAAAGCAAGAGAAATGAAGTATTCTTCTGTCTTTTTCATGTTAATATTATTGTAATATAATCTACCATGTCTGGCTATAAAAGTAGCTTGACCATTGTTAACTCTCATTTCTTTATTAGAAGAATAATCATTTTCCTGTTTCAAGGTCTTTTGCTAGTTATTAATCATGCATTTCCATCTGTTCGTACTAATACCTCTTCAGTGGTTAAATGTGATTGATTTGAAACAAACTCTGCAGAAAAAAAAGAGATATTGTTAGAGTTCAATTGTCTTATACACTGTTTCAAGTGTAGCCATGAGCTGACATACACATAAATTGTTTCGATTATTTCCACTATGCTGATCTAAATTTGTCAAACTATTTGAGCAGATATGTTTGACTCATTGTGTTTCCTTATTTTGGCTTCTATAGCTATACATACGAATCTATATCTCCATGTCCTTATATATGACATTACATAAGACATTATATTTAACATTATATATAACATTTCTGGATGTATTCACCACTAAATGTAAAGCTTTTGGACACTGGGCACCTGCCAAATCTTATGCCAAACTTACACCAACCGGGCTCACAGAGGATGAGGTTTTAAGTGCATTTTCCCAATCAGCAATGTAAAATGGTTCCTTCCTCCCTAGACTCCCCTACCCAGCAGCTCAGCAATTAGAATGTACAGGCTCTTGAGGCAGGCAACAGGAGCCAAATACTCATTGCTGGTCAGTGTGTGGAAGTTCTAACCATGAGGCAATACTGCTTTTAGAGATGAGATGCTCTCAGGCTTCCTCTATGATGTAACCCTTTAACACAAGCCATGTGTTCTGCTCACCCTTCCTGTTACATGGGACCCACACACATCCCTGAACCCGCTGTGACCAGCAGGTCACATCCTCCAACAACAAAAGGACGTGTCTTTCCTTAGCAGGCAGGGGAGCTAGTTACTCATGTAGTAGCAGCTATGAATTTCATTTCATATTTCCTTCATTCTAGCACAAAATAGCATGCTGCTGTGGTTTACTGTCTGTGTCCTAAGTCCTTGCTATGGCATCCAACACTTCCAATCTAATGCCTTTAATTGCCTGGTGAGGCACCAGGGCCTCCAGCTGCAGTGGAGGCAATCTAAGGCAGGAGTCAAGTTTGCTTTTACAAAGGAAGTCTGCAGCAGGAGAAAGAAATGATCTTTGGTTTAAATGGGACATTATTATACTGTCCAAAATTCTTGTGTCCTATTCAGTATTTCCCAAAGCCTGTCAGTGATTAAGATTACAAAAAGAATATTGAAAACTGAAATATTAACAGCACAAAATGCAATTAATTGAAGATGCCAGTGAAGCTTTGTTTGGATACTTTTAATTATGCCTGTGTGGAAAACAATTGCTTTTCTCACTGTGATTTAACTTAAATCCTACTGCAGCTTGGTATTGACACAAGGTTCTTGATTACTCGAGGTCTTTTCTTGGCTCACCATAGGTTCAATAATTTGTTCCTGTGAAGCTAAAAAGTGCACATTGTGTTTAGTGTAGATCTATATACATCAATTTCATATGTTTTACTTCTTAACTTGAAAAAATATGTTACTCTCCAGAATGGCAATCAGAGGAGTAAGGTTGATATTTCATATATGTTGCAAAAGTGCTGATTCACCCTCTTTGTTCCTTGCTAGTTAAGTTATGTTCTATATACTACAGTCATTGTACCTGGTAAAGCCAGACTACTACTTCATAGTAAACACGATAATAAATTTTTTTTCTGATCTTTCTTCCCATATTTGGACTGATTTTAACATCTACTACTGGTTTGAGAGCTTTTGACTTCTATACAAAAGTTACTATCTTTTCGCCAATAGAAAAATAAGAAAAACTAACTTTCTGATATTGTTTTCAAGTTAATTTTGAATTTTTCTCTAAGTCTTTTGACCACAGAAAAATTTTGGTACACAGAAGCAATACTTATTGAATTATATCTTTCCTGACATGCAATCAGATAAACCATTGACTGCCTCTTAACTCAGCACTCACAATTTACACTCTCTATTTCACTCCTGCTAATTAGTATTAATGTACTAATAAGATGTTCCTTAGCCTGAAACAGAGTCTGTAATAAAGCACTGCCCCATTTCAGTGGTTTGATTCCATATTATGACTACAAACATAATCTTGATGTTGTCACCAAATAGTTGTCCAAGTTAACTGGAGTTGGGGTAATTAATGAGATGTATGCAATAATGGATCTTCAACACCTAAGCTCAGTGATGCAAAGGTGCTGCAAAAGCTGTGCAAGAGGCATTAGAAAGAAATCTAAAGGGCATCTATTTTTTATGGAAACCAAAACTGTCTCTAGAACAGGCCTTGTACAAACACCCACAAAGGGGAGGTCCCCAAATAACACTGCTCATCTTCTACTTAAGGAAGTAAATCCTATTGCTTCAATCTTTGGGGATGATCCTAAAATAAAATGCCTTGTTAATCAAGATTTATGATGGGAGGAGTGCATTTCAACCTACAGGTGTTGCAATTTTGAAGCAAAAAGCTCTGTGAAGGCGACAGTGTTCTGCTAGATGTAGTTTCACAGAAATACTTTTCAGTTAGTTTAGAAAATTGATGTTAAATTAAGGCTTAAAATACAAAACATCTCAGACCTGGGAAAAAATGTAAAGCAGAAATTAAAACATATTTGGATGAGTCTTAGTGTTTAGATACAAAACCAGTCTTTTGATAATATTTTGCAGTATTTTTGAAAAGATCATCACCAAAAAAATTTGAACCTTAAATAAATACAACTTATCTGAAAGTTTTGTTTTCAACTGACAGTTTTGAAGGTAATCATATAGCAAGCATAGGTCTATGGTTTTTCTTCCCTCTGTGTTTCATCAACCAGATGATTCCCAAATTGCTGATCACCATCCATTAAAACAGAAATGATCAGCAACTGCAGTTCTCTCATCACAGTTCATACAAACTCTCCCAAACCCAGCTTTCTTTTTTAGACTCACCCCAAGTTTTGTCCAATTGATTAATTGCACCCAGTTGATAATAAAAAGAGTAACTTTATTTAGCAGGCCATGAAACTTCCCCACAGCTTCCTGTAATAATCAAATCTGCTGTATTAAATATTTTCATAGTAGGAATTCAAAATATGTTTGTAATAAGGGGTAACTTCAGAAGTTTAGTGGAATGTTGAATTATTTACCGAGACTGGAGGTTTAACTTTTGTCTCCATTACCGAGTTAGTATTTGGGGAGAGCACTTTCCAGACCATTTAGAGGGAAATTCTGTATGAGAAAAAAATATCTGGATGTGTACATGATACCTAGTATTATACAATCTGTATCATAAACAATATCTGCTGGACATTTGCAAAGTTTGGTATAATTATAAATTAATAGATAGACTAGTTGTAGCAGAAGTAAGATAAGATTATTTGTTAAAGATCAAAACTAAGGCAGTGGTTTCCAATAGATCCTGAATTTTGAATGCTTTTCTTTTAAGTTACTGAAGTTTTCCCAACTTTTACTAGTTAACAAATGCCTACAAAAGTTTAGAGTGGAGAGCGAAGTCTCAAGGAAGCTTCCAATTTTTTTGGTACATTTGTTCTGTATTTTGGCTGCACAGCCTCCACTTCTGGGTAATTGGCTTAATCCTTTTGTTTTTGTTCTAGTGCCTCCTCTGACTCTCCCTGGACATCCCTGGAAAGCCAGCTCTCAGAAGGCAACCTGTTTCCCCCCTAGGAAGCCTGATCTCTCTCCCACCTGGAGCACAACAGTGAACCACACAAAAATTGCAAACAGCTGATTTTTAGGAGGATGAGATGCTAATTGCTGCCTGTCAGAAGAAATGGGTGTCTGGCTGGGTGAGTTATCTTTCAACCTTTGTTAGAAATATATCTGTTAGATATCATTCTTCTCTACTGTGCAGTGGTTGCACAGGTCCTCCACAAAGATTCAGTCTCAGCAAGTTTAAAGCAGTGTCCTAATGCAAACACTGTGGGCCACAAGGCTCATTAGGATGTAAAATCAGGGTCAGGCACATGATAAATATTTAATATGAACACACTCTGTGTTGCCACATGGACAACACATACATAGATATTATACACATGTTATATGTGTATATATTGCTATATTATATTATATACACTTCTCCATGGGCGCGTCCAATAATTTTATGAGTTCAGATGAATAGAACGGTTCTGAAGCAAAGAGCTGAAAATTATCCAAATTGGTTCATCTCAATGAGATGTCCTATCAGCGAGAGCAATCTGAATTTCTCAAAGAAACTAAAGGAGAAGGTATAGTCAAAAAAAATCAAACCTAATTCACACCTAAAGGGAATTCAGTTCATGAGTTCAGATTAAAACTGGTTTGAAATCAAAATTGGTTCAACCCGTGGTCAGGACATGGATCCTTTGCACCCTCTGTTTCACTTTAGAGGTCTTTTCTAATAAGGCCTCATTAGAGGCAAAAGTAAACATGCAGTGACTCAGTCAGAAATATCTTTTTGAACTAGAATCATAGAATGACTTGGGGTAGAAGGGACTTTTAAAGACTATTTCTTTAGAAATAGAAAGAGCAGAGGCATCTTCAACCAGATTGGGTTGCTCAGAGCTCCACCTAATGTGACCTTGAATGTTTCCAAGGAGGGAGCATCCACCAGCTCTCTGGACAACCTGTTCCAACGTTTCATTTCCCCCATTAATTAAAAAAAAAAAAAAATCCTTCTTTTATCTAGTCTGAATCTACCCTCTTTTATTAGTAAACCCTTACAACTTGTCCTGTCACAACAGGCTGCACTAAAAAGTCTGTACTCATTTCTTATAAATCCCCTTTAGGTACTGGGAGGCCCAGAACCCACCCTTCTGGAGGATGGACAGCCCCAACCAGCTCGTTGTTTCCTCACAGGAGAGGTGCTCCCACTCTCTGATCATCTCTCATGGTGCTCTTCCAGACCTGCTCCATCAGGTCTGTATCTTTCTTGGACTGAGGACTCCAGAGCTGGATGCAGTGCTCCAGGAACAAACCAGAGGGAGGAAGGAGGGGAACATCACCTCCCTCAACTTGATGGACACACTTCTTTTGATGCAATCCAGAATACAGTTGGTTTTCTGAGGTGCAAATATACAGTGCCAGTCCAAGTCCATTTTTTCACCTACAAGTCCCCACAAGTCCTCCTCGGCGGGACTGCTCTCAATCCCACAGCCTGTATTATCCCACAGCCTGTATTCATACTGGAGGTTGCTTGACCCATGTTCAGGGCCTTGCACCTGGCGTTGTTGAACCTCAGGTACATGTGTGCCCACTCCTTTGTCTTGTCCAGGTCCCTCTGGATGGCATTGCCTCCCTCAGGTGAGTCAGCCACACCATCAGCTTGGTTTCTGCAAACTTGAGAGTGCACTCAATCCTACTGTCTGTGCCATTGATGAATATATTAAACAGTAATGGTCCCAACACAATCCCCCAAAGGACACCATTCATTATTTTTGTTCACCTGAACACTGAGCCATTGATCACCAATCCCTGGATATGACCAGGTACAACATCTGTGGCCCCTCATTTTTTTTTTTCCTCAAAGCCCCTTGCTACTCTTATAAGAAAAGCTAAGGTATGGTTGTTTGTGTCTGTAGACAGATAACCCAGTACATATATTAAAAAGAATAAATATTGGCCTCTGTGCATAGTGCATGTGAATAACTCAAAGCACATTCCTAATCAGTCTTTTTCAATAATAATATAAAACAAAAATGCTGATGATCCAATTACCTCAGTATATGCTTCAGTTTATACTGCTCTGCTGAGCCTGTCATTAACAGCTCATTAGAGCAACTTTCATGTCAAATTCCTGGTAGATCTGGAAAGGGAGTTCACATCAGCAAATATTACTCATGCAAGTGAGATCTGCAGAGTAAACCAGGGAGGAAATTCAGCAGTTGCACCTTTCAATTTTCATACCACCAATGACTAGCTATTCACAATTGCGTTATTTTGACACACTGCATTTAATGATACACTATTTCACAGGAGGGTCACATGCCCCTTCACAACCACTATGAAATATCAACTCCACACGTTTCAATCAGGCCATATGCTGCTGAAACAGGTATAGGAAAAAAGGTATATTACAATGTATTCCTGGGAGGCTGACAAGCCGTTCTGGACTTAAAGACAGCAGGCAAGTATTTATGCCTTCAGTTATAGCATATTTAAGGCAAAAATCAATCTGTTAAGAGGGACAATCTTTAGACAGCAATCATACCAGCAACAACATCTCTAAGACTTCCACAAGTTTAAATTGTTCAGAAAAACATAGATTTTAATTTAATCAATTTTATTAGGAAAAGAAAAAAAGGGAAAAAAAACCAGCTTCCTTTTTTGGTTGGTTACATTAGCTGCCTAAATTTACTGAGACAGTAACACAGTCATAGCAGGCAAAAAAGAGCAGAGATGATGGAGGGAGTACAGCTGTAGGTTGTCTCTTTCTGAAACTACCAAGTTCTTCCTGAAAATCTGTGTGCCCTTCAGGATCACTCTGTCATCCAGAAAGCATTATGTGTGCCTTTCTGTGTACAAGCAAAGGATTAGAAAAGGCAAAAAAGGATTAGTAGCAGGCAACCTTTCTATATATCTAAGCCCAACACTGGCTTTACAAGGAAACAAACCCACACTATTTTGGACAAGGTTTTTGTGTTTTACAAAAGGGGATGAGGGAGGAGAGAAAACTTGGACTCTACCTGGCTGCACTGTAGGGAGAGGAAAGAAGAGGGAGGGTAGAAAGGTCAGAGGGATACTGGGGACCTCGAACTCATTACTCTGGCTTCTAACTTGTGTATGTCTTGTGGCGTGTGTCAAGAGGCTGAGATTGATTGCATTTGCTTCTTTTATCAGCAGGGCTGCCCTGTGGCCTCCCCTAAAATGAAGTAGTATAATCTCCATGGGGCAAAACGAAAGCCAGGAAGCTTCCTGCCAAGACCCAGACAAGGAGAAATGGTTTCTGGGCCTTCTTCTTTGGGACATATGCCAGGTGAAACATTTTAGGATTTCTCCACCATTTACATAAACACATCTCCCTTGTTTTCTTAATCACAGGAGGCTGGGAGTGTGGGTTTTTCCCGTACTTTTGTGTTTCTCTGCTGGTTAGGAAAATAAATTGCCATTGCTTTACATACCTTGATTGCTCAGCTTTAGGATTTGTCCTCTGAGAGCATGGTAATAATCACAGCGTTTTCTCACCAGTATTGTATTGCACAAGTGCAGCCAAATTTTACGGTTGCAGAAAGCATTAACAGGCCAGGCCAAGAGGCACTTTTGATTTTGATTTAATATGAAATTTTACATTGCATCTCCAGCTATTTGCATCCTTACTAGAATTATTTGACACGTTTTATTTTTTCACACTGTCTGCAAAAAGGTACTCTCCATGACCTCCAACTCAAATCCACGAGGCCAGTCAATCAACAACATATTTGTGCAAGATGAAGTATAATTAACTATATTTCATAAATCTTAGCTGTACAGAGCCACTCTAAACTCCTCCTTGTTTCTTGCTAGTATTTTCCTATCTTTTTTTTCCCCAGTAGTTTGCAAAGTATTTCCTGTTTAAAACTCAGTCAATTATTTATAGAAGAATACAGAGGGCACAACACTTAACATATTGAAAAAGGACAGATTCCCTGCTTTGAACGTCAGGGCTCAGTCATGCTATATAGGCACAACTGAGATTATCATGCTTTGACAAGACAAAGTTGCTCTGGAACTTCAAGGCACAGAAAAGAACAACACCCTCCTCTACCTTCTTTTTGGAAATTCCAGACTCTTTCTTCACTGCAGCTGAGCTATTCTTTGTAAGATAAGGAAAACAATTTATTCTTCCCTTCTTCCTGTCCCACACAAATCCTTCTCTAATCCTATTTGGAGCGGGTTTTCCCTACGATAGAAACCACAAGGTGAAATTTTTTAAATGGCAACCATACAGTGTGGAGACCTGTAAGGAACAGTCACCACCCAACTTAGACACATGGGAAGGCCACAGCTCTTCTTCCTGCACGACTCCTAGGAAAGTACAAGGAGCTGAAAGCTAAGGAAAACCTACTAAAGCATCATAAATACAGCAACACCATCTCTGTCTCTTTGGAGCAGTATAATGGGGGATACTTCCTAATTTAATTTTCGTGCCATTTAGAAGACTGAGTTACAAAGACATATCAACAAGAACAAAGAAAAGGCAAATCTGGAACTGAGGAAGGAAGACTGGTAGAGGGTGAGGTTTATCCTCTGGTGGCTCTGACACATGTAAAGCTGTGGCTTGGAAGAAAGCTGGAATTCTCACGCAGTGAATAGAAATATCATGGTAAGAGGAGGCTGGGGAGAGGGTTCCAGGCATACCAGTAATAAGTCTTTAACAAGGAGACCTTTGCAAGTTAGGCCTCACCACAGGCCAATTTGAGAAGATGTTTGAGGAAAAAATATTAATTGTATGCATAGGTATGTAGAAAAGAGGTTAGTTTCTAAAGAAAACGCACCAGCTTCTTTCTGACTACAACATGATGCAAATACCACACTGTGTCTCTAGAGGATATGTTCAGACAGTGCCCAACATGGCACTAAGAGAATCTAATTTATTATTGTTGCTATTTCTATTACAGTAATTCCACTGGGAATTAAAAAACCCCTGCAATTTAAAGGGGTTTTTCTGCTTTTCTCTTGTTAAAGCTTAGTGCAAGTCATAGCTCCAGAGAAACCATCTGGGATTTCAGACATGACGACTTGTCAGTCCCTCTGCATGAAAAACTGAAGTTCTGGTACAAATGTCTTCTCTCCATTTCCTATCTGGATAACTTTATCATTATGCATGAATTCTGAGCATCAATTTTTTATTTGTTTATTATGATACCAGGTGTCTCACATGAGGCAAAGGACTATTTTACAGAACGTTGGAGAGCAGTGCAAAATTTAGAGATTTTAAAGTCATGAGAATAAATTATTATCTTTCACTAGGTGGTTAAGTTGCTAAATAAAAACATAACACCTCTTTTAGAGTAAACACAAATTTTCATTTACTAAGTTTTCTTGTAAAAAATAGATATTTCCCTTCTGTTACAGAAGGGGGAGAAAATCTAGTCAGCTTAAAATGATCAGTGATTTGTGAGAAGCTTCAGAAGAGTAGAAATTCAAACTTTTTTCATAATTTTTTGCAGATGTTACATTTTTCTAGTTCAGCCTGAATTTTCAAAAAATTTAGTTTTGTCAAAATTTATTTTTGACTCACCATAGCTCCTAAAAACACAGGTAGTTCCATTCTGTACATCCTCTATAAGATTGAATAATAATCTGGTCAACATGTACTTATTTTTTAAAATGCTATTGGAATTGAACATATCACATCAGAGAACTCCTTTCCATAGACTACTAGCTTTGCAAATTATTCTAAAAGTGCTGAAGTCTAAGCAAAAATGATCCAACAGAGTTTTCTGCCTCTAATATGAAATTCCACAGTCATTAAACAGCATGGATAAATATTAATCACTAGAAAAAAAATTTGGACCCATGATCCTCATAAACATTAAATTGTTGAGGTCTGAATCCCTGGCTCTGTTGGTGTACCTCAGGAAAATTTTATTTTTCAATATGACAAATAATGGGTGCACATGCTGTACAGCCGCACAATTTTTTTTTATATGGGCCTTGTAAAGTTGGCAGTTGACTGTATCTAAACCTAGAGCAATTTCCCAATGATTGCATCTAATCTGTGTTTCAGCCATGGCTGAGATTCTTGGGGAGTCATCAATTGTTTTTCCCCTTTGTCTGCTGCAAGGTGCATTTTCATGCAAACCTATTCAGTTGGCATAGACATTTCTTAATTCCTTCTATAATCAGCAGCTTTTGATACAAACAAACACACTGAATAAAGGATTACAGTTTCATTAGGGCTTCATTGACAATAATTGTGAAAGGCTCAGGCTGCAAGAAGGGAACGAAGCCCATCTTTGTAATATTGTCAAGAGAAGTAATATAAACTTCATTCTTTGTTTGCTTGGAAATAAACAACTTTAAGAATAGTTAAGCATGTGGTGCCAAGCTTACTAATGTGCGTTATTTCCTCAATTTGTTATTTCTGTGATGTACCAAGCACCTGAAAAATACTTCCTGTTTTTTGCCAGCATTCTCCCTCTCTCTTTCTCCCTCTCCCCCTACAAGTCACACAGAGGAATAAGAATAATCAGCTCTTTTCCATAAGTGTCTTTTTTTTTATTTTCATCAGTGCATGAAGAAATGCATTCTGTGATTGACCTGTCTTGGCAAATTTCAGTAGTCAGTAATTTCCTATTAAAATTATTTGTGAAAGTGCCCATTTATATTCATACCAGAAGAATGATCGTTTAAGCAGTTCTGCTGTCCATGAATGTGGCTTTATCTCAGTAGGAGAAATGTGGTCGCTGAAGTAGGCTTCAAAATACTGAGGACTGCATGGCTTCAAGTCAACTCCACTAAGTACAAACAGTTTGTTTTGCCACCATCAGTCTAAGTTCCATGCATCACGATTCTGCAGTGCTTCCATTTTTCAGGTGGTCTAAGATACAATCATTACACTAGACTAATCCTGAAGAGATAAATATGTGCCTGATAATATATCAGGGGTGAAAATCAAACATCAGATTGTGCTGACAAAGAACAAAACCAGGATGTTTCACTCAAAGTTCCCTCTGTAGCAGTCAGGAAGTAAAAAACAAATAAAACAATCCCCACATTCTGAATCAAACTTGAATTTTGGCAAAAGAAAGAGGTAATCAAACCTTTCTTCTAGTTCCTTGCTAGTATCTACTAACCCCTCTGGTCCAGACACACACTCACCATTCAAATAACCTGGACTTCTTCATTAAAACTGCTCTGGTGGAGCCTGGCATTGACAGGTGTCCTTGACCCATCAGCCTCTGGCCCTGAATGGGGACAGAACGACTGAGAGAACAGGGAACCTCTCTGATACCCACTTTATATACATTTGACCTCCTCAAGGCTTTGTTTATACCCCTTTCTTTCCTAGTGAGAAAATTAAAACTCTATACCATCAAGATGTCATTAATTCATAGCAATAACTATACACTAGAGAAGACTCCCAGGTCTTTCTTCTCACTGCCATATGAAGAACAATTTTTGTTGAAAGCTGACATGTTCACATACTGTTCCACTTTATGGCATCAACTTTTGAGCAAACTGAAGAGATGAGTGAGTTCAATGCAGGTACCTGGCATAGACAGAGACAAGAGGGAATACAGTGAAATATAGACAACTGTATAAATATTTGGAATTTGAGGTGGTAAAAAATTAACATTATTCAGCAGTAGATTCTTCAGTCCATCTTCACTCTCTCAAACAATTCTTGAGCAGACTTTTCAGAGGAAGAACTTGAGAAAGATTTAAAGGGGGACATGGTGAAAGCTAGAGGGCTTTTTTCAGGGATGTATTCCATCACAATGCATAAGCTGTGCATAACCAGAACCTCTGATTTTCCATAGCATGCATTAAGAGTGTGGCTGTAAATGAAGATAAGAGTCTGTTATAGGAAAAATTGTCAATGGAAAGAGTAATTCATACAGCAGAGATGTAGGAAGGGACACTGCTGGAGGAAGAGTCTCGATGACAAGGGGAATAAGAACAACTGACTACCAAACAAATTAGTAAATTTATAAAAATGTGTAAGTCAGTCCATGGTGAAGTCGCAGAAAAGTCAAGGAATGTTTTTAACAAAACAGTCTCTTTCTGTTTGGCCTGAGACCTTTCCTGTTAGAGCCAGGTCAGTGAATACACTTTATCTTGGGAATCCATTAAGTGAAAGAGTAGAGGGCTTTCTGCTCGCCAAGGAAAAGCTAAACTATTTATACTTGACAAGAGGGAGTAAGAAAATCTTACGGAACGAGGCATTTTTCAGGGATTTAAATGACTCTGTATGGGATTCAGTGATTTACAGTTCTGCCACTGATCTATCACATGACCTTAGGCAAGTCACTTCACCTTTATGCCTCAGTTAACCTGTTATACTGACATAATAACACTGAGCCTTACTGGGCTTCAGGATGATGAAATATTTCTTTCATAGAGATAAATCCCCTCTGTGATATGAAAAAGACCCCCTCACCAGTGATTAATCCAATCTATTGTTCAAACTGAGCAAATGTCCTTACATGTTTGGAAAAAAATCATTTCAAACTTTAAAAATCTGATTTTTATTTGCAATCTGAAATAACAACTGGTGTGGAAAGGTTTGATTAGAAAGAATCGTGAGGGTTTCCTAATGTGAGTCAAGGAGTGGATGTGTGGGGATCTCAGTGGTAGGGAACGTGCATATAACAATTTGGAGTCCCTTTGCATTCCCTGCAGCATGCCTCTGGCTGTAGGAGCCAGAATCTAGCCCTAAATTAATAATTAGCACTTTCAGTTTAAGCTTTCCAGGAAATGTCATGAGGACAGACAGAAGCAGTAGAAAATGTTAGTGGGCAGTGTAGAAAGATAAGTGCCAAGAGACTTATACCCTGCATTCTTGACAAGACAGAACAGAATATCAGGATTTAAATAACCCACTGGCAAGACCTTTCACATCAATTTGACTGTGGTGGGAGGATAAACTCTACAGGGATGGTCTGTGAGTGTCTTCACAGGTAATAAGAAAGAGGTACCCACATCAGCATGCATGTAAGTACAGAATGGACTAAAATCCCTGTATTTGCAAGTGGCTAAAATCACATATAACAGGTTTTGCTTTCCCTTAGCTGTGTATGCATTTTGACTCCAGCAGAAGAAAGCAGGGCCCCAAAACTTTCTGATCAACATGGAGAAAATAGATGAAATTCAGCAATAGAAATATCACAAATTCTCTTTTAAAGCTGCTCATAAAAATCTTGTTTTTCAGTACAATTTGGAAATATACTTTTAAGATAATAGTGCCAATGTTCACTATGACGCACTATGGACACATATTTGATGAAAGCCCAAACAATTTTATATACATGATTAGTCCCAAGAGTGACATTTTTATTGCAATTACATAAAACTAACCACTTCCTCCTACAGGTATATAATAAAATTAGATTTTAAAACACAAACCACAAATGAAAAAAAAAAAATTGGTTTGAGTAACATATTTTACAAGTATCCTGCCAGTTATCCTAAATAAGTAGACACTCATTTTTGCAGAGTTGCTATTTCACTCCTAAGTGTTGCCACAGAGTCAGTTGGAGAATATTTGACTTATTACTAACACATCTATTAAAATAAAAAGATATCTTTTATATTTATGTGTGAATAACATGATTAAAATGCAACATCTGGCTTACTCCTTGATTTCTTAAGTTCTATAGGGTAAGGGAAATTTTTTTGAGATGAGTTTGTGATCTAGGTTTTTTTGAACATTGCATCAGAATGGGTAGTAGTTGACACAGAAATTATAAAACTGTTCATGTAAAGCTGGAGTGAAATAAAAAAGTATTCCACCCATGCCTGGAAAAGGTTTAAATCTGATAGACCAGAATTTCATACAATTCTCTGTGTGGGTTTTTGTTTTGTTTTGTTTTGTTTTGGGGGTTTTTTTGTTGTTTTTTGTTTTGTTTTTGTTTGGTTGGTTTTTTTTCTGTCAGTGTGCATGTAATTAAATTAAAAATATACAAAGTATGCACACGTAAAAATATATGTATCTTGTGTAGGTATACACAGTTCCATCTATATAAAAGAAAATAACTGTAGATGGCATCACATTTTTAAACACAATGTTTGGCTGAGACAAAACACACCCTTGGGTTCTACAGGGTCAAAATTGAGCCTCTTTATAAAACCTGCTTATTTCATGTATCAAAGAGCCCATCACAAGGGGTTGCAGTCATATTAGAGGAGCCCATCTGTAGAAGGTCAGAGATTTAGGTGGGGTTTAGTTGCCCAAACACCCTTCTGGGTTAGCAGGGGTTTGCAGCCAGGTCTAGGGATATGTTACCAACTTCAGCAGCGCTTCTACTGCACTACAGGTGTGCAAGTCCTGACAGGGTTCAGCCCTGAGCTGACTACTGAGCCATCCTGGCCAAATTAGGCAAATCAGAGCTGCCTTCTTGGCTGCAGAGTGCACCAGCTTCTGGGCTTTGGGATTACCTAAATTTCTGTGCACATGCATGTGTAAATGAGTAAATGATCTGTGCGTCTCTGGGTGCCAGTGTCTTGGGTACAGCGCTGTGGAATAATGTCATCCCTCAGATCATGCCTGCCTAGTCAGGAGACCCACCAAAGTGAGCTGAAGACTATGCATGGCTTGAATCCTTCTGAGGCTGAAGCATGAAGAAGGGCTGAAAGCTATCTCAGGATATCAGGATTTACTTTTATTGTGGCCTCCAGCAGCATCTTAAGTGACTTGCTGGCAGCAACAGAGGCACCTTAAGGGTTAGACAGCAGCTGAGCTGCAGTTTTGAGAATCTGAGTGATGCTAGAATAAGAATTTCACTAATGGTCCTCAATTAAGTACTAAAATAACTTCAGTTAGCTGGCAAATTTGAAACTGCTTCTCAAAAAAAAAAAAAAAAACCTACCTTTAATTGTGGCCGATGAGCAGTTTCAAAAATCTGTACAAACACACTGTAAATGTAAGCAAGTACTGATCCCTCCTGAGTTCTCAGTTCTATTGCAAACAATCTGAGCTTTCACAAAAATACACATTTTTTCACTTGTCCTATATTTTGTCTCATGTTAGGTCACTTGCCAAAAAGCCTCTTTCTAGCAGTCAAACATAAAGAAGGAAACAGTCTTATTAGTTTAGTTTATTTATGATGACAAAAGGAAAAGCATGAAAACCCTAAGTTGTAAGTGATAATTTATTCCTGATAAGTAGTAAATCAGCAGGATTTCACTGCCCACATGGGGACCTGCAGTTAAATAATTAATGATAAATAATGAGCCTCATAAATGTTCACAGTGTTTTTGAGCAACTATTTACGCATGAGCTCATTCTACAAACTCTCCTGCTGCTATAATCATGATAACCTGGTGTCCTTTCTGCATTACAGACACATAAGATGATAACACAAACTATCTCTGTGGTTCAGTTTATATTGTTCATTGCCAGGTTACACTAATTATTCACTGCCTCCAAGGCAGTGCTGGGTTAATACATCAAGCTGATGTATCTTTTGTCATGATAAACTTAGCCCACACTATATCATCATACATTCCAGTGATGTGGCCTTTGTCTAAAAAAATGCAGAATTATTAAAAGAAATCAGCAAAGGAAGAAGACTGTAAATGTTTATGTTCTGGGTCACAAACTGATAAAAAATATTGGTATTAAAATAATAAAATACATTTTAAAAGTACAATAAAAAATAATTTCCAAAGTATCAAAGGGTCTGAACTCCTGTAGATTTGTGTGCATCCTTTTTCACCATCACTTTTCAACATTGGGCATTAGAAGAGGAAAAAGTCATGGTAATTTTCATATGCTTGAACCTGGGAAACCCTCAAGTTCTTGAGAAAATAAATCACCTGAGAATACCCTCAGTCCTCATTGCTTCGTGTGCTGATAAAGCAGCCAGGATAGTGCCAACACACTTTTTATTTTTCTTTCCTTTCTCTGGGTCATAATCTTTCCTCTTCTGTATTATCTAGCCACTATATCATGAATTCATGGGGAAGTGTGATCAGGAACTTCATTAGTTGAAATCTGTTGTGCTGCTCACATTTTGGGTTGCTTCTGAAGCATTCAGCATGACTCCACAATGACCCAACCTACAGGGGCTGAGGGTGGTCATCACAACTCTCCCAGCTTTTGGTCTTCCACCATCATAAATGGTCCTTCTCTGTGTACAAAGTATTAAATTCAGCACTGAGTTGAAGTTCAGAGCCTCATGAAAATCTAGCTTCTTAGCTGGACTGTCCATGCTCAGACAGACTTTTCGAAAGCTTTTGAAATAACCCCATGTGATTAAAAATCAGGCTGTAGGGTGGTCTTGCAGGAGGTAATGCTGTTGGGTGTCTGACACAACACACTGCCCATACATGTAAATTCAAGCTAGCAAACCACATGGCCACACAGTTGTTCTCTTCAAACTGATAAAACACAAATGACAGGAGAAAAGACAACTTGGCCCATTTTTTTTTTTTCAGTTTGAGAGGAAAGGGAGGGATGTGGTTCCAGAGAAAAATAGAGAATAATTTTAAAAAAGTTAATGTATACTGATTCACAAAGTTATATTTTATAACAGGAAACAGAAAGGGAACAGTTGTCTGAGTTTGTCTAAAAAAGCTAAAATTCAAAGACCAACAACCCAGACCATATCTGATGCAGGAGGCTCTGCCCAAGCAGGGGTGAACGATTGTGTGAGACAAGCCAAAGCCACGTTCTCCTGCTGAGGGGTGAGTAGGACAGGAGAAACACACCAGAGCAGGGCATGGGGACAGCCCTGACACCTGCCCAGCTCCTGGCGCCAAGGCTCAGCTCCAGAACAGTCCTGCAGCAGCAGCTGTGGTCTCCTGGAGGATGCACAGGGCAGGGGCCACCCAGCCCAGCCCACGCAGGGACACCCTCCAGCACCTGGGCAGGAGATGGTGGGATCAGGGCCCACAGTCTGCACCAAGCACCAGCCTGGCACCAACAAGGCACAACATGTTTGGTTTTGTGGAGCTGAAAGACAACAATCTGTGCCCCAGCGGCCTGCTCCCGGCCTCAGTGGCCTTCTGCTGGAACATGGGGACACCATCCTGCTGTACTGTAACCAGCCCACCAGCCTCCTGCTCCTCAGCATCCCTGCTCCTCAACCTCTCCTGCTCCTCAGCCTCTCCTGCTCCTCAGCCTCTCCTGCTCCTCAGAAACCCTGTCCCTCAGCATCCCTGCCCCTCAGCGTCTCCTGCTCCTCAGGCATCCTGCTCCTCAGAAACTCTGTCCCTCAGCCCCTCCTGCTCCTCAGAAACTCTGTCTCTCCTGCTCCTCTACACTCCTGCCTCCCAGCACCCTGCTCCTCTCCCTCCTGGCTCCTTGGCCTCCCAGCTGCCCACGAGTCCTACAGCCAGGGCTCACATCTCCTCCTCCACAAACATTACCCTGAGGCTGCTCTGTTCCACCACTCACTTGCCCAGTCCAGTGTCCTCTCTCTGGGTTCCAGAAAGAAGTTTGATACCGTACTTGGCCATATCTGTAGGCTTTCCTGCTCCCATCTTCCTTCCCATCTAACCAAATTGTCATTATCACAGTGGGTCATAGTCTCTCTGAGCAGAGACAAAGCATAACATCTTTTCTTGCTCTCTATTCCTGGGAATGATAAACATCCTCCAAAACCTCCTTGTATTGTTACAATGGAGGCATAGGCACTCTGAGCATGTGCTTTTTGCTATCAAAGGAGAGATTCAATGTTAAACTCTTTTGCTTCTTGGGATTTGTTTGTTTTAAGAGCAACCTTTTTCTGTTTTTTTCTTTTGGCTCTCATTGAATTTCATGCACCTGGGAAATAAGGGCTTGAACCCAAAATGAACTCAAAGCAATGACTCTCCTTCCATGTATTTATAACTCCATAAGTGTGTAATTTTTCCTGAGTCTTACTGGTTGTACAAATTCTGTAGGTAATTGTGTGGAAAAAAATAGGGGAAAAAGAGGTTTATTTTTAGACTCTTACTCCAAAAAGCCCCGTTTTTCCATTTCAGCTAGCATGTAGTGACTTGCCTTAGAGAAATAGAAAAATTACAAGACAGGCATTCAAAATAAACCACATAACAAATAAGCTATGTAGCTGTCACCTCACAACATTTGTTTCTTGATACTGCTGATTTTGCAAGAGAAATAATTTCTTCCTCTGGGACAGAGTTATTTTTTTAAATATTACTGAATTCAAATTGCACACCATATCTCTGTAAAACAACACTTGGCGTCTGCAGTCCTGTGTTCAGAGGAGTTGCTTACAAAGTCAATGTGCCATAAGGTGATTTGTCACATTGATGAAGTGGAAATATAATATAAATTCATTGTATTTGTTAATGACATGCAAGAAATTGGAGGGAAGGTAAAGGTTTGGATGTATATATATTCCCATGCACATGTAATATACAAATATATGAATCAATACACATTTGTATATGCATAGCTATGTGTATATCTGTGAGAATATACATTATATACATACATTACAATATAATTTATATATATATTATTAACAAGTCTGCATTTGATTAACTCTGAATTATTCAGAGTTTGGATTCTGTACCTTTTAACTTATAAACCACTGAGGAAATAAAAGTGTTTCTGAAAGGGGAAAGAGGTGGACCAAACAACTTTCCACATCTCAGTCAGTGTGGGAAAGTTACTGACACTCACATGAGTGAAGTAACTTGCAAGGAAGACTAGCACTGTCCCTAGGTTTGCTGAAATATAACAGGAAAACTGTTTCTCTTAAGCCACATTTTGTGCTGGACTAGAAGTAAACAAAGTTTAGTTACTGAGTGAACCTGAAGGTCAGTATCTCCCATCTGAGAGGTGACAATTTCACAAGACACATTGGCCTCATAACTGAGTGAAGAGCTAACTCCATATTTGTTCCATAGAAACAGAAGTACTGCCCCATGTCAGGACATGAAGCAAAAATTTCTTCCAATGGCTTTATTTAATTCACAAGGAGTGGAAGAGTTACCTTCCTTCAAAAATAAGCCTTCTCAGCTGGCATATTTAATATGTTCCTGTATGAAATCTGCTTCTCCTTGGAATCCTGCTAAGCCCATGGCCTCAATAATATTTTGTTACAATGGTGTTTACAAGGTAATAAAGAAAAGGTATTTTATTTATTAAGTGTTAGATCTGGTGCCTTTCATTAAATCCCCTTGATCTTTTATATCAGATGACTTTATTGTAAAGACCAAACGAGAGCTCCCAATTTATTTCTTTAATATGATTCATTTCATAACTCACCTTTTCACCTTTTTCTGGTCACCTTTCAAATAAGTTTGAATATTTTCAATATTTCCTTCTACTGAAAGCTTCTGAACCTCTTATGTTTTTTGATGTTCATTTCTGAACTTTGTTTTGCTATCCATTTCTGCATGCAAAAACATTGGCAGCATTGCAGTCAGTCGTGTAGTTGAAAACAGACCATTAACAGTTTTTTGTTGTTCTGTGAGCCCTCTCTGACATCCAAGTAAATTTTTCCATTTTTTGTCTATTGTTTTAAACTAAAGGACATGATATCAGAGATTTGTTGGCCATCACAGATTTGCTGTGCTCTGCAACCTGTAAGCAGGTCCTTTCATTATATTCTCCATTAGAATCGCTACGTCAGCCTTCAAAGGGGTTTTAGCCAACTCCATCTGTCTAAACTGAAATCATGGTGGGACTAAATCCAGGCACAGTCAGAAGAGGGCATGGTGAAGAAGAGGCAGCAATACAACTGCTTTCAGGAGATCAGGAGTCAGGTCATCACATCACACTGCACGGTGACATTTCTAGAGGGGGAAAAGGCAAGAGATTGGACAACCTTTAATTACTGCCCTGTTTATGGTTTCAGCATGGATAAGTGCTGAGACATATACTGGTGAAATCATTAATTTTTTTTCACTAAAAGCTGTTTTCCCCTTCTCACTTTTCTGGAGAAAGAGTCCTCATATAGATTATGTTCTGAAAAAGCATTTAAACCAGAGTCTGAATACCTGGAGTGCAAGGGCCAAGGACTTGAATTTTACTGTTACTTTGACCAGTAGTACCAGAGCATGCTCAGGCTTTTGCTCCACAGCACAGGGTCAAGGACACCCAGGATTGCTGGGAGAAAACTGTGTCAGCTGAGATACTGGGAGCACAGGGCACACTGCTTGCTGGGATCTGTCCCTTCTAAGTCCTGCCCTCTGAAGCTTTCAAAGCACAGTGCTGTTTTCTACGAAATCCTTCTTCATAACACACATCATGATTATGAGAGATTCTCTGCAAACTCTGCATGCATTAAGTGCAAGATAAAAGTGGTGTAAAAGCTCTCTGCTGTATCTGCTGTTACTTTAGGACTGTATGCTACATTAAGGCTTTCTGATGGAGCACAAAGATCTTTCCTCTTTACCTTCTGAATAATGAAAAACAAAAAGATATCTGCTTTTAAGATAAACCACCCAGTGGAGGTTTCCTGTGTTTGGTGAGCTGAAAAATAGAAACTATGGCCCAAGCCACCAGCTATGGATTATCTCACTGAAAAATCATAGAATAGCAACAAACTATTAATTATCTTTCCTTACTATAAACTACTGAAATCACTCTGTAAATGTTTTTCTTTTATAATGATAAACATTTCTGTCACATAGTTTGTATAATTAATCACTTTTCAATTTAAGGGACCATCTCATTTTCACTGGGAAACAGTTTATAAAAATACTCTATAGTGAAAGATTGTTAATAAATTTTTCAAAGTACACTCCATTTTTTTTAGTTAAACAGTCACTCAGTATTTGTGGTATGTTTGCACTGACATTCAGACTATGTCGAATTATGCAGCTAAACTCTTTCCACAGAGGAACTGGCATTAAAAAACATGGACTTGGAAGCTGTTCAATGATTCTCAATTTAGCCTCTCTAAAAGAAATTTTAACTTGCAATGAAATGTTATTGGAGGCAGCTTAATGGGATGAAAACTGGGAAAGAGATAATTAAGAGTGTCTGGTTATGTTCATTCCCCAAACTAATAATACTAACCTTAAACAACATGGTTCTCTCTTCACATTTCTTGTGCTCACATCTCAGAAGGCAACAATATATGGTAAATGAATTTATCATATACACTCAGCTTCCTCGGCAGCCCTGTAACTGCTCTCCCATGAGAGTCTTCCAAGATTGTTGGGAACCAGCACACCCAATGTCTTTTCAGCTATGAATCTGCAATAAAACAATCCTTTCCTTCAATGTAATAGTAGGATATATTTTTAAGGTCTGTGACTGAGCAGGGCTCCTTCCATCTCAAAAGCATCTTTCATATTGCTAACAGTATGAAACTATCAACTATGTCAACAATCTTGTGACACTGAAGGACTTAACTGAAGCAAGAAATTAATTACAATTCTGCATTTGTATTTCCAAGATTTCTGTGCTATGTTTTCAAATTACCCAGGATATCACTTTTGTAAAAGATAGGTTGTGTTTGGCTTTTAATTGACATTCTTTGTGCGCTGACATACTATTGCAAGCAACCTAAACTTTTGAACTCAATTCTTCAAAAGAGTTCATGTATTTCTTACCAAAAAATGATATTTTTCTGGACTGAATTTTTAAATATGTAAAATTAGGATGCAATTTTTTTTCCTTCAAAAATATTTATAAGTAAGCAAAGTTAAGCAAAGTTGGCTCTCAGCTGTTCAAAGATGTCTTCCCTGTAGGTTTCCTGTTACTCTCCTTTTCCCACAATGGTTTCAAATTTCCTACATGTTACATTCACAGAATTTCCAGAAATTTATCTATCATGGGAAGCTGACACTACTTGTGCAGATAAAAACAAGCCATGAAGCAATGAAACTGTATTTCCATGTTACAACAGCTGTGAGGGACACAGAGTAATTGAGACAAAACAAAAGCTTTGCTTGCAGAATATCAGTATATAATAACTTCATATTTTATGCTAAAGTCAAAGTTGAGTGTCATGGCACTCAAATTCCCAATTTGTTACCATTGTAGTTCCCAAATTGTTCTGTTTGTTTTTAAACAAGTATTTTGATACTTGATTTCCCATCTCAGTATGAAAGAAAAAGATTTCTAAATGTTTGTAGGCATTTGAATAGAAATGCATACACCTACTTGACATACAACACGATATTGTTTCTTAAGTTCAGAATGGAATTCTTTCTACTGTATTTGCACAATATATCCAGTCTCTTTTTCTGAGTTGCATCTCACTCATGGCCTCATATTGGCTCAGTTCCAATAATACAAACACAAAGACCATTTTTTTCTGGAGATTTGCCCAGAACAATTTAACACTGCACATGTAAAAATTGAAGTAGCACCTGTGCCACTACAAACCTCATCAACAGAATTAGACACACACCTCAAAACCGTAGCCAAAATGTAATTGATTGAATTACATTTAAGTTGGTGGATGCTGTGAAAATGTATAACCTCATTTTTCTTTTCTCCTGTGACACTGAGTACCAGAAGAATGCACATAGAGGCAAGAGAGTTGTTTCCATCATGTGTGACAGTATAATGAACAATTTTAAGTGCAGGAACAATTATAACTCCTTCATTCCCTGAAGACTGTTGTTTTGCAATGCATGGTCTTGTATAATTGTTTGCACACCTTAGAGAGACTGCAAGGGCAAAAGAAAAAGGGGGAAAACTAAATGGAAAAAAATAAACAAAAAACCTTATAATAAATAATATCAATTCTTGTGTCATGTTTCATGTGAGATTTAGCCACGATGTGATGTTATTAATTTCCAGACAGACAGTCAAGACATGTTCAGACAGCAATGTGTTCGAGAACGTGCTAGCGGAATTGTTTAAAAATTTGATTCAATCCTTTTTTTTGTTATTGTTGTTGTGTGATGTTTACTCCAGAGATTTTTGCATGGGATTCAAAACTTTGCACTTACTTAATTTATAACTAACTCACAAATTCTCCAGCAGTTTGCAAAGCTTTGGTGGAGAAACACTTAAGAGTGATGATCTATTCATTGTAAGTATACATGGGTAAGGCATAATAATAGTGAGGTTATGCTTGTTCTCAGCTCACAATAGTGAGAGTTCAAGGATTGCCAGGTGAAGGATTCCTAATCATTTCACCCATGTTGCCCCCATATAAATGAGAATACTGAAAAGCTACAGAATGGGAGGCCATGCTGGAAACTGTCAGTTCTACCTTCTCAAAGCTTTCATTACCCATGTCATGTGTGACGACATAACAAAAAATTCTTTGATCTTGTGAGAAGACAAAAAAACTAAATTGAATGTGAATTGTAGTATGAGAGACCTCACATGGCTTTTTTAAATGCAAAGAGTTCCTGGGATCTCTTATTCATTTTATCCATTGTCAAGAAAGGCCCACCTCTATCTTGGAAGCCACCTTTTCTAGCATAAATGGTGAGATACCACCTCAGACAAACTGGGTAGGTTTTCAAAGGGATGTGCAGGAGGTTCACTAACAAGTGCCTCTATTTGTCAAAGGGTAGTTAATAAACACACTGCTTTGAAAATTTACCTCTGCATGTCCACTCTTCTTTGAGCTGCACAATGGCAGCAGGCAGTTTTCTAAAGAAGCTCCACCCAGTCAGCCTTTCCAGCTGGGAGGGCAGGGGGACATCTGTCTCCAGAGCCAGTGTCAATCATATTCTAACAATCAGTGCTTCTTCTTGGCTGAATTTATTATTTGCACCAAGTGATATGTTTCTCTCAGCTAGTCTTCTAAACTCTCTCTTCCAAGGTTACTGATAATGAGATGTAAAAGTCTGTCTCTTGCATGTTTTTTTTCCTAAAAGGATTTTTGTCTTTGAGACACCGACCCCATTCTTTACAGATGAAATCCTAGATTCTTTTCTGATGTATCATCACTGCTTTTACCCCATATCTCTGCCTGATTTGTCTCTTGCTCTAATACTATTTCACTCTAATTGTGTTTTCTCTCCTTTTGCAGTAAGACTCTTGTTCAAGAGAAGGGTCTGATGTATATTGCACACTCTCCCAAGCAGAGAATTTTCATTCTGCAATTTCTGAAATGCCATATATACCTAACAGCAAAATAAGAAATTATTATATATAAAATATGATAAAATCCAATTGTCATGTACTTGTCTGTATTGATGAGTCATTATACTTATTTAATTTACCCATTCAAAAATTTTATTAAGGATATTTTATTCTGTGATGTTTGTATTATTGTGCAGCTGAAACAGTATCTTACTTTCATATTTCAGATATAATTTGCCATATTATGTCTCTCTCCATTCTAGCATGAAATCATCAGAAACACTTAAAAACAGAAGGTATGAGTTCTTCAGGGGCCCTTCAAACAGAAATAGAACTTTTTCCTTGCAAAGAGGCTAACTGGGAATTTGACATGTGAATTAGCAAAGAGGCTGATGTCAGCTTCCATATTAACTTCTTTGCAAAGGTAAGATGCTAATTTCCATTTTAGATGCTCCCAAACTTATCTCCATATGTTGAATTTGCAAGACCCACAGCTGGTTTTGCTTGGCTCTGTCTCACAAGAGCTTCTGACAAGCAAGATATTGAGTGCAAGAAGGAAAAATTGCATGCAACATATGCCTTCATGAATAGCAGCAGCTCGTTATGTGGCACTCATGTTTGTGTTTACTGATGTTTGAAGAGTGATTTGTGAATGTATTCACACCATCCTAGAGCCTTTTTTCATCACACTTATTATTACATTGTAGTAATGTGCGGTCTTGATCTTTAAACTGCTTTCATAGCAGTATTCCCTCTCGTGTCTGTGTGCAGATATGTCAGTCTCCAGCCCTCTATGTAGGAAAAGACTGATAATGAATATCTGAATAATCTGCATAGCTGGACAAGCAGCCAGCATGAGAATCTTTACAGGATGTTAGTGATTCAGAGGCAAATAGTAATTTAGATTCCTGGTAGAAATAGATATGTACACTCATATTTGATTTGAAATTTTGCATGAGCACTTATCTGATTTGGCTTCCTCTCTTCTGTACCTCTGTGTAGAAATCACTACAAAATGCTGGATGGCAAATACAGCAACTAAGCCCAAATACATTGTATTCCCTTGACCTGAATGAAATATCCATTGAAAAAAATAGCAAAATCAAAGACTTGCACAAGCAGCAAGTTCTTACTGATATTTTGTTCCATATATACTTTTCTTAATTTTTTTTCCAATTCTACCCAATTATCACATCTCTTACCATGTTAAATATTCCCTTTCCACTTTTAATGTTAAGACAGGATTTTGTGAAGCTACTATGTCTTTCACTGCTGGTCATTTAGCCCAGCAGTAGATATTTCAGCTCAGCCTATGCATTATTCCAACTCTGTGTGGGCATTTTCTTTTTATTCTGATTTTCCAATACAACAAGGATTGCTTTTGACACAGATAAAAATCAACAAAATATCTCAAATAAATTTATATTTTAGTATTCTTGTTCCAAAGGAATCTATTTTAATGCTGCTATGTTAATTTCAATAGTGCCACGTTACTTTATCAGCTGGTGAGTGAGCAGATTTGAGCTCAGGATATGCTCAGGAAATCACATACATCCTCAGCAGCCTTAGATAAGGGCATGTTTATGTTAGCACTGCACTGCTTTTAGTATTTGAAAAGTGTGGCCATGGATATTTCAAGATAGTTTGAAAACAGTCTCCTCTAGAAAAGATTTAGGGTAAAATGAGGCCATGCTGAAAATCAAGGAAGTTGTAATTATTATTTGGATTTTTACCCCTGAGCTTTTTTCTCTGAACAAGGCTGGATGATTATGCCAAATTAATGCTGTGGATGTGTGCAGCAGGTGAAGTATTGTCAGTAAAAGCCTTAATACTTAGTGGATATTTATTAGATATCTGCTAGACTGCTTTTAAGGGACAAATTGAAACAGGACTGAAATAGTTAACTATTTAGTTAAAATACTCCAAAGTCAGAGATTTCCCATAAAACTATCTTAAGAGGTGGATTTAGGAGTGTCGTGTGTAAAGCAGTAACTTAGCAGAAAAAACAATGACAAGAGACCATCCTTGCTAAGGCTACCCTTTATCTTTAGCTGTTCACTCCAAGAACCCTTGCAAATATTTCATTAAAAATAACATAAAACCTTAGTGTCATCCTTGTAATACAATCATTATTGGTACTATTAATTTGAATAAATACACATTACAGCATAGCGCATGGATTTTTTTTTTTACAAGCAGCTGCAAAACTGTGGATTGTGTGAGAGAAGCCAGTACAAAGCTGTTCTGTTTTGCCTTTCCTCCTGCACTATACTTCTACTTTCTGAAGCAGTAACTAGCTGCCTGCACACACATATTCCCAAACAAGACCCGCATTTGCTTTTGTTTTGAATAAAAATGCACTCAGAGTTACTTTTATAGCTTTTTCAAGTTGGATCTCACTGAGTTTTAACAGTTTTCTGTTTATTTTCTCATCTCTCTCACAAAGGATTACTCGTTTAAATCATCATTGACATTAATGCTTGGCAGCATAAGCCTTAAACCAAGAGGATTTTTAATACCATTGTCACCTGGACCCATTGCAGAAACCATAGACTGATCATGTAACTTCATATTAAGGCTTTTTAATTTTTTTAAGACAGCCACAAGATTAGTCTTTCAGAAACTCACTCTTACATGAGAGTGCCAATAGCATTGTGATGCAAGTGAACCATCCATCAGTCATCCCATGCAATTGTGTGTGAATGTTGATCTTCTTTTCCACAAGAGTCCTTCCCCCTGAGATCACAGTCTAGGACAAGAGTGTCACCATTATCCAGCTATGTAAGCTCATCCTTAAATACATCAGCCATTTTCCCTATTTCTGAACTAGTTGAAGCAAATGGGGAGGAGGGACTTTATTTAACTGCCAGTTGTGCCGAGAGTACAGACTGCACCTCTGGGAATACGGATACAACACAGAAGGTCTGGTGTTCTCATGTTAATATTAATACACTGGATCCTGTTCCAGCTGACTTATTTTAATAATGGAATTTGAGCTTAGGGAATAGACCTAACTTGTAGAGTTTTATATTCAAACAGGAAGAAATTCACATAACTGTATTTCTTGCACAACTGTCTACATCCCAGAAAGCAGCTGGATTCTCCTGATTTCACTACTTAAGGGTAGAAGTGAGCTACAGAGAGGGATTTCAGGGGCACTATAGAACTCCCTTGGAACTGAGCAGTTCAGGTTTGCATTCCACCTCTTGGGCACAAGTTTACAGAAATGGGACACAGATTTGGCCTCTGAGTAAGGAAACTGTATATGACCACAGAGTCCTGAACAGAGAGTATTTCTGGTCACAGCTCTTAGTTTAAGGATTTATGGGTGCATATATTATGTCTCAGCATCTGTTCTGCATCACAACTTCTGACATGGAGAAAGAATCTCCCACAGTGATTTCAGCAAAGACAACACTGCATTCATAGACAGCACAGCAGACAAAATTTTGGCCCTGAAAACAAAGTATTTGGTTCATTGGTTGATTGGTTGGATTTTCTGTATATAGTCAAGCTTCCTGCTTTAAAATTCTGCAAATGTATTAGACATTAATAACTAAATTTGGGTCACTGAATGGTTTTATCATCTGTACAAATGCTATCAAAGCAAAACAATTTGCATTAAAAAAGTACAATATAATTTTGTCTTTATCTCTACACCAGTTTGGCATTATTCTTTGTCAGAAGCCTGGTAAGTAGTCTTCCCCATGTAAGCAGGGTATGGTGTGGAACAAACATAGAAACTTATTTCAAACTGAAGAATTTTCTTTTGAAGAAGTTTAATGGAAATACATCACTCAAACTTTACATTATATTCTTCTTGTTCTTTCAAAACAAATGTAATTACTTTAGTTGATTGAGCAAGTCTTCAAAGGTTTTGAATCAAACGTCCAATGTTTGGTTTCACAGTTACATCATATCAGCACTCACAAGCTTGTGGCAGTGACATATTTGGTTTTACACCTGTCTTTTAAAATTAAAAGATACTCATCTGGTGTTATTATTGCTTAGGTACTATCATTCTCTCTGGCTTCTTCCATGACCATTATCACTTTCATATTTGAGTACCTAATTAATAAGATTAATTCAGGCAATGGGATAAGTCAAATGTTCTGTGGAAATGGTAATAGAAAGGAGGTTTCTTTACTTAATTTCACTCTGCTGAGGAAACAAAAAATTAAATACTAAAAGAGAGAAATTAAAAGAATATCTTTAATGGAACCAGAGAGAAACAACTTGAAGCAGATATGATCTCTAGAAAGAGACTATAAGAAAAATATAATGAAACAAGAGCCAAAATTTAAACTCCTACAAACAGACCAAAACTATGTGGAGTAACATCAATGGCACTTCACCAAAGGACATGCTGATAAACAAAAGTCTAACCAACACCTCTTTCAAAAAGTGCAATCTGACCCACTACAAACTGGGATATTAAAGTCAGAATTCAATCAGAACACTATAAATTCTCCAAATGTTGCTGTGATGGGTCAATTTGGCTCTTGCTTGAAGGCAGAATCTTGAACTGACGTACTGTACTACTTGTATGTTGTAATTTGGCAGGAATGGGTATCAAGCAGCATTCACAGGAACACAGACTAATTCACTCTCAAATGATTTCACCATATATTGCATGTTTTAAGGCAATGAGAGCAAAAGTGTTGTATACAATAACAAATTTAATTCTCACAGGAAAAAATACGCAAGAAAATAGCTGGCTGTCAGTAGCTTTGAAATTGTACATTTGAAAGGTGCTAAAGATATTAATGAATGCACAGAAGGGTTTGAGTTTAATGGAAACAAACACAATTTCTAGGGTAATTATAGAGATATCTATTTCTGCTGAAGCACTACCCCTCATTTACTTCATCCTCTTCCAAAATTTACAAAATTGGCAATGAGAATTATGGAAAAATATCTCAAGAATGGCTGAGTGCAGTCAGCCCGCTCCTGCAGTCAGAATGAGCAAGAGTATTAAGAAGGAGCACTTTGAGAAAATTCATATAATTATTCTACTGTAAACTTTTACACAGACTACTTCTGAGTGGAGATGAGTTATGCACCCAGGTTAAATTGCTCAAATACATTTAGCAATAAATAGGCATTAATGCATCATCTAGCAAAGTGTGTCCAACTCCTATTTATCTGACAATTAAATTCCTTTCCTTTCTGATAGCTTTTACCTTGATAAAATGTCCTGTATGTAGCAGTAAAAATGCTGCAAAGATCAAATATTCCAGACCTTGTGCAGTTTTCTGAAAACAATCTTCTGTTTTGCAGAGACCTAGGTGCCACACACACAATGCCTGTGTCTCTGCAAGCTGATTTCTCCACACATGTGGTGTTTGAATTTTAGCATAAAGTGTCTGTTGTGTGATCTCTCCTTTAATAAGGAAATTGCAAAAAAAATAAGGCACCTTCAGTCTTTTTAGTCTAAGTTGAAGCAGTTTGAAATTCTGAATGTGCTTGGTGTGAAGTGTGCTGCCACTGAACTCATTTAAAGTGCTCATGAGGAAGATGTGGTCTGTGTGGGTAATAACCTTCACAGGAAGAAAAGAGTATAGGAATGGAGAGGGATGAGCTGCACCCAGCTTCCAGCACTTCTGATCTCACCAATACTATTTTATTAGCTGCAAATACAGATCCACAAGTCTTCCTGCCTTTTGGGATATGTCATCAAGTACACTAAGGATCTTCAGTATCACAGTTTGAACGGGAACACTAACGACAGAAAGACTTTCAAGACACACACTTCAGTCCTCCATGCAGTGTTTTTTCCAGCCCCTTGGAAAACTGTAAATTGGAACTAACCACTGGAAATGTCCAATGCAAATATTTAAGTTGATTATTCTTATTGTACTTGTGCATTAGTTGAAAAGCCCAAGAGTCTGCCAGGCAAACAATCCTGAGGAGTTCCTACAGAACAAGACAGTCCAGGCAAAGCAGTGAAAATACAAACAGGGTCTCTCTTAACAATTAATGTAAGAATAGAAAAAATGTGAGCATTCCACTAGATACAAAACAGTGCAAGAGGAAGTCCTTGTCTGTTGAAAAGCAAATTTTTTTTCTGAAAAACTATTGATTCCATTTAGACACTTGTTAAAAAACTAGTCAAAAGTCTATTTTTCCTATATTAGTCATAGATATGCTTACTCCCCCAGAATGATTTTGTCTTAGGTAAGTGGTACATTTTTAATAGGATTTGTATTTTTGTACTGTAACACTTAGACAAAAAAAAAAAAAAAAAAAAAAAAAAAAAAAAAAAAAAAAAAAAAAGGGGGGGGGTGGTTATAGTTTTGGGGCTTTTTAGCTTTGATTGTATACAATATGAGGCAGTTCTGTGGAATGCTCATTCATGCTCCACCGAGAACAGTTGGCTCAGACTCTGGTACTCTAGAGAATATTTTCTTAAATTATTTTATTGTTTTAAATGTGATTACTGAGGAATATCTTCTTCAGCATAAAAAAACCTAGATTAAATCAAACTAAACTATTTCAAAAAACAGTGACAGGCAAATAACTCCTGTGAGTATTCTTTCACCAATGGTGAAAGTAAAGTCAAGTGGCATATTCAAATATTACTGCACATCAAGAATTCTGCTTAGTTTAACAATTCAACATTCTGAATCAGTTAATTATTGTTGCTGACATACATATTAGAAATGCAAAAAATTGTGTAAAATTTTGTAAATTGTGTAAATTGTGTAAGTAGAAATAAATCAAATGGAGACTGGAACAAATGTCATTGAGAAGAAATGAACCAAAAATTCTGAAATAAATTTTTCTATGCAGATTTCAAAAATCAAAAATGATAATACATGTTTAGGAGATAGAATATATATGGATGAAAATTCTTCTAAATTATATTTAAAAAAAAAATCTTCCAGAGAGAAAGTATATTATGTTTATGGGGTTTTGCACACAGATATATATATGTCCACATGTATGTGTACCTGTGTGTGTATATACACATTGTTGCGTGTGTACACACATATGTTGTGCAAATGTATGAAGATGAAATGTGTGTATTACTTTGCAGTGTCAAATAATAGCAAAAATATCACTGCAGCAGAGCATACAAAGACACCCTTGTCACTGGAGTCTGTTCACATCTCATGTGTCCTCCCAGAAATGAACGTAACGTCTGCAGCACAGGACAGATCATTTCCCTTCTTCCTTCCCTCTGAATGTGCCATCTGACCTAAGCTCTACTCAAAACAACCCAACACATGTTGCTATAGTTTCTTAGTTATAAAGCTTGAGCACTTCTCCCTCTCTTTTCATCACAAGGTCCAGCAACAATCTCTTCCTTCTTCATGTATCCAAAATCCCTCCGTGATAGTTTCCATTCCATTCTCCACTGATATTACAGATTCATTGACTATTTTTCTTTTTTGCACTCTGAAAAATAATCTTCCTGCAGAAACTGAGTGCCTTTGAATACTCTCCACACTCTAATTTTGTCCTTAATATAATTTTCTTCTTCTTTCTCCTCCATCTGTAGCCATGTCCTAATTTTAGGCTATTGAACTTAGTCCATCAAATCTACTTCTACAAAGAAACATTCCTCTCCCACATAATTATCTTTCCATCATCTCTTTCAACTAGAGTGGTCCAGAGCTATGTTTTCATTTGGGCCCTGTGTATTTTGATTTCTGCATGTAGTTACTGAGGGTTTTTTTCCCTAACAAACGGGTATTTATTTTATGATGATTACCTGATGATGGGATAAATGGTTTTTCCCGCTTAGCTAGCACCAGAAATTAGACATTTAGCTTCTTGTGCTCCAAACGTACAAAGATCTGTGGAAATTAGAGGAAGCTCATTCAAGAACTGGAATGAAAGTTAGAGGAGGAATATTTGAGCCAAATGTGTGAGAAAAATGTCTCTCAAACTTCCTGCCAGAAAATTGGTGCCAGAGAATGAGAATATGACCATGGAAGAGAAAGACTATTCATTTATTTCTAATTTGTGTGTCCTATTTTGTGACTTTGGCATAAGATATTTGCCATTACCTCTGAGGTATCTATCTTGCTGCATGACACTGAGATTCACTTCCTCTATGCCTTCCCTTCAGTCTGAAAGGCTGGAATTTTTCCTGAGATCCAAAACAGTACCTTTGCCCTTTGAGGCACCTGAACAGATTAGGTGGATTTTTTAAATAAGCATCCTGAATCTACATGTTTAAATTGTCATTTAGGCACCTGAGGTTGATGCTGGAGTAAACCCATTTAGCAAATTCCACACGCCCAAATTTACATCATTTCCGAAATGCAATGTAGGTAAGACCTTCCACCCACCTTATCACTCCCTGCCAAGCTGCGCCTGCTCTCTTGTGTGCACCCAAATCCATGCTCCAGGGATGCATGGACAGTGGGCAATAAAACTCACAGTCAGAGTTAATGATGGCCAAATATGCCCCAACAAGTCCTCAGAGAATTGTTAAGAGTGTGAGCGAATTTACAGGCAAAGGTAAAAATGTCTCGGTGAATCTACTTTAATGTTGCCAAACTATTTTATTTGAAACTTAACATATTGCAGGCAATTTACAGACTACAGTCTTAGTAAGATAAAATATCCATATTGAAACAGCTAAGAAATCCCTTATTTTCTAAACTTTCTCATGTAATCTGTAAAATGTAAATCTTTTCAAAAGCAAATTTGGAAGTAGAATAGTATGTATGAGTAAAAGTAACTTCAAGTTATCAGATATTAGTTTATATTCCAACATCACTTCCCAGCTGTGAAACTCTTTAAAAGTTGTGAAAATTTTAGCCTAATGCAGTAACAGTAAATTAGATTGTCCTAGATGATATTTCCTGTGTTCTTATTATTGTATGTGTGTGGGCCTAAAGATAATTTGCATAGTACAGTCTGTATTACAGCAAGATGGGGCAAGCACAATCTGTTTACTTTAGTTTAACAATTGCTCATTCTGTAGCCAAAGAATAAGGTGGGGCTGGTTCCTTCAGGTTTTCTTTGCTTAGCCTTTTTCTTTGAATCACTGTTGCATCTCACATTTGAGGTATGGAAAGTGGCATTATAAAGCTGAAGGTAATTTCTTCGAGGGGTCTCTGTTTCACTCTTACTGCTTCTCAACAGGATTTCTTGGCTGAAGAATGCGCCCCACTAACAGAAGACTTCTAATTCCAGATTTAACAATTCATGGTGAGAGCCCTGCCAGATCAGGTCTGCATGTAAGGGCATCAGTGGTTGGGTAAATAAAACAGATGAAGGGCATTCTCTCATCTGATGATTCTCTCATCCAAAAGAGGATGGTATTGCTCACATTTGTGCAGGTAAAGACTTTTCTCTCACCTTCACCTACACTGTGTGCTGCAAACAGAATATGGCTTGCACTATGCCCTGAACTGCACTCCAGTGCATCTGAGAAAGTCTTAGCAAAGTTTTGTGCCAGGCAGAACACTAACAATTAATGAGTGAACAAAGTGGGGGACTGCTTGACAGTGTACTCTAGCCTTCAGTTTAATATTTTAGATGTACCTCTGACAATAGGAGAGAGGGTCTGAAGGAGTGGAGTATTTTGTGTGTTCCTTTTTTTCCATCGTAGATTGAAATTAATTAAACCAGAGTGAGACTAGGGGTTCCAAGCAGAATTTGTAATTGTTTATATCAACATCTTCAAAAGCAGAAGTTCACTTGGAACATCACCATCTTTCCACGCCTTTCTTGAGGTACTTCATTCTTTATTTGCACAAATGGGGTGAATATGCATTCCTGAAGCACTTTTTGGATGCTTAAAATGACTCTCAATGTTAGAAAGCATTCCACATTAAAAGTGTTAGAATTTAACTGCATACCAAATACATATTCCCTCAAGAACTTTATAGATTTGTTTTAATTGGCCTGCTGTTTGATTAAGTTAGTTGAGTTTGCCTGTGTAAGTTTATAGCTTTCTAATGAAACCCTTATTTGGGTTTCTTTTAAGTGGAGAAGTGTCCTACAGCCTACACCATGTGTAATGTGGTCATAACTATTTTAAAAGGTAAATCTCAGTGGACCTCAGAACAGCTTAGTCTACCTAAATGGTGTCATTACTTCATGACCTTAATGAATGACTGTTTAACCTTCTTTAGTGGTCACAAAAAAGACAAAGTCAGAGTCCAACAGTGTCAGATGACAGGATGTCCTGAGTTGAGAAATTAATGAGAATTTCTGCCTTTGGATCTACAAACTTATCTATCCTCTTGCTGTGGAGCAGTCATGCAGCATGAAAAGCCACTATTTTAAATGTCTCTAGTATTTTAGAACTGAAAGCATAAAATGCTCCCAATGTATAACATACTGTCATCTCTGCTTACGTTTACAAAATCAAAATCATTTCAGATGTATGCAGGACACAATTTTTTAATAATTTTTTTTTCACTCCTTGATATGGCAAATACCAATCTGATGCTGCTACATTCAGTAGTTTTATACTCTAAGAGTGTTTTTGATTAAAGCAGCACTTTCAGGTTTATTTAGACAGCCCTTGTTCCTTTTTAAAAACAATTGATGTCCAGAAATCCTGGCACTGGTTCTGTTAAATGAACTCTGAATGCCCACACTCTCTCCCTCATGTCTTTTATGCTCTGGACTGGGTTAAGACATTTCAGAGTAACTGAGAAAGGGACACTTAGCAGCAAAGTTGAGCAGCTCTTTGTCATGATATGTCATGTCCTGTTTGCTTAAAGACTCTATGGTCACAGACACAAGACCCTTATGAAATCTACTGGAGTTTAGTAATAATTCACATTGTGACAGCAATTATTCTAGTTTCAAAATAACATCATCTATACATTTAATAGAAAGGAAGATATAGAGATACAACTGTATTTTTGGTTTCTTTGACATAGATTTCAAAGAGAAAGGTAGACACTCTGAATATCTCAGAGCTGGGGTGATGAATTTAGGGTTATTTCAAGAGGACTAAAATTGGCCCCACCCATGAATACTGTGCTTTAGGCCCACACATGCTGAGGATGGGCATGTTAGATTTCCTCTGGACTACTAAAGCCAAAAGACAGCAGGCACTCAGATGTATTTCAAACCAAGCTTGAGGCTCTCAAGAAAATATGGTCTGAGATCACCTGAGAGGACAAGACCCCTCCAGCATATGAAGAGATGTTTTATTATGCTTCAGCGGTGGGATTTCAGTATAACCAGTGCCTGGGTGGCATTGCAGAGACCTCTGTCCAGGCTGTGCTGCATATCCACTTTCTGAGACCCAAGTTGATTAATGATATCTGACATTGCGAATCTGAAAGTTAATGCACTCAGAGTTATTATTATTATATGTCAAAAACAATTAAAAATTAAGAAAGCTGTATTCTGGTTCAGTTAAAACAAACAAGTGTCCAAATGCTGTGTCTGTTAACTCAAGAAATATCTGTTGAACTTGAGATAATCTCTCTTGGAAGCAGTCTTACTGTCTTTTGTGTAAGGAAATTTCCATTGGCGCCTGAGTCAGAAAAAAATTGGTCAGAAAGATATAAAATATCTGAAAGAAAATTGTTACCATTTAAAAATGTGTTTCGTTCTTCCGTACAGGACAAAGAATAAGCAGATGGCATAATAAGATGAGAACAAGGGGAAAATTACAGATCAAAATATCTAATTTTCTGTGTTAAATGGAGCAAATTACTTCAGGAGGTAATAAACAGAAAATTAAAAAGATGAGAGAGAACAGTTACTTGGCTTTTCCTTATCAGCATGCACGGTAGTGGAGATAAATGCTTACGTTATCTATTGTTCTGGTCTGGCTTCCTTTTTGACTGTCCTGGAAAACTCTTACTAAAACATTGACAATTGATGGAAGTTCAAAGAACAAGCAACTTGATTTTTTGTTTGAGAAATAAAAATCAGAAACCATTTAAAAATAATATTAATTTAACTTCCTCCTTGAATCTTTAGGTCATGTTGTGCATGTCTTTGCAAAGCAAACACTGAAGAAGGCAGCAGTCAGACACTCCCTGTAAAAGTCCTAAAAATCCTTACTTTCAGATACAAATGTGCTCATTTACTGTAGAATTCAGGGGTTTGCAGACACAAGTACGTGTGTCACATCACCACCCATCACCACCTCCAGGAACATGTTTTATAAATCCAGTGAGGTCTCTGTTCAAAATTTAGTTGAAAAACTATTACACTGAAGAGTGAGAGTCATATTGGTAATGCAGACAGTTGTGCTACTTCTGATCCCAGTTGTGCTAGAGCTGTTCATTAATTTTATCTGTACAGACAAGAAGAATATATGAAAGCCTTGACCAGGGATTAGTTTAAAAGTCTTCCAACTATATCAAAGCTATGTTGTGTGAGTTGATCATATTTCTGAAGTTCTGTCTCAATTCCATACCTAGATGAGTTTTAAAAAGCTGCTTAGATCATCAAAATGAAAAAGAGTTAAAAATTGACACCATGTCATAAATTCTTTATCTTTTAATCATTATATTAAAAAGTTCTTTAATATCTTGGGGGGGAAAAATCAGGTTCAAAACTGTTACATATCTCAGAAAAAAACAATGTGTGCAGTCATTTTCCAGTTTGCTTAAAAACAGGAAATTAAATGCTGGGGGTTTTTACATTATTTACATGAAGAGCTCAGGAACATTTGTCATCATTTTATAGGAAAGGAATTGTGTGTGTTCAAGTCTTAAAGGTAAATGGAAAGATTGTTTAAATTGTGTTCTTGACTCTACCTGAGACCTGGATTAATAAAATAAGTAAAGCAACCTGAATTTCCTGGTCTGACTAATAATCACTCACTTACAAATTCTTCTCTGGGTACAGTTTCCTCCTGCACTTTGACTGACAATGCTGATGCTCTCTTTAAGAGTAATACTTCTTCTTTACATTTCTACCAACACGCTTAACAAGGGCAAAAGGTGAGCAGCCTGAGGAATTAAAAGCAGAAATGAAGCACACTTTTCCAACAGAAAAAATTGCTTAATTAACTTATTTGGAGAAATTATGAGATCTCAAACTTTGATTGAATTCCTATCAGAATGCACATTTTAGTTTAGTAGAGATGAAGAGGGAATTTGAATTCATGCAGTGTGTGAGAATAACTGGTTCATTCTTAAAGTTATGTGTACCTAAAAATCTGTATGTGAGAGAGATTCTGAGAGACTACCATTACACAGAGTGCAAATATTCCTGTCATTTCAATATATGCATGAAGGCTGTCCAGTGGAGTCATACACCGTGCAGGACATCCCTCTCAACATTAAGTACAGTTTCTACCACTGTGCCCCAGCAGTGGGAATGCAGATGATGCAATGACTCATTGACAAAGCAAAGAGCAAGTCAGTGCGACAGTGTCTGCTACTGATGGCAAAAGGCAAGAATAAAGAACATTGTATATTCTGAAATTATATTCATATTGATTGTACTGGTTTTGTCTCAAATAATGCTCCATTAATCTGGGGGTGAGGGTTCTAAAAGAACACTCGAAACTTTTGCCTTATGTATCTTTCTTATGTCTAAGATCATATGGAAGTATTCTGAATATCTCCTCTGTGATTTATGCTTTCATACTGTTTTTCACTAGGACTGAAAGTTAAAAGATGCTTTCATCCAGTGACTATACTAGAGCTCAGCAAGTGCTGATGCCGGCCCGTGGTGGTATCAGCTTTTATCATCCCTATGTCTACCAATAATTAGGAATTAAATCTTGGATCCACTCTCTGTAGTTAATCCTTTTTTGGCATCCTATCCATAGGAGAGAATTGGATTACACAGAACTGATTGAAAATCACATCTCCCCTACATATATATAATCATTAGTTAAAATTATATGCTTTCTTACCAATGGATGTATTTACATGAGTCGAGATCCTAGAATGGGTTATGCTCTTCTAACATAGCCAATATTTCTTTACCCAGTGTCTTGGCTATGGCTGTACACTATTTCTGCCCAGTGCTGACAAATTTAGATTCTGTGTCCTTGGAATGATGGAAGAGGCTAATGTGACTCACATGGCTGGTCATAGTGAATTGCATTTAAAATATCTTGTCCTAGTTTGTTCTTTGGTTTTTTTTCTTTTCTCTTGGAGTTCTCTTTGTTAATTAAAGTTATTAGAAGATTATCCAAACCAGAATGCCTTTGCAAAAACATCACCAAAATTTGGATATTTCAGATCTACTCAGAGACAAGAACCACAAACCTATTGGTTTCTTCTCCTGTGGCCTGCCTTAAGCACAGACACAAAGTCTGGGTGATGGCAGACATGCACAGCTTTAGTGCCGCCTTACTTTGATTACTTCTAAATACAAGGATGAGTCCTGGGCAGCCCTGACAGCCAAAACTTTGAGGAGGCCAGGGCACAGTGGGGCAGATTGGGTACAATCTCCTCAGTTACACTCTGCAGGTTGTGAGTATGTTTCTCTTTACTCAGGAATACCAAGAAAGGATGCATGAAGCCGACATGTGCAGTATCTGAGTGTTTGTAGGATCTCTGTGCAGGGAAGGAACAAATTGCCTTGTTTTACTGAGCTCCAGACTAGAGACTAAAATTTCTAGCTGTCAGGAAAGCAAGAAGGAAAAATCCACCCAAACTTCCGTAATTGTTACATTTTTATGTAATAACAAGTGACATCAGTCCGTGCTAGAAGTTACTGGGAAATTTCAGATTCTAGCTACAAACCACAGTGCCATGCAACGTATGCTTCACTATATCTTTCAATTCTCATAATATAAAGAGCCACATTTTGAAAAAATCAATTTTTTTTTCTCCAGTCCTCAAAAACTTCCCTCCACAAAATATCCTCTGTTAGATTAGGTGTGGAAAAATTTATTCTCACAGCTGAGTAAGATAGATTCTCTGTGATTATTAAATCTGTAAAGTAGATTATTGTCTTGGTTGCTTCATCTGGTTCAGCTGAGATGGAGCTAAAATGTAAATGAAAAAAACAAAGTTTCTGCTATAATCTTTGCCTTGGGCTTAACCTTGTATTCCTCGAGTTCCTACTTGTCTTGTTCATTCCAGTACAAGACCTGGAACAATTTCTGGTGCATTATTTGGGATAACTATTCAAAAGTGATGAAAAATGACAGAAACTTAACAAAAGACAAAAATTAATTTTGGAGATCTCCCATTGTGATTACCTATTCCTGTTAAATAATTCAGGGAGTGATTGGGATGTTTATCTCTCTCTGCTCTGGTACTGTCAGTACTGCTATTATGGATGCTTGATTAATGGACTAAATTCCACACCCCACATACAGCCTGGCAAGAGTGGTATCCTAGTAAAGGGCTCTGTCATCAGAGTAGTCATAGATGTTGAAAAGGATATGTAAGGCTTATTAAATGCCAGGTATCTGTTTCAGTGAATACCCAAAATGTTCATGCCCAGATAATTCACTAATAAAAGAATGTGTAAGCTGTGTTGGGAAATGGGGATTAGTAAACGAGTAAGATAAATTATATGTTAGGGGATTAAAATGTGAACTTATTTGTTGTGTAATTATGCCTGTAACTGTTCTATATTAACGATTACTAGTTCTATTGTTAATAAGATGGGAGGTTATGGCTCCCATAACCGTAGCAATATGTGGATGACAGAAAGGAAAAAAAAAGGGAATAAAAATGATTTTAGTCAAAATCTTTATGAAAATATAGTCAACAAACTTCCCTAAGGTAGGCACAATAGAAAGAAGGTACTAGAAGCCCAGGAGTGTCAGCCTGGCAGCAGACAGAATTTACAGTGGGTGTTACAGGTGGGGGTATTCCATACCATGCAGTATTTTTGCAAAAACCTCTCCCTGTTTCTAGCTGCTTAAGAAGAGTTTTATCTTCCCTGGGCTGAGAATGAGTTTCACTGAATTTCTTATTATCTTTTAATTTCAGAACTTTTACATCTGGTCCTAAAGACATTCCAGGTTCAATGGAGGAAATGATGGAAAAGGGATTCCAGCAAAGAAAATCCTTCCACCATTGCAGAAGTCAAGCACTGTCACCTCTTTCAGAAAAACTGTTTTCTAAATGAAGAAATTTACAGGAACTGTGTAATAGAGGTGCAGGCAACACTTCTGTGCTCAGAGTTTGAACAGCTTCTATGGAAGAAATGTGTCAGGAAGCATCCAGCCATTTCCACAGACAGAATAATGCACACCCAAGAGATGGTCAGGAGACAGAGGTCTTTGGAGAAGAGGAGAAATGGATCTGCTCCATCTTGAGAGAGGAAGGGTAAGGGGACTAAAGGGAAATCTCTCTGTTGTCTGCAAAATACCTAATGCAAGGATATAGGTATCATAGACCACACTCATCTTTGCAGTGCACAGTGATCTGAAAACAGGCAACAAAAACAAAACTTGGAAAACAAAACATTCCAGTTAGATCACAGGAAATAATCTCCCTAAGCCATTTGTTAAAATAAAAAAAAAAAATTAAAAAATTAAAAAAAAAAAAACCTGCGCCTTTACTTTATAAAGGGTATACAGATATTTTAACGTGATTTTCTCTTTAAATGTTGAAATGTCATACTTTTTATTAAAAAAACAACAAAATATCAAAATATTTGTAAAGGGACAGAGTAAGTCTGGAAATCCAACCAAGACCTTGAGATCCATCCTTACATAAGTCAAGATATACATTCATTTATGAAAAGAATGTAATAGTGGAATATTTATAATTAAAAAGTTGTAGTATCTGAGAAAACTGATGTGATTTAGAAAAATAGTGACAAGTAAAAGGGGAAAGACAACAGCATAAAGGAGAAAATGAAGGCCTCAGTTGACGACTATTTACATTTTTGAGTTTTCCTTGGACTTAACCATTTCTACAGGAAATGTTCCACACTTCTTGATATTTCAGTGAACCAGCAAGTAAGCATTTCAGCAGTTCTAAATTGTATAGTAATGTTAAATTGTGGGTATATCTATTTCATCATCTGTGAAATTTTCTTCCTGTGTTTTATTGCCAAAAGAATTTAAATGGAATTTGGATGGAAAAGATTTTCCACTGCAGAAATTCCAGTGACATTTTTCCAAAGCAAAAATGTGTAGCCTGGTCGTTTTCTTGAAAGATAGATTCTGACCCACTAAAATAGAGTTGAAAGCATATGGCAGCACTTTCTTGCACCATGGGATGGATTATTTAAACTCCATGAGGGGAGAAGCCATGAGAGCTCTTTTCAGCAGTTTTGTTGCATCCAGGCAGTGCCTGGCTCGGGTTCCTGATTTGTTTGAGCTGTGAATCCTCCTAAAGCTTTCCATGTAGTGCAGTGAGAAGGATTTTAGGGAATAGAAGAAGGTCTTAGCACTGTTCCAGACTGAAACAGTCGTAGACTTCTGCCAACTTTCCTACATCAATGTATTTTACTAGGTTTACTTAAAGTTTTCTTTGTGTTCTTCAGCTATGATAAAATCAAGAGTGTTTATTATTTTCTATCTATAATACCCTGGCATAAATTTATAAATCCTGTGCTGTGAGTCAGTCTTCTAAGACACTGCAGGTAAGGATGAGTTCCTGAAGTGTGTTTTTAAAGGATGAATTTTTAAAAGCTAATAGATTTCATGTTCTTTTCTATTTATTGGTTCTGTTTTTCAAGACTCCGGATTTCATGCCTGCAAACTTTTCCTTAAGCTATGAGGCTGAAAATTTCTCTCTGTCTTTCTCTTTCTTTTTTTTTTAATAAGGGCAGAGGTATTTTCCTTAGCTTTAATGGTAAGGAAAATATATAATTCTGTAAAACCCGAAGGTTTTTGTATATATTTATGTATATATATAATTTAAAAAATTAGGAGTGTGTCTATATACCTTTCATATGATGCTGTACCTATTTTATATCTGTGTGGGTTTTGTCATATATATTTTAAAATTAGGAAGATCAAGGATGCTTAACACTATTACTCTTCCAGAGAAGGTACTGCATGGCATTCTTCCTAGCTTGCCTTGGAGACTGGCAGCTTTTAGAGAACATAATGTATTTGTTACACAACAGTGAGCTTTGTATAATTTGTCCTTTGTCCCAGAGAGAAAACTAGGTTAAACTTAATATTGTTTGTATGTAGATAGGTGTTAACAGAGAACCACATTTTGTAATCAGATCTTAGGCAACAGACCGTGTATTTCACTTAGTTTGGAAGCAAAAATCCTGTCACTCTAGTGGAATTACTCTTTGAGTACATTTATTTTCACTATTTGAGGGAGGAGGGTCATACTCTTCTTTCACTTCCTGAATTTGGAACACAAGGTATGGGTAATTCGAGTAGCTGGAGTAGTGGGAAAAAGACATTAATTTGTCAGTCAGTCATTCTAGACTCCTATTGCATACAATAGCAATTACTCCTGCTCTTACATGACATTGCTTAAAAATAACTGCAACTCACACCACCTGTCTTACACAATGCAATACACAGTAATGCACAGATGAGAAAAAGGAAGCTCAAAATTGAAGGAACCAGAGTTATTATTATATTGTTAATATATAAAGAGTGCTATTTAATTGATGTTCTGCACTATTCTGCTGTGGTAGATCAAATAATACTGTCATGTATCTTCCCTAATATTAGGATACTTTAAGTCACATCTCACTTACTACCAAGATTTCCAGATGCACTTAGAGAGTTGATAAAATGCCTGCATAAAATTATAATTGAAAAATTAATCTGATTCAATCACCCACTACAGGATCTGAAAATCCATAAACTGAAAGTAATGACACATAAACATTTTATAGAGGGAGAAAGCAGACAACCAGGAGGTGCTGAAATTAATGTTTGACCTGCTATATTTGGAACCTCTAAGAGCCTGAGTAAAATGAAGATAATATAAAGTCTTGCAAAGGAATAGTCTTTCCACTAACTTATGGCATGTCCCTTATCAACTGTCTCAGCACACAAAGAAATTGCAAAGTAGTTTTCATTTTAATACAAAAACAAAATCAAAACATAACAACCAAAATACCAACCAAACAGAAACAAACACACACACAAAAAAAAAAAAAAAAAAAAAAAAAAAAAAAAAAAAAAAAAAAAAGAGCCACTCTCTACTGGACAGCCAAATGAGTGGCTGTTTGATGCCTTAGCAGGCAGGGTTAACCAAGACAACCATAGAGGGCTAAAAATTACTGTCAAACATGTTATGTGTGCAGCTGAACACAACAGCAGCCAGAAGTACATTGACAAATCAGAAGATATTTGGGCAAGGCCGTAACAATCTAAATTCACCAGGATAACTCAAAATTACTCAGATGATGACTAATGACATCTTCAACATCTACAACTATTTGTAGGGTAGTAGAAAAATCATTTACAGGTAAGGAATAAATTAATGAAGCTTAAGTTCAGAAAAAGGTACTTAGACCATAAGGAATCCTGTGTTAAGGGAATGCTTATTAACATCAGTTAATGAGGTGTTTGATACCATTAGGTTGTAATAATGAGCGAAGACACAAAGTCTGAAGCACACAGAATGGCTCTGGGCCTGATACCATTTCCTGCAAAAAAGCAATGGACTGTCTTAGTCAGATATTTACTAACCCTGGTATTTAGACCGATGCCTTATGTACAATAGAAATGCATACTTTTATTGGAGGATTAATTTTTTTTTAAACAGATTACACTGTTGTTATGCATTCCCTAAATTACACTTAAAAAATACAGTCACAAACAACTGCAACTTGGTTTTGGTCTTATATTCCCTGAGTTTTGTGAATAATAAAAATACCTCCCAAAGATCATTGGATCACCTGTTTTGCTGTTGCAGCCTGTTTAGCACTTGTGAAGAAAAATGAGTCATAGAAATCACCACAAGCCACTGACTGAACCTGTATGGTATATGTAATATATTGAATGTGATAATGTTCAGAAAAACTTTGGACTACTCTCCTTTTCTACTTTCTGGTAAAGGTATCAGAATGACATGAAAACACATCCCTGACAGCCTTTGTAAAAGAAATATTGAATGACATGGAATCAGAAATATTCTTCATTCATGACCTAGTGGTTTGGGAATGAAGCTTTCACACTTAATTGTTAGAAAAAAATATATTGACATAATTTTCTTTTTTAAATAATGTTCACTGAAAAAGTCAACCTTTTAACCTAAGAACTTAAAGGATGATATATTTATAGACTCTGGCTCATGCACAACTGAGGCACAGTAATTTAAAGTGATTCTCTGAATGTTTTGAATTGACCAAACACAACTTCCAGAAGGGTGAAAGTCCACCATGGGCCTCTGTGATCCTCTTATCTATTCTCTCCTGTAAACTGACTATTGAATTATGCCTTGCCTGAAGCTGCTGAGGTGTTTCTGCAGAGGACAGAATGGCTCAGCCCTTCAGATCCCAGAGGGTCAGAAGAGGAGAAAGGGCAGAGTTTAGCTTTCTCTCAAGAGTTCCTGGGCTTTCAGATACTCACAGGGCTTCTACTCAGTTAAAGAAAATACAACCTAAGTTGTATATATGGCAAAGACAAATAAGAGCTACTAAGGAGCAGATATGCTTTTAACTCCTTCCATGGCAGGTCACTTTTGCTGGCCCTGGGTGTTGTAGGGCTGCCTGTATCATTACTGTTCCTCTGCTGCCTGGCCTCAGAGGGTCTGCTGAGAAAAGTGTCTGGCATGCATAAAACTAAAGTCCTTCCTTCAACCTGTGCCATTCCAATCCTTGTTTTGTGCCTGTAGTTGGCACATGCAGCAACTTCGCTTGTGCTTCATGCTTTTGCATATTAGCTAATTTCCCTTCAGAAAAAGGTGTATTCTTTCCATTGTCTCTTTGTAATCATCCTGAAAAGTTTATGATCTCATGTGATACTATTCCAGGGTTTTTCCCTGCCACACCAAGCAACAATATTTCAGTAGTCACCCTCTCAGGATTCTCACCAAAGTGGGAGGATTGGCGCCGCTAAACACAGTCTGTGGGAGATAGAGTGGGATGAGGTAAGGGCAGCACTAACACACACCTCCTTCACACCATGCTTGCTGAAGGGTCATTTTAGTTGGTGGGAAGAGACTTTTTTGTTCCTGTTCTTGGAAGGGGACACCTGGAAGCGTGAGGACAGCAGCCATGCTGTCACACTGGTGCACTCAGGTGGAGGACACAGCCCCAGAGCAGGACTCACAAGCTTGGGCACAGCACCCAGATAATGCAGCTGTGTGGAACCAGGAACAACACCATGGCAAACTCAGAGCGGGAGAAGAGCAAGCTCACGTGTGTGAGCCAACAGGCTGGCTGCAAAACAGTATGTAGATACATTATTTATTTTTTCTAAAGCGATGCAAAAGTCTGAATAGCATACCACTGACAATTACAAAATTGGCGGTGCATAACCATCATTGCTATTTCAGTCAGAAATTCACTTGGGAAATGTTTAGATTCCATCTTCCCTGAGTAAACTGAATTTTAATATAGTAATTTTGAATTATTATCAGCTCAAAAATCTTGAAGAAATAAGGAAAGGGAAGGGTGGCACTACACTTCCCCTGCTAGTCTCCTATAGATAAAAGGAGAAGGAAACCCAAAGATTTGTCCACCACCCTCATTCCCTATGAATAACAATCAAATGATAAAATTTGAAGAAAGCAGTTTTAGGAGACTTACTTGTACTACCTATGTAAAATTACACTCAAATCTTAATATGTTCTGATTATGGTATAGGAAAGAATTTTTAAGGAGACCTTTGATCCAGCCTATTTTATGGTGAACAAGGTTCAGTTGCTATCAGGTGGGCCCACATTTTTCCATTAGCATTTCATTATTCATTCAAACTCAGTCACAGTGATTGTTCACTGGGCATTTCCCTGGGGTCAGTATAAGTACCTCAGTGAATTGCATATGCAAATATTTGGCATAATGAAGTGCAGATTCAAAATAACAGCCACAAACCAAGAAGCCACTTTGAACAATCTGGGCAATAAAAATACAAGGATGGTCGTCTGTGATGACAGTTGTATGAACCAGATAAAATAAATGCTACAGAAAACAACACAGCTTAATATTTTATATTATTTCACTTCACACTAACCTTGTTTTCCCAGCTCTTTGTCTCCTTTGTTAGGCGTCAAAAGCATGCAAGATTTTACTGCAAGAATAACATCATTATCATTTTTTGAAAAAAATGTTTCTTGTCAGCAGACAAATAAAATTTGGCCAAGAGAAAAATGCTATAGCCAGTCCACAGAGGGATAAAATTTTCTCTAAGGTCCATTAGCTTTTTAATATGAGAAGGAGAAAAAAAAATCTTGCCTGACCAAATTATGTTAACAATCAACCACTATCAATATTTTATGCCTGAATCAAGAGTATGGGCCTCCTCCTGACACTCTGGTGGAGCAAAGACTTATATTAGGGTTTGGTGTTTGTATTATATTAGTGATGCATTAAAAAGCACTTTTTAGCTCAAAAATTTAAGGCCTGTTACAGAGGTGATGACACCTACTTCCTCTGTGCAGGTGAGAAAAAAAGAAAATATGCAGTGGGAAGTGACTAGCTGAAGTAATTTAGCAAACTAATGTTTAAATTGGGATCACAAACTTCCCATGAGTAGTACTTAGAGCATGACAGAAGGCAGGTTACATCCAAGTGCTTGCAGAAATATTTGTGTTGAATAGATTGGAGGAAAGAATTTATAAATTCGAAATGAGCTAAAGCAAAAACTTGTTCTGGATTTATACTGCAGAATCTTTCCTTCTTGCTTGAATTAGTAGTTCTTATTGTCTGCTATTCCTCATCCATTAGCAAATAACTGATAAAGCAACACAGGTCACAACTTGTAGATTTTATCATGAGATCATAGGTGAGCTATGACAGAGCCATTCCTTAAAACACACCTCAGGTCTCCATTTCCTCTGACAAGGAAATAATTGGAGAACAGAGTAGTCACTGATATTTCAATCATCAGATCACTAAAATAAGCAGCAATTTAAGTGTTGGATTCTGCTGAGCCAACATGAGCTGTCTGCAACTTATCTAAAGTTAGATAAATTCAGATAAGTCCTCTGTGCTCTTCATAAGTCACTGGAAGAAGATTGGCAGCTGCTGAGAGCAATCCGTGATTCCTGATTTTACACATTTTTAGTCTTGAAAGAAATTTCCTCTGGAGATATCTGTCTTGAGAATAAAGGCCACACAGGCAACTAATTTAGAAACTATGTAAATACATATGACTAGAATTCTTGAGGAAACTCTGACACCAGTTAAAATATTTCATCAGTTGGACTGTTTAGGTGTTACTCATACAGATTTCTACATTGTCAGATAAATCCTATTGTAGTAGTGTGTGACCACACCTTAAAATAGTAATTCAATTAATAATTATCTTCTCTTTTACTTTTCTACCTCATTTGGAATAAGCTTTCCCTTTCCTGCTGCCACTTGACTAATAATGAGATTGCAAACTTTCCCAAGGCTGAGATCCTACTGCCACCACATCTCTTCAACAACCCTGTCCCAAAACTGAGGATTCCTGCAAAGCTACAAAGCAAAAAGGCAATGAAAATCACATCAGTATATCATATTATTAATTACAAGAAGCATAATAAATAATATTTTTTATCTCACCTTAGTCTGTTACTATTCTTAATACAATAAGAAAAAAATCATAATGGCTTAAAGGTGACAGCCTTTGGGCCAGCATGGGAGATCTCTACTGCATGTCCTCAGTTTGGGGTATAAAAAGAAAGTGTTTAAATGCCTTCCTGAATTATTATTTCAAAGTTATGGGCATTTCCTAGAACAACAAACACTGACAATATGATAGCATAATCTCACAGGAGAATTTTGAAAATTCCTTCATAAACTATATTAAACATCAGTGATCTTGCTCCACTTACTACTAGAAATAGTATTAAATAAATTTATATCAAGCATAAAAAAAGTCTACCTACATATTGGTAATCACTAACATGTAGGTTAGAGACGATTTTGCTTATGAGCAGAATAATGTGTTTTTCTCTCTGTACACTGAAATGGAGAGAAAACCAAACCCATGAAACAGTAACTAACAGTTTGTGCAAAATTTTGCAGTCTGTCTGGGACTGAGAAACAAACTGGAAAATCCCACCCTACTCATTGTAATTCTGTGTCTATTTAACTTTGCATCTTTAAGGAATTTCTGTAGGTCAATCCAGTCCTGAAGTAGATTAAACAGACTGTGAATTAATTTGGTGTGGGCAGAGGTAAATTGGTGGTTAAGTATCAAGTGTGTGTGCTAACCAGCAGAGAACATTGATTTTTATTTTTTACTGTAAAAAAAATTTGAGGGGGTGACTTTTTGAAAGAGTTTGTCTTGTTCCTAACAGCACTGTAACTATGGCATAATTGGGGACTGTATATGTCTTAATTCCACCAGTCAATCCTATGCACTGTTCCACTGCCTGTTATTACGCACAGTAACACTTTGAACTTTCACATGCCTATATTTATTCAACAGATGGCAGAGCTTGTGAGAGGATCAAACACCTCCCTGACAAGAGAGCAGCTCATTTTGTGCAAGGAAACTGCCAGATATCCTTACTGGATGGTAAACAAACTGATAGCCTGCTTCTTTTCCCAGGAGGAATTAGCTGCATGCAGCAGCCACAAAGAGGGCAGGGAGGCATGAGCTGCTGAATCCTGCAAGCTTTAATTCAGTGTCTGGTGAGGAGACTCTGAATGTACCTTGCAGTAGATTGCTGAGACAAAAAGTTCACCCTCACACTCTGCATCATCTGGATAAAAAACACGCATGGGAACGTTGTATTAATTGTAATAGAGAATGAGAATCTTTCTGCGATTTTCTATATTAGCCCACAAATTCAGATTATTTGTTTAAATAAGTCCTAAAACAATTTCAGCATGGCTTTATGGCTTTATCAGAACATGATGCTAAATAACAAGAGTCACAGTGGTCCTGTGTACTGAGTGTATCTATTTTGAGATAGCTGAAAAGCACCATCAGAAGCTGTTATTGGAACTGGACAGCTTTAACTGTACAATATTTTTTATAGAATCTTCTTTGCATGGGAGCATATTGTTTTCCTTTCTGACAGTTTTTCTAGGACTTTTGATAACAGACAATACCCCAGCGTGAACTTACCACCAAAATTTTCAAAATACATCAGACCTAGATCTGTAGTTCCTTGTTTCAACTTTAAAGTGGGGTAGAACAGAATTCACTGATTTACACCTCATGTTTCAAGAGGAGTGAAATAATGCTGAAAATACAATATGAATTACAGGAACCAGAATGTGTTGGCGAAACACAGAAGGAGGGGAAAGTCCAGTGGGAAGTCCTTTATAACAGCAGCAGACAGAGCTTTCTGAAGTGCCCTTGGAAACAGAAATATGTGCACTGTTGCCCAGGTGATAAAATCCAAGTACGTGGTGCCTGCTGTGAATAAAACAACTGACACTGCCTGGTCCATGAGGAGTGGCCAGTGTTAGTGACACTGAGAACTATCACTTTGAATGGGCATGATAAGCAAAGCCTACTCTTGTGGACATGTGTTCATAATCTGCTGGACTAGGCAGCAATAAAGGTATAGCTTCTCGAGGGAGTTTTTGTAATTAAGATTGATTTTATTTTCTACAAGTATGTGCTTACTTTCCATTATTTCTTTCTCATATATTTTGCGATGCCAAAGAAAATATGTAGGGATTGTCTCAGGTTAGATCTTATTTTACCTTGGTGGTGAGGTTCAAGTGGCATTTGTTTTCTCAACCTCATTTTTTATTTTTCTGATTCATTAAGACTCTTACACAGTTATGCACTTAAAACATTATAGATATACAGTACACAAAACTAACACCTTAAAGGTGAATTGTTTTCTCCTTTTTCATCCCTTCATGTGTCCTAACTTGTTCTGCAAAACATTTTTCCTAATTGAATGTTCCCTTTCACGTTAATCCCTTAACATCTACCTAGTAATCAAGAACAAATGCTTCCCATTGGTATTCTCATGGAGTTGTCAGGTTCTTGCCTCTCTTGCTGCAATGTTCAGCCCTTGCTTGTTGGCTTGCATTTTCCCTTGAGTTAGCAGCTGGCTTGGCTGCTAGTTACTGTTTCTCTGATTTTCTGCTCCATGGTTCACCAGCAGCTCATTGCCTAGCATGAAAGAGAAAACTGAACACAGAAACAAAAAAGAGAATTCACAAAGGTCCATACCTTCTCTTCCTCTCTGGGCTTTAAGAGGTTCAACCCCAACAACACACTCTCTCATAATTATGTCTGCCCTTTTTATAGAGGTATGTTCTTTATGAAAAAGTAATAGCACATCCAAACTGGTAATGGTGGATATCTTCAATCCTTACCTATCTACCAGAAAGCACTTGTAGAAAGGTAAAGGATACCATGTACACCTCTCTCTTGCCTCTCCTATCTAATACAAACTAAATTATTTCAGTGGTTTTTTTCTCTAATATAGGTCTGTAAGCTACTGCCAGCAACACCATTGACTTTCTCTGCTTTTCATATGCTTTAAATGACAGGAAAGATTTAAACAGCAAATGCAGAAGAAAGAAGAAAAAAACACCAAACCAAAGAATGGAAGAGACTCAAGAGGACAAGCACTTGTTCAAGGTGTTCAATTTTTTTTTATCCATAGGTGATTACAGCTTCAATGGAGAACAGGTTATGTGCCTGCTTGTACACGCCTCTGAAAAATATTTTTCAGGGTTTTTATACAGAAAGTTGTGACTGGAGGTGACTTTTTGCTCTTAAAAGCAGAAAAAAAATTTGTGTTATTTGTTCTTAAAAACAGAAAAAAATAGGTGAAAAATCATATTCAGCTTTGCTAAAATTGTTTGATATTCTACCTGGAAAGCTAAAATAATTACTTAAGAACAGGTTAATTCTCATGCCTAGAGAGTTGAGGTGGAAAGAAAGCCTGAAATCCCAGGACATGCCAAACTTTTATTGTGGTAAAGATGCTAGACAAAATTTCAGGGTAGGCTTAGAGCAAGAAATAGATTTGATTATTTCCACTATTACAACTCCGTTTCTTGGAAAACTTTTCTTTCTCTTCTCATCTGCACTTACCCTAATGCACAGTTGCTCATGACATAAGAATGTAGAAAAATATTACTTCTTCTTTATCCTATCTATTAGAATAGAATTTTCTTTCAATTTTGATAAAACAATTCTCATCTTTTATGGGGAGAATAATTCAGGAAATACAGACATATATTTGTTTAGATGATCTATTTAACTGCACTGCTTCTTTTCCCATGTTTACCAGAGGCGTATTAATGCAATCAACTTTCTTCACTAATAGCAGAGAAGCGAGGATCTTCTCACTGAAGATGCCCATATCTATATATCAATGCATAACATCTAAAGAAACTTGTGGTCTCTCAGAACACAGAAAAGCAAAATAACCATTCAGAACAATGTGGCAGAGCTCCATTAGCTCCATTAGCTCCATCTTGCAGTTTGAACCATATTTTCCCCAGAGTTTTTTTGGAGCTGTTATCCAGTAAGAAATAAAATTGTTGCCTCGTAGCTGGGTGATTTACAGCCTAAAAAATATTTTGATATGGCAAAACCAGATGTAATATTTTTCACTCCAAGAACAATTTTTTGAGAGGAACCCTTATCCCATTTTCAAAACACTTCATTTTAAACTATCATATTTAATTTTTGATATTCAATTGTCTGAACTATAAAGATACCTAAAATTAGAAATTCCTCATTAGCACCTTAAGCACCTTAACTGGCTGTGAGAACTCAATCACTGACATTGTTATAAGCTGGTTTACCAAACACCTCTCAGGAACACTTGAGGTGCAGTCAGCTTTTTCTTCAGGAAGTAGGGTGGCCCGACTGACCACCTTTCAGCCCTATTTTCTATGACTATATTACTAAGACAAGATGAAAATACTTTTAAATTCAATTTCATTTAAAAAGCTTTGAGAAGTTATTTATAATGGTAAACAGCATCATCCAATTTCACAGCTTAAATGAAAACAGCCTTTATGTCTGCAACAAAGCTGAAATACCTCAATCACATACACACTCCATGGTTCCTCAAAAATTATTAAAAAAAAAAAAATCCTCTAGCAGGTGTCAAGCCACCACGGGAACAAAGTATTCCAGACATTAAAATGTTTTGGATGGAGTTCATTCACCAGCACTGTCTCCATTTACTGGAAAGAATAATCACAACCAAATAAAAAATAACAGGATCATAGAATGGTTTGAGCCAGAAAGACCTTAAAGATCATCTAATTCCACCTGGGCATGGGTAGAGCTTTGGGCCAAGATCGAAATTGGCTCTGTACCCACCCACCACATGCAAGGAAAAAAACCACTGCTGTTGGTTGCAGCGGTGAAGGGGCCGTGTCTGCTCACACTTTTAGGAGAGGCTGTTAAACAGGAAAGCAGTGCAAGCCTTACCACAAACATCCTCAGAGCAGAGCAGATGAAGATGTCCTTAATTGTTATTGCACTGGAAGTACTGACAGTTATACGCAGAGTATAAAGTGAATTTAAGAATAAGATTAAATAAGAAGTCAAATATATTTGAATTAGTAATATTATTTGAATCATCTCTTCTTCTGTAAATGCTGCATAGTTATACAAATCCATATACATTTCCAGATGTTTGAAATTCAGTGTCTGAAATTCCAAGTAATAGTAATTTTTCAAGAAATTTACACTGAGCCACCTGGAATTAGTATGAGATCTACTATAGGTCACATACATATATACACTACAACAGTGCACTGTTGTGAGTAAAATGAATGATGTCCATAATTGAAAGGATATATCCTTCCAATGGTTCTGTGAAACACTACTCAACTCTCTCCATATTCAGAAAAGGAAAGTAAGTCCCCTTAAGAGGACCTGAGTTTAGCTCCAAAAAAATGTAGCTTTGCAGTTTTCAGATAAAGGAGGGACTCTACCTCTCCATCTGAATTTGTGTTGATATGTGGAGAGAAATTCAGAACTGAAAGAGAATTTGATTATGCAGCCTTGTGATTAGAAGACCCACACAGGACGAGTAATCCTGGGTTTCATTCTCAGGACTCCTACTGGTTAATTTTAGTTCACAAATAATCATAGGCAAGGAAAATTTATTTTAAATGCAAAAATAATCATAGGCAAGGAATCAAAAATTCTTTCCTCCAAACACAACGATGGCTGTTCTGTCTTGTTCTTTCTCTTCTCATTAGTTTTCTACAGTTTTTTTTCTTCCTTCTTTTGCTACGTTTGCCACATGGCATTCTTAAATAAAGAGCCGAGTCTTGATAAGTTACTCCAATAGCTCTTTATTTTTCTAGTGAAAAAGGATCTGATCTCCTGTAATCAGATATAGAAAGCTTTTAAACTTTCTCAGCTTCCACTTGTGATTCAATTGCAGACAATAATCTGCTTTTCTCACACCCTTCTTAAGTCTACGGAAAAAATAAACTCTTCAATAGGGCAGCAAGATGCACTCCTGATATTAGAAAAGGTCTCTGGACATGCTTGTGGTGCAAACATTTACAGTGCTTCCTTTTAACCCAGGCTAGGCTGAGCAAACCCTGTGCAGCATCCAGCCATTTAGGATGCTGCTGTCAGTCACCAGCATCATGCTGATTACAAGCAGAATCTCAACTGGTACAAACCTGTGTAACTCCTATCAGGCATCACACTCAACTGTTCTTGCCTTCTCTATGAAAAAGTGTCCTTGGCTGCCATTGTTTTAATCAGTAGCATGTTTACTTAATGTGTCTGAGGTCTGTAATGGCATATTGAGCAATATGATAGGCATCTTGTAAGACTGTCTGATCTCTTGAGGTCTGGGCTGAAGTGTAACTTCCCTGAAGCACTCAAACTCTTTTAATTAGTGAGTAATTTCTGTCATAGCTACCTACTGAAAGACATATATGCCTTTCTCAAGCTCCTTCCTGTCTTAGCTTATCTGTTTTTATAATAAAGACTCCGTTTAGGAGACACAGACTTCTCATTAAGAAACTTGTAAGAACACTATCAGTTCATGTTTAGTGACAGCATACACCCAAAAACTCTTTGTATAGTATCTTTAAAAATCCATGTTGTTCCTCTTGCTACAATAAATACTTCTGCAGTGGAGGACACAATACTTTAATACATATGCACCTGCAGTTACTTAAATTTACCATTCTGGCTTTAGATATACATATAAAACCCATCGACTTCATTGGGAAATTTGACTGTGGAAGTGTGGACACTCAAACTGGGGTATGAGTAGGATAAATTTTGGTGAGAGAGAGTAAATTTTGTTCACAGCAGTTAGTATGGGTCTATGTGCTGGAAACACTGTTGGAAACACAGGGATGTTTTGGTTACTGCTGGCCTACACAATGAGCATGAGCTACAGTTACACCAAGTCAGGACCTTTTGTCTCTCTCCACGCCTCACCAGTGAGGAGACTGGGGATGCACAAGCATCTGAGAGGGGGCTCAGATGGTTCAGCTGACCCCAACTGACCAAAGGGGTATCCCACCCCATATGGCATCCTGCTCAGCAGTAGCAGCTGGAGGAAGAAGGAGGAAGAGGGGCACGGTTTGCAGTGTTTTTCTTTTTAAGTCATCACTGCACATGATGGGAACCCCACTTTCCTGGCGATGCCTAAACACCTGCCTGCCAATGGGAAGAAGGGAATATGTTCCTTGCTTTGCTTGCATTCACAGCTTTTACTTTACCAATTAAACTGTCTTTTGTCAACCCACAAATTTTATCACTTTTATTTTTCTGATTATCTCCCCCAGCCACAGGGGAAAGTGAGTGAGCAGCTGTGTGGTGCTTAGTTGTCAGTGATGTGAAACCTCACCAGTCCTCTGGAACCCAGTGTGAGGCTAGAAACATTCAAGGTAATGAGAGATTTGAGTGGAATATGCTAAGTTGAATTTGTAGCTGTTATTGTTGTTTAGCCATGAATTGAGAAGCTTCTGTGCTTGCCGTGGGGCCTGCTTGCCTCAGTGTGTAGTAGAACCTAATACATTTTAGTGGCTGCTTTCTGTTTTCTCTGCTTGCTGTAGTGTTTGTTGTACTGCTTATCATCTTACTCTGCTGTGCCTGGGAACATTTTGATAACAGCAGCAGCGATGTGCCTGGGCTGGCACGTGGCCACAGCATCGCTGCTCTTTCTGTCCTGCTGCTCTGGACAGACTGGAACTGCAGTGTGAATGAGTCCACTGAGGGGCTGTGGCCTGTAGTTGAGTCCATGTGGAAGCAGGACACCCCAAAGCGTTGGTGGCCGTGGATAACTCCACTTTAGAGTTGGTGTATCTCAAAATGTCTGTGCTGGTGGCTGTGCCACAGCTGCCACCTCTGGAGGGAAGGGTTCATTCCAGTGTTAAACCCTGTGGTCTGCTCCTAAAGAATGAAGAGTAGATATTATAGTAGAGGTATTTTTAAATGGCTGTAACCTGGGATTTGAGTTGCATGTTTAGGAATCTCTGTGAAAGGAATTGCCTGAACAAATGGAGGACAAGCCTTACAATAAGCAGTGCAAATATAGTCCTGACTCAACTTGAATTTCCTTTGGTGCCCAGAAACTCCACATAGCACCCCACCTCCCCTGTCCTGAGTGATCACCATTAGAAATGGACCCCAAAGTCATGGACTAAATGAACTCAATGGACACTTTACAGACATTTCACAGGGGTAGTCCATCAACTAAGGGAATTATATCTGTGTTCTACACCAGAAGATGAAAAGGAAGATGATGGCTAATGTTGATGTATTGGATAGTGTGAGACCTGAGCATGATGGAAATTGTGTGGAATAAGTGTACACACAGAACAGAATGTGCTGGTTTTGGTTGGAATTGAGTTAGTTTTCTTCACAGTACCTGGTATGGGTTGATGTGCTGGATTTTTGACCAAAATTGTAATGATAACAAGGGATGGTTTAGTTCCTACTGAAGAAGTGCTTACACAGCATCAAGGTCTTCTCTGCTTCACAACCCACCCCACCAGCCTTAAGGCAGCTGGGAGGGGACACAGCTGGGACAACTGTCCCCAACTGAAGAGATAAAGAGATAGCCCAAACCGTATGGTCTCATGCTCAGCAGTAAATCTGGGGGAAGAAAAGGGAAGGGAGGGATGTTTTGAGTGATGGCATTTGTCTTCCCAATTCACTGTTACACATGATTGAGCCCTGATTTCCTGGAGCTGGCTGAACATCTGCCTGCCCATGGGGAAGTAGTGAATGAATTCCTTGTTTTACTTTTCTCATGTGTGTGCAGCTTTTACTTTACCTGGTAAACTGTCTGTACCTCAACCCACAAATTTTCTCACTTTTACTCCCCTGACTCTCCCTCCGTCCCAACAGAGTGTGGAGTGAGCCAGCAGCTGTGTGGGGCTTACCTGCTGAATGGGGCTAAGCCATGAGAGCAAGAAATGCCATTTGGAGCTCATTAGGCAGACATAGCTTTTACTGCCTCTGGAGCATGTTTGCTCTTGTGTTCATGCACGGTGCGGGGGTAGTATATGCACATGTTATATTAAAAGTTCTGTTCTTACTTCATTTTAGACAATGACTGGGCAACTCTCCAAATTGTTCCTTATGAAAATTTATTAAATGTAATGGTTTTGAAAGAAAGGTATTGCATGGGGTCAGATAAATGCAAAACAGTTCCACTGGGTACCACAGCAGTAGGAATAAAAATTGTGTGAATTAATTTTTCCTTGGCGGTTAACTCTATTCAGTGCAAGATTTGTTCAGGGTTTGTTGCAGAGCTTAAATATTTGAGATTCAGATGAAATATATGTTTGTTTTTTCTAAAGCTGTCAGGGGCATGCATGTGTCAGTTTTCATTAAGAATAATTTCCCTCAGGATCTTTGGCTTAAGTTAACCTTCAGACCTCCACCGACCCCTTCCAAGCCATCAGGGTTTCTTTTTGTGTATTGTTCCACAGATAAATGTACCTGCCAAAACCTAAGAGCTTCAGAGGATGATGTTGACTGAATGTCTGAGCAGTTCTCAAGCCTAAGAAATGTGCCCTGCAAACTGCAGCAAGAAATTCCCTTCTTTCCTTTCCTTTGAAGTGGTCTATTTTCCCAGTACTAATAAAACAAACACTTAGGTAAGTGTATATAGCAGGGACATTTAAAAATTACTGTATTTTATGTTAAAACTTATTTTTGTAAGAATCACATTGTGCTGTATATGCTTAAGACCAATTTCCACACTGAAAATCTATACTTGCAAATAAATGACAAAGCACAGTTCTAGTATTTCTTGAAATATATTAAAAGGAATCCATTAACTGGACATTATAACAGTAATATGTGGCTAAGGTGGCTTCTTTGGACAAAATGCTGCTTTTGCAGTGGCCAGGGAGACTTCCCAAAGACCATAAGCTCTGCTAGTGCACTGGTTGGGACATATGTTTGAACTCCATTTCACTGTTTGCTGATGGTATAGGCCACCAATTTTCTTAAGAGTTAATTTTTTTTCCCTGCTCAAATGCAGCAAATAATTTTAGAGTTAGATCACTGCTAGCAAGGAGAGGAGGACTGCTGAAAGTAAGGAAGTTTCCAGGCAAAAGCGGAGACTGAAATATTATTCAAGGATCCTTATGCCTAAAAATCATGAGGTTATTGTAACATAGCGTTCTGGTTCACACGATGCACTGATGTTAGTCAGTAAGGAATGCTGAAATGTTTTGATTTGAAGGTTGTGTTGGAAATGAATAATTCACTTCATTTTTGCACCCATGAGTTGAGAAATAAATGAGTAATACACACTTCTCTTACAGAATGCTTTTATGAATGACCTACCTTCTTTGCTTTCTGCTAGATAAAACCCCACAATTAGTTTTTTTGTAAAGGGTTATCAAAAAGATTTTTTGCTGCAGGACCAAGGCAAGGGATCAGCTCACTGATTTGCAATAAAACACAGCAGTAACTGATACTTCAATGTCTACTATTTAGGAATATGAAACCTTAACATAGATAGACTTTTGTAAACATATCACTCACAGTGAGGTTTATCTAAAGTTACTATTAAAAAGATAATAAGACATTTTTCAGTTGTGCATTTACTATTTGCAGAATTCCCTGAAAGTTATGTACTGAGCTATATACATTTATCTATGTGTTGGGTTATGGAAAAATAACTTCAGAGGAGGTATGTATTCAATACTAGGTGTTGTCCCTCTCTCAACTCACTCCGTTTGCCTTTTGGATGGCCTGGATAAGAGTACAGCTCAGAGCTGGGTGATATCTGGACCTTATTATTCATAGTTGTTACAACAGAAATAAGTTAAAGCTATTTTTAGGAAGATTTTTTTTTCTCCAAAGCAGGATTCCCTGTATGTTTATCATATTGGTGATATTGCAGTTTCAGACTTTACCCATGTTTCAAAGCTTCTCTGTATTCTGCATGTGATATGGCAACATACAAACTAGAGTTGAACAAACTCCCTCAGGAACATGAACAGGTCTGGTCATGACAGCAAAGTGCACCATGGTTATTGAGTATATTACTGAGTTTAAAGGAAGACACCTTATTAGAAACTTTTAAAGTCAAAAATATTTTCATTAAAGTGAACCTATATAAAAGGCTCCGAACTGACTCTCCACTCAGCCATGGTCTGCTGGTTACCCAATTTAAATATCAGTGACCCCATCTGGAAAAATTCCTAAGGGAGAGAGGAAAACATAGAGCGTGTCTATGTGGTCAGAAGATGGACGTCATTCCCTTGCTCTGTCCATGGCTTGGGGCCATTGAGATGTTATTCCGGATACTGTTCCACCAGGCTCAGGGCCAGATCTTCCCAGCATACCTAGTCCAAAAGAGATTTAGGACACATCTCAGAACTGTAAAATTCACCCCATTTCCCTGATTTTTTATGTCTGTCATATGGACCCCATTAGAAATTAAAGAACAAGATCAGTGACTTCCAATAAACCTTTATATAGGTATTGAAAAATTATGGACCTCACTAAAGTATTCTGGTTCCCACTCACCACTCTTCTGTGAAGTATTGTCTGTTAAATAGCCAGGCAGTTTCTTCTGAAGCAATATTTTGAGAGTCATTGCAAAATGAGTTGAACTCTCTGACTGAAATTTGGCTCAGAACTAAGAGTTAACCTCAAAAATAATCTTTCATTTTTGGAAGAACTCAAAATGATACCAATGAATCAGCATTGTTCAGTACTAGTTTGTGCCTCCAAATGTTACTAATTATTGCATAGCATCTATTTTTAACTTGAAATCCCCCATCTCCGGCTCTCCTCACACCTTTGATGGTCATTATTTTTCATATAATAGGATTCCCTCAGTTAGCCTAACGTTGTAAAAATATGTCATCTGATATAGATTATCTGCCAAGGCTCCCTATAGAGACAATGAAAAAAGTCAGGTGCAAATAAATGAATAACTTCTGTTATTCTACCTTATTATATCATTGTCTCTGTCTCATGGACAAGACTGTATATCTCCATCAACTGCAAGGGAAATGCAGACTATCAACTACACACCTGACTATTAGGTGCCTAAAATCTGTTTAGATAAATCCCATTCTTTGTCCATATAAGGTATTGTACAGTAACAATCATAACCTAAAATTCTGCAGATACAATCTCACAGAACCAGTCTATGAAAATAAACCAAAATTCACTCTAATGCAGCTTGTCTGAAATGATCAGCTATGTTTAGCAGTATATTTTTATTGTTTATCATTTCTTAAAACTGTTCAGTGTTGCAAATGTTACTCTGGTTCTGGTAATATTAGGGTGACTGTGAGTACTCATCATCAGAAGCAAATCTTATTTTGTCTTGCATTTAATATGCACAAAGAAATACCAGGAAAATTTTGCATTATTCACTGGACCAGTCATACCCTATTAAAGGTAACCAAAGTCATGATGGAAAAAGCATCATGGGCTCTCCTAAATTCTGGGAGTTTGGCTCAGAAGGACTGGACTGGGATACTTGAAAGGACCTCAGATTGAGAGAAATGGTAAATAAGTGTACAATCACTCCCTAAACAGAAGGCTCATCTAGACTCAGTTCTTTTGCAGTACTGCCCTTGGCTCAGTCTGCAGTGGGAAGGGCCAGACCTCACCACAGTGGGCTTCACGGGGGCTGTGTTAAACTGGATGCCATGAAGGGCATGATGTGAATGGAATGTGGGCATTTCACTGGTTCCCCCGCTCCCTGTAGCTTCAGTCACTTGGCTCTTTGGCTGGCACTCACAGCACTCTTCCAAAGAATAGGGACATTTTCTTTAACCATGCCAAAGAATCTCTTTTGAAGATTTACAGAGAGATGTCAGTGTTTTGGGACCCTAATTCAATGAGAGTTGAGTAGCTAGCTCCCTGGAGAGGGTTGATAAACTACATTGGAAATGCCCTATTTTTAACTGAGATTGTTTGGTAGATTTACAAATAAATTGTTCTCAGAACCTTTTGGTGTATGAACAAATGAAAGCTGCCAAAAATATGTCCTTATATGAAAATGTGGCATGCTGGAAATGGCTTAGCTGATTATGGCTCTCATACACTTGACAACTGAGTAGAACGATACCAAACAAGCTCCTTGTGGATCGAGTTCTAATTGAAGCACCTCAGCAGCCTATTGCTGTCCAGAGAGGTGCAGAAAAACAGAATTTAAAATCCAGTCTTATTTCACACTGTTCTGGTTTAATGGGGAGCTGCAGATTGAGGGTGAGCCGTGGGATTATATTTGCAAGTGTGTTTACAGATACAGTATTGATTTCCTTGCTCACTAAGAGCATTTCTGTACCGCCACTGCTTGCAATAAACAACCCTGCAAGAGCCTACATGGTTGTGAAGCCATGATGCATTATTTAACAGGACCTAATCAATATAAAACAAGCATTCCCTTTGTTACAGGAGTGCTATTGACAGAATGCTTCTCCCTTTTAATTTTTTATTATTTTGCATCGATTGCTGAAGCCCTGCATAGTCTTCAACAACAAATACTGAGCTAGACCTGACCACAAATCTCACTTTATATGAAAAAACAGATTGCCCCATTTTAGCACAGAATTAATTTGGAAGAATATCCAGCATTCTAAGAAATCAATACAAGCACAGCCATTAACATCAACAGAAGAAAAAACAGGTCTTTGATCAGATAGAAAAATCAGTCCATTTAACCATCTCTGAAATAAAAGATCAATACCAAAAAAAAAAAAACCCCAACACTTCCTATTCCCAAATAAGTCCTTGACTTAAGAGTTTAGCTGGGAAGAATGCATGGAATTCGGATTACTTGGCAAAGAGTACAAGAAAAAGAATTTTGCCACTGGTAATTTCAGAAATAATACTCTCTACCCTGTGTCTCATATTTGCCTGCAGTTCTACTAATGCCATGCCTGTAACATCATTCAAATGACAGTAAACAAGTGCAGGACAGGGTTTATAAAGCTGGACAGTCTTGCATATATCTCATTTATACTCTCTTAAAAATCTTCAGCCAGTTCAGTGGAGCAGGGATGGAGTAGCGAAAAAACCTGCTTAAAAATTCCACACCCACTTCTTGGATGTTCCTTTGTAAAGAACAAGCTTAATTAGTAAAGTTTTAGCATCTTCATAATAAAACTCATGGACATAATTCTCAATCATCCTATTCCAGGCTCATGGTCTCAACTGACATCTATTAATTGCTAATATGACATTTAGGGAGTCAAATAATTTGGCATACAGAGATCTAAAAACCCACTAAATTAATTTGTTGTTTGAGTACATTTCTTGTCAATTTCATAAAAAGAAAAATATAGCTTCTTTTTTTCTTCCATTCTAAAAGTTAAAGCTTTACAATAAAAACTGAACTCTAAAACCAAAGTAACCTAATTCTTTTGACCCTTCCTATGTTTACTACAGTGAGGGTTTTAGATGTTGCTTCAAGTTGAATGACATGCAATTTATCATTCAAAACTGAAAATCTTTATGAAGAAAAGGGTGAGGAATGCTGTGTCTGACATTTTGGAAAGTGACGAAAATGGCAAGTAAAATAAATATGAAGCATATAAAGGCAGGTCCCAAATATGAAGTAGGCAGGTTTTTATCTCTAGCTCAGAGAAGATAGCTCACTATTCTCTGAAATCTGTTTTGAAGAAAGAATGAACTGGGAGGAGATATGTTTTGCTAGTTAGAAGGTGAGATGGAGAAGATAGGAGCAGAGGATTTCATATCGTTGTTTTACTATCAAATAACCACTAGCCATTCATTCCTGAATGTAAAACATCTGATGGTCTTAGGATGTCCCTTTCAAGTCACTGTTAAAGAAGTCATTACAAATTGCAAACATCACAAGTATCTAAAAAGGCTTACAAATGCTTTGCAATTGTTTAGATGTATGCTCTGCTACACCATTCTATTAGCAGACAAAAAAAGAAAAAAAAAAGAGAGAGATGAGAAAAGAAAATATTTTGCAGAACCTCTAAGCTTATACCTCATAGCATCAATCACAGTGAAGAGCACAGCTTGCCAGAGGCATTTCCTTTGTAATCCAGAGGACCATCTGTACAGTGTTATGGAATACAGCAAGCAGAAGCTCCCAGACTGCTGCCTGTGCCTATGTGCATGTGTATACACACCTACTGCAAAAGCCAAGGGGTACCAAGGGGTGAAGGCATCACAGGTGCTGACTTCATAAAGGATACACTGGGTATTAGTCATGCAAAGTTTAAAATTTGCCCCAATCACCCCCCTTGAGTACTCAGAAATCTTCCTTTGTGGATGTGACGGCTCACCACATCCAAGTTTCCAAATTCAGGAGAGTGGGACAATTATTCTTTGACAAACTGACAGCTTGTGTCAGGAGAGCCCAAGAGGGGTCTCGTGAGGATTCATGTGAAGTGACAGGGAGCACTGGACTAGGAGTAGGCTCCCTGTCTGGTAGGCCGTACAAAACCATTCCAGTTTTAGACAAATTATGAGGATTACAAGTGCTTTCCTTAATGAGGGAGAGATCTTCTGGGGTCTGCAGAGATCCAAACAGCAGACAAGCCAGAATGGCCAAGTGGACTTAGCTGGTTTGTATTCTGTGCTAGGAAATTCAGTTGTTTTATCTTGGTTACATAGACATAAGTCCATGCAGAACTTCAGAGGTTTAAAATCACCTCTCTCAACACGGAGAAAGAAGAAATGGCCTGAAACTCTGAAGCAGGAATGTAAACCCATGAAGTAGGCTGACTGCTCCTGCCAAAGACAAGCACCAAAGGACTGAAGATAGGTGGCAGAACAAGCCTCAGGGCTACCAAAGTACTGAAATTCTGACAGAGCAGCACCACACAAATGAAAGGTATAGTGATGGCTTTAGAAACAGGGCCAACCTGCCTGAATAGGTCAACCTCAGCTAAAGATTTCATTCCAGGCTTGCACAATTTTGCAATTGCAAGATTCTCGTTCATGTCATGACCTAGAACAAATTGTCTTTATTGACTTTTTTAATACTACTTTCTAATACTAAGAAAATTCATATTATTCTGTTGGGATTCCATCAACTTGTTTTCCTTCTCTCTCCTTACTGTAGGAGCCATCCAGTAAGAAGCACTGTCAATACTACTATATATCTGAACAGATAAACACTTGGCAACTTGGCAACACTTAAACATTCTTCATCCTTATTCTTTTATGCATCATAAGGATCTGCTCAGAACACCCACATACATGCACAAACATTGTGTCACTCTCACATAATACACTCCTTTTTCCAACCACAATTTTTCCTTTCCCAACAGTTCCAACTATAATTCACTGGCAGAGCAAAATGTTGGAATAAGCATCTCATTTATCACTAGACAAAGACAGGCCTTTACTTCTCCTCAGTCCTAAAGGCCAAAGTGGAACTGTTTGCATCTCATTTGTCATAAACTTTCAGTAGATGAGTTAGTTTATATCTGGGTGGACTGAGACAGGCTGGAGCTCACTGCAGTGAGGTTTTTTGTTGTTTTAGTCAGGATGGGGGCAGAACTCACAGTTCTAAAGTTTACTTTCAGTGCTGAGCAAGTATGACTTTATCCTGCCTGCAAGAACAGAAGGCTGTGGTTCAGAAGGGCTCCCTAGGGTGCTCTGCCTAAGTAATTAAAGTAGCTTGCATAATACCTCTCATCAAGGAACTGCATTTTTGCAGCAAGAAGAGGAGTCTTGTTCCATTCACAGCACAGACTGAGAAAATGAAAGAAAAATAAAAACGTCAGTCTCCAGTACTAAACTGCCTGTAATCTATTTTACCTTACCAGCACAAGTAAGGGTAGAAAAACTGGGGGGAAAAAGTAAGTGAAAAGTGCTATGTGCAGCTTACAGGGGGACTAGAACAGACAGTATTATTTTTTGTCTCAGTTTGGTAGAAGGGAGCCCTCAGGAAGAGTTTACATAAGGATTGGTTGTGACCCCAGAACAGCAGAGCTCTCTTAGAAGCTATCACAGTTCTTCATTGCCAAATTCACAGGCTACCACCCAGTCAGGGACTGTGCCTGGGGCTTGCTCTTCTGTTCCACAACTGCTTGGTACATGCAGATGCCTGTGTATGTCTCAAAAATTGAATTTGGGCAAGTTGCTCCCTTCCATCAGCCCCGTGTCAGTCCTGCTCCATCAGATGGGGACACATCCATGATGCTCTCCAAAGGATACCAGGATACCTCTCCAGGACATTCACAGATCATCAAGTCCAGCCAACACCTTTGGTGGATTCCAGGGAACTGAGGCTCTCAGGATGCCAGGAGAGAGTCAAGAAGAAAAACATGACTTACACTCTCATAAGTTGGGAGAATCTTTAATAAAACAATAGTTGTATCATGTGCAAATTAGGACTACAAAATAAGGAATTAAAAATTAAAATTTAAAAAAAAAAAAAAAAAAAAACGCCACCAAAACCTCACATCTCCACATTATATTTCTTAGAAGGTAGAGACAGGGGTTCTCCACTGGCAGGAGAGCCTTAATTCCCCATCCCTGAGGCAAGTTCCCCAGCCAGTGAATTGCTGGCTGCAAGACTGACTGCATCACCTACTGGCTTTATTAATGGTGTACAAGTCCAGCCTGCTATTTCTCTGGCTTTGATTTTAATGAAAATAAGTTGGTATGTAAAATTGAAATGCTTTGTTTTATAGAAAAAAAAATCTTGTTCTGTACCTCAAAAACCTACTTCTAACCAATTTCACTTCTTTTTCATGTAACAAAAAAAAAGAACATGTTTCTTTAGACTCAGCTCAAGCAAAGCTAATTTCCATTTTTTAAAGATCATTGGCATTTAAAAGGGTACAATGCACTGTTTTGCAAATGAATCCCTGTTCCATTCCCTGCCCTTTACATAACAAGACTTAATAAATTAAAAATTTTTAACTGTGACAATTTTTACTGAGATTCTGAAATGTGCATAAAATTTATTTGAACTGTGATGAGAAAGCTTAGCCTTATATATTTTTTCTCTGTTCATAAGATACAATATATTTTTACATTTCCAATTTTTAAAGGTTCCACTTTCCTCCACAGAAACTAATTGTGCCAGTGCCCTACTGCTTTTAACCTTTTTTCCTTGAGCTAAAGGATGCCAAGGTTCTGTTTAGTACATAAAGTATCTGATATTTTGAAAGAATAAAAAAAAATCCTTTTCTTTTCTTTTCTTTTCTTGGTGTAGCGTATATTTAAGGATGAATAGATCATTTTAAAATTTCAACAACAGCACTTAGCCAAGAATGCAGAGATTGATAGTTTCTCAAAAAATTAAGATTATTTTAGGACATATTTGGTTAACAAAATATCTCAGGTTTCCCACCCAGCCTCAACGGTTGGTTTTTGCTGTACTAACCACTGCTGTTAAATTATATAGTGCACACTACACTTATGATGGACATGGATATAATGGACAATTGGTTATAGTGGACAAAAACAGATCTCCCAAAGCAAACATATTAAGTTCAAGACATTCCTCTCTGGTTATAACAGACAAACATTGGCCACAATGCCATTTTCTGGGCTTTTTTCTCAACCCTGTAAGTGTACTGAATAGAAGTGGGAGCTAGAGAAGAAAGTTACAGGAATACTGTGTTTTTAAAATAGATTGTGCCTTAAGCCAAAGACTGAACAAGATGGTAAGAGAGGTTATGCCAGACTAGCACTTTGTGCCAGCCTGATTGACCACTGCACACTAGATAAACCCAGAATTTTCTATAATCTGATCTCTCCTGCTCTTAGAGCCAGCTTCAGTGAATGCAGTACCGTGGAGAGGCAGAAGGACTCCAAGTCACCACTCCTTGGTAGGGCTCTTCCTCAGATGTCACAGCCTGTCCTGGCCATGCAAAAGGCCACACACTAAAGGTGACTCCAATTGACAGAATAATTTTTTGAGGTAACCCTTTGCATCCTTTTTATATCCATATTTGCCAAGAGTGCAAGGGGGCTTAAGTGGGCGAGCTAAAATGCACCCATTTCAAATAGAAAGGAGAGCCTTATGAGCTGTCAAGAAATGTGAAATATTTATGATCTAGAGCTCAAGAAAAATTGCATGTTAGGCTCAGTCAAAATCTCATGAGATTTTCACGACACTCACTGCAGATCACAAACATTTAAATGATCATTCATTAAAGGTCCACTTCTTACATAGCACATTCCCTGGCTAAATTTCAAAAACAAAACAATCAATGGTGGGTGTAAAAGTGAAAGTTATTTTTCAGGTCTGCTTTTGAAACAAACAAACAAAGCAACTTTGTCTTTAACTTCTATTAGAAGTAAACTATTTGAATTTAAACCTTTTGATCTGAAGAACAGAGACATAAACAAGGCATGCTTGTCCAAAATGTTGGCACAGCCTTACTCACCTGAGTTCCTCATTGGGTGTCTCAGCAATAAAACATTACCCTTTTTGAAAGGCTTTAGCACAAGTTTTCCTCAGTAGCCACACACTTGTTTTTACAGACCTTGTGACAGACTCTTCCTGGCCATCATATGTCACTAGCAGAGTTATTTCTGCAGGAACCTTGCCTTGCCTGACACTCAAGAACTCCCACTCTGCTTTACATCTCAAAACAAAGTAATAAATAAAGATATAATTCACACTTTTCCATTCACAAGAACCCACCTATGAAGCAGCTTTGGTGGAAATTGAGAGATTCTGCATTGGCATAACTAAGGTCCTATAAGAGGGCACCCTGTCATCCGATGCTAATGGAGAAGAACAGCTGACCCAAAATGTAATTCTACATTTCAATAAGTTTCATTTCATTCCATATGGTTTTTTTGAGTCAAAGTCTGTCAAGGCACAGTCTTGGCTTGCTGACATCTAAAAGCAAAAATGAATAATTACTACATTTGGTAAACAAGAACAATGTTACCTGTGAATTTTAGTTATGCCTTATGTGACCTCTCTGCAAAAGAGAACAAGAACATCCCAAGTCAGCACAAAGTACATTGGAAGTTCTTTACATAATACCTAAAACAGAGTTCCACTATAAAGCTGAAAATAAAACATAGAATCATGGAATATCACAATCTAGAGAGGACCCACAACGATCACAAAATCCAGATAGTGACTTTGCACAGGACAACTCCAAAATTCATACCATCTGCCTAAGAGCAGTGTTCAAAATCTTCTTGAACCTTGTCGGATTTGGTGCCATGACCACTTCCCTGGAATGTCCCTTCCAGTGCCCAACCACCCTCTGAGTGGAGAGTCTTTTCCTGATATCCAAACTAAACCTCCCCTGACTCGGCTTCATGCCCTTCCCTCTGGTGCTGTCACTGGTCACCAGAGAGATCAGTGTCTGTCCCTCCTCTTCGCCTTGGAAGGAAGCTCTGAACTTCAATGAGGTCTGCCCTCAGTCTCCTCTCCAGGCTGAACAGACCAAATGATTTCAGGCATTTCCTTAATTCTTCCCCTCAGGCCCTTCACAATCTTTGTAGTCAGTCTTTGGATGCTTTCTAATAGCTCTGTACTCTTCTTGTGTTGTGGCATGGAAAACTGCCCCCAGCACTGGAGATGAGGCTGCCCCAGCGCAGAGCAGAGCAGGACAATCCCCTCCCTTGCCCAGCTGGTGATGCTGTGCCTGTTGCACCCCAGGACAGGGTTGGCCCTCCTGGCTGCCAGGGCACTGCTGGTTCATGTTCCTCTGAGATCACTTTCCACGGGGCTGCTCTCCAGCCTGTCGTTCCCCAGTCCGTGCAGATGTCCAGAATCTTCCAAGTGCAGAATCTGGCACTTTTCCTTGTTTAACTTCACACAATTGACGACTTGTGTCCTCTGAAATATGATGACAAAATATTTGTCATCCACAATATTCTCTTGTGACAGCACACGTTCAAAAAGATGAAGTTCACACAGTGATTTTCCAGGCAGCAGATGCCTGCTTCCACTCATATGTGTCTTCTCCCTTTGTCATAAAGCAAGGGCATCACAAAGCACTGTGATTGTCTACACATTGTTTCATTTCAACACCAAGACAGATGCCACAAGTTTGTCCTATTCTGGAGAAAAACTGCTAACAAAATATGATCAGTGAATGATTATGGCAAGTCCTGTGACTGGAAACTGTACAGGGAATATAAACTGGCAAAGACACCTGCCCTCTGGAGTGATAGTAAAAAGGGTTTTCAAAATAGACTCAAATATATTCTAATTTCCAAAACTGTAGAAAATACCTCTATTTAATTAGTCCATTCAGAACATTTGAGATTTTGTTGTTTTGGGGATTTATTTCCTGAGTTTCAATATTTTAGGGCCTATTTTCTAGTTAAGTATATTCTACCTGTATTCAAGCAGTGCTAATGCACAGAATTTGAAGGACAACATGAAATCTCATCAAGAGATGTGGTTGTCATACAGATTTCTACTCATTTAAACTATCATCATGGCACAAAACTTCAAATAATTTCTGGACTTTCTCTTCACTGGCTAACCCAAAAACACAAGAATAAAACATAAATAAGTGAAAAACATCATTTCCCCAGAGAGTGTCTTAAATAATTGGGGGTATATGTTGATCTCTTTTGCTTATCTAGCTTCTTTTCATTTCTTTGGTTAAAGATATAATACCTAACAGAGGGAAAAAAGAAAGGCAAAGAAAAAAGTGCATTAAGATTACACTTGGCATTTTAAATACAACAAAAGGTACCTATAGGGATGCTTTATTGCACAGTCAAGTAAACTCCAGCTGTCAGCCCTGTGATCACTTCTTCAATAGGCAAAAAGGACTCAGCTCTAACCTGGCCACATGCTGGTTCTCACCAGTAGAACAACTGCTTCCTTAGGAAATGCATTTACAGTTATCCCCTGCCTTTCAAAGAAAACTTTGAAAGAAAAATATCAATAAACTTCTTAAGTGAGTGGGGTTTTCCTCCTTTTTTTTTTTTTAATTAAATAAAAGAGCTGTTTATCTGTTTTTGTTAAAGCTAAAGTAAAACCTTTTTCCAGAGATGAAAACTTCCACAGGATGACTTGAAAATATTGTGGGTTTATTGGTTCTCCTATTATGTTCACATTAAAGAGACCAAAATATGCTAAATATGACCCTCTATCTGGACAGAGAGGAACAACTGCACACATGGAGTCAGAGAATATGCACTGATGAAACTTTGATCACTTCTTTAAATGTGATACTATGAGGAGAAATGCCAGCCTAAAGGAAATGGGATTTCTGTCATTGGCTTCAACTGGAACAAGCCATTACTATTTAATAGCAATTTCTAGATCTGTCAGGTAACTTTTTTCAAGGTTCACATTCAACAGAACAAGCATAACTGAATGCTAGAAATTATTTAAAACTTTAAAGATTTTCATGTGAGCTTTTCCTCTTTGGCGCTCTCTTCTAAATTTTGTGGTGGAAAATCATTAAATCAGATAAACTTAATTTTGAAAATCTGCATCAGACTTACATGAAATGTCCAGTATTATGGGTATTTTCTTCTGACTTCTCCCTTTTTCTTTGTTGATTTTCATCTTCATTTTCTTTTAAAATCTATACAATAGAAAAATAAAAATAAAAAATGAGAAGCAGGAAGAGAGGGAAGAGAAGAATGACAATTACTTGGGAAGAGACATGACTTTTTTACCATATTCTATCGCTTGCATTCAAAGTCAAAGACAAGACAGAGACAAATGATATTGCTTCAAAACTACAAAATTCCACTTTTTTCAGTGTTTTGCTACACTGCTTTCAAAAGAAACCACTGTCATTTAAAAGCTAATTTAATTGTGTATATTTCTGTTATGAAATTACCTTCTTCATTTCTAAGTCCATTCTATTAACCAATTTTTCAGAAACATAAAAAATTCCTCTCTAGATTTCTCCTTCATGTAGAAAGGCAAAACACAGCAGACTAACAATTGCAATCTGTGCAAGGCTAAGAGCATATGGTCTTCAGCATAAAAGGACCATAAATAAGTTCAAAAAATTTTTACTCTGGTTTATCCATTTGACAAATTGTAGGGAGCAAACCAAACTACAGACAACTATTCAGGAATTCCTTTTCAGTGACATGCTTCTTCAGGTGGCTGAATGGTTAATTTTCAGTTAATGACTCAATTTTCAGTCAGCTAACTAATCTGCTCTTTCAGCCTTCTCCAAATTCATCAACCTTAAAACTTCATAAAATTGACTTGATTTATTTTGCCATAATTTGTTGAGTGATCAATAGTCTATGTGTTTATATGAAAATACTTTTTTTAAAGTCTGAAATCTCCATTCATAGCGTCTTGAGGAAAGGGTTAACTGTTAAAATGACAAGCTCAAAGCATGAAGGGAACTGGCTGAGCCTTTTTTTTTTGCTTCAACGGCAGTTCTTGTTACCTTATAATGCCATTGAACAATTTTAATGTAAAAATGTACCAATGGAAATATGAAACATGAGGAGTGGTATTACACAGAGGTTTTCTGTCAAAAAGTTCTCTATTATATAAAGAACCCAAACAATTAAAAAACCTACAAAATTACATATTTGGTTCATGAAGGTGCTTCCATCCTCAGGAACAGAGATTTGTAAACAGAAAACCATACGAATATGAATGATTTTTCTAAAAAAATAAGAAAATTCAATTTTATCTAATACAAATTCATCAGCTGTATACTTGCTTTGTGCACACACTCGAGCAATGAGCAGAGAAACCTTCAAGTCCTTACACTTCATTATTCATGCCATACATTATCTGTATGACATAAAAAGAGATACTCTTTGATATAGTGAAACAGAGAGTTTACTATAGATCCTACCAGAGTCCTGGCACAAAATAATTTTGTCAATTAAGAAAGTTTCTAAAAATGTCATCAATAAGAATGGCACAGGAAAATATTCGAAAAATTTAACATCTGTACCCGAGGATATCATTAATCAGGGGTGAAAGTTTACTTTTGAAAATCTTTTCATCTAGCATATCTTTTAAACACCTGCAAACATTTGTAAACCCCTGCCTACCTTTGGGGGATTCAATACCCCCAGGGCTCTTCACTCTGTCCTCCTAAGTTCCATCTGGTAGGGAGCTGCAGCTGGATTTGGCTTCCAAAAGCACCCCCAGTTTCTTGGTGTATCTGTGTCGCTTCAGACTGGGTAGAAGAGCCTTAGTAACCAGGTAAGGCAGCAACAGTTCCCATAACTTGATGCCTACATATGGTGATGACAAGAACCTCATCAGAGCTGATCACAGAGCTCAGGACCTGAGTTATGCTGTGTTAGGGGCTGGCTGAGCCATCTCAAGCTTTCTGCAAACATCTTCCCTGCTCTTTCTCACTATAGCATACACTCCTCCCTTTTTCCCCCCTTATTGATAGACAACCCACTGTGAAAAATTTTAATTCTTTCTTAAATTACTTAAAGCTAACTACCTCTTTAAAATGCCAAATCCCAAAAAACACTGTCCCATTCACTCATCATGCTATTTCAATATCAAGGGTGACTGCACCTTTGGTGCTTTTACCCGTTGTGATATCTGTTACACCACAGAACCTTAAAAATTCTCCTTAGTACCCTAAAAGCCACAGAAATTAAAAGGTCTAAAGTAAATTGGATTAAATACTATCTCCTTAGAGCCCTTCTCTTCTAGATTTGAATTCCTTTAGTTTGGATTGTTTAATAAATATTCACAGAGAGCCCTTTCTAAGTATAACTACCTGAAGTTTGAAACGATGAATGAAGTGAAAGCCACAATAATGTACTATGGAAATTCATCCCAATGTAAAAAAAATAACTGTAAATTACTATCAAATGAACCCCATTATGTTGGTGCTGAAGAACACAGAAGAATGGAAGCCAGCATGTGACATGGGCAGCTGTGCACACAGATGCACTATCCTGTTCCAAAGGCTGGAAAAGAGCCCAGAAATATAATACCTCTAGGTTTCTAAACTTCAGTGAATTGAATATTTTGACTTATGGGATTTTTTTGTCATTTCATATTTATATAAATATTTAACAATACTCAAAATATATGACATTAACTTGAGTAACCAAGTAAAATTAAGCATCCATTTTACCTAGGCATATATAATATCTCTAATATCTCTTTAGACAATGTAAGTCTTTCAGGACCAAAACCAGATAAGAAAAATATTATCCTAATACAGAGCCTTTAATACCCAAATTTATTATTCAGTTCAGCCACTTAGAGATAACTAGACAGATATCCTAGTAGTGGAGGATTTCATAACCAAAAACATACTCTGCAATATTCTGCTATTTAAAGTTCTTTTGTCTTTCATGTAGTTGCAAAGATTTTACTACACAGTCAGTCTTTGATAGAGATATATAATGTGTTAGATGACTTATTGGCAATTCTTTAGCTACAGAGGTAAGAATTATTTATCATTTAATCATACACAGGGCTTTTTACCTATTATCAGACAGATCACAACAAAACTAGCAAAACTAAAGGAAAAAAAAAAAAAGGCTGTTGAGATATCAAGAGCGTTTCCCACTCATTATTCCTGCTTGCTCACCTCCAGGTGGGGAGAAAAAGTAGTCATTCTGTACAGAAAAACCTTCACTTTTTTCTTCCTGGCACATTCCAAGTCCATGCAGAAATCCACAGCCCATTTAGCAGAAATCTACCATGTTACCATCTGGAGTATAAATCTCTCTCTGTAGCAGACTTCCCACAATCACATGCTGATTCCTCAGCAGAATGGTTCCTGCACAGGTATGGTTCTCAGCATAATTGAGGTGTTATAAGAAAGGTATTGTGCTCCCTGCTTTCAGACAGCTCTGTGCTGTCAGGGGCACATATCATCACTCCCCTGGGGCTCCCAGAATCTCTAGGAGGGCTGGGACAGGGGCAGAGCTCAGATGGTGGGGGCAGAGCCAGCAACCCCCCGTGGTACAGGTTCATCAGCCACAGGAAAGGCACTTCTGTGCATCCCACCACCTGCAGTCCCAGGAAAGAGAAAAGGGAGCCAGCACCAAGGGACCTGGTGCTCTCCTGTTGGGGAGAGCAGGATGCAAGTGTTGACCTGGCCCCTGGCCCTGCAGGGCTATGCTGGAGCTGTCTATGGGCCAGGCTGCTGCAAACACACCCTGCCCAGTGCTGGTTCCACTGCTCCAGGTGCTGCAGTTCAGCTCTCAACAGGTAAGAGCTGTTTGCTCTGTGCTCCCATGTCAGGATCAGACAAGTCCTTAGGAATTATACTTGCAAAATCTTTTTCTCCCTTCTGTCTTTTTCTTAGTCCAACACTTAGACCAGAACATACGCTTTCAATGGGATTTGTTCAGCATCATCAGTGCTCATTTACGCTAAGGAGCCTCCTCTAGATCTATGAAGTTCATTTTTTTTCTAAAACTGTCAGACAACAATACCTGGGACCTATATACAGTAAATTAAACAAGACAAAACCCTTTTAATATCCATCTCTCAGCAGTTAAGGCTGTGCCTTCAGTTTCACAGCTACATCTCTGTGGCCACTTTGGAAAACAAAGTTTTCCTTGACTTTGCCTTTTCTTCCTTTTATGTATGAAATCAGTACTCACAAAACAGCAACCCTGTAGGTAGACAGCCTTGGCAAATATAACTGTTCCACATAAGCAATTTGTGTAATAACTCCATGTGAGGTCTGAAACTGAGGGAAATAATGGAACCATCTCCAAAATAATGAAGCTTGACTGAAATAAAAAAAAAAAATTAAAAAAAGAAACAAAAAACAAACCCAAACCCAACCCAATGGGACACTGGGAATGTATTTTAGCTATAAAATCAATGAAATGCTTAGCCAAGTAAGTAGGATATAACTCATCTCTTCATTATAATATTTTCCAAATAAAAGTAATTTTTTTACATTCTTTCATTATAGCAAATGATCTCTTTTCTAAACATTATTCCAGATAAAGACCAGATTTATAGTTTATTTTCTGTTGTCTTGTCAATATTTGACCCAACAACATTTCAATTCTTTTTCTAGCAATGTCCATTCACCAACACATACAAAGAAATATAAAAAAAGCTTCTCAATTTCTTTGTAGGATTACAGCATCATAGAGTTTTTAAGATAAACATCTTAACAAATAAAAAATATTTTCAATTAAATGTCAACAGAATTGATTTTGATTGGTTAAATTCCAAAGTAGATTTATGTCAGTGGAATCACAGCAATCTTTCAATTTGGCTTTGTGTTTAAGTAATGTCTGTTACTGAGAGAAAAGTTAAATCACTGAGAACACCTTGAAACACTGGATGCTTCTGAAGACTATTCTGTGCAGCTGTGACAGCTGTGTGAGCCCATGAAGCCAAGGTGGGGAGAAAAGTCCTTCAACCAGTACAAATTATTTATTATATTAAGTGGTACTCAATACAGTATAATGCACTCAAGTATCTTCTAAATTTTTTCTAAGCCTTTAATTGTATATTTATATAAAATTTATAAAGCCTTTAACAAGTAAAACTGATTAATTTTAATTTGGACCTCAGCCATATCAGAATAGCATTTAGGAGGTTATTGCAAACAGTCCAAATTGTGTAAAATAATATTTTCACTATTCATTTGAGGTAAGAATGGATATAATACCTCCTACACATTAAGAAACTGCGAGAAGCAAGATCAGTGCTAGAATATTTTACCATTTTCTAATTCAAGATTTTGAAGCACTGACAAATAATAGGATGAAAACTTCAATACACAGTATTCCTCATACAATAACACTCTGATTTCAGCACACAGAAATGCATTAATAGATTGCTCCAAAAATATTATAAGAAATATAATATAATGTAATAAGTATAATATAATAAATATAATAAATAAAAATAATATAATTAATATCGTATAATATAATATATACTACATGATATAATAAAATTAATATCATAAATATAATTAATTTAATATAATATAATATATTGCACTAAAAATATAGTGACTTTATAGAAAATACTAAGCATTGCTGAAAGCTGAGTGAGAAAGCAGGTAAAGAATCAATATATAACACTGAACAACATCCCTTTTTTTCCTAAAGTGTATTCAGCTCAGTCACATCATTATGCCAAAAAAAAAATTCTTGAAAATTTTTCTTATTGAATGTATTATGGCATCAGCTTTTATTAGAAATAATATCACATTTTTATAACTATACAATAACAACTTTTTCTAAGACTTACCATAGAAATGTGCTAGGCAGGTGTTGAATCGTCCTTAATATTTTAGTTATTAACAGTCTTAGAGAGTTTCAATTGATTGGTATTCATTTAATGTCCAAAGCCATTTCTAACAGCTGAAAGACATTTTAAGATATTTCCAGCTTCAATCAATATCACTTATAAGTATGTTTTTTTCCTCAGAATTACTAAATATGCCAGGCTGAAAACAAGAATATTTTCTAAAATTCTAATGCTATTTTCCTACATCATAAGAAAAAGGTAAATGAAAGCTTATACTACCTATTAGCAGTCAAACAGTAGTATATTAGAAATTGCATATACTTGCATACACACATTTGCAGTATAGGAAAATCACTGTGTACTTAGCTCTTGGCAAATACTCATTTTAATTTTCTTTGCACATCAATAAACCAAGGTGCTTCCCTTGAAATCACACCTTACATGATCAGCAGCAACTTATGTTGTATCAAGTAACACAAAAATTATTTATATTTGCAAATATTTTTTACATAATTTTCTTGACATATTGAAAGTCCAGTACATAATAGCTCTGTCCTTAAATTGTGCTTATTAAGAAGCCCAAATTTTGCCATAACTTTTCAGCAGTCACAAAAGGGCACTTCCTTTACTGTCAATTTTCTCAAATAGGAAATTAGCTAATATGTTATTGCTGTAAATTCATGACATTTTGGTCCTGTAGAAATAACTGTAGCTCATTTGCATTTAAGTGGTGGCTGATCCTTCTTTTGAGTTGACAAAGAAATATAAGCACTCTGTTATTTTGGAAAGGACCCTTGGGTGCAAGCAAACAATTTCTGGTCTTACTATGGCCACTTTTCTCAGTCATTAAACACTAGTCTCACTCCAGGATACAAGGGATTCCCAGATGAAATTCACAGTCTCGTTTGAGAACTCCATCCAATGTGAGAAGCAGCTAAGATCTCATTCTTGAACCATCATAGCTCTGAATTCATTCCACCACCTGCTCAGCACCTCAGATCACCACAGCGGCACTCTGCACAGCAAATTTCTACAGACAGATGTCCAATCTGCTTAGAAACTTTACACTTGCAGAAATATTTTCAGAGAGCTGTAAGAAGGCTTTTGCCCAAAAACTGTCAGGAGTTTGCTTGAAAATACATTTTAAAGCCTCACCCAGAAAATTTGCAATAATATGTATCAGTGCTTGGATGTGGCCAAACACTTTTGGAAAGGTGAATGCAAAGTTCAGAATCTGCCCTCTTTTTTTGTCATTACATTAACCAGACTGGGTTGCAGAGTCCTGGGGCAGTATCTTGTTTACTTGAAGAAAGCATAAAGCGTAGAGACTCACACTTCAAATCTGGAAAAAAATATAAGTTAAAATGACTTTGTTTAATGCTGTTTTGCAAACTTCCACTAATTGATTTAGGCATTTCTTATTTAGGCAGGAGTTGCATGAATTGAGACATGTGCTCTGTGATGAGCCTTTATGGGGGACAAATCCAAATGAACCACAACCCATACTCTCCTCCATGAAGTCGTGCCATTCTGTTTTCCTATTTTATTTTCTCATTCTTTTGGCAAATCTTATTCTGTGCCATGCAAGTTACATTCAGAAACTTTGTGGTTGTTATCTCTATCTCAGAAAAGGCTGAGAAAATAAATCTGACACCCCAAATGTATAGATTTCAGTCTTAGACTTTAATCTCCTCTGCTTCTTCCCTGAAAACTATACATACAAGCCCCAAAGAAGTCCAAATTTCAGGTTTCTTCAGAAACACAGCTCATTCTGTCCAACATCACTAGCTCCTTTCCTCTCCTCTAAATTGCCTTCTTGACCTGTCTTTGCCTTACAGTCCTGTTCACCTTACCAGTCTGTGCTCTATTCTCTCAACAGGAGTTTTGATTCCAACAGGAATTTCAACCATTAAATTATAAAGAGAAAAAATGCAAGACACCTTATGCAGAAGTCATTCTGGCACAAAATCACTCTGTAGCCAGAGTCCAGACCAAGATCCAGAGCCCCTAAACAAGACTGAGGTTGGCAGAATTTCGGAAAGTAAAACAATGACTCTCAAAACTCATAAGCAACTCTCCTGTAATGGTCAGAGTTCCCAGCTGTTTGAAACAATTTTGGCACCCAGGGAAATGTCTGAAAAGGTCCTTGGGGGTGCATTTGGAAGAACAGGTTTGGCTATATCTCCACTTATTAAAAACAGAACAGTTGTCCCCAGGAAAGCACTGACAAGCAAGAAACTGGAAAGAAGGAGAGACACTTCCTTCCAAGAGACAAGACCAAAGCCATCCTTTGCTTTCAGGAGCAGCTCCTCACTCCGTGTGCTGGCTGCCTTTGTCCCACTGAGCACACAGCGACCATGAGCATCCCTGCATGGCCCAGGGCTGTCACTGCACTGCCTTCCCTGTTGGCTCCAGCAGTCAATCTGATCTAGAACCACATGACTGTGAAATTACAATTGTATGTCTGTGCAAAACATCCCCTGATTTTTCTTAAGGCACCTTTACACTGTTGCCTAGAGCTAGAAAACACCAAGAATTTAATCCAAGTATTTATGCAGAGTATCCAGCCCTGATCAAAACCATCCATGTGGCTGTTTCCTAAGGCTTTAGAAATGGCATCAGTGACATTTCTCACAGACTTCAGCTAGCAATAACTCACCAGGCATTCCAATTCTTTATATTTCTCCACTCCCCTTTCACAAAGGATATTTTAATTTCTATATTTTGACTCTGCTGAACACTTAAGGCTGTATTGTTTTGAAGTCCCTAGGGCACCAGGAAAAACAAACATAGAATTTCAAACTTTCCACAGCCTCATGCTGTGATAACATTTTCAGTTTATCCTTGTATTTTAAAGACTGTCTCCAGTCATCAGGGTTGAGAACATGGGGTAAACTTCTGCTGCACAAGATTTATTCACTCTCAAATCCCATGTGGCTGTAAGTTGCTGCAGTCCCTAAAACTGCAGACTGTTACCTCTTTATAGGTCAGGGGTATATGCCTTACTTTTTGTCTTTTTACCAAAAAAAATTTTTACCTGGTAAAGGCGAGAACATAAGGGATCTTGGTTGTGGAGAGAAGGTAAACAGTGAAGATATTTGTAAAAGAGACAAGATTTTAACAATAATAGTACTGATATTTGTATGGTTGCAAGTATTGATATTAAACAAAGCAATAAACTTAAGAAAATTATGTCTGTCCTCAAACAGCCTTCACTATGTGTCTCTCTGTTTTCTTATACTCCAGTTCTTGGGTGCAAGGATTGTTTTTTCCCCTCACATTTGGAAAGCACCCGGGTCATTGTAGACACAGCCACACCATAAATAATCTTTATCCAGGCTGCTGGAATGCCCACTCGGTGCATTTACTGCATGACTGCACGTTCAGTCACCTCTTGTTCTCTCCCAAGGATTGTCCCATATTTCCTGCAGTTTACTGCCAGCAGCAGGGAAACATCTCTACAATCAGACATACAGCTTCAGCAGAGGAGGAATTCTTCCGCTCTGTTTTCTAGGAAAATTAGATAATGCCAGTTGCAATGAACTCACAGAGCCTACAGCAGCGAGGATACCAGCTGTGCATTGCTCAGCAAGACCTGCTGCACTCACAAGAGCAATAAGGGCTGCAGGGGAGGCTGCCTGGTGCAGCAGTGGAGCCCAGCCACGCTGGCCAGGTGACCCCACTCTCAGCACAGCCACAGAATCCAAAAAGCTGAGTTCATAACAGTTATGTGTTCATAGGCAGAGGGAAAGAGTCAGGAAAACAAATATTTCTTCTTGTTTTAACATGTGGGATTTAAAAGCACGAGGCCTGGCTTTAAATTACTGACCAGGTTCTCTAGCTCTCCAGTACATCAGCTGCTTTGTGTTGGCATAAATGTAGCTGCAAAGAGGTCAGTGGGAGTTCCAGCTGACCTCCATGAAAGATCTGTTGAATAAAACACATCAAAGAAGTGGATTCCCTGAGCAATTTCTTCCTCAAGTTTCCCTTTTATGAAAGAATGGAGAATGTTACTCACTCTAATGCATGGAGCTCTTTAAGAATGTTAACAGCAAGGCAAGAAATTAATTCAGTGACAAATTTTGGCATTGCTGCAAAATATTTACACCTCTAGTGGAAGCAGAATGTCTTAATTTATAGCATTATATACAGAATACTACATTATTTTTAACTCAATGTTATGTAAATTGTAAAAATTATTCCATAATTGGAAAAAAATATATATTTTTGGGAGATACAAGGACAATTGTAAAGTGAAACAAACATTTTCCATATTATTAGATCTTTCAGAAATAGTAAGTTTTGTACACTTCCAAGATTAATCCCCTCATTAATTTAAACAAATTCATTTTATCTATAAAATTAAAAAATATAACTACTTAAAACCTGAAATAATTATTAATTGCGCATTTTACACATACTTCACTCTCCAGATGTACAGTAATCAACAAGAATCCCTTCCAATAGATGATAGCAGTGTATCTGTACTTTTAGAACAATTGCTGCTAAAGTAGCACCATGACAGATTCTCCCTTGTTTCACATTACCTTCACATTTAAAGACACCATCCTATATAATGCAGAATTGGATACCGTATATGCTGGGAGTGTACTGTAAATAATGAGACATCCAGGCACCCAATATTCATGCTAAAATTATGACTGGAAAACCACAGAGTAAAAATCAACCTTCCTTCTTCCTGACCTGTGTTTAGGTTTCATTGTCCACAAACCTGGTTACACTTCTGCAAATTTCTGCATAGAAAACCTTTATTGATATCCCAGAGGAGTTTAATTTCTGCCTATTTCTCTTGTTTGGCATGTCAACTAAAGTAATGGCCCAGATTCACACCAAGAGTTCAGAGGATTTGCCTACAGTAAGTAAAGAAGTACCATTGTTGTGGCCATGGTAGGTAGTGTGGAAGGAAAGAGATATTAAAGCAAAATAATTGCACAAGACACACAATTGTCTGTCTAGATTAATGTAAGAGGTTACTCAATAAAGAGCATTTTCAAGCACATCTGAGTTAGGTAATGGAGTAATTGAGTTTTCTTGCACAACCTTAATTAATCACAGTAAAGTACCTACATTATGAGACAATCTCAAGTGATTATGTACTACAAATCCCGTATTGCATTTTACAATGCACACAACAGTCTTTCTTTTTTCTGCAAATAAATCAAAATTATCTAGAGTTGTCTGAAGAAATCCGTCTTAGGACTGCCTTTAAAACAATAGGAAGTTATATGTATCTAAAACTAAACAAAAGCAATACTTACCAGTGTTTTCCATCTGGGATCCCCAAGAAGATTTACAAAGTTCTACCAGAATATGTGGAATCTAATTTGCAAAGAAATAAGTGGAAGCACAGCAAAGTCTTCATCTGTACTTTGAAGACTGTTCTGCATTGTTCTTTGAAATGAACAGAAAAATAATAGATCTCAATTTTCTTCCTTTCTTGAAACTTCTTAAAATCAGGGATTACATGGTTCACAATGAACTTTTAGAATTGCTTTCTAAGGCTTTGTCCAGATATGTATTAAAAGCACATGTCTTGTTGCACTTTCTAAAGATGGAAAGGGTTCTACCTGTATTTACATATTTTGATTCAAAATCTCCTTTATTCTCAGTTGGGAACAGAAAAGCCTTTATTATTCTCAGCTGGGCCTAGTCCCACAAACATTTCAGCTCTGCCTTCATCAGATGCAGATCACACCAGCATTTATCCCCACTAATCACCACTCCCTCTGGCACTGACATTATCCTGGGGAGTTTCCCATTCACCTGACATCAATTACCCCAGACCCTGCTGATACTTAATTCATATCATCATACTTAATTAATCATTAACCCCTTCGCTGCGGTCAGTGTTCTATAATTGGTGTTCACAGCATCTGCAAAATATTAAGGGTATTTGACTGTACATTCATCATGAGCTCTTCCACTAGAGCATGAGGTATAGCCTAGACACTTCAGCTATGTTTCAGAAGGATATCACACAAATATATTAACACCAGGGAAAATTAGTATTCCTTATCCAGCAGCTCCATAAATCTAGCAGCCACACATTTACCATTCAGTTCTCTTCAGAGGCATTTTGTAAAGTCCTGTTCTCCCAAGGATACCAGGAGACTTGCCTAATCACTTAACCAGAAAAATGGTAATGGAAGGAGTGCATTGCAGAGCTTAATATTTCAAAATATTTAAATAAATATTTAAATAAAATAGACTTTAAAAATTAAAGGAAAAGTCCAATTTGAAATTTAACTATTGTCACTCATTCTGAGTGTCTAGCTCACTCTAGAAATGGGGCTTTTTACCTGATCATGGTACTCATGGATAGAGCCTGTGGAAAGACACATACCTGAGGTGAAACTACAGCAAGCTGTGCATCTCTGAGAATGTCTGTTGTTGTTTAGATATAGATATAAAGATGGATATTTTTGTTATAGAGAGGCTGGAATTCTGTCAAGCTTCAAAAATCCACTTACTCAAACACTCTACCTTGTTTCGTTTGTTTTTCCATTGGCAACCTATAGTATAGGGGGGAAAAAAAAGAAGTCTATTGTCCATGGAGTCTTTGGTGCAGGACTCTAAACATACAGTGAGAAAGGCAAGGAGGCTGAGAAATGAAATAAATACTGGGGAATGGCTCGTTTCAGAGAACAACCACCTACTCAGATTGTGAGAAAATTATCTCTTATCAGCCAATTGGATTCTTAGGGTTAAATCCGGTGGGGTTTTTGTTATGTCTTACAGCCTCTTTTCATGTTTATCTTTTAATGGCACATTTGAATAGAATGTCTATAAAATTACATTTATCTGAAGGAAAAGAGACAAAGAATAGGTACAGAGGATATATCAGTGGATCTTAAGTTAGCAACAAATCTGGAGGTCCATACTCTACACTTACTCTACTGAAAAACAAATAGCACATTGCTGATGAGAAGTTTTCCAGGTCTTTATATTCTGCTTTTATTTTGTTTTGCTTTTAGCTTTACAGGAGAGAAATATTTAAAGAGCGGAGTATCTAACAAATCTCATTTCACAAGCATCAAGAAAGAGGTTAATGAGGTTTCAAAATAGGGTTAAGTGGTACTACCATCACAGAAGCTGTGAATGTTTGTAGAAGATGCACATGAAAGAAGACTCATTTTAATAGTATGGAAGATTCTCACTTTCATTTCTTCTAGCAGAGTAATGTCAGAGAGATTTTTAAATTTTTATTAGAGGTGCAAGATAAAATAGAACAAAGCCACATTTACTGGTCTCATATCTTCACTAATCAGGTTGCAGAGATCAATTAATACAAAAATAAAAATTTAACTTTTTTTTTAATATGTATTTCTCTTAGAAATATCTCTAGCAAATACATCAAAGTTTTTCATCAGTCCATGTCAGACTGAAATCAAACAGTTTTTCCTTGTGGCCAGGCAGAATACAATCATATCTGTAGATCAATGCCTATTACTTCACTTTGAAAACAAAATAAAACAAAAATAATCAAGCATTCTATTCCCTGCAGTTCCATCAAACTGATTGTGCCAGTCTTTAACTTCTCCCAGAGACCTGTGGATTCATGCAGTAGGTCAAAATTTTAGGGTGCAAAATCACCCCTCCCTATTACCATCACCTGTGTTGTTTCCTTTTACCAAGTAAGGAGTTTGTTGAGCATTTCCAAAGAAAGGGATATTGCTACAGGAATCTTCAGCTGCAGGAGTTAAGGAAGATGGTTTATATCTAGTGGTTGGAAAGAGTTCAAGCTCTTTCTCAGCCAGTTGAGAGAGATTTCTTTAGCTAAATTATTTTCTTTACATTTTTCTAAAGAGTTTAGCCAGAGGCAGTCAGTGAGTATAGAAAAGTTCAGTCCAAACAGTTGAAATATGATGGATATATTTATTATGAGACATGCCAGGAAATTTTAGTAACAGTTAAATTTTTTTTCAAAATCTTTCTACACCACCCCTTCCACCCCCCAATATTGATCTCCTCAAAGGCACCAGTGACAGCTATTAATTTCAGATCTGGTTGTAATAAATGATATCCCTCCTATTTTCTTTCAGGCTAATTGAAAAAAAAAATTAGCCAATACATTTATGGAATCCAATATCAGGAAAAGCAGAATCTTTTTCACAAAAGAAATGTCCCAATGGTAAAGGCTGAGCAAAGCCAGGCTTCAGATTCTAGGAGTTTTTCTTGTGGCTGGATTATACATCTCATGGAGGCCCCATAGCCAGGACATGGTGTACAGAACAGAAAAAAAACCTCTTACAGAGAGGCACTCATGTGGAAACACGAAAAAAGACCTTGTGGCACAGGAGAGGATTGAAAAATAAACTTACAAACTCTGAGCAAAAACTTCTATTCTATTGCTTTTTCAGCCGTACCTGTTGTGCCTTTGGGCTAGGACCATGATTTTTTTCTCTGATGGGAAAAAAATTCCCTGATAATCATTAACAATATAGAACAAAGAGAAAATTTATAAATATTTATGTATACTGCTTTGTGGGATTTTATTTATTGTTTTTGTTTTCTCTGACATGAGAAAAGCTTTTACATAAATTCCCAAATATATAATATTTGCATTTAGTTTATTTGTTTGATATCACTCCCTGTCCTTGATTCATAATACTTTATTCAGAGAAAGTAATTTTCAGTGGCACTAGTCTCTGTAATCTAGATTTATGTTAAATTAATAGCTGTGACACCATTTCACATAACTCATGATGAGTCCTCTTGTATTTGTCATCAAAACAAGGGTTACACAAGAAATAATTTGTTGGATTGCACTGCATTAATAGTTTCTGATTTAGCACATTACAGTTTGACAGAAGAGATAGACTGCTGTTTCTAGTGAGACAGCAAAACCCAGCAGATAATTGGGTGAGAATGGTTGCTGTGAAGCCTCCTCCCTTTTGCAGTGCCCAGTGCAGTGCAAATACAGCAAACACATCTAGCCCTGATAATGACACAGTCAGCTGCCTGAGCTGTTCCTCCTCTTCAAATAGGTGCCTACTCTGATGAGCACCTGTTCTCCCCAGTTTGCATGCTGTTCATTGCCTCAACAGGTTCAGGTTTTCTGCTAGAAACCCACTGGCTATTCCTCTTCCCCAAATTCCCCCCAGAAAAAGATTCCTTCACCCCGTAGTCCACCTGGCCTTTGATCCTTCATGGCCAAGCCACAGACATGAATATAGAGTGACTCCTGGGGACCCAGGAAGTGCTCAAAAGACAGTGGAGGAGCAGTTTGTATTCCTATACAAACAAGTATGTTCTTGAAGGAAGAAACAGTTGCTGTCAACTTTGTACCATTTGCAGAACTACAGTCAAAAAGACAATTCTTCCTTCAGGAAATACACAGTCTAGGGATTCCCCTTTAGAGAAACCATTTCTTTAATTGGTTAGAATAGTTCTAAGGGCTGCTGTGAATCCTATTGTCCCTTTCTCCATTTTATAATATAGTATTATATATACCATTATATTATACTATTATATATAAAATATAATATACTGTACTTTTATAATGTCAACCTAAATACATACAAAGAATATCAGAGGATTAACTCAAATCAAAATCAAATAATAATTTCCTTGCCTCTACACTCTTTTTAAAGAGCTCAAATAAAAATCAGGACCTTTTTTTTTTCTATACACATTATAAATTTCTAAGTCACCTTAATCACAACAGTGTAAACACAAACATTTTCTAGAAACATTATGATATTTTAATTTCTGTCTTTGCTATTTTTATGGCTGAATGAGAAACATTCTTTCTGGGTAGGTCTCTGAAACAGATTGAAATATCACCTAGATAAAGCAAGCCTCTCCTGGAGGGATTGCCTGAATGGCAGATGGACGAGCACACTCTTCCGGCTGTTATTGTTGTCTGACCGTTGACGATAAGTACAGACCAAAGAAAAAAATTGAAAGTAACTTTTTGCTTACCAGCTGAGCAGAAAATAGCAGGCTGGTATAGAATAGAAATAGTAAATTTGAGGCATACGTGGGTTTGGAACTGTAAAGAACCCCTGATAGGACTGGGCAAGCAGTTTCATTCCAAGTCCAAACAACCTGAACTGCAGCTATATAATTATGTTTGGATTTGGGGGTTTTTTCCTGCCTGTAATATTTTTTTTGGCTTCTGAACTGTTTGGAAGTTAGAGTTTCTGCTATTTACTTATGACATTCAGTGTTGGCAAGGGTGATGCATTTCTGAACTATGGAAATCTAAATCCCAAGGATACTTGAAAACCGTCATTTTCAGTAAAACAGTTTAGATATTGCGGCTAATCAGAGCAATTTCAATAATAAGAGTCTCACAATACACCATTCTTTTGACTTTGCTTGAAAGGTTAAAGGTGGGTCAGCATGTATGCAATATGAAGTAGTAATTATTCGTCTTAATTATTATGGATGTATGTGTCATTGATAAAAATTATCCAGGGCCCTTCTAGTTGGATGTGCTCTAAAGCAGGGTTTCTCATTTGCAGAAAATGCTATTTTGCTTGGTATTTGGCTGAGAATTCCATAGAACTTTTCCAACTTTCTTGTGAGCTCCAGGCCCAGGACCAGCCCAATGTTTCTGTCAGACAAATCACTGTCTTCACCCCCAAAATTGCCTCCTATAAAGCAATAATACTGCACTTACATTGCCCAGCATGTACTGCATATTCATAACAGTAAGCATGACTGGTGAATCGGGCAGAAAATAAGAGGTACAGTCACACATAAATCCAAAATAATCTCAGCTGCTCAAACAGTAGGTGGAAGGATTCCATAAGTGCTTTTGTAAACTATGCTGTACAGTGCTGCAACTGCCTGACTTGAGCTGATCCCAACTCTACTAATTTCTTGTAAAGCATTTACTAATTAGTAGGTCTTCACATATTGACAAATTTTCCCTCTTGTGCTCAATGCCTCCTAAAGCACCCTCTTCAGACCCAGAATCCTTGCTCTTGAAAGGCTTCATTTGTGCTCTCCACTTTTGACACAAAAACTTCAAGCTTCTACATGAGATACTGACCTTTTACAATTTTACCTGAGACTGATTAAAAACAGAATTGTCTTTATATGTGTTGCTCAGCCTTTTCCATAGCCATTACTTCATCACCAATTTAAATTTTTAAATGCTATAATAAGTCCAATGATATAACATAATCTTACACAGTATTGGTGGCTGGTTGGTACAGTTTACAAAAAAAGAAAAAAAACTTCATAAAAGCACATATTTTTGAGATTTCAAAATTTCAGCAAAGGACTCTTAAAAACTAGTCTACCATGTCATTTAGGAATAGGCCTGCTAAGGAACTACATCTTAGTAAAAGTTCACTTCCAAACATTTTAACCCCACTTTAACCATACAAAGCTGGATGTTTTAAATAAGTGTATTCTGTTGCAAAAATGTCAGGTGGTTCTTGTACGAAACTGAGAAGGATTCTATGGGGATTTATTTTATGTTGTTCAAAGCCTTGGTTAAGAAAATTGAGGGAACTTTTCCAGGACATTACGCAATGATTCTTCATTAGAAGACTATAAAGTTCGCTGAGTAAAAAAATTACTTCTGGCTTTCATATAGTGTAACCCCATTTAATGCTATAAAAAAACCTCCAAAACTGGCTTGCACAGAGGCCAGATCTTTTACTCTGGTCATCCCTCATTAGTCACTAATATAGTTAAACTTGTCTCAGAGTTTCCACCAACAAATCTCATCTTCGTGGGGTCATGATTCAGCTGTAAATTTTGACTCCAGAGTGAAATTTAGCAAATCAAAGGCTTATCCCTAGAGCAAATAATAATTGTATTAATATAGTTATATGTATTATGTTTTGTGATTTTTCAGCTATTAAGACTTTTATGCCCCAAACAGCTTCGTACCTCTGACAGGTTTTAGAAGGAAGCTACATTTAAGTCGTGCCCAGTTGATATTTCCAACCCCAGCCTAAACTGTGCTTCTCTGCCTCTCCCAGAGATGCCCACTGCACTGGGTACCATCACCCCCACACCAGTGGCCTCCCTGTGAGAGTTCAGCTCAGATGTTGATGCAGATTTTCCGTTCTACCACCACTGACCTGTAGATGAGGGCCCTATGCTCAATCTCCTCTTCTTTTTCTCTGTCTCAGTGGCAGCTCAGAGCTTTTCAAACCAAAGGGGGAGCACCTGCAGCCCTGGAGGGACCCTGTCCCTGGCCATGCTCAGAGCACCCACCCAGTGCCCAGCAGTGGCCCCTAGCTCTCATTTTCTTTAATTTTTTCACAGCAGGTTAAAAGTCTTTTGCTCGACATAAAATCTTACTTACATCTGCTGTTCATCGTCTTCTAAGATGCTTTGTTGGGTTTTTAATATATGGTTTAAAATATAACATTTTTTAATGTCTTGGGTCTTTCATACATAAATCTGAATATCTGTTGCTGGTCACAGTTCATACTCATTGTTAAAGTAAAAGCAAAGGCTTCTGGATCTCTCTCTTTCTTTGTAACTTTAAATGCAGAAATAAATGGCTACACAAATAATGCCCACACCTAACATAAGATTTTGATACTACATTACCCTTTCGCACAAATATATACATGTATAAAAACACATAATTTTCAACAAATTGCACAGTATGAAATTATGCCATTTGGAAAATGCCAACAAAAACATCATTTTAGACTTTTCAAAAGGAAAAAGAAAAGAAAAGAAAAAGAAAAGAAACTGTGTTCCAGCCAGCATAGCAAGCCAAATCTGAGAACTTTTTCAATAATTTGGATAAGCAACACATGGGGTTTTTTCACTTAATAGGTCTACTCCTTATCATAAATATTCTCTGTTTTACTTAATTTTAATAGACAAACAAACAAACAAACAAAAAATGCAGAATTTTAGGAGCCCTAAATTCCCTTAAATTGAGTACCTTTAAGAGAACATCCTAGTTCATAGATATTTTGAGGTCATAAGTATAAAGGAGAAATTTCATTAGAGCTGCAAATACTTTAACATGAAGCTGAGGAAAAGTAGCAGAAAAAAACTAAAATATTCTCTTCAGGATAAGGAACACCACCATACAGTCCTGGGTCCCTGGAGCAGAGTGCTGGCTGTGGATACAGACCAGGGGTACAGCCTCATTTTTTTGTTTCTTACAGACAGATAGTCACAATTTTACATCATAATTGGGCATTTTGGGGATATAGAGTTTTGCTCTGATGTATGAGAAAGATAAATTCTTTATGAGCTCACAGGAAAAAAAGAACTAGGAAGAAAACTTTCTTATCCATCTGAACTTTACTTTGTGCATTTTAATGAATTAAATCTTCTGCCTGTAAGGTAAAACAAACACTTTTCAGTTTCAACTGGTGAGATTTTTAAACCAAGCATTTTTCCTTTTAACTTGTTTTGCAGGAATCCATCCAGTCACCCCTCACTGTTCTAGGGTCCCCAGCCAGGCATGTCTGAGCTGCCCCTGTGCAGGGGCTGCAGAATTTCACACCCAGCAGTGAGCTCTGAATTGTCCTTCACACAACCCATCCCAGAGGATGTGCCCACATGCTCCAGGACCAGCCCATACAGGTGTTTTGCTCCATAAGCATTGCATAAAATGTAACAAAATCTGAACAGTTTTGTGGCTCAGACCTTGCACGTAAGATTTGCTAGGTGTTTAGTAAGACAGTGGGGGGAGTTCTTTGAGTTCCAGGAACTTAATTTTTTTCCATTCACAAAAAATATAAACTTTTAAGTACATGTATATGTTGTCTCTGGAAAAAAACATTTTGGTTTTAATCCAGCTAATTATCTCTGTCCATTTTTTTGAGGACTGTAACTTTGCAGATAGAGCACGACTTCCTCTGATCTTCAATTGGAAGACGTGACTGTTAGTAAGGTATTGCTATTAGTGTGAAGTAAATCCTTAGCTTAAAATCCAGGTCTGCATAGGACTCCTTGCATACCACACCTTTTAAAAGCTTCAATAATGTCTAAAGCGTGTTCAGTCCTGCCAGTACTCAGATCCACATTTTGCAAAGTTGCTTAATGTCTGGAAATAAGGTTTAAATATACCAAGAAAATATTATAGACAGACTTCCAGCAATATTTTTATGTATCCATTTTTCCAGGGAAAATGTGATTGGATTGTATAAGTTGCCCCTCTTCCATTTTATTGCAAGAATTCCCTGGTGCTGTTAGTTCATTCAAAGCCAGAAGTATCACTTTACACAGTTTTTCATTGTACTCAGGGGAAGTATATGGAAATTTTAGAGCAATAAGCTACAAATGGGGAACTGGACTACAGCCAGTCTGCATCCTTCTCATGCCCTTAAAGCATTTTTTTCAGCATTTAGTGTTCTCCACGGTATATATCCTGAGAGGCCATTATATTTGTTTTGGAGATGCAAAATGTAGGAACTAGACCTTTAACAGTGATGTCTAAGAGGCAGAGCTGACATTTTGGGGATTTTTTGCTTCAAGAAAAGTTCATTTGTGGAGTATTTAAACACAAAAATTTAGACTTTTGCATAATGTGCAGCTCCTGTGTTTAAGTCTATTCTTTTCCAAGTGGTCTATAATTCCTGTTCTGGTGTTTTATTATTCGACAATCATTGTATAACTTGCACAAATTGTTAGAAGGGGCAGGTTGACCTGACTAGGAGCTTCATGTTTTTTCTTTGTACTTTTATAAAAGAAAAAAGGTGATAGACAGAACAGCATTATAAGTGCTAGAGGAATCATAATTTATGAATACAAAATATATTATTAGAATGTTATTAGAGTATAACATTTTATGAATATACTCAAGTGCTGGAGTATTTAAACCCACAAGGAAGTCACTGTTTCTGTCTCCTCATGGCATGATGAAGCATTCATCAATAACACAGTGACATTTTAAGAGAGGGCTAATGTTTCTCATCCTTTATATGCTGAGTATGAGCATAAATGTGGCCAGTGCAGACATCACAGTCACTCCTCAGTTACCAAAGACAAAATTTTACAGTTAAAGGGTTCATCTATCCCATAGAAACAAGAGATGGGTGATGTCTTCCCAGTGTATGAAATCCACTCTGTATCAAAACTTTTAGGAATTGTCTTTGTAATTAAGAATTTCTTTTCTTAGGTGTGAACTGCCAAATCCCATATTCCAGACATCTATATTTGAATCAGATACTCTGTCTACTCTTTCCAATAGAGGGAAAGAAGTTGTTACCCTAAGGATACAATTCTGCTGTCCAGTTTTAAAACTAACTTTAGGATAAAGCCACACTAGAGTGTATTATCACAGTCTCTTCTCTGATAATAAAAGGGGACTAAAATGATTGGTTCTGAACAGCCTTTATATGTATTACAGATTTTTGGATTTTGACAAATTAATAACCTGGTCAGTGGAACAGTGACAGGAGGAATGGTATAGCCAGAAAAAGAAGTTGTGCATGCCTGAAACTCAGATGTTATCACACTAAATTCTACCTCCTAAAATGTCTGGATATATCAGCCGAAAGATTTGTTCAGGATAGATGGGAAATGAACTGAAATCAATAGCAAACTTGTCAACATTAATGTGGTCAGTCACATTTGGAATTAAAGTCAGCTTCTAGAGATCCAGTTCCCAGGATGTTGCTAACACTTTTGTGATCCAACAGAATAACAAGATCCCAGGATGTCTTGATAGGCAATCGATAAAAAATACCATGATAATTAATTATAAAAACAAGTATATTCAGGGCTAATACTCTTTTTTTTTGCAATGTGTTCTATAAAAATTCATTTAATCTTTCATTTAATCTTGAAAAGATGCTCTAATAACTTGCTGTATATCTTTCAACTGTCTATTACAAAGACAATTCAGCTGGGATCTTTGGTAAAGTTGGATTGTACACAATAGCAGACAAAACCCATATTTAACCAGTATCAATTACTCACTGTTAACATACGTGCATGTATATCACTCTAAGTCGTAAGAAATGTTCTATTTTACTTAAATTTATTTGTAGAAAACTATTTCTACTATATATTCACTGCTATTTCAGTGTCTGCAGATTTTTTTTTTCATTTAAAGGCTAACAGCAAGCATATTTAAGAGCAAGAATTCATGCTTACAGCTCTCTGTTTCTTTTACAGCATTTGATTAGTAACACCTAAAATTATACCAGGAACTAAATTTCCTGCATCTTTATATAGCCTCAGAGCTATCATCACCACCAGAGGGGACACAAAGATTTTTGTATAACTACAAGATTAACAACTAGGGAAGGGAGAAACTGGTTTTCAATTAGGCATATAAAATAATACACTGTATAGTCCATGTTTATTTTTAATATGAGAGAAACATTCTGAAAATGGTGCAAGAGTTTCAACAGGTTCCTTTCTAATACTGTTTTACCATTCATAAAGCTTTTTACCACGCCGGTCTGTATGGACTCATTTTTCATTATGATTCTTCAGGAAAATGTGAACTTTCGACCTCTCACCTTCCTAACACAGCTTCTCTTCATTAAAAAAAAATAAAAAAATAAAAAAAAGAACAAACAGCTCACGCATACACACACATGTACATGTAATATACATGGTGGATACAAAAAGAACTTGGTGTACTGTTTGCTTAAGGTAACCCCAGTAACAAGAAATCATTCAATTAATTGGGGCAGGGAGGAGGGAATACATTTATTCTTTAAAAAGAATCTCTCTTAGAGGTGCAAAATAAAATTCTAAATAACCACATGACATTTCACAGTTATATATGTCATCAGTTCCATTCTTGAAATATTGGCTCAAGGAAACAAAAAAAAACGACCAGGGAAATGATGAACTTATATTTTTTGCTTTATGTTTTTCAGGGAATTTTGTTGGGGGTCTTTTGCAGTTTGACTCAATTATCTTTAAGGTCTTTTCTAACCTTATCAATTCCATTATTCACTTCACTTGAAGCAAGTCTTTTTCTCTGTATGTGGATACGAACCAATGAGTTGTGAAAAGGATTAAAAGTTGGGCTCTTCATATTTGCCATTGAAAGTCTCACAAGAAACCAGACTTTTGACTTCCGCTGACTTTAAGAGACTGATGACCGAATTTATCCAAAACCTGTTGAATTTCTGGACTGTAAGATTGGAACAAGTGGTAGTTTGTTACAGCAAGACACTAGTTAGCCAGCAAAGACACAAGCAGGTGATTTGCACATGGGAACTCCATGTCTGTCACTAAAAACACTGTCCTATGCTACACTAATGTTATGAAGAAATACTATACCCATTAAGAGGAAATATATCACAGTTTTGCCATATGATAAATTAATTCCTAATTAATAATTTCTGCTATATACAGTACCTTCTACGCTTTCATTTTACTGTGTATCTGGGTGTAAAGTGAAAAATAAAATGGACAAAGAACCAAAAATAACTTTCATTCTTCTAGTTCCCTTGACACTGACTCACCAAGGAATGTCAGCACACTGAAATTAAATCTCAGGTGGACTGATAATCACCAAGATGTCTGCTAGTCATGCAGTCTTTTCAACAAATATCTGATATTTTGATCCAATCCTACATTCTGAGCTGAGTGCAGTGTTATAATCCAGGTAATCCTAAATATGAAGAAAATTTAATCAATGCCAGTTTAAAATGGAAAATAAAACACTGGGTTAGGGTCTGTTATTTTATTCAACTTTAAAATGGCTTGAAATATCTTGAGGGTAAATTGAGAAAAAAAAAAAAGGAATGTGTTTCATCAAATCTGTGGTCTGGTGCTTCTTCATAGTTAATGGGCAAGCCAAAACTTGCCAATTTATGCAACATGAGCAAAAAGCTGAAGTCACATTTACATTTTATAAATCAGATGACAGACATGTAGATACAAAACCACAGAAATCTACAGAATCCCTGCACTTCTAGTCACTTAGCTGGAGTATTCAACTCAAAAATGAAGAAAACTATATTTACTATAGCAGATAATACCAAGTTGTATTTCATTTTCTCAGAGATTGTAAAATTATCCACAGACGACCAGCTTTCTAGTTTCTTCTGCGTTGTATTCTATTAAAGAAAGGTGCTCAGTGTGAGGACACCACAATGTAAGTGATTGCTCTAACCACAGATATTTTTAGCTCCTTGTTTCCTCTCAGTGTGTGTGTTTGCCAAAATGAGCACCAGACTACAAGACGGGGCCAAACCTTGTAGATGCTGATCAGACACAGCTGTCGTTCTCTGATGTGGAGTTGAACACTGCTGTTGGAGCTATCTAGTAATGAGTCCAGTTGATTAAGCTGATGTGAGATGCTCTAATCTCAGGGTGCTGGTTGGTTTTAGCAGCGCAGAGAAGTTAGCACGAGGTTGGTTATGCTGATGCCTGATCTACCATTCCTCCCGTGCACGTGTTCCTGCCTAAGACCTGCCCCGTGTGCGTGCAGTACACCCATTAAACATTTAATGCAACTCAGTTCCATTTGGTTCTTTGGTTTACCAAACTGAGAATTTTAAGGACTGCAAACTGCAAACTTTCTCTTCCACTGGAACCAAAGAATTGGGATCATTCATATTTAAGAGCAGATCTACCAAGGTATATCTTGTGAGTTTCTTGCACCTCCCTTACTTGTGATCTGGGACTCACAGATGTCGCTGGAACATCCATAAGTGACTTTCCCATCCTGCCTGACTTTCAGAAAGTCTTACATATAAATCTCTCCTCAATAGAAGTCAGTGTATTTGGCTTCCATCTAGACAACTGACTGCCTCAGAACATTTTATCAGCTCAGACAACGACTGCCTTGGGGGGAAAACTCCCACTGAAAAACTACAAACATTTGAAATCCAAAACTTTCCAGGCTTGAATTGCCAAGTCATTATGTGGAATTGGACTGGAAACTTTATCCATTATCAATTTCCTGTGAGTTTCACTTTTTTGAATGCTGCAAATTACCCAGGTTTTTCCTGCTGCTGTTTTATCAATACTGCACAGAGACTTTCCAAAGGAAAAAAAAAAAAAAAAAGGACAATTATTTCTATCCATCACAAGTTGTACATTATTAACCTTGCTCTCATAATCCACTATCCATTCTTTATTGGCCACCACATATCAGATTTGAGGGCTCATTAGCCCACAGTTAGCCATGATGACTAGGTAGGCACTTAGAGGTAAGCACAGATGTGTTTTTTAGCATGGTCTCCTGACTCGGAGACACCAAAGGTCAATTAGCAATATGACTGCTGAGCTGAGACAATGATGATGTGGAGAGAAGTTATTACCTCCTCAGGACATGAGGGAGCCTTTGGTGCGGAAGCACAGTAATCTGTATAGTCAGGATGGCCTAAGTCTGAACAAAGGCGAAGAAGTGCCTTGAAGCCTCAGGACACCATTTCCCTTGTTCTCAAACTCAGTACTAAGCACTTGAGGCAAGGTTGAAATGTTAATGTAGGGGGTAAAGAGGGTCTCCCTCATTCTCTGTCTTGTCTTTCAAGGGATCTTCTCCCAGATTTCCATTTGAATTCTGGGGAGGAGATACATCAATACAGTCTTTCAAAAATAAATGAGGCCACAGGCACCCACTGACTGCACTCTATTTAAAACTCTCTTGTAATACTTTGGTTCAGCCAGTCTATAGGTTCCTGTACTGTACAAAATCCCTACTGAGTAATGGCAGTGCTACTTAGAGAGGTTCCAAATCAGCACTGCAGGGATCCCACAAGTCATTGCAGACAGCAGGTGACTACAAACTGCCTGTAATGATGCACTGGATACCTACAGATCTGGATACAGATGATATTGCTCAGAGGTATAGAGCTATAGAGATGATAGACAGAGGTTACAGAGAGACAGAACTTAATGGTGACACTGACAGAAGAGGAAGGAGAGTTAGAGAAATAGGAGCAAATATAACGAATATTTGTGCCTAAGACATCAATCTAGTGAGAAAGAGAGTGCAGAGAGTCCAGCTGCTTGGACAGTGATTCACAGGAACCCTGAGTCTGAAATATTGCAGTTGTAAGCAAAAGAGTAGTGAAAGCAAATGCCTACATGACCTTGTGCCAAGTTAACAGGTGTGGGGCTCCAATCTCCAACAGATGAAAAAAGTGGGACCAGAGTCCCACAGTTAGGTATTGCTGGAGGCAGCACTCTATGGCATGCTGATTTGCATTCATGCTACTGTGAACTAAAGTAGCATGACAAATTCTTTCAGAGGGATGATCTATTTCTCATTTCATAACAAAAACTCTTGTTATTTTCTTGTGACTTTTTTTGCATTGCATTTATAGTAATTGTGATTTATAGAGACTTCCCAACTTCCATGAGAATGAATCTGGGAATGTAAACTACATCTGAGGGGGTGTTCTGGGGGGAAGGAGGAAACTGTTAATTTTTGGAGTATAAACACAGGTTGAAATTGTAAAAATTGAGTATGAATTTTCCTTCTTTGCAAGGAAAGTAGAGACTTTCTTGCCTGCAAGGTAAGAAGGCAATCTTTCACTGCAAGGTATGTACTTGCAGTGAAAGATTATCACCACAGTGCTAATTGCAATACAGCCTAAAAAGAGATGTGTTCTAACTAAACAAAACCAAACCCAGTGAAGCCACAAAAGAGCATTATAAAAAATTCAACAATAAAAAAGGACCTGAAAAAAATGAGATTTAGCATTTGCATAAGAGATTCTGGCCTCTTGAAGTGGAAGGTTCTAAAAGTAGATGATGTTCACCACCACCAGTTAAATCATTGGAGAAAGCATTGGAGATATTTCTGTTGGCAATGTTAAAAAACCAATGGCATTACTATAAGTCAAGTCTTGTCTAAAACTTGGTAGCTGGAGTAAGTTCTATTAGCTCAGAAGAAACTTGGCTAATATCACCTTCTAAGTCACAGATGGTGGATCATTCCAATGTAAAAGTGATACATATTATTTAGTCTGCAACTGCAAATTATTATAATTTTGCTCCCTTTTCTTCCTGTCAGCTAACATGCCAGGCCATCTCAAAGTTCAGCATCGAGGGTAAACCTGTCATCCCTACTCAATGGAGAAAGTTAGACATGGGAAAGAATGATTTATGCCATTTCCAAGGCGAGCCTCCAAAGTCACTATATCTCCCTAGTGGCTATGGCAGAATCCAAGTTTAGATGAGTAATCTTCAGACAGTTAAACAGGTTCCTATGATGGTAATTCTGAGTCCTATGAAGTCCTCTACTTATATGGACCCAACAAATTGCTGGAATTGCAGTGAATCAGTTTGCAAAGGCCGTTTGTGCACTGTAGGAATAAAAACCTATTCTTATGAGGAAGGAGTCGACATCTTTATTTTTAATTGGAGAAAGATATTTTTTCTTTAAAGAGGAAAAACAGGATGAAAAGGCTAAAACCCATAGGAATCTGGCTCACTTATATTTCACAACCCCAAACAAAACAACTTCACACCTGGAGGCAGTAGGGAATAAGAGAACAAGGAATAAAGCCTTCCTGTAGGGACAGGGGTGGTGGGAGAGGAATCTTGTTTTATACCAAGGGTGACCCCCAGAGCAATACAATAAGCAGGAACTGCTTGTTACTTTTACAAGCAACATCAGTGCATGTACCTGCTATTCCCAGGCAGAGCTCTTGTCCCTGGAAGCAGCTGATGGCTGGGTGAGCCAGCAGTGCCCTAAGGCTGCACAGAGAAGAGAATGTGGTGAATGTCCAGGCTTGAGAACTTTGGAGAGCTGTTGTTACAGACACCCCTTGGTGTTACCTGCTGCCTCAGATGATTGCCTATGCTCTTGGTTCACCTCCCTCTCCCAACAGCCCAGGAGGGAAGGTAATATCCCTGCTGAAACAAGGTTCACAGTCCCATATATCTCTGCTCTTGCCAGGTTCACAGTCCCATTGCCACTAAGGCTGCCTCTCCCAACATACAACTTTGCTTTATTTTTCTTGTCTCCTAATCACACTGGGAACTGAATCCCAAGCTCTTGTCAGCCATTTTAGCACTCTAGTTTCTCAGCTAGGAGAAGTTTTGTCTGAATGTATATATGAATCTTTTTATCACATTCTAAATACAAGCGATTTGCTAAATTTTGATTGTACAGTGCTTTGGCAAGTGCACTATAAAAATAACTAGGAGGTATCTACTGACAAATTTATTTATACAAGTAAAAAGTATCCAGAAGTTATCATTTCTGTTTAGCAAACCTGGCACGTGCCTGGCAGACAGGAAAGCAGAGTGTATGTACTGAGTGGTTTTTCAGATACCTCCTGTTTCTTGAAGAGGCTGCTTGTTCTCACAAGATCATGTGTTACTGACATTTGTCAATGCCATTGATTTAGAAGGACTTACCTCTTGCCTCTCTTAAATCACTGGCAAACACTTCCTAAAATTATATGATGTCACTGATTATTCTCTTGATGGTTAATTTAATTCTAACACCATTGATCTAACTCAAACAGTCTTGCAGCTAATTCCTACCCTCGGATGACAGTCATAGTGATCTCCTTTTGAAGTTCAATTTCATTTTTTCCATATATTTGTGCATCTCCTGTCTTTATGTATCTCCATGAGCACTGCATTTCTGTAAATGAAAGTACTCAGTGGTTTAGCAATTAACACGAAATCATGCAGGCAGCACACATTATAAAGCTTTGTTACCAAGAGGTTTCCAAAGCTTTTTTTTTTTTAATCCTTTATTTTTTCTTTTCTTTTTTTTTCCTTTTTTTTTTAGTGGAGAAAATACATTAGGAGTTGATTACTTTTTAGAGAGGTGGGATGTAGTAGGGAGTATGTTTTCTTTATTAAAGATAAAAGGCAACACACAACTCCATGAGCAGACTTCAGCTTCTCCTATGCCCTAGATTTGGCTTATTAACTCATACAGTTTAGGTTTTTTTATTTTTATATTTTTTTCTCTTTTCTATTTTTTCATGGTCTGTAACTCTTGTCACTGTTCTCATTATGACATTTCTCATTACAATTTTTATTCCCTTAAAAGAATAGGTTTATAAGCCTAATGATAAATATTTTTCTATCAAAATATGGGACCATAACTTTCATCCAACTACATATGGTCGTATGGTAATATGGTTTGAAATTATTTTCTTATGTATTAAAACTGGTGTCATCATAGTATTTTTCTGTGGATATCATGTAGTTCTGTAATTTTCATTGGCTGAAGCAGCTGACATCCTCTCTAGTAGCTTAGATTTTCTCTCTTTTGTTGTTGTTGTTATTGTTGTTGTTAAATTAAGCTGCTGTTTGATGAAGTTTACTTTATTTCCACTTGAATTCTGTAATATCTTCCAAACAAGTAAAAGATTTTTGCCAAGAGTCTGTATAATTCCCTTATGATTATGTATGCATTCCTCCCTCTTTCAGCCTACCTTTTAAGTGGTTTTTACAAGTTCTCTAGATACTCCAAAGGGCTCATAATTCATCTATCACTCCTTCTGAAGCACCCTCAATAAGGTTCATTTTCATATGCACTGTCATTGCAGTTTTGCAGTTAACACAAAATTTGTTGGGTTTTAAAATCTGTCATTTGTATTCTCTTTTCTCTTGCCCCAATCTCCTGAATTCTGTAAAATAACAGATCATCTTACAAACCCTGCATGCTTTTCAGTAAGTGGATACTGACACTGTTGAATTTTGTGTACTATTTCAGCTTTCCACAGACATCACTATGGCAGTCACAACCATGCTCTTGACATCTGCTGCTTCTATTGAAGACTAGATTCCTTCTAGCACACTGGTAAATCTGACCCTTCGTTTTCTTTCTGAATTGCATATACTCAGACAACCTGTCACAGCACATTGTATGACATGGAAACAAAGGACACAGAAGCTCATGATCAGAGTGAAATGAAAGTCCTCTCAGATTTGCAGTCGCATTTTCTTGTTCTTGCAGAGTGACTGCTGTGTTGGACAAGAGCTATTGTTCTAGAAAGTGAAAAAGATGGGGACAGGGAAATTATTAAATCAATCCATATCAATTTTTCCTCCTTAGTGGCTTTTGCTGTTTGGTAGCCAAAGTAAAGGTCAGTTAAACAACACGGTCCTACTTTTAACCTTCACTTTTGTATTGTTGCAAAAAGACTTCAAGTGCAGATTCAGGCAGACCAGATAATCTGGGGTAACTTGTTTCTGCCCAAGAAAGTGTTTTGCATCTTCATTTATTCCTCCACCATTTGCTTCACAAAAAATGAAACTTCATTTTGAAATGGGGAGATAGAGTAAAAGACCTATACCATAGAAACTCAGACTGAGTGATGAATGATACAAACCTAGAGGATTTATCTTATCTTAGTGATAATAGACCAAAACATGGCTGTGATTAGTTCTTACTAAGAGTCTTTTCATTCTCTCTGTTCTACTCCTTTCAGTCCTAAGGTAAAGTTGTGTTCTTCTTTAAAAGTATGTTCATGACACTACAGAAAACATCTTCAGAGTTCAGATGCCAAAATTTTAATGTAGATCATTTTATTTTAAATTCTAGAAACAACATTTGAAATACATATCATTATTGTTTCACCCAGAAATAAAATATTGTGATTCCTTATGTGGTTCTTCAGGAACATGGAATCATTCCACTGAGAAATTGAAGAATATTTTAGAGAAGTGAAATATAGTCCCATTTATCCATCTCAAAGCTCATCTAAGTGTTCTCTTCAGATTCAGTGAACGAATAAAGAGTTAATGATTAAATCCTGTGTCTGAGTTTTTATTCCAACTCCCTTCAGTGTGAATTTCCACCCCTCCCAACTGCTACCTAACTTTTCCTAGCAGTTATTTCCCCTGGATTAAGGTTCTCAGAAATCATCATAGTTTTCACTGCTTGGAGAAAAGACTCCAGGAGGAAGCTCTTAATTGCTCTTTCAATGGCAGCAGCTGGTAAAAGCATTAGGTCTTTAAATCCCACTGAAAATTGCAAGCTTCTTTAAAGGAGTTTGCAAGAAGGGACCAAATTCAGAATGTGACCAAATTCATAATGCTAGGACAGGGAAAAAAATGAGAAAGGATACTTTATCTGACTTTTCAGTGTTCTGTGGGTTCTAAATTAGGAATAAAAAGAAACCCACAGTTTTAAAAAGCTGACTCTGTGGGAGGTCTGAGTGAAATAGTCCACAGCAGAAGGCAGAAGCCTTTCAGGAAATGTGCCATTCCTTCTGCTTTAACTCTTACTTCTCTTGAATTATTGTTACTAAGCTCACTAGATCTGGTCACTGATAAAATGTTCTTCTAAAAGTTTGTCTTGTCCAGAACTGTTCCAGGAATGGCAGTGCAAGCTGTTAAAGGCATTTGTGCATACAATAGAGCTCTGTGAGAAATATATGGCATAACACTGATGGCATTTTTAAGTGCTGTTTAGCATGAGAGTAAAGGTTTACACAGCATACATAATATATAGCCCTGGTTGCTAAATGTCTGCTGCCAGTGCTTCTTGATGTCAACAGTGGCTGCCATTGTTTAGTCAACTTGAAATCTTTAGAAATATAGCTGTGAAATTCTTTCCTCAAATGCAAAGTGAACAGCCCTAATAAATACACCGAGCTTTTACCGACGTGAAATTCCCTTTAGGATTAGAGGAAGCTGAAGGGGTTTGTTAACACAGAGCTCAGTGCAATTGAGAGTGGGTGAGGTAGGAGGGTATTTAAAAGCACTCAGTCTGGCCTGGTTGTGCTCCTGCTAAATTCAACTTCCCATTCATTTCAATGTCCAGAACAGAAATTAATCGGTGGTACAAACTGGATCTGATGGAGAAACTCCTTGAGAGCTGCCCTATAAAACTAACCAAGTTACTGGATCACAGTTCTTTTTGGCTTTGAACCCTTAAGGTTTTGTTTTTCACACCCCTTGCTTTCTAGTACCACTTTGAGGCATTCCTTTCAGAATGCAGACAAAAAGCACCATTTTGGTTTCTGCAAGAACATGATAGCTGTGCCTCAAACTTTCTATTTAAAAGGATTGCTCTGACTTGTTCTTTCAAAGCTCTCCCACATTGCTTGCTGCAGGCTTTTGATATTCAGCAAAGAAAATTTCTTTGGGTAACACATCTTTTCCCTACAACTTCCCTCAACTCCTCTCAGATTTGGTCAAGATTTAAAGTGAATAAATGTGATTAGAGATCTCAATATTGTTTGGAGTGAAGATGGGAGGCAAAGGAGAAAATAAGATAGAAGAAAGCACCCCAGTTGCAAGAACATGTGTTCTACCCTTTGCTTTTACAGTGTAAAAGAATGCAACAAATTATACATGAACCAGGTTAGCAGAAGAACAGTGCTACAATCTGCAAAAATAAGTTGGGGTTTTCTATTGGTTTTATAATTCTTATTCTTCCCCCTTGTACAAACACAGTAGGCACAGTGCAAACTGAAGATTTTGATAGATATTACTGTGAAGTACTGACAGGAGGAGGTCTGCATGTTAAATCTTCAATCTGACATACACTACATGTTATGGGCACATCACTTTTAATCTAAAAAGGACTTCTTGAGTACAGATTTTGAAACATTACATTCAAATATATAAACAGTGTTACTCAGTACTGTATCTTCCATACTGCTCCCTCCCTAAGGACGGATAGTGAGTTTCATCACTTCTGATCAAGACTAAATCCACTGTCACCATAAAGAAGAGAGAGGGGTCCCTGAGTTTAGGCTCTCAAAATTCAGTCATTTTATACCTTAATCTTAGTTCCTTGGGTTTTGTGACAGTTTTTTGTACTCTGATTCTTAATCACACAATCTGCAGTCTTAGAGATTTTTTTTCTTGTTTTTCAAAACAACGGTATGATAAAGTATTTTGTGCAAACAAGGTGAGTAGAAAAGCATACCAGAAATGTGCTGAAGGACAGACACTCTCTTTTCAGATTTCATCTCAGAGGTGAAGTCTGTCCCCTCTCTCATGCTAGCTCCATTGCCACCTGCGGCAGTTACATATCTGCTCCCTGTGACTGTCACTGGTGCCACTGCCCGAAATGGCAATTCCCTTCCAGAGAGAGACCACATCCTGCACCCAGCAGCACTGGCACAGGCAAGACACACAGACAGCTGATAGCTGTGCTTGAGCAGTGTGTGTGATGAAAGAAACAGAACAAAACAGCATGGGAAAGTGTGTCTGAAGTTTAACTTTTCCTTGTTCATTTACAAGAGTTTTGGCAATGGATCTGCCTGAGGATGTTGGGATCCGTGTGTACAAAAGCACTGTCTGCTGCTGTCATGTGTGTGTCGCAATAAAAGTTTGAAGAAACAGCTCAGCATTGGTCCATGAGGCCAGTGAGGCTTGATGCTTGTCTTGCACACATATCCACAGTGTTGGCAGCATTTTGCAGTGATTTTGGAGTAATACTCCACTTCTAGCTTCACATCACTAAAAGAACAATTTATCTCATCATGTGCCCACAGATCTGGACAATAACACCTTTTAAATAACAGACTACTTCATGTACAGTTATTCCTAGTCAAATTTTACCAGTTAGAATTCTGTATTTGAGGGATCAGTTTTCTGTGTTCACACTTTCTATCTTCCCTTCCTCCTTCTTTGAAACACAATAATTCTGTATATTCAAATTTGGATTATTTGCTACTGATGGAAGTAGTAATAATAACACTAAACAATAACAGATGCTTTCTTTCAAGTTCAATCATATCTAAGTCAAAATTCATTATTCGTAGTCAATCTTGGACTCATTTTCACATATTTGGAACTTAAAATGTTTGGGAGTTCATGTCCACTGAAGCCCTAATGGAAGCTGTTTATGAGTAACTTCAAAAAATCTTGGTTTATTTTTGGAGTGTTTAGAGGGTGAACATCAATAATTCTTTGTTTAGCCCACTGAGCATTGTGACTGTGTGTCTGAACCACTGCAGCTTGTCTTGAATTAATATTATAATCCTCTGCTTTTGAACAGGCAAAATATAACAGAGTAAAAAGATGTTTTCCAGAAAAAAAGTTAGAAAATTAGTTCTTTTCTTACCAGGAAAAGATTTTGTTTGTATATTTGAATGAGTACTTGCAAATTTGTCAGCTAGAGAACCATTAAACATTTAATAGTGTCCTAGCCATATAACTAAAATTAATTTCTCAGATGGAGAAATTTCTTTCCAATTTTAAAGTATAGAACAGCAGTTCCTTAATTAACATATGCATTTCTACAAAAGGCTATATTATTGCTTTAATTTTCCATGCCTAATAGTCAAAGAAGTAGATGGTCAGTAAAAGAAGGAAAATTTGTTACTTTTTTTTTTTCTTTTTTAGGTATAAAAGCAAGGGAGTCAATAGCTGTGGTGATAATGCAAGAACTATCTCTCAAAAACTGCAAAAAGAGAAGTCAGTGTTACAACTGTTGTAATTTTGAAAAGGGAGCAATATAGAATGCCAGAAAAAAATTTAAGTCTTCCAGGAATTCTACTCATCAATATAAAGGAGAAAAGATAAACACAGGACCAGCATCCTGTAGGACAATCATTCTTTTGGCTGTACCTTTTCACATGAAAGCCATTAGTTTGAATCTTTCCTTGCTCAATACCAGTGATTTAGGTGTACAATCATCTGATAGCTGTTTGCAGATATTTATGTAATTAACAGCAGTCCATCTGATCATACAGTTCACGGCTGACAGGCATGCATCACCCAAAACCTCTATCTGGTTTTTCAGCTGGTGAGCAACATTTCAGGGATGTGAGATAAAGTCCATTTATCTACTCAGCTTCGTTTGTGCACATTGTTTGAAAGAGGCAGCATGGGCAGGTGGTACTCCTCTGCCTCTGGGGTCATGTCATGGTTTTACACAGCCTGCAAACCAAAGGTGCAGAGGAGCCACCCATCTGTGGAAGCTGAGGCAACACGAGTCAGCCACTAAGCCAGCACTACACACAAACATCTATGCAACTTTCTCTGACAACTATTTTTTTATAAACATTCCTTTAGAAACAGAATTGCCCCCGACATGGCTCTTGTTTAATTCTTTTTGGAGTAATTTGTGTGGGTTTGCATATTTAGTATGCACTATGTCAAAAATTTCTTTTTTTTTTTTGTACACAGCTTTTGGGGTGCAGTTTTTTGGTGGCTCAGAATTAGCCCAGGAAAACACACACTGACTTTTGCCAGCCTTGATATTTTGCTGAGGGAAAAACTCATGAAGCTCATAGTTAGATGGATTTCTGTATACTTTCCTTTAGGAACAAAGCCATTCCTTCATAAAGCACTGGGTTGTCTTGGGATTTTTATTGATGGGGATCATGATCCTTTAAAGGCTCCTATATGAAACCACCTACATTTGAAAGTGGATATGTTTCTGCTCCTGTGGTTGTCACTTCAGGTGCATGTTGATGTTACCTTGCTTAGGTGAAGAAACTAACACCACAGAGAAGGAGAGGCTGAGAAATGAGTACCAGACACTTGTAATTAGCCACAGCAGTCCATTAATGTTTGTGTAGCTGTCTCTGAACTGCCTTAGCCATTAGCTCTGTGGTTTTATTAGAGTCACCTGCAGTACATACAGAGTTGAATGAGTCAACCTATTCAGCATACGGGTTTGTACCAATAACACAGGGGAATAACATTTGGAAAAAACAACTGCTGTGTAAATATGTAGGTTCGTGTGATTTCAGTTTTTACCATTTTGGCAACCTGCTTTTTCTGTCACCAAAAGCAGAAATGAACCTAAGAAGGTTCATTTAGAACCTTCATTCATTCAGACACGTTAAGAATGTCTCATATACCTGAAGGGACAGAATGATTGACCACTTAGGATATTTTTTGGCTTAATGAACTATCTAGAAAGATGCTTTGTTACTGAAGAAAAGTTAGAACAGTAAAGACCCCCCTCTCCTTCAGAATAATTCTCAAGAAAAACTTTTATTTCTCCTCACGTGTTTTATTACTTCTTGAATTGACCCAAACTGCCCTTATGGCTAAATAAAATGTGACAAGTCCTACAAAACTCATTCATTCCTTATATTTAAGGAAAAAGTAATAGACAGTGACAGTAAAAGTAACCCAAGCAGCACAGACAATGACAAGGCATTTGTATTTTTAATGCAAAGAGAAATAGAGAAATACTGAAGCAACTTGTTCACTATATTCCCAGGTTCCCATACTCAGCTTCAGAAGTCCTCGAGCCCTGACCAGCTTCCAACAGTAAGGCTGCAAACTGAATCTCTGATTAAAATGTGACTTTACTCCTTGAGGGAAGTTACAAAATAAATTCAGGAAGCAGATGCAGAATCCTACTGCTCTTGACAATATCTTGAAACACCAGCACTTAACAAGAGAAAACAGAATTTCCAGTACCTGTGAGCAAACCTAATGAGGAGGAGGAGGCAGGGCAGAGAGGGTTCCTGCTGTGAGGAGACCTTTCCCTTCTGGGGCTGGATGTGTGCTGAATCTCTGCAGGGGCACAGGGTCTCTCTGAGAGGGGGCTGGTGCATTGTTACCATGCACACACAGGTGCCAGCAGCACCAGTTCCCTGTGCCAGGAGTTCCTGTGCCAGCACCTGGGAGAGCAGGACAGTTTCTGCAGGATGTGCAGGGTGTGCAGCCAAAAGGGCAAATCCAAGCTGAGCAAGTACCATACCAGCAGCACTTCTCACTCTTCTGAGATGCTTCAACAAACAACATGGTTTCCCTGCTTTGTAATTGCTCTCTCCCTGTTTCCTCAGGGAAGTCAGGTTTCCATAGGAATCTCAGCTAAAGAAAGGTGATTCTGCCAGAGGTCTAACAGCAGAGCCCCTCAGGCAGGAAGGCAGCACAGAGGGCCCAGTGGGAAGGAGCAGATGGATAGAAAGCCAACCTGCTCTCCAAAACCATTTAAATCTAAATGTTCCTTTGCTGTGGCTCTGTAAAGGCCATACAAGATCATGGAACATTGGATCAAAAAGAGGGATCATGATGGAGGGCAAAAAGTAATGCCAAAATTGAAGACAAGTAGTCCTTTGTAAATGAAAATATAAGCCTGATAACTGCTGAGGTAAGTCTGCATCTACCCCTTAAAATTGTGAAGCCACACTGCTAAGAAGGGAGTTCCGTGAAACACCTGAATGGGTAAAAGCAGACTTTTCAGTTCTGGGGTCAAAGTTTGTCTTTTACCATGGCAATAGGATATATTCTAAGTAAAGCTGTGCCCCTGATTCGGATGAGGACTGTCACAGGATGAGAGCAGAGCTTTCTGATGGTACCTTCCCATCATACAACTGATTAATTTCCAGGTCAACCGAAGTAAATAACTGACTTGTATGCAGCATTCCACTGATTTCCCTGATGGTATGTCTTGTATCTAATGTGCTGAGAATTCTGGTCACTTTAAAAGATCTCCAAACTTCTATCAATCACTAACTTATCTGAATACAAACATTCTTCTAACTGCCTTTTTAAAAAAGACACAACAGGTCTGGAAAAATATTCAAGCCAGGATTAGCACCATCTTAGCCTTTCAAAATTATATTGTACATAGTAACTTGCATGCTTGCAGATTGATATACATATGAGTTAGGGTAAGCATTAAGATGGACATTTGAGTAATAATCTGCCCACAGACAAATTTCTCCAGGAAGGAAATTCAAAGAGTAAACACTGAAACAGAGTCTTCAAGATTGTCCTCTCAGTGGAAAAGTTGGATTAAAAAATTCATTATTTCATATATACATATGTATATAAAATTTCAGACCTGTGAGATATATGGTACAAACATAAGGAACTAGCATTCAGGGCACAATTTTTTTGTTAAAACAAAGGTCAGTGTTTGTCTGTGATGTAGGTATGAAGTTATGAATGCCCCAAATATCTGCGTAGTTGTGTTTGGAACAGAATATGAAAGTCCAAGTGAGATTGAGTAAGACAGAGGAAAGAAATAATAATAAGTGCTTTTTCCAAAATGCAAATGCAAAATAGGATTCAAAAATACAAAAATAGTGCAAGTACAAAATAGGAGTATTCAAAAATTTTTTAAAAATTTCAGTCCTTTGTTTGGTGCAGCATGTTTATCATATGCTTAGTGTTTCATGGGACTGGTAGTGTGAGTGCTCTGCTAGGAAGATCACTACTGCAATTCAGCATCAGCTGAATGAATTCGATTTCCCCAATGTATTGCTCCAGGTCACATAAAAAATATGATGACCAGTACCAGAATTTTTATTTGGGAAATCTTTTTCACATTTATAGCCTTGCTTACTGATCAAACTTATAATCACTCCTTGTTAAGAGCTGTCAGAAAATAAATCCAGTCAGTTTAAATGCCACCAATAGCATTAAAGTCTCCATTGCACGTGCTTTTTTGAAAAACAAAGACTCTTGCAGCAACAAATGAAATTACATTTCCTGGATCTGGCACATTTTTTGATGCCACCAAACTAGTGATTCACATCTGCAGTTTCAGTCTTTGTTACCTGCTTCAAGATATCCAAGAGAGACGCAAAATCTGCAGGTTTTTTAATCTTCATTTCTGGCTCAACTGTTCCTATCATCTTTTGCTAGATTTCTAGTGTTTTTTAGTGTCTGGACCATCACAGGAATTTTTGTTCCATCTTTAGAACGTAATTTTGCTCCATCTACCTGTAGCTCTGGTAGAGCTCTGCAGCTACCTGAGTCCCATATCAGCAAAGCTGACACAAGAGGAACAAATATTCTAGTGTTCCCTCTCTGACCTTTCTTGTTTTGGCTTGGAAGGGAGCAAACCTTGGATGTAACTGAGCATATTCCAGAACTGAGAGAGAATAGATAGCAGTGGGATGAACACCAATAAATAGAGCACCCAGTATTCCCATCCTAGATTTAAAGAGCAATTGTAGAAGACATGATATAGATGATAATAGATAATGGTATTTTATGGCACATTTTCCTGCGGGATATGGCTCAGATAATTTCAGAACCCCATTTAAGTCAAATATCAAATGTCTGCAGAAAAAGTACTGAAAAATTATTTTTATAAAAATGTGATTGACATGCTGAAAATGAGAGAGAATATGGAGTCTTATGCATGAAAACCGAAAGGCAAACAGAGTTCATACCAGATGCAATATTTATTCAGGGAACTTAAGGGAAAGAAATATTTCCATTCACTTTATTTTCATATAGGTCAGAATAGGTATGATCCAGAAAGCAACTTGCCTTTTCAAAATTTCTGTTCATGTGTTGGTTTCAAGGTTGGAGTGAGCCGTTGTGTTTATCTTTGAATAGCAGAAAACATATCTACAATGTCCAGAGGTGAAAGAGCCTTAAAGCATGAATAACTGTGTGAGTGAGCAAAGTTCACTGTGGATAACAACTGGATGCAGGTCTAAATCAACAGATAGCAAAACACCACAGGAGAAGGAAGGCATAGGTATCTCAGTGTCAGAGTTGCTGCAAGCTACTCCAAGTTTGTGGTAAAAGCACAAAGGATAAAATAGAAATGTAAAATTAGTATAATTCAAAAAAATCTTATGTGTCTTGACCTGCAACTGACACTAGCTTTAAGTGGTGCCAAAGCATCAACTCTGACTCTTATGCTACCAAAATACTTTCTCCTCCAAACAATGGAATTATCTCCTCCCACACATACCAAGATTCTCTAGAAGTTCAATGTAACCCAGTACATACAAGGATTTGGGCAACATTCACTTCATATTTGTAAGTTGAAGTAATAACAAGGGAAAGAGCTCTCTTGAGGAAAGATACTAAATGTTTCCACCAGAAAAAGGAAACAAAAAACCTAAAGATAACAACAAAATTAGTGCAAAATGTGCCAAAAGGCTTAAAGGAGAAGTATACCCTGCAAAATCTTCTGCTCAGCCCAGCGTCTCTTGCCTGTGCTTGCTTGGGGACCTTTCCCACCAGGGTGCATTACTCATTTTTTAGGTGTTTTAAGTGCCACCTTGGCTTGTGGGTTTCTACACTGGTTTTAGTCCTGTGCAGTTCTTATTTTAAACCCTAACTGAGATCACTGGTGTCACAGAGAGGTTTGTTCCCGAGGAACATTCCTGACTCAGGTCATTTGGCAGCCTGAACACACCAAGCACCAGAATGCCCTGGTGTTACCAACCAGAAGATTGTAAAAGTGAAGTGAAGCTTCTCAAAGTCAAGGTATTGCCTGCAATTTTTTTGCTCTACTGTTTATTTTGACATTAAGGCAGCATGTCTTTCTAGAAGATGTGTTACAGCTCCACAGAAAACTTCCCTAGAGGGAAATATTAGTGATAAAGAACCCATGTGCAACATTATATAATGGCATAGACTGTGTGTCATCCAGTTTCCTTTCTGACCTCAGAACAAGTGAATTTAGGACTGCTTTAACAAGACCAAAAGTGAACTTCTGAATGGATTTTATAGAATTTCACAGAAGATATGTCCATATAATTACTAATATTCTCATAGTAAATGTCATTTTAATAATAAGGCATGTAATAATTTAAAAGAGTGTATGTTCTGCTTTGACCTTGATGCTTAATTTACCAATTTGGTTTTCAAATGTCACATACATTCTAATGGCTTCATAGGAGTTCAAATCCATTTGGAATATACTTTGGAACTTGAAAATAAAAAATCCTACTATAAATTAATTAAGGAAAAAAGTAAAAGTTCACCCAGAGCATTGTGTTAAGCATATAGATGAATCATTAAAAGAAAAAAGGAGAAAATAATTGAGTGGGGGTTTATTTTTGTATTAATTGCTCACCCATGGGTCTGCGTGTGTCTACCAGGCATTGGAATTTATGGTGTTAATGTGATCATAAGTGGTGATTTAAAGCACAACAACTATTTTTATTCTCCACCATGCATTCCAAGATGGCAATTTTCCCCATCACTAAGCCTCAGCTGAAGGACATTTCTCTCAGCCTTCAGAAATGCCACCATATCACATATTTATTTGAAATAGGTAATGTTCACTTCATCCTCTAACTTTTGTTCCACAAAACCCTCTCTTCTACAATACTTGTTATCTAGTGCTTCAGAGTTTTGTGCATCTGCAAACCTCCACACTGGAGGAGACCCTCAAAGCAAAACTTCTAATTCCAAGAATATTCTTTATCAGTCACTATGTTTTTCTGCTCAAAACTAAAAAAAAACCCTTCCAGTTCAGACATCTGCACGTCAGCCTAGAAACACTGAAAAATTTTTTTGCTCCCTCACGCACATTTAATGGATTTAAAACTGACTGATCTGCTGGCAAAGGAGAGGGAGGGGGATGGGGTCCCTCCAGCTGTTTGCAGCAATGCTGGCGCAGGGAGAGGCTCACATCCAACTGCTGCAGCCTGGAGCTGTCGGACTGAGGGCAGGGAAGGAATCCCACAGCAGCTCCAGCTCCCAATTGTCACTGGTTTGTTTCATCAACAATCTTCACTGTTTGTCCTCTGTTTCGGGGTCTCCCTTCAGTAAATAGGCGAGTTTGGAAACAGTGAAAAAAATTTCAAATTTTAAAGCAGTAGCTGAATTTTTCTGTGCCTCCTTCAACTCCTTCCCTCATTCACAGTTCCTTGCTCGTATTTTTACAGCTTTTGCATATATTCCAGCTTTTTGCCACTTTCATTATTTGTCCTGTCACTTCCATGCATTTTAATTTCACATCCAAGTTTCCTATTGTGAGATGCATTTGAGAGGGTTTGGAGGCAAGCAAGCCTTAAAAAAAAATGAGCAGTGAGTGGCAGGGTGTATTGACTTCTCTAGATTTACATTTCCCTCAGTATTCACAGAAATTTAATTGATTTGTGGACCTTGTGAACTTTCTCCCTCCAGAAAAATAATTGTGCATGCAGTCCAATTACACGGGGGCAATTAAGAATTACAATTTGAGTTAGGAATAATAACAGAATTCAAGACAGAAAACAATTTTCTTTTTCTGGTCTGTTTCTTTTCTAAAAGAGGTCAGAGCCAACACTTCCACCAAATTCAAGAGGAAGACTTTTCTGCCTTCATTGTCAAGCAAACACAGTTTAAATACATAAACCAGACATGTACAGTCAAAATACATGGACTATGTTTAAGGCCAAATTTGGTAACTGATCACAATGAATCACTATTTCTATATGAGGGCAGAGGTTGTCCCTACAAGGCTTTTTCATTTATTTAAGATTTCAGGAAGTGTTGCTGAGTTTATCAAGACCTACTTTCTTGTTTTGTGTACAGAGCACCTCATGCAGTGGACTACTGCTCCACATCTGAGACTGTAGGTCTGCAGCATAAAGACAAAACAAAACCAAAAAGAAATCCAGTATGATGAAATCCTTTCATCTGGCAGCTTTCTCCACAGTATTGCTATTGTTTATGCAAAGATTGCAATTTTGAGACAAAACTAAGGCCTTCTTTCTAAAATCTTAATGTTGAAGCATTTTAGAACACCTGAACACAGCTGGTGGCACAGTCCTGAACATTAGAAGATAGAAAAACAAAACAAGCAAATTCCAAGAAAAATATTGAGCTGGATTTCAGTTCAGTTGAAAAAAAACCTTCAGGCTTTGGAAGCATCCTCTGCAGAGAAGAGCAGAGAACCTAAAGCTTGCATATGTTTCCAAGGAAAAAGAAAGAGCCCACTGTTGCTCAAATGCTGTGAGCTGAAGGTGCCAAGGGATGGGTGTCATAGTTGAGATGGCCACTGCACTCAGAGTGCTTCAG
>VZSR01001283.1:7934580-8054246 GCA_013398615.1 Brachypodius melanocephalos
CCACAGATAGGAACACAGTCCAGTCCCTTGGAAGAAACAGCCTGAGAATGATCACACAAGAGCCACAGTACAGTCACCCTCCAGCACAGCTAACAAGGCAGGGGAAGACACCAAAGGGCTCAGCCCCAGGTCTGGCTGTAATTGTAATTGTTAGAAACACTGTATTGCAAAGCAGAACTGCAGTAAATGATCAGCGGGAGCAGGGGGCCGACTACACACAGAGTAATTAATATCATAATGTGTAAGGAGCCCAAGGAAAGTTCTCTAACTCTGCTAACCTCAGCTACTTCTTATAACTGATAATATCAGTTACACAAAGTGCAGGAAAGCAGTTAAGGAATTGCTCCCATGAGTCCAAATCTACACACATTTGCCCTGTTCCTTTGTATGAAACTTGCTTTCAAGGTAAAAGTTCTCCCAAGGCAACCTTCTCGTTGTGTTGGTAGATCCCACATAACCACGGGCTCTTGATTCTCTCTAGCAGAGGTTTTGAGAGGTATAAATGGGAGTTACATGCCCAATTCCCATTATCTCTCAAAGACAATTACATGCTAAACTGGCCTCTGTGCCTTTTTTAACCTCTTTTAGAGGCAGATGTTTCTGATTACAGAGATTATCTACAAAAGGTTTCACAACAGCAGTACTTTGAGGTACTTCTTTAAAATACTATTGGAAGGTTTGACAGCATACACAAAATATAGAGTAATAATCATGTAGTCTATGGATTGTTTTAAGAAGCTGACATTTAAATGCTAAAATAGGATATATTTTTAAGGAAGCATACCCTCAGTCTAAAATATATGCAATTGTGGTTTATTCTGTTGCTTCAGTGAATTAAAACACTCATTCTACAAAACACAGATGAGATATAATCTGGGGGGTTGATGACTTTTTACAACATCTCAGAAGACTGAAGGGGAGACCTAGCTGTAAACTAGTTTGCAATAAATGGAGTTTGCAGTAGAAAATTATGTCCACTATGGGGTAAAGGGTTACTGTCACTCTCAGCTTTGGTCTTGTTTTATTTTGTTTTTCCTAGTCTAGCTGGCTGTAAATCTTTGAAATTGCATAATGCCAATTAAGAAAAATAAAGAGCAAATTGAGATACCAGTATTCATACAGGAATGCTGTTGGCTGAGGCCCCAGATACTTTTTATGTCTCCTGTGATTTGCCTGTAACTGTTCCAGGAAGTTTGGGAAAAGTTTGCATTGACATCGTGCTGCAAATGCTGGAAAAGCTCTACCCTGGGAAGGATTTGAAGCCTCGTTCAGTGTCCTGGGCAGCCTATCCTATGACTTCTGTTATTCTCAAGGTTAATGAATTTAGCAGAACTCCAACAAATCTCCCCACATACACTTGTCTGAGTAGTTTTACTGAAGGCAGAGTTTAAAAATTGTTTCTTTTTAGTGCTAGTTTTTGTTCTCATTTCTCTCTTCTCAAAGTCTTGGAATTTTATTTTTCGTTTAGTTTTGGTTTTTTCCTCTCAATGCTCCTATGAACTTCTTAAAGAGAAAGAACTTAATATAGCCTTGATTTAAAAAAAAAAATAAAAGAAACCTCAAAAACAAACGATAAAATTTTCATTTCCACAGTAGTTTATTCTCACTTCCAAAATCAGAAGATTAAGGATAACTCTCCTCTTCCTAATTCACAGTCTTGAGACTTTTTTTCTTTTTACAAATGAAAAATGATTTTTAAAAGACACAAATATAAAGTAATTCTGCAGAACAGCAAAGACAGTGGACCATTTAAGCTTTGGTTGAGGAGGGTGACCATTGTTGAAGAGGGTAAGTCATCCCAAGAGTTGTCTTCTGAGGAGGGGAGAAAGCATTCAGTGTGTGCTAGGTTCAGTGCTCAACCCATCAGCAGGAGATACAGTGGAATTACTCTTTTGAGTGGAGTTTTTTTCCCTAGGAATTGTTTCATTTACTTTCCATGGTCAGAGTGGTCAGGCTCTTCTGACCTAGACTGACTCAGAAGCTGGGTGACCCAGCCTGCACAGAGAGAGTTATCAGGGACCTGGGAGCTCACTGCTCTTCTCTAGATGCCTTCTCTGACTGCAAGAGGAATCTGATGAGCAGTCCGGACCAGAAACCTTATTTTTAGATCACTAAAGTTAGTTTTAAAAAAGGTCAGCTAAATAAATTCTAATAATTTTGTGCCTCTCTGTTTCCAAGTTAAATCTGGCAATACAAAAGGTGTGTAAAAGCAGTAAAAAGATTATGGGAAGCAGAAATCCCTTTTCTAACAAAGGTTGGGGAAAAAAAATCGAGAAATATAATGACCTTGAAGGTTCACCAGAAATTAACTTCTATGACAATTGGTTCTAAATATGCCAGTTTTTCAAACTTCTTATTCTTGTAGTACATTTTCTTCATAAATATGTTGTAGAGGAAAATTGTTTTTATAACTTCTCACATTTGGCAAATTGAAACCCCAATGTCTCATTTTATTTGCTGATACTTTACAGACAAGGGCAAGTAACATCACAGAAACAATGCTGACTGTGTGTACTTGTTGCTTTTAATAAAACTGTCAAGTACTAAAACCCTGCGGTGCATAGGCATATTTATAGATTGTTTCTCTCCAAATGGATAGGAAGAATTATTTGTAAAGCCACATTCACAAGTATGAAGCTTGGGGGAAAAATACAACTCATTACAAAAAATGTTATAGAAAACTTAAGACAGCATTTGGGCAAAGACAGAAAAGGACAGACTATTGAATAAATCCCAGAAAAATTATTCATTCAAAAATTTATTTAAAGTAAACCATTAAAGCGTATTCCAAAAATTATGTGATTCTAAGCAAGAAAAGCAAAAAATTAACTATTAGAAACTATTTTGTTTCCTCTTGGTTGTGGTGTAGCTTCCTCCTGATGTTTCAACATGATTCACAACATCTACTATTAACATTTCAGAGTATATAAAAGCCCTCACTGGACTGCAAAAATACAGATAACTTTTTGTTTTTAATATACAGTTAAATATAAAAAATCAAATATAGACAAATTATGTCCAATATATTAAGTGCAAGAACTTGGATCTCGTAGAAAAGTACTTAAAATCACTTTCAGAGATACTGACTACAAAAATCTCAGGGCATTTAGCCAGGAAGAGAATCCAGAGGTTAGATCTGCAAAAGTATTTAGGCCATCTAATCACAACAGCTATTTTAGAGGAAGTCGGATGCTTAAATACATTTAAGGATATGGCTATACAACTGCAAGAGCAGATTAAGTACTGAGGTTCTTAAACTTGCAAAAATAGCTGGTCCTAATTAGTTAGTCAGATTTAGTATGTAACCCTGCAATAGTAGCAATATTTTGGGCACTTTTTAGTGGATATGCAGAAGCCATCATGTTAAGCAAGCATTACCTGAAGCTGAAAATATCAAGAAAGGGCATCTCGGTCCCACACTTCTAATGTAATTTAGTCCATAGCCTCAGATAAGATTTTAAGTTTTGTGTAATATCTTAGAGTGAGAAAGCCAGGTGAAATTAGCTTCTTACCTTCACATAAAGAGTTATCTTCTGCATTTATCAAATCTGAAGGCCACATCTGCAGTACTATCCTTGTATACAGCCAGTAAACCCAAGCATCAGAACCATAAGACACATTTTTGTGCTCTATATCATCTCCACAAATGCTAACCGACAGAGTTGGAACCATATACTTCACTGTGCTTCTTCTACAAGGACAACTGATACCTCTAGGTGTCCTTCATTCTGATACTGATGACAATGAGAAGCTTAAAATGCTCTCTTCCTCCAGGTTAAAAATTCTCATAGACATTAAGGACACTTGAGCTTTTAGAGTAGAAATAACCTGGCTCGGTTTAGATGTCTACACAGTAAATCACTCTGGGTTCCCTTGACAGTCGATGGAGATCTATTCAGTGCAGACAGAGGAGTTCAGGTTGTGATTCATTTCATCCTGAAGTACACACTTAAAATAGGTCAGTGAAACCGTGCCCTAATAAGGCCTGTTTCTCTTCATAGGCTACAAATGGAGCCTAAGATGATGAACTCAACTGAAGATAGCTGAAGTTAAAATTAATCCATGCCTGCACTATGCAGTACAACCTTTGTAGATGTAGTCTATCGTACCCAGCATCCTTTTTGCCACAGAATAGGATGAAGAAAATTAATTATCAATTATAAATATTTTTAAGCTGAGACTCTTGCAGATTTGCCTGTAAAATAAATTTATTATATCTGTTTTAAGGTTATGGTAAAAATTAGTGTAAACAGAATCTCAAGAATCAAGGTCTTCAAAGAAAAAAAACAAAGTAAAAAATTAGACATGAGATTTCAAAAGCAAAGGGATTTGAATGTCTAGTGAAATTGAGTAAGCATATCTCTTGGGTTTTTTTGGAAGCCTAAATATTAGTAAAGGGAAAAAAAGTTCAAGAAAATGTTGGCATTTCTTACCATTTCTATACTGAAGAGGGAATGCAGAAAAATAGCATGTTTTCTTTTAGCAAATGGATTAATGTAAAGTTGTTATTCATTCATTCCATCATATTTTATGACTGAAGAAGAAGGAACATTCCAGTAGTCACATTCTATTCACTTCAGCTTTTTTCAGAGCATATAAATCCACATTTATGCAACCTCTGACCACTGATTCTGAAAAATAAAACTCACAGGAATCCTGTGAGCAGAGCATTTTTTCAAAAGGACCATTTAAAACCTTAAAAATAATTACTTGTTACACTCCAAATACACAATATTAAGCTCTGTCCATTAAGAAGCTTCTAAAGAGATTTTGAGAGGAAGACTTATAATGAATACCTTGACTAATATAAAAACCAAAACATATGTATTTATCTTTACATTAGCCCGTCTCTTTCTCAGGAAACATTATGGAACTGCGATTACCAGGCACTGAGGGTTTTTTAACATGTTAAATAAAGAAGAGAGGGGATAAGCTGTCGTGAGGAAAATGCAAGCATTGTACAACTCACCAGACCTCCTGTCCCAGAGAGATTTATTTATTGGAAATTATGGCAAGAGGAAAAACACTAAATAACTTTAAGTCCCTAGTTATTATGTCATATGTAGCCCCACAGTACAATACAGTCACAATCTGCTGTTTTGTAAACTGAGCTTTCAAACAGTTGTTATTTTAAAGCTGCAGCTTTTCAAGGTCCTCTGACAGCCAGTGGTCTCAGCTCTCAGCCTGATTCATGGCTGGCTCTGAGACAGAGGAAGTTCGTGTCTGCTATAATCTAAACACTTTGCAAATGGAGCATTGGAACAGTGGTGAAAGAAGAAAATAACCTAAACCCTATAACCCAGACAAGAATCCTGCAAAGCTTCTGGGGAGAAGAGAAGGGAAATAAGTACAACAGCATAGTCTGCAAGATCAGCAAATGTATTCACATGATTTTATTTCAAAAAACTCTGAGAGTTTCAGTCAGAGAGGAGTTGATTTTAAGCCACTTAGCTGAAAAGCAGTGAGAATTAGTCTCTGTCAAAAATATGGAAACAATGTCCCAGAAGTGTACTTCTGCAACATCTGTATTTTCCATTTCAAGAGTAAATACAAAAAGGGTGGTTGTAGGAGGATTTATCCTTCTCCTCCTCTCCCTCTCACCCCTGAGAGTTGTGTCTCACCCTTAAACTCAGAGCAGTGAAGGATCATAAAGCATAAAGAGATGTGGATAATTTCCAGTGCAGTGAATTTGAGATCTACTGTTTCAGAGGTTCCATGCAGACAGAAAAGGGAAGATGTATTCCTGGACTGTGGTAAAACACCTCTATAATGCTGAGATAATGAAATCAAGACATTTTAGACTGCTTAGTCTTTCTTAAAGGAAGCAAAAGTTCAAATCCCGGGAGAAATATTTTAAAAGCCCCCTCATCAGTTAACAAAAACCATGTTTATGATATAATATTAGCCTAGAATTAATTTCCCTTTTTGCCCTTATAAAATTCTTGAGAGTTTGTAGTCTTTGTTTCCAGTATGCATTTGTTTGTTACCAGTCTAAGAAGCCTCATTCCCTCCTCCCCTCTTACCAACTTTCATAGAGCAGCCCACATCAAAATAGTCTGCTAGGATATAAAAGAGGTCCTCAAACTGTCCCTTTGCAGCCTGATCTGACCAAGTGTAAAAGTCTTCTTTTGATTACTTGTATGGAGATATAGGTGGCCTCAGGATAGCACTCTAGCTACAGGGTTCTCTCAACTGTCAGGAAAAAATACGTTTCTGGATGAACACTTGGTGATTCTGTCCTACCAGTCCTCATTGCAACATAAATCAAATGTATTTTTGCAGTTCGTGTCTGGTGAGTTACAGCTCACTTTTTAGCATTCATTTTTGTAGACAGTAACACAATACAGCAGGAATTGTTGCAAAAGGGAAGAATTTGTGAGAAGGAGTATAATCTGTATACATTCTGTGCAGAAAGACACCATGCTGAAGATTTTGGCAACTTACTTGAAATGTTTATAGCAGCCATAATACTTGCCTTTCAAGAAAATGATTTATGGACAGCTGGAATTTACACACATTGCTTGGAATCTGTGGAAGAATCTATAGGATGGTTCGTGTCCTTCAGAAAGCTGGATCCTTAAAAGCAGAGCTCTGGAGATTGTAGAAAGTACACTCACAAAGCATCTGCAAACTAGTGCCAGCATTCTTGCCTTTGTCATCAAGTGATGGAAAAGCTTTTTTAGTTAAACTGAAGTAATTAAATCTCCCAGCTTTCATTAAAAGGATAGAACTGTCTGCTGTTGGTCTGAAGAAGTGCACCGAGGGAATGTAAATTTTAATTTCATGGTGCGTGTTAAATTATTGCCATCTAAGCTGCCTGCCAATACTACATGAAATGCCACCACATTTTAATAATTGGCCTTTTGTTTTAGGTGGAAATACCACATATGTTATGATTTGGAAGTTTTTATGTGCAATTAGAGCCCTGAGAACTACAGCAGCATTACCACATTCAGTTCACCTAATTGGACTGAGAAGAAACTACCACTTCTGAAATGGTTTGTGTCCTTTTGTGTGTCTGTGTTCATGTATGTGTGCATAAAAAATGAAACTTATTTACTCCTGCATCCTCTGTTAAAATATAGAAATTCCTTGCAGTTCAAATTCAAGATACAGGTGGGTGTTCTAAATTAATCTCAAAACAATTGTTGGAATGCATGTAAATTGCCCTTCCCAATCCCAGAATTCTTTCCTTGCATTTTCTATCTCTTAGGCTGTTAACATGTATTTGTTATTGATTACCTTCCCTTACAGTGCACTGGATGAGACTCTTCAGATTTCCAAACTGTACAAATCAGAGCCATTCTCCCTACTGTGGAAAGAAATACTAACTTTTCTTTCAGAAGTGCAGAACTTATGACAAATTTTACTATGTTCATTAGATTGCATTGTTGTAAGTGGTATTAACAAAGAAAACCACTTGCAAAGTGGTATTAACAAAGAAAACCAGAGAAAACCAGATAGAGATGTTTTCACTACAAATAGTTTCAAAGAGTTTTATAAACTTATACAGAAAAAAAAGAGAAAAAAGTGGAAAAAAAAGCAATAGTGAATCTCAAATCCTTATGGAACAATCAACTTCTGCTTAGGCATTTCCATGGTGTGTTGTGGGATATTCTATAAAGGGTATTAGGAAATACTGCACTGACATTTCTACATGACCAGTGTCTCACTGGCTCTGCAAGGTCCACCACCTTGCTAAGAAGCTATTTGGTGGTTTTGTGTAATCTGTTCTTGAATAAGCAGGTTCCATTCTCTCTGGCCCCACAAAATTAACACTGGCCCAAATGCCATTGAGGCAAAATCTAGAAAGACAGAGAAATATCACTAACCCTGCTCTTCCCTGACTTTATGATTTCTGTCCAAAAATTGAGCTAAGAATTGGAAATCCAACCAAAGTTATGTTTCCAAGTCCTGTTTCAGTACCTAAGCTTCCATTAGCACACCTAGACAGGCACACAGAGATTTAAGGACTCACTTACCCTTATGAGTCTGGCCTTTCTTCAAGTAAAAATGGAATTTCTGAGCTTTTCCTTTCCTTTTCTCCCCTCTTAGTGAATAGAAAATTGCCCAGGCTTGAGAAAATTAGGGTTCATAGGAGTTTTTGCTTCTGAGAAAAGTGTGAGATTTACATCTCTAATAAGTGCATCTGATTCTGGGAGAATATTCCCTTCATTTCCCTTTGCAGATTTAACTCTACAGTGAAACACCAATAGCAGCTGAAATACAGAGACTTGGAGAGTCCTCTCACAGCACAGAGGAGATTACCTTACTGCAAAGCTATTGGGGAAACACTCAGGTACCCCAGTCCTGTCTTCCAAATGGCTGCAGATATGGACAGTTCTGTGCATGCCTAGAACATCACTTTTGGAGAAATCTAATGACAGAAAATTAAATTTTGATGGGATCAGCTAGAAATTAGGGAGGAGCCTTGAAGATCAAGAGGACTACAAAAAAATTCTGTCTTACTGAGACATCTGGGACGTTTACAAGTATCCAAGATTTATGTCTTTAACCAAAATTGTCTTACTAAGACAGGGTTGTCCCAATCCCTGTATTTGCTGGGGTGAGTAAACTTGTTATCTCCTGCCTTATCTTTCTCCGGGGTTCTGCTGACCACACAGAGATGCCCACTCTCTGGCAAGCCAGGCATTTCTCTACACTGTTTCTAAGTATCATGTGGATAAAGTCGCCTGAACTTATATTTCTAGTGCTATTTGAAGCATACATAAAGCTGGAAGCAGAGAACAGGATTCTCTCCAGTTGACACTCCCAGGTGTGACAACTGAAGGAGAAACAGGTGTCCTATGGCATTTCTTGGTCCTGTGTTCCACTAACCCATCTGAACCCTGGATGGGAACAAATGCATATATATATATATGCCACAGAGGCATCTACCTGAGTTTTGGGTTTAATCAGTGGCAATGAATTTTATACAATTTCTGGCAATGAGTCCTGCCCAAGAGTAAGAGGTTCTGAAACTGGAACATAGCCCAGTGGAGTCCCTTGGGATCTACCTAAGAGTCTTTCTTCACTTGCAGGATTCTGTGCTGCTTGTGATTCAGTAACTGCAGATAGAAGACAACAAAATCTCAAGGCATGATACTTGTAAACTTATTCTTTTCCAAGGATACAAGAACAAGGTGATAACGGTATTGGTTCTTGAGGTTTTATACCAAATAAGTTATCTTTTTATGTTTGAATGTTTTGGAACAAGCATTGACTATGATTTCACATATATAGCCTGAAAATATATGTAATTATCATGCATAGTCCATCAAGGTTTACTGGTGAAGATCTAACAGTGTAAACAACCCTTGTTTACACAAAAAGACAATTGGATCTTCTTTTGTTTTAGAGTTTACATGCTTAGAGACTGAGATCATTATTTTTGAAATGTGATGATGGGAAGACACACTAAATACCCTTGTGAAGTTTTTACAATGAATTCTGTAAATAAAGCCCACAATGGAAATGCATAGTGTCTCCAAAGAAACAATTATCATGTACTGTGTTTGAATAATGCCTCACAATATTTTATCATCATCTGTTTATATAATAAGTCATAATGACATTTCAAAATATGGTGTATTCACCTTTTTTTATGATTGTCTTAAATGTACAGAAAGGAATTGCCATAGCCTAGCATCATAAACTTTGTAAACCTTTCTTGGAGATTGCTTTTTTATCCCCATCCTCTTCTGCTCAAACAAAAGCGTGAAGGAAACAGAGCACACAAATAAAACAGCTTTAAAATAGTCCCATGTGTCTGGCTAAAACAAAAGAAGGAAATTCTTAAAAGTATGGTTATAAACTGAAAAAATGCCTATAAACATGGCTTCCTAATGTCCTGGGTTTATGTATCTGTAATTATTTCATTATCAATATTTTATGTATGCACAAATGGCACTGGGTCAAAGTGCCAAGATCACATTCTTAGCCTGAGATCTGGAACACAAGTCCTGCTGCTGTTGGCTTCTACTTAGCCTAAAAGATGGAACTGAATGAAGCCCATAGATTTCAGCTCCTGGAAGGTTTATATGATACATTATTTTTAATCTTTAACGATTCTCCACTGTCGAGACTAAGGTTTGGATTCAGCTTTTAGGAATCACATGGTAAATCTCAATTAACTCCTGAAATGTCAAGAGGACAAAACACACGGCAGTTACAGCAAAAGGGCTCAACTGTCCAAGGGCTTCAACAAGAGACCTTGCTACTCACAAGAACATCTAGAAAGGGGCCAGGGGGCTCACAGACCCAAACAGTGCAACCTCTGCCTAGACTTCAGGCGTTGCAGCCTGCAATCCAAACCCAAGATCAGATGTTTGTTACAGGAAACATATGACAGTTTAGGACAGTAACTCAAAGTAAATGCAAAGAAATATCTAACTCTATCTCACAAGACTGAAACACAAATGATGCAATCACCCTATGAAGCTAAGGCACTCAGTGTCACAGCTGAAAGCTTGGCTCTTCCATCCAGATAGGATCCATGGACCAAGAGGGATATTCAGCTATTTTTCAAATGTTCCAGCTTTCTGTAAATTTGGCCAAAATGAGATGGTAACAACACTTCATAGGATTATTCCTAATTCTACCATTTAATGGAAAATAGAAAAGCTTTGTGGAGCAAGGACAGCTTTCTCTATATAGTTTCTCATCTGTCCCCATGATTTTTAGTCAGATGCAGCTGGAGAGAACACCACATGCCGAGCTACACAGGTGAGGCCAGGACCCTGTGGGTAAGGCCTGCTTCCTCAGAAATTAAATGTTTAAATGCCTGACATCAAAGCAAATGGGGCGAGGGGGACAAGGGGGGAAGTCTTTCTGAAAAAATCACATTTTTATTGGAGTGTATTTGTAGAATTACTTGGTTTGGAAAGGCCCTTCAAAGATCATCTACTCCAACTCACCTGGTTCCTAAAAGTTTCATCCAACCTGACTTCAAACACTTTCGATGAGGAAGTATCCAAAAAATCTAAATTTCCTGAACAAATGTTCCAAAGTTTCATCACATCTATTGTATTGATTTTCTTCCTGATATCTAATCTAAATATAACTCCTTTCACTTTAAAACCATTGCACCTGTCCTATCACTACAAGTCTTGGTAAAAATTCTTTCTCTTCTTTTTTTTTTTTTTTTTTTTTAAATTTTTTTTTGGTTACAAACCATGTCTTTATAATGAAAGGCAACAACAAGGTCTCCCCAGAGTCTTCTGTTCCCAAGGCTACACAACTCCAGTTCTCCCAAACTATTAATTATATGTGTTTTACCTCACTTCCCAGGTCTCAGCTACAAGGAAGCTATCTCACTTCTCTTCGGGATTACAAGAGTGCTTAAATTAGATGGCATTATTGGTCTGGTTATTCTTTCTGAGAATATATGACCAGAAAATCTTCAGAGCAAGAAGAGGAGTCAATTATTTTTTGCCTGACCCTGCTGAGGTCAGGCAACCAATGAATGCAAGGATTTGAAGTAACAATTTCAATGTGGCAACTTAAAACTCACAGTGTTCTATTTTAGTTAAGTAGTTTTATTGACCCTAACCTGTTGCAGGTTTGTGAAATGTAAAAGCATGCAGATATATTTCCCATGTCTGATGGGAAATATGCATATGCATTGCTTATGAATAAGTAAGCAATTACAATTAAATATTCCACATAAATTAACACAGCTACAGCTCAAAAGCTGTTCCACATCCAAAAAGGCAGTTTGTTGGTTTTGGGGTTTTTTTGGGTTTTTTTTTGTTTTGTTTTTTTTTTAACATGGAACACTTCTGAATTCTTCAAGTTTTTTTTAGAAGGACTTTCTGACATGTATCATTTGCTTTAAAGTTTATTGATGTGTTTCTCATGCATTGCATTCTTAAGGCAAAAAGATCAAAAGGATAGACAGGTTCAGAGCACAAGATGTAAATTAGTTAGATTCCAAGATGATTGACAATCTTTGAATCCTGTTCTGACAAACTATACAAATGACTAAAGAAGAAGGATTCTTCAGTTGACTCTTTTAAACAAATTTCTACCACATGACAAGACATATCCTATGGCACAGGGAAGGGTTTGGGCCCTGCAGAGCTGTGCAGCCCCCATTGCAGCTCACAAAGCAAATGCACACACACCACATAGGACATTTTTTCTTTCCTTAAATACAGGTGCATGGTCCTACAATTCCTGCTCCAATTTCATCTATCTGACCTCTGTGGGGATCCTTTCCTCAAACCATATAATCTCCTGATATTTCATCCACCCACTTAATCAGGTCAACTGAAGTACCACTCATGGCCATATCAGTGGAGGTTATGCACGGTCTTGGAACACATAATTTATGTTTCCTGTATGATGGCAGCTCCCTTGATACAGAACTTGCTTTTGCTTAATTATTAAAAGCTGTATAATGTGTCAAGAAATGCAGCACTTCATGCGTGAGCCATTTTTTCCCTGGTCAGCCACTGCTGGCCAACTTAGACACTTGAAGAGCATCCAACTTATACATGAAAGGGAACTAATTTGTCTTCTTGGGTCACAGTTTTTCATTTTGCCAGCCAGGATCATTCCATAGTATATCTTATTTTCTTGTGGGAAAAGAAAAAATATTCATAAAAACCAGGATTCATTGTCAATTTGTACCAATTGTTGTATCATTCTGTTCTGGTTGAAAAGCTTTTATAATTCAGTATTAAAACATACATTTATGTATTTAAACTTTTTAAAATAATTTGTTAGACTTTTTTGGCTTCACACCTCTTCCAAATCATAAATATTACCTTTCAGCTTTAGGTCTCTTGCAGCACATAGGTTTTTCTGGCAACATTGCAGTAAAACACATCTCCTTTCAATGTCAGAAAATTTTCCTATTGAAAATAACCTAAATATTAATTTCCTCTCTATTCTTAATGTTTAAGTGCATCAAATATTTGAAGACAATTATCATGTTCCTTTTTAGGCCTCAGTTAACTTACAGGATATATTTTCTGCTCCTTTAATCTTTCTTCATTAATCAATTTTTTCTATACCCCTTAATCATGTATATTTGCCCTTTCTGAGCTCTCTCCAGTATGAATACCTTTTAGTTCTTTCTGGTTCTTTTAGATTCCTTGCTTTAAAAAGTTCATAATTTTAAATTTATTTATGATCACCAGGGAAATTTCAAATATTATATGAAATGTTTGAGACAAATAAATAATAGTGTATAACAATAACATTTCCTACAGGTTTCAGCATATAGCAAACATACCCAAATAAAGCCAATGGATATTACAAGTGATTCCCCCTTTTCTTTTGCAATTTGTATTGGATTTTCATAGTACAACACAGTGTAACTTTACTGCACTAAAAGTCATGATGGCATTTATTTTACCTAAATTTAGATTCTGCAATTTTCTTAAAACCAAACTGGTTTATTTTAGATTGCTGCCTCAGAATGAGATGAATCACTGCAGTGACTACAATGCCTATGAACAAAGTCTAAGACACTCAGAACCCAATCTCACATGGAGCCACTCTACCAGAGGTCTACAAACATAGACTTTTGTATTTAGACAAATGAATTCCACCCTTGTGTCTTCTTCACAATACACTGCTTGAAAAAAAAAACAGGCTTGAAAAACCAAAGGAAGTTCTCTTCTCTCTAGCATAAAATTGTTCCTGCAAATCAGGCTAAGTCAAAGTACTGTATTTATCTGGGGATCTCCAAGGTTTTTAGTGCAAGATACAGCCGAAGTCTAGACAATGCAGCGATGGGAAAGTTCTCAGTAATTAGATATCAAGACCCCCAAGGCATTATATCATTCTCTCGAGCAAGAGAGTACTTGGGAAGCTGGCATCAGAGTCAAAATTTACACAGAGACACATACACACCATATAATTAGAAGATTAAGGTACAATTATGACACTGCCTTTGGGAAAGTCTATCTCTTAATTGTCAGAACCATGATTAAACCTGCCACGTCAGATACTTTTGCTAAATTGAAGATGTTAAGTGGATGAGAATCAGTTTGTTTTCTTAACTCCTAAAGAAGAGCCAGTAAATTGGTAAATTTCTTGTCAAAAGCATTATGATCAAAAAAACTGCTCCTGTTAATCAATCCCTCAAAAAAATTCAGGTATGTTTTCATTATCCAGAAAACCCATTGCTCCTTAGGGAAACATTTGCTTCCTAGGGAACTTCTGTCACACAATCTTTCCCCAACCAATGAACATGAGAATTCTAATCATAAGAGATCTAAAAAGCACCTACAGATGTCCTGTAATCAGTGAATGTCCATTTTCTGCAATCAGAATCATCTTTTTCCCAGCCTCAGCAGTTTCGAAGAGTTGCTGCTCTGTGAAGCTGTGCTCATGGAAGGACAAGGAGACTGGAGAAGTCACCAGAGGACCCCAAGACTCAAGCAGTAATGACACCACTGCTTTGGAGCTCAGGGTCAACATCAGCACTTGCTTGGAAGAGATTTGGAAATACCCCCGTGAGAAATATCCCATCCAAAGGAACTGCAGCAACACATTCCTGTGAACAAGAATGAGTAAATTCAACAAGGAGTGGTAAGCCTTTTTTCCTGATATAATACTTTCCTACAAGAAAAAATCTTTCCTCAGATTTTTCCACATGGTCCAGTGTAAAGCCGTGATTTTTGCGTCTGATAAAGCAATTGGCAGTGCAACATTGTTCAAGATATTTGTTCACCTGATATGTAGGTTTCCATTTTATCTCTTTTCTTGGACTTTAAATGAGTCCACCATTCCATCAATAGTGACAACAAACAGTCAGATTCCATGTGTAAGAGATTGCCTTTTTCTTCTTTTTTTCCTGTGCAGCCTGTGAAGCTGTTTGTATAATGAATAACAACATGATAGACTTTTTAATTAAAATTAAATGCCAGAAGCAGATTTTTTTGTATGTTTTAAGGACTTTCAGAGATATAAATACACATAATATTTTGATAAATGGGCATGTGTTTCCTTTTCCATTTCTGTTTTAAGACTTAAAGAAAATGTGCAGAAAGATGGAGGGACAAAGTAAAAATGATAACCCTCAAATATTTATAAGACTTTGAAAGTTTTTCAAAATTCTCTCAACAACATTCCAATTCCTATAAAAATAAAGACTAGTAGAAAAAAATTGCTAGAAAAACACAATTACTAACCTGTTAGAGATACTTCTCTTTTCACTTTATCATTTTCCATCATAAATCCAGGATATTTAAATTATTCCAAATAAGTTAGCTTTGGAACATACTTTTTCCCACAGTTTCAGAACTGCTAATTTTTTTGCCATATCATTTTCAGGAGATCTTTCTGTTTCAAATACTGTAAAGATACTTTCCAGACTACATTATTTTACTTGCAGTTTTGTCCTTGGTTCTCATGTCCCAGTGAGAGCTGTGCTCTGTGCCAGCGCTCATGCCATCCTAAAGGATGCAGCTATAATGAAATTTGAAGGTTTCCTGCTGCCAGCACACAAAACATCCTACTCTGGGACATGTGCTGCACCCATGCAGGGAATCTGGGTTTGTATTGACCCACTGGACAACTTCATTCCATCTGCCACTCTTGGAACTAAAGACCCACTTTGGTTCTAGTTATGGTTGGGACAAGCCAAACAACAGCATCAGCTATAGCTGGTGAATATTAGAACACATAAACACAGCTTGGAAAAAAATTTTCTTCCCATCATCTCCACAGTGGCAACACAGAGGAACTAAAAAAACCAGCTATGACATTCAAGTAGAGGTTTAATACAGGAAATAAATCAGGAATTTCTCTTTCAGGAATTTCTTTGCTTTTCTCCAAGGACTTATAGAATAAACAAACCTTTTAAGAAGTTTCTACTTATCATCATAAAAGAGCTCACAAAAACTAAAGTAGACATTGCTTTCAAATAGGGCACAGCTAGCAGTTTACAACTGGAGCTATGCTGTAGCACAGCCCAGCAATAAATTCTAGAGTATAAAATTAAGTCAAAATACATAAGCATGCATCAAATACACTCAGAATTTCATTACACCTAATTCTGAGTGTTCAAAAATAGTAAATGTTTAATAGTGATAGAGAAGGAAATTGAAGAGCAGGATCCCTAGAGGATTAGAAAAACCACACTAAAATTAATACATAAATCAGAGTTGGAAAAATAGATGAGAAGCAAAATGAAGATTTTACAGAAGACTACAAAACTATTAAAAATGCTTTTAAATATGTAAGAACAGAAGGTTATTGAATAATACGGTAATGCCTAAAGAGAATAATTTTTTAAGGGATGAGGCAGAAAGTGCTGTGAAATTTAAATAAATTCTTCACATAGCTTATCAGAAATAACAATTATGGGCAGATGGCAGACCTATACATACACAGGTATACCTTTCTTGAGGCAGAGAGAAATAAACACTGCAGCAAATACAAAACGCTTCTGAAATATTACAGGTGACACTCTTAGCACATACCAGATGGACTGGTTTCTCAGAGCTAAGACATATCCATTTCGGAATTCACAGAAAGGGACAAAACTGTGACCACTTCACAAGAGTAATTTAAATCATTCCATTTTTCAAATAATTAATTCCTCATGCAAGATACTACTTTGCAATCAATGGGGTTGTTCGCATAAGTGACAGCAGTGGGACCATGGAGAGGAGGAAACTTTAGTGGATTTAAAGAAAAACGTGAGAAGCTGTTCAAGAATGGACCTGGTGCAACCCTGTTCACCACTAACCATTAACAAAATAAGGACTGTATTTGAGTCAGAGAAACACTGTCTCTTTCAGGCGTATTTTACAGCGAAATATGGAGAAATGGCTATTGCAGTGAGAGAATCTACCAACGTAAACAAGAACTTTTAACTCTGAATAGAAGCAATGAATTCTGCTAGTCCAGATTCAAGTTTAAATTCCTCAAACTCACCACTATTCTACACTGAAGATAGCTATCTACTGTGTTTTTAGCTACATGTATGAAAGAGTTCAGTAACTTCAGCCCAAAAAATTCAAAACACAGACATATTTTCAGCCAAAACAAAGTCAGAGCCAGCAGTAATTTTAATTCTCTTCACTAAATATTTTTGACCTATGTGCAAAATGGATGAAATTGTAGTCACAATAGCACAGGGATATATAGGGTTTATAAGGTAAACAACAAGCTGAGGAAGAATTTGCATGCCTAAAAGAATGTATTTCATCCAGCAGTAGTGTTTCCTGTAGCAAAAGTATTTTTCTCTCCTTCCCAATCTTACTCTTTCCTAAAAATCTTAGATTTGGAAGCGATAAGACAGCTCAGGACTTCTGGACTGTGTCCCTGAGAACAAACCAGGAGTTTTGTAAATGCCTCCATTCTCTGCACATCTGCAGGAGCCCTGCTCACTCCCAATCTGCACAGGAGACTCGACTCTGTCTTTGGGCTGAAAACAGACGAGGAGAGACACAGGGATGTTTGCGTTCTACTTTTCCTCCTCTGGGAAGAGAACAGTCACATTGGCTGGGGTGTACCTCTGAATCTTTGGAGAGACACTGCATGGGCTGTCTGGAAAATACCTGCTTGCTGGAAGGTGGGAAATTGAATTGGTCTGAGTTCTCTTTAGTTCAAAGAAATAGGGCTTGGAACTTATAAACAGAGGTGCTTCAAAGGGAGACTTCACCCTCAATCCTTTCACAGAGGAACAACCCTGACTTCCAAACTTTGAACCAGACAACAATATCAAGAGCAGTCCAGAAACAGAGTGAGGCAGTGATGGCAACCAAGAGCCATTAACTGTACACAAGGTCTGCCAGTCTACAGGTCAGTTTTAACAAGACACTTGTTAAATACTTGGTATTGACCAAAATAACTTGCAAACAGAATAGCTGCAAAGAATAGAGATACTTAAGCATAACTCTGTGTCTTCTTTCATTGACGTACAAAAAGTATGTTTCTAGTCAGTGAAGCAAACAGAAATGAATGCAAACTGTGTGCCCAGAAATAAAAAAGCAGAGAAAATGTTGCTAAATTAGTCAACAGGATTATTAAATGCCATTCCTCATTAAAAACAAAATAATGAGTTTTATCTCCAAAGACAGCTGAAGAGAAGATAGCAAAATACTAAAAGACCAAACAAAACTAGTGTTTCCCATTTCAGCCTGTTAGCAAGTCCATTCATCTCTAAAGGATGACTGTGTCTCTAAAAACTATAGCAACAAGAACTAACAAGATAAAGCTCTATCATCAGCCTGAGCAAAAAAATTCAGGTGAGTTATTACTTAAACTTAAGTGCCTAAATCAAAATAAAATTAAAAGACAAAGCTATCAAACAATTCATTTTGGTATTTCTGATATACTTCTTTTCCTGAAAAAGTTTTTCAGGACAAATTAAAGTAGTCTAAAATATCATATGGAAATTTAAGAAAAGACAGTTCCCTCCTTTTACTCCTTATATCCCAGAAGTTACACACTGTTCACCAAACCTTCATGTACTGAACTATATTGATCCTTGAAGTTAGTTTCACCTCCCTCATCCAAATACTATCCTGTTTGAAGGAGTAAATTTCTCCATATCTTACCAGCTGCACCTGATTCATTTCATACAAATAACTAACGGATCAGAAAAACAATATACACATATTATCCTGGAAATTCGCCTGACCAAGAGACTGCATGACTTTGTTTGCTGGTACAGTTGACATTTCTGTTTCTGTAAAAGGTTATAACTTCCACAAGGGACTGAAATATATCTTCAGCACTCAGTTTTAGTGAGGGTAAACAGAAGGAAATTTTGAGTGTCGTTCACCCAAACTGTATGTGAACTCCCTCGTTACTGGACTACTAGCCCTTCCTCCTCCTCCAGTTGGAGAAATTTGCTTCATCCCACCCCAAGCTGTCTTTTCTTTTTTTAATACAGTAGTTTGTGTTAGAATTTCACTTACAGTTTGGGTTTGCTTTTTAAATTTGCAGAAAAACTAAGAAAATATATTTTGTGCTAGTGTGTAAATAGTTTACACAACTGTCAATGAACCAAAAACAACCAGATAATTTACAGAGGACTGACCTCTTCTGTATGAGATCCCTTTCATAACCTTATTATGAAAGGGCCCAATTAAAAACCTTAATTGTTATTCATGTTCTACTGCAAGATTTTAGTGAAAACACTATTAAAATGAGTACATCTGTACAGCTGCTGCTCTTCACGAACTCTTCAGCCTGTGCTGAAAGTTAAGGCTGAAATTGGAAGGTTGTTAATGGTGCCTTGTTAATGGGCATTTCTGGTGTTTCTATGACTTTAAAAGTTTTCTATCTGCCTAATTGTAGGTAATTATCACCATTTGAGGGACACAGCAGAGAAGCCATGATTTCCTTCCTCACTCAATGGTCACAGAGCATGTAGGGTAGACCAAAGTCCAGAAGGATATCTTCAACTGTGACCCGTTCTCACTATTTGTTTCTATTCTAAGTCATATGGGTTGAGAGTTTTATAAAAAAGGAATTAATATTGAAAGTGAATTTATAGCTTTCAGTGGAAAAAATACAACTAGATGTGACCAAGGAAGGATTAAGCCCATCATTTTGCTTAAGAGCTCAGATGGTTGGAGTAATTGGATGATAGCTCTAGGGCATCCTTTTGGTCTATAATTAGGTCATTTCTTTCTCATCCCCTCGTAGTATGTATAATTACAAATTAATTTGAAATCCCACTGTGAGTAAAGAAAATCAGTTTAATATAATGGAAGTGCAAAAGCAACAGGATATTATTTTTAAAAAGTTTTTTAGCGTTTATGCTAAAATAGTCTGGCCCAAAAGTCACGACCCTATGGACTGCAGGGCTCACATATGGTTTCTTTCCTGTCTTTTACGTGGACACAGATAAACTTTCTCTCCAAAATAAATTACATTTCTTGACCACACCAGCCATAAGAGTTTTGATGGGCAGCAGAACTACCAGAGGACTCCCAGGCAGCTCTAAACGAGGTGATCCAGTCAACCATTTTACTCTTGCCATTTGAAAGGTATTTTTCTGCTCTTCCCCAGAAGTTTGAAGTGTTGCCCAGCCCTAGCTAGCATACCTGCTCCTGTGTGCAGCAGGAGCTGACCCGTTTCATCTCCTGGCTGAGCAGTGCTTCTGGCAAGTTCCGCTTCCCGTCCTTCATCACTGCACCGCGGTCGGATGCGCTGTTCCTCCCGCCCGCCTGGATGCCTGAACGCGCAGGTAAGAACACGCACCCCTGACAAAGGGATAACCCCAGCCAGAGACACTGTTTCGACTTGCTGAACTTCCTGTTTCGCTCAAAGTGTTTTCATCTCTCCCCAGAAATCTTGAAAGGGGTCGGTGAGAGGGTCCCAGGTGTGATCTGAGCACCAGGAATGCTGACAGCAAGCCGGGGGCTGCATGGGGTGTGCGCTTAGAGGGAAGGGAAGAAAAAAAGACTGTCAGGGCAGAGAACAAGGGTATCAGGATTTGATCGCATTTGTAGGTGTCTTGTAAAAACTGTAGAACATCCTATGCCATTAGCATAAGATTAGACTTCTGGCAGAAAAATTAAAAAAAAAAAAAAAAAGAAAAAAAAAAGAAAAAAAGAAAGCAGTGGGGGAAGAAAAAAAGAAAGGGAACTGCTTAGATATAAGATCCAAAGTTCATTGGGAGTGTTCTTTATTGCATAGCTCCAAAGCTAAGATGTGCTGGGGCATGTGGAAAAATAAGGAGGTGTTAAAAAGCTACCGAGCTTCTTAGTTTTCAAAATCAGTTCAAAGTCCCAGTCTTGGATTATTCACACTGTGACCTTGAGGCCTATTTGGGATGCCATAAAAACTGTATTCAGAAAGGAAGAAGGGAAGAGATTATCAAAAAGGAAAGAAGTCCTTTTCATTCTAATAATGTCTTTAGAGCAACAATCTTTTTCTTTTACATAAAACCTTTCATTTGAGTATATCAACATACTAGTTAGATTAAAAAAAATTAAAATCTCAGCAGCACAAGGAAAACCTGGGGCAACCAATTAGGAAGAAGACCTAAAGAAAGAGATTTGAATTTATCAGTCACAGAAGAGATATGTAACAATAAGGTAACTTAGTCTTCTCCTCCCAGAAGTAAAATAGACATGCTAATATGGTATATCCATCAGAGTGTTTCTCTAGTGTAATTTCGCTCTGCAATTTTTTGAAACAAGAAGTATTTTTAAATTTCTACATGAAACTGAACCAGCTAAATATTTATTTTTATATTTTCATTAGATTATTTTTAATTCCAAAAAAAAAAATATTTATTTTCAACTAAATCTCATTTCCTACTTGGAAAATTTTCTACCCCTTCCATGTAGCTTCTATGGCAGAAGATACATATGAAGGTTGTATAAAAAGCAGATAAATATGCAGATGAAAAAATTAGCATCTCTATTTGTAAATTTTTTTCGCATCTGTATTTAAAACACTAGATTAATTAAAAATAGATTTTTTTTTGTCTGCAATACAGATAGTATACTTGGGTGGTTAGTCTTCCACAGGGAAAAATCTACCATAGAGATCAATTACTTATAGATATTCACTTACCCTGCTGTGATTTTTTTTAAGTAAAATATTTTGAATAGCTGGTGGCTATCAGTGAGTCTTCTTATACAAAAATAAATACAAGGGGCCAAACCAGAATAATTATTGGGTTGTTTAAATTCAATTTCTTAAGATTTTCTTAATCTCTCTAAACCACAATTAAAAAAATGGGTGGTCTCAAATTAGCTACTATATAACAGAGCTTAAATTATGTGAGTGGTGAATTAACTCATTTCCCTCTAAGCACTTACAACTCTTTGTTTGTTATGTAAATAATTCAAGACATTTTATTTATGACAGATCAGTGAGAAATAGAAACCCATAATACAATATTGTCCTTCTTTTCTTATTATTCCCTAGACCTTAATGCTAGTAACAACATATATACCATTGACTTATGCATTTAAGAGACAAAAAACATTTATCCTGTAAAGTTGCCCTATAATCATTCCCCTGTTCAGGGGTGTACTAATGCACTTGGAGCAAATAAATCCTGCTCAGTTTGCCCACACTCCACCCCTCAGGATGCTACCAGAGCAGTATAACATTCACCTCAAACCTCAAAACCACTGGAATAAAACCTTGGTTTGATGTGTTCCTGACCCTCAGGCAGTGCTTACAACAGTTCATGAATGCAACTTGAGGTTTTGTATGCATCTGGGAAGTCTGTGGTCTCTCAGCCCTTAAAGTTTCCCAGGTGGTATTCTTCCCACTTCCTTCCACCTTTGCTTGGTTCAGATTCCTGGGGAAAAAGGATGAAGATTGTAATTTAGAAATACACCTCCTAAAAATGTTCTTATGTGGCAAGGAGAGAAAGGTCACTAAAAGAGAAAAAAAGGAAAAAAGGCTGAATGGAGAATGGCAATTCGACTCATAGCAAATATGAAACTTGTCAAATTCCTTTGTGTTCCACATTAATAATGGAATGGTTTGGTTTAGAAGGAACCTTAAAGATTACCTAGTTTCAAACCTCCTGCCATAGGCAGAGACAGATTAGACTTAAATAACATTATTAACATTTTCCTAAAATACATGATTATGCTAGATATCTGTTTTCTTTTAGACACTTAATATAAGAGAAAGGAGGTCTAAAAATGTGGGAGGCCAAGCTAGACGTCCCCAATATGCTTGATATGAATGGTTACCTTCAGTGTGTATCTGTCTGAATCAGGACTTTTTCAGTTCATGTCACTGCCCTAACCACCCACCCTGAATCCTGGGCAGTCATCCTTTCTCCAGTGGAATTTCTTTCTCAGAACCATTTTATTTTTGATATATGTTATTTCCCAAGCCACTCTCTCTGTGCTGTTCCGCAGCAAATTTTCTACAATGTTTCTAGGTGGAACCATTTCAGGAAACAACTCTAAGAATTAAACCAGATTTTAAAAGAGTGAAAGTGATTTTCCATCTTAAAAGTCACAGTAGTCACCTCTGTGGTGAAATGCTGAAGCCACAGTAAAATTTGATTTCTTCATCAGATGCAGAACAGAATTTACTGGTCTTGTAAATCTTACCAAAGATACTAGAAGTCATAACACTTTCCTAGGAGCTGTTAGTTTAAAGTCTTTGGCATGGCTGGCTGAATCTTCCATCCCAGTTCTAATCCAGCCCTGCATCACTAAATAAAGGAGGAGTTTTTCCTCCAATTTGAATTCTAATGGAGAATCCCACTGCTTTTCTTTTCAGTGCTTTTATTTCCTTCCTTAAATATTTCTCACTGGGCTATGTGGTCAGTTCTTCTTAGAGTATTTTATATCCAGCTTTACCTTTCACTCCAGGAATATTATTCATTTTCAGTAACACGCCATTCCTTTTTGCCATGGGCCCCTAAACCCATTATTCTATGCCATCAGCACAAAGGAAGAGATTCATCCCTTGTGTCATATTCTTGCAGAATGTATGAGATACCTCATAGGAAGAGGTACCTGCCTGTACCTGATCTATTCCCAAGGACACTGAGAGTGGATAACAAAGTCTTGTAAGCGTCTGTGAGTGCAGTGTAGTCTCAGGACCAATGTATATTTGGTAAGGTTAATTAAATTAATCTAATTTAAGCTAAAGCAACTATTCTACTGTAGCACAAGATTAGAGTCCAACATTTAGTCTGATGTAAAATTTCAGACATACTGCCCTGTGATGTGGTAGCCTATAACTATTTTTAAAAATCTGGTTCAAAATTGAAACCTGGATCATCTCTGTCACTTCCTCCAAACTTTGGTGTATCAAAGCAGCTCTTCATGAGCACAAATATGGTATGCTGGTGTTTGCCAACAGGAACATTTCCCTGTGTTCTATGTAGAATATTCTATGTAGACACAAGAGCTTAAATGTTCTTTCTTTTGTTTTAGAAAGGATTATTAGACTACCTAGACATTCTTGCCTTTCAACTGTTGTTAGGAAGATTTTGACTTCAAGCAAGACTAACTTTAGTTTCCATATCTTGTAGTTGCAAATGAACATTTCAGGTCTGATCTTGGGATTATGCAAGGTTTGGGGTGCAGCTAAAACTTAATTAAAAGTTTTCATAAGCATTTGCTTAAGCTCCAAAGAGAAGAGAAAGGAAAAAAGAGCCTACATGAAAAACCAGGCTGGATTGAATTGGCCACTACTTTTTAATGAAGTTCCACTTGCAGGTTTAAACTCAGAAGTGCCCATCCTGTCTGACCCCAAGTATAACAAAAGCCATAGATTTTCATCCAGGAATTTCACCCTTTCACTTACTAACTCACAGCTGATTTGATCTTTTACAAAAATATGCAGTCTCTATTGAAAGCCACGAGGAGTTTATCCCTCCTCACCAGCAGACTTACAGGTAATATTGCATACTAACAGTTGTCACGCTCCTAAGGTTACTCAGTCACTGACAGGAAAATCCATTTAAGAAACAAATCTATCCTGAATAAACAGGCCTTTAATCTCTTGCATTATCTCCATTGAAGGTGATTTTATTCTAGGAAGCTCAGGAAAAAAGGCTTTTTAATGGCACTGCCTGCATGTGAATGTGTTTAATGACTTTTTAAGCCATTAGCCATCCATGGGATAACAATCTCAAATAAATGCATTTCCCAGAAATAGGTGTCTAGATAAAAACAATTCTACTAGTGGCATATTGGATTTTAATATTAGACACTGGAAAGCCTTCATAGGAAAAGGAGGCTGTAAATGTTCCAACTACAGAAAAGCTCTATTTGCAAACTGCAGTTTCATAGGCAACACAGGGTTTTCCACCCACAAAATCTGTCAGTGGGAGTGTATGACCATTCCTTTGAAGCACCTAGCAAATCTGGACCACCATCAGATGATTCTGAGGAACCCAGCTCACCTTGGCTGAGTCCTTTTGTCACATATTTGCTTTTTAGTCACTTTTCCTTTGCTTTGCTTCCAGTTCTGTCAATCTGCCCTTTTTTTTTTTTTTTTCTCTCCAATTCTCTAAGAAACACTTCCCAACGCTTCCCAATTCAATAAATTGAAGAATACAGGCAAACAAAATAAAAAAAGTCTGTATTTTGTTTCGGTGTAGAAAAAAAAATGAACACCTCTAAGTTTTATTTAATTTCAACTCCTTGTCTCAACTGCTGGCCCACCCCCAATCCCTCATATCATGGCTGTATCTCTGTGAAGGCTCATTCTCAGCTCTCCTGTGGAGCAGGACACTGAACAAGTGCCAGAGAGGGACAACCCCTTCCTGACAGGCTGCAAATTATAAGAAAAATTTAAACATGCACGCAATAGGGAAATAAAACCATGTATGAAAAGACATTTACAGAAGAACAGGAGCTAGGAGAGGATCTTCTAAGTTCAGCCACAGTTAATCCTCCTGTGACTTGCATGCTCTTCATGGTACAGTTGGGTTTGTTCTATTAGGGTTTTATTTCAGCTAAACCAGACAACACTTGGCTCTAAATGGCATAGTACATTCTGCAATAGCAGGGATCCTTTTGCAAAATGTGAGGCCAAATGCTCTAACATCAGCTCTGTGGAAATCAAACAGTAGGGGGAATTGTGCTCTCCATAAAGTAGAAGTGTATACTGAACTACAGAGAATTACAAGCAGGAAAATAGCAAATCAAAAGAGTTCTGAATAAATAAAAATAATTTGGGAAGGACTCTTTCCCATTTATTCATTCCTAATGAAAATAACCAAACCTACTAAGGATGGAGTTACTATCATGGATCACCCCCTCCCCAGTCCATGCCAAACCAATATCCATAAATATAAAGGAATTTGAAAATAGTACTCTCTCCATGGGAGGTGATCCATTCTGTAGGCCAGTATCAAAGGTTTGAGATTTTAATGGATAATCAGTCATCTGGAGACATTCCCTCAAGGTGCCTGCATATTTTGATTACAGAAGAATTCAACACTACAGCTCTGCTGCTCAGGATGAGCTTTCTGTGTCTAGTACCTTATATTATGAGACATATATTTTGTATTAATTTATACCTTGGGGAATTATGGCACATTAGTTTGCAACTTGCAGAAATCACCTGTCTCTTTAAATTGACATCAGGTGAAGCTCCTACTGCCACAGAGTAAAAGCTTCCTCACACACACATATTAAAAAAGGCTTTTCCCAGGGACCGAGTAATGATGAAAATGGCCACTTAGAAGCCTTCCACACCTGCAATATTGCAGCTCTTGACATTCAGGTCTCATGATAAAAACTTTAAAAGAGATCATCAAAATAGACTTTATACCTGTCTTTACATTTTCTTTCCCTCTTTTTCTCTCTCTTTTTCTCCTTCTTTCTCTCTCTTTCTTTATCTCTCTCTTTCCTCCTTTCTCTCTTTCTTTCCTTCTTTCTCTCTCTTTCTTTCCTTTGTTCTTGCCTTCTTTCCAATCTTTTTTCTCTATCACTGTAAGGCCTTGGAAACTTCAATTTTTTACAAAAGTGAACACAGTGGTTTTCACTCAACCACATTAGTATATGATGTTTTAAGAAAACCATCAAATATTGCAAGGCTCACTAATAAAAACACTGCAGCTAGCATCATGGTTGAATGAACCATTCTCTCTAGGAGTTTTGTATAGACCAAATATGCTGGCATAAGCAACTATTATCTTCAAATAGAAGTGATGGAGCCAGAAGGAATGAATGCAGCACAAAAGCTGTGACCTGTCCTGACTAAGCTCCTTTTTATACCTGGCTTTGTTGATATCTCCTTCTTTATCCTTCTGTGAGCATAGTCAGAGTATGTGTGATCTTTTCCTAACAACCTTGCATCTGTCTTACAAATCTTCACAGACAGACAGATAGTCAAACACAAACCAGCTGCAAAACAAACAGGTAGTGCAATATTTATGCTCAAGGTTGTATGTGTGGCTGAGTAGAGGCTAAGAACCTAGGCTTAGCGCCTGGTTTGCATGTCTGTTTTTTCACCTTACCAAAAAGCAAAAACAGCCTCATGTTTCCACCAGTGAATGATCACAGGTGTGTAGCCTAGAGTTATCTCTCACTACCCATCCCCTTTCAAAATCTCACAGTTGATTTGTTGGCTTTTTTATTTTTGTACTTGTTCCTCCTGGCCTGTGAGCCTGCCCCCCCCTTCACATTAGAAAGGGTGTCCATCTCTGTGCTATGGGTACCATTGTGGAAGACCAGCTCACCATTCACTAAACAGAGTTAAAATTATTTACTTAACACAAATCAGTCATAGCTCAAGCATTCTGGCCCTAAGGAAGGGGTGCATACTGCAGAAAAAAACTCACATTCTGTTTGAGATCTCATTCACTCTGTGATTGGGATTGAAATAAGGAGTTAGAGCAGGGCTGCTATGAAATCCTAAATGTTATGTCCAAGACTGAAGCTGTCACAAGTCCCAGATATTTGTTGTATTTAAATCAGGAGGCATGCAGACATATGCCGTTAAAATTCCCCAAATGTCTCAAATTCTGTGCCATTATGTGCATACAATTTCATAAGGTCTCTCAGCCAAGGAAATCAACATCAAAGTCCCACCAAAGCTCTAAATCCACAAAGGAGGACCTGCTCTTCACATGACATAAAAGACAGAAGAGCATATTTTGAAAATAATTCCACAAAGATCCTTGCCTTTGTTTTAAACATGAGCAGAGTAGAAGCTTATACTCACCTCTCCTATTCATTATTTTGAGGCTAAGAGCTTATGGAAAAACTGAGTGTGCTGAGCTCTACATAACCTCTTTTCTACATGCTCTCCTAACTTTTAAGCTAGCCATGTAGAGAAGAGCACACTTAAAGCCCTCCCACCAAAGGTTTTCTATTTCCTATAAAAGTATTACGGATCTTCTGGTGAAGGAGAAAAATATAGGACAAGATGACTCTAAGCCTGTTGTTAGAGCACTCAGCTTGCAAAAGGGCACAAAAAAGAGTTGTTGGGTTCTCAAGGCATTTTCTGCATTAAACTTCCATGGGATAAAATAGAGAAGCAGGCTGTGATAAAGGGAATGGACAGACCCATTCCTTCTCCAAAGTGAACTCTCCAGCTCCAGAGAATGGGATCTCCCTTTCTCAAAAGCCAACAGAGGCCATCTGCCACTGTCTGACCTGCCTCCCTGGGAAAATGGGGTCTCCATTTACTGACCCCCAGTGAGCTGAGATATGCAAAGAGACTGAGCCTCCTGTGGTTCAACTGCAGGACTAATGGCTAAAGTGCTCCCTCCACATCCTCTGTGCTGTTATTAGAAAGAAAAAGCATGATCCTGGTCGCACTTTCAAAAGAAAATGTACAGATGGTGGCATGCAGGAGAAGCTTCCTTGCTGTGAGTTGGTCTCGGGAGAGACAACACTATTTCATAGTTCTCAGCAAAAGTACTAAAATTCAGGGGGAGGGAGCACTGGTACATAAAACACTTCACTCACTAGTGTTTCTTTGTGACTAAATTAAGAGCTCCAGCTCACAGTCCTGTTTCAGACATAGAGTCCAAGTATTGCATGTCCTCAGCACTATAACCGGGATTTTTTTGGAAGAGCCTAGATGCAGATGCTAGGCTGTGCAACAGTCAGCATTTTGGTTCCCCCATCTCTGGTCAGAGGCTATAAACTAAGCATTCAGAAGTGAAATGGCTCTCAAAAACATATGCTTAACCTTTAAATTCCAGTGACTTTATTGAAATCTGAAAGGATACTTAAATATAAACCTCAAAAGGTACATGAAGGATGTGGATGTTCATGGATGTTCATCCTTATGTTCATGGATATATTTGGAACATTTGTTTGACTGTGATAATTCAGTGTCCTGGTTAATTTGGGGGGGGCTGGTCCAAAAATTTGATATCTATTTTTGGTAAAAGGAAAAATTAATTTTATATCAAACGGGTATCCTTTTATTAATGAAATACCTAGAAGTAGACTGTACTTGCATTTGCTAAATACTATAGGCTGATTCCTGACATAAATTAAAAGTATCATGGAATATATTTTACTTCATAATTGTAGTAGATATTTAGTTTAATAAATTGGGGACAATTATAAGCTTTACCTATTTCAAATGAAATTTTTATCCAATTGCTAAACATCTCATGACTGGTTTGTGTCACCACCTCTAAAAAATTCATTCCAAACTTATGAAAATACAAGTGAATATTTGAAATTCTAGACCACTGAATTGTGGAAAATTTTAAGCACATTGGGTCCTGAAGGCAGTTTTTCCTACAGGAAAAGCAAAACCGAGACAGAGATGAAAACAAATTATGACAGGCTGTGCATGGACATTGCTAATGGTCTGTGCCTTTGACTAGACATTTTTTGAATTTAGTTTAGCCTTTATTTGCCAACTTTTTTTCTTTGCATATTCAAGTGGTATATTTTTCCTCTCGGTTATTAAAGTCTTCCAGAATTATCTAATACCTGACTTTTTAAAAATGTTTTTCTATGCAGTTGCTAATAGCTGTCTACATGGAAGCCCTATTCCAAAGCTGCCAGTGTCTCTGCAGACACACCTGCTGCCCCTGGAGCACACAGCCTGTTGCTGCTTTGAGAAAGCAGGCACACTCAGGTGGAGCTGTTTTCCATTATTCCTGGCTAGGCACAGGCACAGTCCCTGTCCCTCATCCTCCAAGTCCATGTCCTGTGTGGTCACAGGCTCTGCTGTGGTTACAGGTGGTGGGTGGTGCACATGGATATGGGGTTCAAACTGCAGCTGAGTCACCCAGAGAGGTTTCTGCAGCTCCTGCTGCTCTTCCCCAACACACTGAGTGGAACCAAACCTCCTTGTGCAGTCACTTCCTAACTTGCCAAAATGATCTGGCTTAGCCTCACCATGTTTATAAGCCCTGGTGCCATTTACAGAACCAGCTCTTTACAGATCAAACCTCTGTCAGAGCAGGGTAACTGGGCATGACAAAGCTCTGGAGACAGAGACCTCAGTGTCTGAAGGCAGCTGAGCTGGGATTGGAGCAGCATGCTGGCCTGCAGCTGGAGGGGTCTGCAAGCACACAGCTAAATAGCACAACATCTTTATGGAAATATTTAAAACCATTCCATTTCAAAAGAATCCTAATGACCTGTCATTCCTCCTGGGGATCCCTGTGCTATTTCACTGTGGCTACAGGGGCTGGCAGTGCTTGGGGATTGCTGGTGAGTGGTAATACCTGTTTGCTTGTGGTGAGTGGAGGTGGTGATTCAGCCTGATGTCGAGGATATGCCAAACAGCACTAATCCCATAAATACAGGAGGAGATCAACGTTTGGAGAATAGGTTTAAAACAGAGTAGCAGTTTTCTGCAGAGAATATGGTAAGCAGAAAATCTGAACTATGGAGTATAAGGAAAGATAATCTGGTGAAACCATTTGATTCACAGCAGAATATCACCTCAGCTGACAGAGATATGTGAGAGATGGGAGAAAACACAGCAGACTGAAGAGGAAAAGAAAGGGAAGCAGGTGATAAAAATCTCATGAAAAGATTGCTGATCAGAGAGGCTACAGTCTCCAATTCCACACCACAATGGCTCTCAGCCCCCTTTTGACTAAATGACTGATCACACTGTCATGACCACACTAACCTATCTCAGTTAAAATGAATAAAATCAGCCCAAAAAGATTTTGAAGCAGTAGATTTTGAACCACTGTCTTCCATCTATTTTTTCCCACGTCTTCTATATTGTGGTTGAGGTCTACCTAATTTCTTACATCTAAATAAATTCCAGCTCTTTGGGGAACACAGAGAATTTATATAAACAAGCAAACACTCGGTTTCTGTCCAAGGTGTTATTTTTCACTGACATTATAAAGCAGTGAAAGAACAGCAGTGAGAAACTGTGAGAACTGAAACATAAGAACTCTAAAGTCAGCAGAAATCACTGCAGAGAGGGACTATGGCTGCTGCCTATAAACACATCAGAGGGTAAAACTGCAGGAAGGGAGGCCAGGTCTCTCCAAGTGCTGACAGACCCCAACTGGTGGGCTGTGCTGGGATGGGACCTTGCTTGTGGCAGATGACATCCATCCTTCACCCTGGCATGTCAGCACTAGTACACTTCCAGCAAGCAGTGTGCCCTGTGCCCCAAACAGAGCACTGGAGAGGCCAAAGTGTGCTTGCTGCAGTGTAGGATGTGGGGACAGGGCAACCAGTGAAGGGTGGCACTACTCAGTGACAGATATTATCAGACAAAAGGCAGCAAAATGCAGCCTGGGCACTAGAGAATGTAAAATTAGTTCCTTAGGTTCACTGAGTCTAACTATATAGATGTTGAAGGGATAATAAAACTTTAGCTAATAAGTGCTAGAAACCTCCAAATGTGACTTAATAGCTTCAATTTAATGATTTGGGGCTGCATATAAAGACGGAGTCAAAGTCCCAAATATCTTAGGTGACCCGTTTCCTTCACAGAACCTGATTTAGATGCCAAAATTCCTTAAAGAAAGAGCTAGAATCTCAAAACACGACCCAAAACAGCCAGCTCAGTGAGGAGTAGCCTGGAGCTGCAGAGCCCACCACCCCCTTTTAAACTTAACATTTTTTTCTTTGCAGAAACACCATGAGTTTTTCACAATTGTAAAGGAAGCAAAAAATATTTCTCAAAGTCTGCAGATTGCTGTCTTCACATAAGAGGTGGGGTTCATTTTCTTGACAGCAATGAATTAGAGCACACACACACACAAAGAATGCCAGAACCTCAAGGCAGTGGAAGTAAATGGAAAAGTTTTTCTTAAAAGATGATAGTTTGTTTTTTTCTTTAAATAATAGTGCATGTAAGAAGACACTAAATATCTGATTGCTAAGTGATTGGTTCTGGTGGAGACAAACTAGTGAGAAAGTGCAATTCAGGCAGTCAGAGGTGAATGACATGGCTCTGCAGTATATTACATGGCTCTCATCACTTCATGTGATATATGTGTGAATATTAAAAACTTGAACCTGCCAGGTTTAAGTTAGAAACAGGGAATTTGATTCCTGATACATAATATCTAAAAGCAGATACTCATCAGTCACACTAAATATTATTAGTATGGAATCTATGAAAAACAAAACAAAAAACCAACAAAACAAAACAAACAAACAAACAAAAAAGACATGTTGTTCCCAAAAGTGAAAGGCAAGCAGGTTCAAGTCATCCCTTTCATTTCCTCTGCACAACTGTAGTTGAGAACACAGCTAACTCCGTCAAGAATCTTCTTATTTTTTTCTCCTTTTTATTTTGACGGAGGATTTCACTCCCCCCACTGAGGGAAACTAAACTCAGAGAACTTTACAAGCATTTCTATTGACTCTGTGAATAATCTTGACTCTATGGATTATCCTCAAGCATCTGTGGAGAACACAAAAGATTTCCCCAAACATAAGAAAAAAAATACTGATGCAGCCTGGGGCAGGGTTTTTTTTTCTCAGCTCTCAAGTGATTTTTAAGAGCCAGCCGGTCTGGAAAACGATGGATTTGTTTGTAGGAAAGGTAAACACTGCCAAAATCAACAAGTTCCTTCCTTAGGGGCCTGTAGAGCAAATTGGTCCACAGATTAAGACAGTTCAGTGAAGTCATGTTGAGGCTGACATGAACCCTTCAGGCTCCTTCACTTTTACCCCAGAAAACACAAAGAGAAGTGATAAGATTCTTATGAAGGAATTGTACATAGTAGGGTCAGAGAAATGAAATAAATGAAAATTAATCTCCTCTGTAAATTTCCTGGCACAGGATTTGAGGGGCTTAACTGAGAGGGTTGGTGGGTTTACCAGTAGTCTCCTTTGCACGATTCTGAGTCAAATGAGATCTGTCTTGACTTTCTAGATTGGGATCAGTGAAGGATTTAACAGTGATTAGAGCTGTGTAAAATGATCTCCTGTGTTGTCGCCCACCAAAAAAATGGCAGTGGGTGAAGGTCTAACCCTATTCACAAGGCATTTTTCCAAGCCAAGCCAGGAAATGTGCTAAACAAGCAGAGCCATCATGAACTACAGAGATGGATTTCATCTTCCTGAATGCACAGGATGCGTGTCAGAGACAACGTGAGATGGGAAAAACAGCATTTTACAATCTGCTTTGCAATTTCCCAGCACTTTCTATTTCAAAGACATGAAAGAATTAAGACAAACTGGTTCTTAATCCTGATAAGACACCAAAACATTCATCACTCTCATTTCAAAAACCAAGAAAAAGAGGGAAATAGAAACTGAATTCTTGTGCCAATTCTGGGATCATGAATCACAAGAAATGTTATCAAAAAAGTGTGATAGGAAGGTAAGGCAAATTTTTGAGATTATTCTACCAAACAAAGGTGCCTAAAACTTTAGCAAGCAGTTCTGAATACTTTGGCTGTCTGTAGCTGACATGGCCAGGTCATGCATAGTTCAGTTGGACTTTATTGGCATGACAGCATCTTCACACACAGCTACAGGAAATCAGCACTGCAGCTGGGAGGGAACACAGGTCTCTTGACTAGCAATTCTGTGTATTAATGACAATACTCTGCTTCCCAGTCCCTTACGTCCTCACAGCATTTTTCAACCATTGACTAATGCATCAGTGAGACTGTTTGAGATGGAGATGCAACAAGAAAGCTCAAAATGAGGAGCATGTAGGGCGACCATTTCAGTGGGAAAAGGTTAACTCACTCTAATTAAATCCCACAGAGCCTCTCTGTTCAAAACCACCACATTTTAAAGCCAATGTGAGTGAACTTCTCATTAACAGGGAGGTCAGTTACTATGAGTCTGCTACATATAAGAAATTTTGATGCTTATTTCTGCTGGCAAACGTTGTAGAGGAATATTATATTCAAAAGTCTTTGTCAGAAAGGCTAAAGAACTGCTAATCACTGCAGTTGCACTCTCATTCTGACCTAAATGAGAGTCTGCAGACTTTCCTGCACAGCCAAACACAAAACCCTCCGTGCTGTCTGACACAACAAAAGGGAGCACATGTGTGCCTCAGCCGGAGGACAGAGCCTCTGTCCCAGGACAGAGCTATCGTTCTTGCTGTCACCGAGAGGGAAATGCCAACCCTGCTGGCAGTGGTGGCGATGTCCCTTGCTGCTCAGAGCTCCTGTGCACCCAGCTGTCTGTCCTACTCCAGTTCTGCAGGCACACATGCTGAGCATCATCAGGGATAAGTGCCACCAGAATTCCTCAGCTCCAGGAGACACAGGTACCGCAGCACCAGCACAGCCTGAGCCTTGTTCACAAGTGATGCCAAGTGTAGAGCTGGCACATAGCACTGATCTCTGCCTGTTACTGAACACAGACTCCTTTGTATTGCTCCTTTCATCATATGACCTCTCCTGACTACGTTTTCTGTTTATTATCACCACAGAGAAAAAAGTTTTCGCATTCTTGGTTTATGTGCAGACACTAAAACGTTGCCTACTCTTAGAAAGATATTTGATTTATATTAATGAGGTGTTATTTTGGAAGTGACTGACTGACTAAGAAATTTTAAAGAGAGACTCAAGGAAATATACACCTTGCTTATGACTCATAGTCAAGAAAGAAGAAGAACTTATGCCAGCTAGAAGAAAATAGCAAACAGCATATATGCTAGCAATTCACAGACTTAATCCACAGCTTTACTCATTGATGAACAAATTTACAATGTCACTCCTGGTTATGTGGTAGAGGGGCTTATTTCCAACACAGTCATGGGTTAATAACTTTAGTTAGCTTGTAACAATTGAAAAGTAGCAACGAGAATCCTCGCTGTCCTTATGGCCGCAGGGTGGTAACAGAATTCAATAAATTCTAGAGAAAAATACTCAAAATGTCAAAACATAAGCTTGACTGAAAAAAAAAAAAAAAAGGCTGAAGTGTAAGCCCAGTCCAGAGAATGGAAAAGTACTGGATAAAACACTGGAAAATATACTGCTGGGAACAATCCCGCTTTGGCAGTGGGATAGACTAAATGACCTAATACTACTTTTCCGCCACTAATTTATATGATTCTATGATTCAACAAAAACAAAGTGTGAAATTAAAAACTGAAGCAAGTCTATAACTTGACTACCACATTTTATAAATGCATATATGCACGATCCTATAGGTATTTAAAACAGTGACTCTCTTGGCTCTAATACTACAGGAGATATATGCAGACTGTCAGATTTCCTCCTAAAACATTCATCTGGCTGCCAGGCTGAGCAGATGCCAGCAGCCTCAGAGATAGACCTAAGAATAACCCTCAAGACACTCTGGACAGAAATAATCACTAAAACTGAAAAAGTCAATTATGGTGACTGCTATGAGTTAAACTCCATTTGAATTGTGACAATCAAAACAAAGAAAAGAAAAACCACAAAAAAAAACCCAAAAATTTAAAAAAAAAAAAAAAACAACAAAAAAAAAAAAACCCAACAAAAAAAAAACAAAACAGGAACAGAAAGAACAGAGGGACATTGGTCCCTCAATGTCATCAGCTATGTTGGAGAATGGATACTCCATAGGATAGGCACTTACTGCTCTTTTACATATTGTGCTTCTTCTCTGTGGGGACACTTACTATGAGTTCAACAACTGAATTGACAATTAATGAGTAGACTGATCAGAAGATATAGCATTAAATTCATTTTATTACTGGATACATGCACATCATAAAAAAATTAATAAAATATGTAATCCAAAATATCCAAGTCTCTTCCCACCATTTTTTTTTTCTTATAATGCTCTTCTTTTAAAGGAAATCACTACTCTTAAGTGACTACAAAGAGAGACATACATATTTAAGTTTTCTTAACTTAGTTTAAATGTATTTCAAATGAGAATATGTACTAACAAAGACTGTCCTGTTTTCTGAGAAGGAAACACTGACTTTCAAATGTGCTTCCCCATGCAGATAATCCTGTGACCACAGAGGTTCCTGCAGTTGTAAATAATTTGAGACCACCTGGACATGTCTAATGTAGATAGCCCGGGGAAATAAGTCATTCAAAAGAAAAACGGAGTCCTCTTATTTGAGTCCCTGGGTGCAGATCTGTAGCTCTAAGGCCAATCAATTAGCTCCCAGCAGAAGAATGAGTGGCTCTGTTCTGGAGTACCAGCTTCAGTGCCTTTCTAAACAGTGGAAGAGCCCTGTCATCCTGTTTTAAATAAGGAACAAGCTTCACCGCTGAGGAGGACAAGTATATGGTTTAAACAAATAGTTTATTAAAGGAGCAATTGTGAAAGAAGAGATTCAGCCCTTATTTTTTTTAAAGGAGTATTTGTGCCATCTGAAAAAAAAAATAGCTACTTTGAATTGCTTTTCCACAACAGTGAGCTTCCAATTATTAAAGAATTTTTTTTCTCAAAGGAAAAAAGAACACTAGTAGTGTTGAAAAAGCAAACCCTGGACAGACCATAATCAAGATGATTGCCACTGGATTTGAATCAAGCAAATCTATCTGGGAAGGTGACACAGAAGTTTCCTGATGGTAAAATAGAAATAGTAGATGCATAAAACCACAGGCTCCTTCAGCTGCTTTTAAACCCTTAAAATTGCCTTATTCATTACTGTCCCACTTTTTACATCTGCTTCAGCCCTTATTCTACAGCAGACATTAAAACAGCCATAAAATCCTTACTGAATCTCACATCTCATGACTTTAGGATATTTTAAATAGTCTCTGAGATATTTGGGAGCCAATACTACTGATTTTCAGTGACATTTGGGCTCCCGAGACAAATTCACAAGAGAATTTTATTCAGAGGCTCAGAGTTCCTGCTGCACTGTCCCAGCTGGTAGTGACCCTGGAGGGCACAGCTCTCAGCAGCACAGGCAGCACAGAAACATTGGCTGGACAAGACCTGCAGAAACCCCAAGAAGGAGCCTGATGCTAAAGATGGAAATGCCACACTTTGTCCCCTCATTACAATCAGCTTAGTTTGTCTCTCTTCAGCTGCTGCATTTGTTTGGCCACTCTAAATATATTTGGCTGCAGATATTGCAAACCAGGTAAGTTTTACAAGTTACAGGTCTGATATAGCTGCTGGACTCGTGCTATTCTTTGTACAATACATGGAACAGTGAATAGCATGAACACCTCATCCAGTAAATCAGCAGACACAGAATCAGAGGAGAAATGCTCCACCAGGCTGAGCCAGAGGATATTTTTGAGTTTCAACTCACAAGCTGAGCAAAGCTCCTGGCTCCACTTGTGTTTCATAGCCATGAACTTTGCAGAGCCAGGAAGCTTCCACAGAAAAATGGAGAGAAAGAAGGGAAAGGTAGAAGCCAAAAAACTCCCTTATAATGTTATGACTGAGATATTTATTTCAAAGATCCACATTCAAATTCTCTTTGGGTAATTGAATCTGAGCCCAAGCTTCTCTGTGCATATACTTTTGGGTATCTGGGGACAATGTTTCTCAACTCCTCAGATCTTTCCCTTTCCATTAATTAAGTAGTCTGCTCTTTAGGGTAGCAAGAGGAAAGCAAGAAATTAAATAGAGGAAAAGGCTGAAGGAAGAAAACACCCCCTAACACGCCAAAGAGAATATTTCCCTGAGAAGTGGGACACCTGGAGCTGAAACAAAACTGGATGAACCCCATTTTCCAGGGCTATATTTTCTAACTAGGCCATTCCCCTGCAGCTGAGAGATGCTAAAGGACATGTAGGAAATTTGAGTCTGAACTAAGTACATCTAACAAGTAGGAAGAACAAGATACATTTAAGGATGTGTTACGTGGAGCAAAGTACTACAACTGCAAGTATTTTAAATAGGTCTATACACCAACCAGGAGGAAAGCCAGATGGCATTTTGATAAAGATGCACAGACAGATATGATGATATTTAGTCTTTGGATTTAAAAGAAATAGGCTGATAATGTGGATCTAGACTTTAATGACAAGGGTTTAATAGGGTACCTTTGGAAAATGAGCCTACAAGTATCCATATTGTGTTTGAAGAGGGACATGGGTTTTTCTGAAGGTGCCTGCACTGTGCAGAGACACCTGAAGAGTGCTGCACCTACAAGTGCTACAGCTGTGCTGGGCAGCTCTAAGGGCTTTGGCTGTGACAGCACTGCTGCACTTTGTGGGTGCCCCAACTTGGGCCAACATGGCCCAAATTCTGCTCTCTGTTTATGATAGTTAACTACTACTTTTTATGCCCATATCTATATTCTTGCCCTGAAGAAATTCTTAATTATGCTTAATAGTATAGTGTGTACATACACCCCCATCAAAAATATTAATGACAGTCCTTCATTAGTCTTTCATACATTTTATTTATTTCATACATTTTATAGTCTTCCCTATAAATTGGGTCATAAGGTGAAGTACACACAGTCTGAGTAACTACGGTAGGAAATTTGAAATAACATATAATTCTCTTGCAAAAAAAAAATAAGGTGTTTCAATAACTTATTTCAAAAAAATGTGTGGATTTATTATTTGTTCTTTTAATAGTTGAAAACATTGTAATTAGAAAACACCAACACTGATTTTTTTTCCCTCAGAAAACTGTAAAACTTTGAGAGTTTGGGACCAGTTAGAACAATGACAGATTTTTGAAAGCTTGAAATATATTATGGAATAGAATGTCAGCTTTCCTCATACTTATAGATACAGGCAATTTAGGCCCCTAGCTGCAGTGAACTATCTGGTTTTATGGGGTCTGCCCAGATAGTCTGGATTCTTTGGTCTGAATCTGCAAATTCTTTTTCCCATGCTCAGCTTTCCTGTGTGTGGTCCCACAGAAATCAATACCACTCCTCACAGTAGTTAAACTAAAGATGAGTGTGATTTTTTGATGAGTGTGAGTGTCTCATGGCCTGAGACTGCATATTCCCATGGAAAAGCAAGTGTTATCTAGGGAGAGGGGAGGTTCTCTCTAAATTACCTTACACACTTATTATTCTGTGTAAAATATGCAAATAACATTATAGTGTCACATTTTCAAGCTGAAACTGTCTAGAGGCTTCCTTATATGATGCCAAGAATCATAGTCAAAAACCTTAGAATAGTACATGAATGTTTCAAATTATTCCCTTATTTTCTCAAGTTGTCTGGGCAAGGGTATTTTACATAGCTCCTAATTTATTACCTTTCATAATAAGGAAATTTTTGCAGGAATATAACATTATGGAATATTGCTGAGCATTATTAAATATAATCATCAAGATTGTATGGTCGTGTCTATCTTTCTCCAAGATATTTTGATAACTGGCAGTTTCTTTCTTCATACTTTTCAAGGTCTTTTTATGTTGTTAAAAGAGCTTAACAAAATGAGTGCTCTGGTAGGTTACCACTGCTTTTCCTTAGTGGAGGGCAACAAGTGCTGACTCAAAGAGCCCGTGCAGAAATTCCAGTGGTCCTGGACCTTATACTCATCTCAAATGAGACCAAAAGTCCACATTTTAAAGCATTATTAGTATCAAGAATACTGTTCCTTTTTATTAGTGTTTGCATTTTACATAGCACCAATTTAAAACAGTCATTCTTTTTAATTTGCCACTCAGGGGGAAAAATCACAAAGAATCACATAAAATCAAGTTTAGTATGCAGCAATGACTGATCCCAAACACTGCATCATGCAGAGGAAAATTGTGTAGCCAAATAACAGCTGTCAGCTGTGATTTCGAGCCAGAACAACAGCTTTTCTCAGCAGTGTGCTGGGAGACATCTCCAGAGTGTGTGGGGTGGTTTACAGGGCTCTGGGGGAATGGGCTGTGTCACTCCTGTGAGGAGCAGAGCACAGTGAGGGAAGGTGGAAGCAGAAAGATGGGGACAAAAATAAATACCGGTGCCCTGACTTGCCAGAGAATGTAAATCAACTGCATTGCAGCCATTTTTAAGATTTTTGCCTTCCTCCCAAAGCTAGGCTGGAGCAGCAGCTTATGCAAGTGTGTCTTAGGTCTGAAAGAAGAAAGAGGAAGAGCAGGGGCAGCCATACAAGCCAGTCACCAACAAAAGTGCTTCCAAAAGCCCCCATGAAATATTATCTCTCACAGGCAGCTGTTCAATACCTCACAATGTGTGTTAGGCACTGCCTTCCTGCCAGCCTACTGGACTGCACAGCACACTCACCCCAGCTTACTGCTCTATATTAGACTGTGAATGCAAAAGCATTATTCTCATTGCTCCACAGACAGCTTCCCTCCCCAGGGACTCAGCACTGCTCTCATAACCCTCACGTACCCCCAGCACCACCCAGGCCATCGTTCATCTCAATATATCAAGCACTCAAGTGCCTGGGAATGCACTCTGATCCACCACATTCAAGTAAAACAAAGGTTTGTCTTATGCACATGTATGCGCCAAACAAAGAGTAGATCACTTCTGCAGACAGCAAAGTTAAATTAGTTAAATTTGTCACCATTTTGGTTGGGAATATCTTTTGTCTGCCTACATGGAAATCTTCTGCTTGGTGACACTGTATCTTTTAGGGATTTAAAGCCAAATGGAAAAAAAAATAGATTCTGGATGTCCCTGCCCACTGAGAGCAAGTCCCTTGTACCCCACCACAGCCCCAGCCTGACTGTGAGCTGGTACACAAGCACAAAACACGCTGAAGAGTGCAAGCCCAGCAGGATCCAAGAGGAATCAACAGTTGTTAATCTGCTGGGGTTTTAACAAAAGAGTGAAAAGGAAACTAATCTTCTGTGTCAGCAAGATGAATATACAAATAAGTTCCATGAGGAATAATTCAAAGGAAGTTTGTGATAATTTACTACTGCTTGGATTACTCAGCATAAATAAAAATATATTTATTCAAAGTCTTAAATCTAGGCTAGGACTAAGGGCCTCTTCCACAAGGCTCAGTCTGCCATAAAACTGGGGTTTAGAGTAAGGCTTCAATAGATCTCAGAGAATATTTTATTGCTCACCCCTTAGTACTGCAAATCCTCCTGTAAGTAGCCTCTTCTTTTACTGACATAAATGTAGATTGTTTTCCCTCAGAGAACAGAAAATAGAAGGCAATAATTCCTTGGTGAGTCAAGCTGAAACTTTCTGAATTATTAAACAGTAATTTAGCCAAGGTCCAAGACCACCTACGAGTCTAGCAGGAGCTCACAGGTAACATGGAGGAAGGGCATAGTACTGAAGATTTGTGACCTCCAATTTTTACCTGTGTGGTGTAAAAGTTACACTTACTGATAATGGGAAAAAATGACTGTCCTGGAAAACATGGACAACAGCTTCTCTTGTCTGAGCTGCATCTATTCCCCACCTTGGGGGGCCAGAGAGCACCCCTTATTTTTGCCAGAGCCATGAAGAACGTGGGGAGGCATGTACCAGTCTCACCACACAAGCCAAAGCATTAACCAAAAGATGACTGTAATGAATGCCAGGAAGATCAAAGTAGGGTCAAGATGACTTGCTGTCCTGCTTGCTTGCTGCTTACTCAGAAATAATTTCCTCTTTACGTGAGTTATTTGCTCAAATGAGGTTTGTAAGAGCCCTTATCTGACTCAGCCTCCAGGCAACAATGTTTGCCTCGCTGGGTCAAATCATGCAGTCAGTGAAAAGAGTGGGAACATTCCTTGGGATTTCAAATGGGGACGAACCCGGAGTTAACCTACACTATAGTACATATTTCCTTAAACTCCTCACAAATGAAAAATCCTGTCCATTAATAAAAATTAAAATCAACAAAAATTATAACAATTGCAACCGCTGTTTTCTTTATGAAATTATCCTTTTGTGTGCTGAAAAGAAGCCTACCCATACAGCTAACTTTATCCATCCTTTTATGCTAAAAGTCACTGTATTTCCCCATTTAAGTTGACGACAAATATTACCTTCGCTCCTAAGAAAAAATATGTCAAGAATTTGATCTTTCATATATTGAGTAGATTGATTCAGGTTTCCAAAGAGTTTCTGCTCAGTTTTCAAGCTTTTTAGGCTTGCATTTACCAATCAGTTCACTTTTTTCCTGATTGAATTTTGATCCACTTGCAGAAAGACAGAAAAAAATTCTTTATTTGGCATGATACATGAGAAATAAATATACTTTCATTTGTAGGTTAATCTCCGGTTGTCCAACTTTTCCATTGTCCTCAAAGTTTCTCAGATTAATTTGTTTATAAATGTCTTTCCCTTTTTTTCTTTTCTTTCTCCATTTCATTGCTTTCTGGGTTCTCCATTAGCCTCCAGATAGCATCTTATCTAATTTTTGTGAGACTGTGGAATAAGCATCATATGAACCATTGATTTCACACTGTTCTCTTCCTCCATCTTTGCAACCCATATTTTCCTAAATTAATGTTTTAAAAGTGTCTTGTTTTTACAGTAGTCCTGAAGGATGGAATCCTTCCCTGTGAGAGACCGTTAATGCTGGACTGCTGACAACACAGCAGCAGAAAGGAAATGTACAAAGTGTAACCTAAATAAGAATTCTCCTTTTCTGGCAGTCCTTTGTGCTTCTGCCAATGCAAAGACAGCAGCATCATCCCAGTTCACCTGGTCCAACCAACCTGCTGTGCCTGGTTTGGTGCAGCCCAATGCATATCTAAACATGTCCATAGATTCAGCTCCTTAGTATCTGTTTCTTTAGCCAGAGATACAAATAGTGACCACCTATTGGAACCTGAGTCCCTAAAGTATTCCTATAGAACAGATACCGTAGAAATCTGCCTTTTTGTTTGGATTTCTTGGGGCTTTTTTCACTCAATCATTAGTCATCACTCCAGGAAATCACCAATTTTTTTAGCATCAGAATTTAATTATGTATTCACCCTGTGCTCCTCAATAAACATGTTCATTTGGAGAGCTAGTTTTATCCAGCTAATACCCAACTGCTGCTGAGTTAATCAAACAGAAGCAGCAAGGAGGCAAAAACAGAGAACAGACTTGCCACACTTGCACACTTTGCAGCCAGTGATGGCCAGGCACCCAACCTTGCTGGAGATAAACAGATCAAAAATTAGTCTTATCCAGTTTCTGTCCCTCTGTCTGTTAAAAAAAAAAAAAAAAAAAAAAAAAAAAAAAAAAAGGGAAAAAAACCCCAAAAGGATATTAAAAGGACTGAAACAACTTCAGAAATGAGACACTAAAGCAGCATTTTGCAAATATGTTAAATAAAAAAAAAGAAAAGAAAGCAAACAGGAAACAAACCTATCCATCACCATGCAGGAACACATAGAGGCAATAGACACATTTTCATAAGGTTCTGCTTTGCCTCTCCTCACCTTCCAGTCATTTCAACTCAACTCCCAAGAGATTTTGTTAGAGGTGAAACAGGGAAAAATTAATTTGACATAGAAATGGAATTGCTTATGGAGGTGATTACTCACTGACCCAAAACACATCACAGAAGGACCTTTCTGTCCATGACATTGTTTGACCATGAACACACTTCTGCAAGACTTGAGACTTCCTGAAGCTCTGCTGAGATTTGCAGGATACAGCATTCAAGCAGCCCTATTCAAACAACAAGACAGAGTTTTTCATTCCTTGGCCATCTTATGGTTCGTCTTCCTCAGTTTATGGCACTCTTTAGAGGAGAAATTAAAAGGTCAACATTTCATTCAACAATTGCTACAATCAGGTGCAGCTTAAAGAGTTAACTTCAAATGATGTTATTGTCATGATGCTGTTCAAAGTCTCTTCATAGGAATCCCATTTGTAACTGTCTTCCAAATAAGCCTGGAATAAGATTTCCAAACACTGAGGTTTCCCCTGAAGCACAGATCAACTTTCAGACATCTCTAGGTAAAGCTAATTCACAGTCTAGTGCAAAATCCATCTGGTCTAATTAGGTGACAGAGTTTGACTCTCCCTGTTTCTCACCCTTTTCTATTCGGTCCTGCCCAAGATGGAATACAAAACTAAATTCTAGATGTTGGAGGCCAGCAAACTGAAAAGCTGGTAAAGAAATCAAACAGGCCTCTTAAAGAAACTGATTTTCCTTCCATCAGGCAAAACCCCATGCAATGGAGACCCATTAAATGAATACATGTGGAAGCTGATCTGTAGTGCATCCAGCACAATGGTTAAAAGAACACTGTTAAATTTATCTATCCAACCCAAAATATGTTTCATACAATGTGATAGACTGCTCAAACAAGTATCTCTCACTAAAGGGAACTGCTGAAGTATTTTGATGCAATGTGTATACATACTTAACAGATTTATACTTCAGATGGAATAACCCTTTAGAGGTTTACAATGCTTATGGTTTCAAAATCAGGACATAAGATTACTGACTACTAATAGGCACTTTACTGATGCCTTTTCCAGTGCAGAAGAAAACCTGTGTAGTACGCTGGTATTGACTATCACAGCTCCTGAATATTCTTTGTACATGTTTCTTGTTGTTTTGAGGGAACTTCTGACTTCATTGAATCCTTTATGCAAAGCCAGTAAAGCTGTCACCAAAGGGACTTGGGGTACCAAATAGTTTATTTGAAAAAGAAACTAAAGTTATATTTTTAAAAAATTCTTTTCCTCTTTTTGTTTTCTGAATGAAATTGTTGAGTATAAAAATATATTTCTAGTGTCAATGAGACTCTGGAACATTGTTGATTTTAATGAATTTTATAAAAATTTTGAATTACAAGTTCCCTAAGCATCAGTCAGTAATCAATATCTTTTTTCATATTCCATCCTCTACAAATTAAGTGTATATCTTTTCTGAAGAAAGTTCTTGGAAATTGAGATTCCCTGAAAACCAGCTGGGACTTTCAGGAGGAAAAAATTCAGATCCTTTCCTGGAAACCCCCCACTGCAGTCATTCATAAAGCAGACTACTCAAATAATATAATGTCAAGTCAGCTGACCTCTACTGTCAAACAGGAATGAAAAAGAAAAGCAGCATCTTAATTAGGAAGGCTCCAAATCATATATAAATTCATAAATCAATGGCAATCACTCAGATGCTGATAGGGAACCAGACACTTAATCAGTGAATGAAAGTAACGTGCTTCATTCAGCTGCCACTCTTAAACAGTTTCTGTCACATGTTTTGCCACAATGTTCAGGTATGAAGCATATTTCATTATATAGTTTGGAAATCCCAGGGGTATGGATAACTGCCGCATCCTTAGAAATTGCAGATGCCTTTCATATTCCCATTAATCATTCTTTCTCCTAACCTTAGCACAATGAAAATATTCAGCAGTCTTCAAAATGTCCATCTCTCCCACAAAAATCTTCATATTCTGAAAAAATTACAAACCTGGTTTAGAGTGGAATTAAAAATTTTCTCATGAAGGAATTTCCTGGAAAAAAGAAATAAGGAATTAATGTTTTTCTGTTTCCTAGTTGATTAAAGTTTTCCACAGCAAATGAAAATGGCAAAGCCAGCTCATACGGGAAGTTAGAGAATTTTGACTTTTTTTTCCTCTGAAAAAGTATTGATTATGAAAATAACAGAATTCTCTTTCAGACAGTCACTTCCACAGAAAATCTATTCTCAGTCCATTAAGCACAAGATGTTATCCAGATTCTCAAAAAAGTTGACATATATCACACAAAAAGGCACCGTGAAGTATTTTGTCTATATCGGTCTAACAAAAAGTGTGTTACTATCTTTTCATAGTGTCTAGCAGTACCTTCTTGTCTTAGAGGGGAAATACAATGGAAAACAGAATTCTCAGTAAAACACCTTCAGGAACTATTGATACCATGAGGCAGTATTTCCTAGACATACTGACATAAAACACAGCAGAAGGGTGAAACGTCCAATTTCAGCAAAGTCAAGACTTTTTCCCTTACACAGTGCTGTCATTTCAGCAAAAAATGCATATGATTTAGTAGTGTGTTTGCATTTCATTTGAAAAATAAAATGGGTAGGATGAGCGTTTCCAGACAAGTTCTCTTAAGGAGTGAAAATGGTTGGCAGAAGTTCATTCCTAAGACCATTGCTTGTCGCTTCAGGACACACATGTACCACTACAGAAGCAGACATTCTCCAGATCTGCTCTGAGACAGCAGTAAAAGCTCATCACAGTGAAAACAATCAGACTTTGCTCCAAAAGAGAGAAAACAGAGATTCACCAAGCTATATACCACCTGGAATGGCTTTGCAGGTCAAGCTTCAAATGTATTCTATGAGAGAAGGGTTTATTTTCTTTTTGCTTCCAAGAAGCTCCCTATTAAAACAGATCAGTTTGTGGGATTTATGGCACCTATGCCCATCGACAAAGTCTACACAAAGCTACTTGTGTGTTGTCAGGCCATTAGATATGCTGCTAACTGAAGGTATAAAGAAGACATCACCTGTGCAATAGATCTCTTCACCTGATGACAGCATTTCATTTTTCCCTATCTGGAGACAGAATGAATGCACCAAGGATCTTAGGAAACAACTCTATGAGATAAGATATAAGGGAGCTTTTGCCAGCTTAAGCCAATACAAGGTCCAGTGATATTTTCCAGCTGGAATTTCCTTTTTCTGCTTCTTACATGTGCACTCCCAGCCAATGTGTGAATTTGTCATCAGGCTCTAACAAATTGCTGTTTGTTTTGCAGGCTGCCTATGTCATCCCCAGCAGGAGAGAGCAGAATGCAGAGCAAGAGGTCTCACAGCTGGCACAGCAGCCCCCACTGACAGACACGAGCCAGCTGCTGGGATTCAGCGTGTCCCTGCTCCCCACACAGGCTGATCCTGCAGCACAAACTTGCACTGGGTCTCTTCCCACTGTTTTGCCATTCCTGTGCTCTGTAACCCCAGCTTCAGGTGAGGTTCCCTTTTTATAGCCACAGTTGCTCAGTTCTAGCAGAGAGACAAGCAACAGACCCAGAAGTAACCTAAGACTGCCAAAACCCTCTCAAGTAAACTCACCCTGCATATGACAGAACTGTGTCCTGTCCCCACATACTGTTAATCAATGCCAATTATTCATTCCTTTACAAGGCAGTGCTAAGAGATTCTGTTACACATGTTGCAAGGATGTTGTCATCCTTTCATTTTCTCAGTCTACAATGGCAGTAATCTCCATAGAGCAGCAAATGATGATGGATGAGTAACCTAAACCGGGAGACTTCTATACTGTTTCAAGAATATCACTGGAAGGGCTTTCCCTAGATTTCAGAGCACAGTTGGGGTTATTTTTTTCAAAAAATACATATATATTTGTCACTTATACATTTCAAGTACATTACCACAAAGACCCCTTTTTGCCCTCTCATATTTAACACTCACGTGGCGGTAGTCAGCTCTCCTCTCCTCTCCTCTCCTCTCCTCTCCTCTCCTCTCCTCTCCTCATGTGGAAACACTCTGAAGGCATCCTCCATTAAAAAAAAAAAAAAAAAAGAAAAAAAAGAAAAATATATATATTAAGCTTTTTTCTATTGCTATGTTCACTGGGAAAAACATTAAATTCCATTTTCTGGTGTTCCCTATAAGCTGAAATTAGAGAATGACCCACAAACACAAATATAACAAATATACTTTTACTAGCTCTATCAATGAAAAAGTAGAGGAAGAAATAATTTTTGCTGCAAAATAAAAAAAAAATGTCCCAAACATTGCTGTCACAATAACCTTTTACCAAACACAATTATGTAGCAGATATTTGCAGTGACTTCTGTAGTGATCACAAAAGAAAAGAGCTAGATCTGTAAAACGAAATTGAAGTCTTGCATGCATCCCTGAGAACAACTCTTTTTCTCTCCAGGTGCCTCTCTGCCTTCTTTCCTCAGCCCTCAGGACAGAGAGGAAGGCTCACCTCAGGTTTGTGTTGCCAGGCAATGAAGCTGTACTGTAGAGATGGGAATTCTGAATCCCTGCTCTCTAACTTTCTGCAAAACGCATCTGTAGGCAAAGTCAAAAATGTATTTTGAGAAAATTCTTCATGGCAGGTTTTGTCCTGAAAGATTTTCAGGCAGACACAAGAAGAGGTGTATAAATCTTTCCTGAGAATCCAAAATTATGCTCAAGAAAGTACAAGGTAAGTGAGCACCCTTCTTCTGGCTGTCCTCAGGCACCTGTGACTCCCTTGAGTTGCTTCTGGAAACCTCAGCAGCAACTGGACCCAGCTGGGGAGACGCCCTGCATAGGAGCACTGCAGATCAAAGGATGGACAAAACGTGATGGATATCCTGTCCACTTCTCAGTGAATTCAGAGTGTAGCCATCAGTTTGACTCTAGAGGAGATCCCACTCCAGAGGAAGGGAGAAGGAAGGAATTAGGCTGCCAGACAAATATCTCATATTTCTCTTGAGAAGAAACCAACTCCTGAAACTCAAAGAAATTGTAACCAAGTTCTTTCACTTGCCTTCAAAGTGGCTGTGTTTTTCTCTCTTAATCTTCATGTTATGGGTTGTTTTAGTGTGGTTTTTGGGGGTTTTTTACTTTTTTTTTTTTTTTTAAAACATTGTACACAGTCAGGACTTGTCTTGGGACATGATCAGCTCCAAATTTTGTAGGATAAGAAGGAGGAGAGAGGCAGAATTTAGGTCACCGTCTACTGTTGGCTAAACATTCCCACTGAAAACCAGAAGGACTTTGCTTAGACAGAGGACTGAAGGTGAGGGGGAATAAAAGGCACATCTGAATCTGTACTGTGTGGGCTAATAGGTAGAGAGTTTGCATATTGACCATCTGCCCTGGCAGCCAGCAGCATGAATCCCTTTGTATGTAAGGGAGAGAGGGGGGCTGCAAATTAACTTCATTTAACACCAGAGCAGCCTTTTGCCTTGGTCAGGTGAAAGACAGCAAGGATCTGGATGCTCTTGCTCTACCCATTAGATTTTTCTCCCCATCTTGAATTTTACAGATCCTCCAAAAGAAGGTGAAAGATTTCTGCCTTGAGGCTTCTTCCTGAGTTATACAAAATGAATCATGACTTTATCCGAGAAAACAAAGTTACCTCTCGACAGGCAAAAAGAAACAGGAAATGCCAGAGATTTTAAAAAAATGCAAATTTCACCTCAGCATGAGGAAAGAGTTCTTTACATTGAGGGTGGCAGAGCACTGGAGCAGCTGCCCAGGGAGCTCCTGGATTCTGCATCTCTGGAGACATTCAAAACCCACCTGGGCACATTCCTGTGTAACCTGCTCCAGGTGACCCTGCCTTGCCAAGTGGATTCGACTGGGGTCCCTTCCAACACTACCAACTCCATGATTCTGTGAAATATATTTTCCCTGAAAAGGGACTTGTATTATGCTATGCAAAAATAGCCTTGCTTGTTATTCAGTACAGAAGGAGTTAAACTGGGACAAAAATGTTCTCTCTGAACCTTAGAAGTATTTTTGGAGACACCACTTTAGCAATGGGAAAACCTGCTTGACTTTTGTTTAAACTAGAACCAGTATTGTGCTGACTGGCTTAGGTTTTCAATGCATTTTCCAACCTGTTGGACACCTTCCACAAATATAAAAAGACACTACAGACATAAGTGAAGAGAAAGAGAATGTTACTTTTGTGCACAAATTCCTCCCCAGGGGTTTATAAAGAAGATCTGTACACATTTTTGTGTAAATATACAAGACAAATTTACTACAAGAGAAAGGAGCAGTAAAAGCAAATTTATTATCATTTTTATCATTCCTGACAGTATTTCCAGCAGACAGTCCAGGTCCATGAACTATGCCTCAGAGTTTCCGCACCTGAGAAAAATTGAGAACAGAAATTCACTGCTCCTTTCAAAGTGGTGTAAAAGAATGGGCCACCTCTTCTAGTACACACTGTGTTCCTGCACACAAAGTCACAGAAAGAAGCAGGATCTGGAAGAATATTTTTTCCAGAAGCAAAATTAATTTCTTTTCCTAATGAATTTGACTGAAACACTACATAGCTTTGCATGGTATGTTGTTTTGTTGGGTTTGGGCTTTTTAAATTGCTAGTTGCCTTGTGTTTTCAGATTGGAGATTCTTTTCCTATCTGTTAACTCTGGATTGTTTTTATTCAATGCCACTGACATAACAGCTCAATATCTGAGGACAGGGGTTGGGAGATAACAGCAGTTTCACCAAAAACAGAATCCTCTGAGCCAAATATTCCTCCAGAAGCAACAAGCCTAGTGATTCACACTGTTGCCACATGGTATTTTGCAGTATCTTCTTCACCCTTGAAATAAGCCTGTCACCTACTCTCTAAGAACTGAAGAAATATATTCTGAACCTGGAATGAGATAATTTGGGGAAAAAAATTTCCATTGCAATTAGTTTTATTCATCTCATTTGCAGGCATTTCTGATCTGATCCTCGTGGGCCTAATGGAAAACCTGTATAGCTGAGTATAGCATCTCATACCACTGCATTGTTATGCAGTGCTGGACTAAGGGAGTTCAATAAAATATTAAATACATCCCTTAAAAAGTATCTCTCTGAAAAAACAGAACTGTTTCTGTAATATATCAGATGGAGTCTCATTTTCCATTGACTGATCTTACTGACCACATTCTGCCCTTTGTTTGGAATATAACATTTGGCTGCTCTCTAACATTAAGCAACATTGTTCCATTTCAGCTGCAGTGTTTCGTACCTCCACAGAGCCTAGGGAGTGATGTAGTAGGTTTATTCCAATGACTTTCTAAAGCCACAGACAATGAACAGTGTCACCTGGGACTGTGGTCACCTCACACGGTAACCCTAGAGAAGATACAAGGGGTCCAAGAGGTTCAATTCCTGCATCTTTTCCAAATTATATTAAAAAATATTTCAAAAAGATTAAAAAGCATGCCTACCTTCTGTCATATTTTGACACCCCACACTTGGTGCTCAGATCCTAATTTCCATCCACAGCTAAAAACTGACTTGTCAGGTGAAGTTTTTTTAAAGCTGAGTTATAAAATAAGTGGGTCTAGAAGGAAGAGTATGCACATAATTAAATATAACTAAATTTATAACCAAAATCTGACAGTTCTTACCCAAAAGTCCTAAGCAGTTACTTTCAGTTGGCTCCAATAATTTTTGAATATGTCTACTTATAAAACTTATTAAGGAGAGTTTCACTACAGCATTCTCCAGCTCTCCTGCAAAGGGGAAACATACTGAAGTGAATTGCTTCTGACTTGAATCTTCACCAACATTGTCTATCCTTTGGTGGCCGGTGAATGCAACTATAATATTATATTTGTGTTTTCAAGTTCCCTCTTAGTTCTGAAATATATTTCTAGAATCTCTTACATCATCAAGAATTAGGCAAACTCTTCTTTTGCCAAACCAACTCTGCTAGCATTCCCTGGACAACACAAGTAAATGAACTTAGCAACATGACTGAAACTTCTCCACTTTGCAAACAGAAAGATAATGCTGTCCAGATTTTTTAAAAAAAATATCAAGGATGTCTGGATTTTACTATTTTTATTTTAGTATTTTTATTCCAGCTACCAAACCACTTAGATCACAGAGATCTTCTGGATCCATGGCAGTCATCATCTTCAGAAAGCATATGACTTTTCTCACAGTGCTGCAAATGCCTTTTCCTGAGGTTGAAAATGAAGAGACACTGCAGTACCTATCTGCACTGTGATACTCAACTGTAACAAATTGGACCCCTCCACTCGTTTTCCTGCACCTGAAAATGCCCGCCACCCTGCATGAAATTTTGGGGCAATAGAGGACTCCCCATATGGGAGGCAACACTTGAAAATTTTGATGGATATTTTATTTCTCCTTTGGAAGATGGCATTTGTTAATAACTATCATGTCTATGAAGGAGGAAATAAAATAAAATAAGGAACAATGTAAGAATCACATATCAAGAAAGTACATGATTAAACTGATGAGTTTCTTTTGTACTTATTACCATGATTGCACACCAGTGTATGTACTGGGTATGCATATAATTAATACTTGTTTCATGAGAGAACTTGTAAGTTTCTTAGAAAAGCTTAAAAACTGGACCAAATTCAGATAAGAGAAATAATTACCAAATTAAAGGGATTTTTACAGGCAATTCATGCATGGAAGGAAAGAAACTCTTTTTATGACTTGATGAAAAAAATTCAAGGAGAATCCTCATTCTTCTAACTAATTGCTATTTTTGTCAGAAATGTAAGCGATTGTCATGGCACGTCATAAATTACTGATAACATATCACCAGTGAACATTTGTAAGTGAGATAAATGCAGAAAGTATTTATACTGCTTCCAGACCAATTACCACTCTGCCACCCTTCACCACCCAAGTTTGTTGGTTTTTTGAGTTATTGACAATTTGAAGCTGTTTGTCTTTAAATAATCTTAGCTGCTGTGGGGTATTATTATCCCAGATGCACTACAGAATTCCAAATCCAAGTCAGTTATGAAATTTTTCCCCAGCTCCCTCAAAAGGGGCCCTTGTTGACTTCTCGAGTGCTCCGGCAGCCAGCGCCCACAGTTGCTCTGTGGAAAGATGTGACTCATGCCCAATTCATTCATTTTAAATTCTCTCCAGCTCAATAACTTCTGGCAGTCCTTTCAGCCGTTTCTGGGTGTCAGAAGCACAGGCTATTTTATCTGGATGTTCTCTCTGGCTTGTTAAATGGAGGAGCCGGATTATCATTACATTCCCATCAGTCAAGTGCTGTTCACCAAACATTACAGATCAGCCAAGAGAGAACATTGTAAAGCAATATACTGGTTTAGCTGCTGCAATGGCTGACCATTCAGTCATTACATGATAATTTATTGGAAATTAAGGAATTTTAAGACAAAATTTCAGTGATTTCTCACAACACAGTGTCTGAACTATTCTAACCTAGTGTGACTCAAATCAACCCTCAAATTTGTATTCCAAGAATTCCCCCTTCTCTAACAAACTCAGACTGACATTGACTGACATTGCCTGAGAGTGCTTTTTGGAAAGTTAATTCTGTGTGTTGCACCAACCACACTGCTCCTTACAGCTGCCTTAATGTACACATGGCCTCTGCTGAGAAACACCAGGCAGTGAACAGCCCCTTCATTAGGAGCTGCTAGATCTGATCAGTTCCCACCAAAATAATATTCCTGTTCTGTTCACGAGACACGTGGAACTAATTCAAAACCAACATGCAGTCCTATCATCAACTGCAGCAAAATGCTATAATTCACCACTGTCTCCTAGATAGAGGAAAATAGTAAGATAGCATTATCCAAATGGCAAGCCTTTAAATTTTCACAGCCTTCTGGGCTGCGTGACATACACAGTGTGTCCTAAAGTGCCTTCTCAGATCCAGAGGCTGGGAATGATTTGACACTAGTTTGGATTTATTAATAAAAACATTACTAAGGCTGGGGAAACAAATACGCAAACTGCAATTTTTGTTCTTCCTGTTTTCCAATACCTCTTCTCATCATTCTACCAAAAAAAAATTGATTTCCCAGGCAAATGTCAAGCCCGAAACAATCTCCCATTCTCAAAATGCAAGATATCTTTACCTTTTACAGTTTGCTGCAACACCTGCATGTTTCTACATTTTAAATAATATTACATACATCAGAAACAACTCTGAGGAGTCCCGCCTCCTTTTAATACTTTTTTGAAAAAAATTCAATGCACTCTAAGTACTTGAGATGCTCACAAACCCCTGCAAAACAGGCAGAACTCACATCTGACCTGCAGCCATACCTAGCAAAGCCATCTGTGTGAGTATGATTTTGACAATTTGTCAGATATAGGGTTTTTAGAACTATTTCTGTAAGACAGTGTTTGGAAATGGCTATTGAAAGTGAGTTCAAGTGAGAGCAGAACTTGCAAAAATTTTAGCTAAACTTTTTCAAACCTTCCATTCAGCTATCTCAGTACTTTTTTAGCTTTGATTCATCATAGGTACCTTTAGCCACCTAGAAATTTAATATTTTACCCAAGGTACCCTTTCTTATTTTGGGGAAAAAAATGTAGTTACTCTACCTTAGGCCTACAATTCAATTTCAGAATTTGTATTCTTCCTGGGATAATAAAAACAAAGGGCATTTCCAGTCAATCATAGGGCATTTATGATTCAAAATTCCAATAAAATTAGATGTGAGCCAGAACTATTTATTGGTAAGGAGAATCAAGCATTTAAAGGTCACTGATTCCTTTAAAGCATTTCCTTTTTGTTTACTGCAGCATTCACATTACATTATCAAAAATTGCATTGTTCAGAGACACAATTTTTAAAAGATAAAATGCATTCTCTTAAAAGATAACCAGGAATGTACTTCCAGATTGTCCTGGCTCTGGATACAACTCAGCAACACTGCGTAGTAACACCACTATCCAAGTCATGCAGCTGTGTGCAATTTTATGCATTTAAAGCAAAACAAAGCTTCTTGCACAGGCAAAACTCACTGGAGATCCACTGCCAGCATTTGCATGGCAACAGCAACACTGCCCTTCAGGTAGCTGTTCAGGTGGGAGCAATGTGCAGTCAATAAGTCACACTGAAGAGGTTTTTCCATTAAGCACTGGCTTTCCCTTTGATTATTTCTTACAGACACATGCCATTGATTGGGCTGGCACCACTCAGATTAGTCTGTGCAGTTTTCCTTGGTATTAGACAGGCATTAATACTGCCTATAATGAGTGCATTCCTAATTAGTAAATTCTAGTCTGTGGGCTGATTTCAATTCCTATTGATTTTGATTTGAATTTTCCTCCTGTTAGGAGAAAATTAGGTAGGCAGCTTGTGCATGGGTGTGTTAGGACAGTCAGGGAAGAGAGATCAGTAGTGAGTGTTTATTGTTCTATCTGCACTTTCTCAAGGATGAGCTCAAATAGATTGTTTGGAGGGAGGTTAATGAATTTAGGCCAGGGTTTACAACAGCTGCCAGCACAGGGGGAGAGGCTGGGGGAGCAATCTGCCCGAGGTGAGGAGAGGCTCTTAGAGTAGCAGGAAAGCACATGCTGAGAACTCTGCTTTTCTGACAGGTCAACTAAAGTGCAATTTATGAGATCAATAAACAGACCTGCCATTATTATGGATTAACCAGACTTTCCTTCATCCAGAGGCTTCTGCATTACTGGAGAAAGTGTATATTATTCTGGGACCTTCTGAAATAGGCAGTTTTAGTTGGAATATGCAGGGAAAGTGAGGGGGAAAAGGGAGACAGGATCATCACAAGTTCAGGCTTTTTAATTGTTTCATCGAAACATTTATATTATATTTAGTAATATAGTGTATATATATAGTATATATATAGTAAGTCTCTATATAAAAGTTCATGTTTTTTCCAATATTAAACTCATTAACCACACAGAGCTCCTAATATGACAAAAAAAAAAAAAAAAAAAAAAAGTCGTTTCTTAATCCATAGAGAAATTTTGCTTACAAACTCTCCCTTATGTTCTCTTCCATCTGACACTCACACATGTGTCAGCCTGTTCAGCTCTCCACCAAAATAATGAAATAGGTGAAGGGCTCATGCATCTTTATTCTTTCTCATGGGGTGCCCTCCTGCAGGTGCCCTGTTCTTTCTTTGGGACCAGTTAACATGCCCAGCCAGAGATGAAATCCTGTTCCTTGGCAAGTTTAGCATGTGGTAGTACTGAAATAATGGGTCTGGAGCAATAGCAGAGTTCAGCAGCCAAACGATGAACACATGGTAAATTCCATGATTATATGTGAGAGCATGAAGTTAAAGTTCACAGAAGTTATGTTCCTTGAGAAGGAGCATATAGGGACATTGAAACCACTTAGCCTGAAATCGGGGACTTGCATGAAGAGCTCATTTTTAGCTCTATGTTTGTGAGACACTAAGAATTACACAGATTCAGCCTTCATTGAGATTTCATAAAACTAATATCTAATATCAATAATCAAGAACCTTATTCCTTCATTTTTTAAAGCATATTTCCATATGAAAAAATAATTTTGCCTTGCTTGAAGCCAAGCAAAACTATTTAGATTTGGAGAATAAATATTATCAGCACAAAAATAAAAACAATGACAGCACTTGTGTCAGACCAGAAAGTAAACTACCATTTCTTATAAGTTTGTTGCAAGATAGGATGAGACATGAATCTCATGCCAATGTTTCATTTGAAATGAGACAATGGGATATATTTTCTTGTGAATATTTTGGTTTAAGTAACAAAGCATCTAAAAAAACAACAAACAAACAACACCTGTAAACAGTTAAATCATATATTTTATAAATATATATCTAAATATACATATTTAATTTCTTACTCCTAAGATTTCTTACTACTAAGATTCTTATTACTGTGTATTTATGGGGAAGGTTCCACTACCTGAAAAGTAAAAGAAAGAGAGAAAAGCTAAGTAAATGTCAGAAAATATTTTTATAGCTATTTTAAGTAGCTAATCCATGCTGCTGAAATGCTAATTTGTTTAGGAAAAAATGAAAAGTAGTAGTTTATTTAATGAAATACATTTCAGTTTCAGAAAATGTCAGGATCACACATACCATCTGGCTTGTCTTATTCAGGTATACTATTCATTCACTTTTATCTGAATTTATCCGAGATATCAGATGCCACCACAATCTGAGTATAATGACAAATATATGAATATTTTTCTGTGTTTGCATACTTTCACAAATGTCAATAGAACTGTTGGGGCCATCTTGTCACCTATACAATTCTTTAGTTTTTGCCCTTCTCCATGAGGAATTAAACATACCAAACACCAAGAAAAAAAAAAAAAAAAAAAAAAAAAAAAAAAAAAAAAAAAAAGGCAAGTTGGAAGAGTCCCATGGCTTTCAGGTGTGGTATTTCTTTGACATTTTTACAATGGTGGTACATAGGCTACTACAGGCAGCACAAGACACGGGCAGGAGACTTCCAAGCTTACAGCCAGGTGTTGTACATTTGTCTGTCTCACACTCATGGCCCCAAGGTTCTGACTTTCACACACTCATATTCCTTGCCTGCAGTTTGGGGTAGCTGCTTACCTTGTCTAGTGCAATGTTCACATCTATTTTTGCCATTGAAAACTTTTACTCCACAAGACACTGAAGACTTTCCACATTTCAGTGCCCTACATTCTGATCTTTAACTCCACATGACAACCCTATTTTTTCCCTCTAAAGACTAATTCCCATCCAAAAAAAAGGGACAAGAATGAACATAGAAAATAGAGGAGACCCATAAGGATATCTGTCCCCACACCAGGTACCATTCGTCATAGTTTAAACAGCTCTGCAGTGTTGGAGATGTGATGGGAGATTTGAGACATCTTTACTCTTATCTCAGTGTAGTGCTGGTAATATGACATAAATTTGACTGTAAGCTGGCACCAGCCCCAGTTGCTTCCACATCCTCATTGTAGTGGTATGAAAGCAATCTCCTGCACTGTCTGTGGTGTTACAAGCTTTGCATCCTACAAAGGTGAAAGGAATGTGAGAAAAGCAGCTGTAGTCTTTTAAATACAATCATGTAGGCTAAATAATACCGTACCTGTACCTTACATCTTTCTGGGATTTTTGTGGGTTATTTTCCTTGCCTTTTCTAAGAAGTTATTTTTAAAATTGCATCACTTGCAAATACATTGGTTCACACATGGAAATGCAATCTCAATTATTGAGTGTTTCCCCAAGTGGTAAAAAGTGTTACTCTTAGTTACTCTGGTTGCTGTGCAGTTAGAGATTAAAAAAATCCGATAGTTAGAACACTACAGACTCGTTCCTCTTTTTTCCACTACTGCTTTACTCAACATTTTCAAAATTAAATATTTTATCTTCAGTATTTGAAATGGTTTTCCATTTCAGAATTATACTGGATAATTAAAGGGGTTAAACAAGCATGGCGGAATAATGTCATTGTTTCCTTAATCCAAAACACTTTTTTCTGGCTTGATGTTATTTGATTTTATTGAGAAGAATTGCAAAGATTTGTTACCCAAACAAAAAACTTAGTTACTAATGAATATAAATAAATGAGGAACTGGAATTAATTAATTGTAAGTAAGCAAAGATCTTCTAAAGCTAAAGAATAAAGAAAAAATAAATAATTCCCAAAGTTTGTTACAAAATCCCTGCTTAAAATTAAAACTACAGATGAAATTTCATAGATTTAGGTAGCTAAAGAAGGACTGCCTTTATTGATCTACTTTTATGCACTCTTAGAAGCTAGTATAAATACATTTTCGCATCTCAGGGAGTTGGTTTCCCATGATAATTGCGCTCCACACTTTGGAAATTAAATAGTATATTGGGGATTTTTTTAATATATATCTATATGTATATATGTGTCTGTGTATATATGTATATTTATATATTTATATTTATACATATACATTACATATACATACACACACACACCTCTCTCTATATATATATACATATTAGCCTGCTTCTAATATATATCCAACCATGCATAGTCTAAGGTGTATGAGGTTTTTTTAAAAGGTGGAGTTCGTTACCGGTAGAGAAGAATGTCCTGTCAAGCTTTGCCTTCTTTAGGCACTTCAGAGTTCATTATTTGGTCTGAAGCTACTGGCTGGGATCCCTCAATACCAACATAAGCTCCTTTGGAGTGAGATTCACCCATCTGAAATTAGGGACCCAAAGCAGGTCATCTGAACTAGCTTCTATTTTTTATAGAGGAGACTAAATAATATACCACAGACTTTTAGAAAGCAAAATTAAGATGAAATTGTGTCACTTACAATGTAATGTTTGTTTTCAGCAACAGGAAAATAAGCATAAAATTGAAGAAGGAAAATCCTTTCATTTTCTACAGATATTTATAGTTCCTGGGCCAAAAGGTTTTGTCAAAAATTACAGAGGTATCTATCCTTTTTATGTACACTGTCTTTGTCTATGACCAAGTATCTGGGCTGCTGCAATTTATTCTCTTCATTATTATACTTGATTCTTAACTGTAAAGTTTTTCTCCTATAGCCTAAGAATTCAAAAAGTACCTCTATCTTGTCAGAAACCCAAAACAGTTTTTCTGTTCTTACAAATTTTAAGTGACCACATTTTGTGCTGCACCTTCTTACAGCAAACAGATACACAAACAAATACACCGTCTTCTAGTAAACCACCTTAAAACATAAACCTTTCCGTGGTTCTTCCTTTGAGAGGCCGAAGGTTCAGAGTCCTGCTTAGATCAGCCATTCTGTTCAAGTTCCACATTACCTCCCTGTCTTTCTCAACTTCAAAAAACCTGCTCTGCTCATTGAATTATTAAGACTTCCATCCAGATCTGTCCTCTATACTTACAACATTATTGTATAATTGGAAAATTATTTAGCAACAGGCTGTGAGTAGAAAAATCAATAGGCCTTGATAATGAGATCTGTCCTACATGTTCCTAATCAATTATTTAAAAAAAAAGAAAGTATATTACAGAGGTGCTTCACGTTACTAATCTTGCAAGCCGATGTTCTGTATTCCTATTTTACTAATAAGGTCTTGTGAGGAAGAGTGAACTCTGCTTAAACCATCATTCATCTTCATTTCATATCCTGCCAAATCCCTAAGCAAGGCCGAAAGGGCACGAACCTTTTGTGAAATAATAAACTATTCCTTAGTCAGAACGTTGATGATATTAACTCCACTGGTAGAGCATCTGTTTTCTACCTCATTAATCACAAACACTGCAATGCTATAAACCCTGTTCTTGAATCTTAAAGAAACAATATTTAGCTCATTTCAGCCTTATCTTTCTGACAAGCTCTGCTCTGCCTACTGTAATGGCAGAATTGCTTTCCCTTCATATCCTAATAATTCAGTATATTTATGTATAATTCAGTAATCTATACAAAGTAATTTTTTTGTTCTTCTTTTGATCAGATTATTTCACTTTTGGAGAAAAAAAAACTCCACTGAAATGCAGATTAGACAGCTCTCTGTGATAATAATTTTGTTTTAATTTTGCTTTTTTAAGTCTTTTAATACCCAAGCAGAACACCTGGGGTACCAATATGCCATTTAGACCTTGACCTGTGCTGAGTCCTGCCCTACCTCACAAGACCAAGAGTAGAAGGAAATTCTGAAAGCTCAACCTGAAAGTCATGTTTGGCTCCTCTTTATCCTGGTGTCACCTGTAACAAAGTAAAAGTTTTATTATTAATTTCTGCAATGCAAACGATAATTCATCTTCCTCTCTCAAAATAATAGACAGGAATTTACAAGAACGTAGACAGGAATGCAGGTAATTACCATCATGAATACAAAGAGAAGAGATTTTTTTAACAATTCAGCATTTTTTTTCTCAATTTCTCTGTATTGAAGGATTTTTAGTCTCATTTCAACTATACAAGACTTTAGATGTAATAAGTCAGACATGAGAAAGAAGTGACAGAGAGCATGGCAGGTTTCTGAATAGGTGGTAGTGTTTATTGAGATGAATAATATGATTTACAAAGTTCTTAGTATGCTGAATTTGAAACTTGCTCTTCATCAGCACAATGGCACATAAAGCTTCCTTAGCAGGTCACCAGTAGGGATTTTTAAATGCCTTGAAATGTCTATTAATCTAAGTTATAGTCTGGTGTCTAGAAGTATTTGATTATTTAATTGGAAGCTTTAACTACTTTAAGTCATGTTGTCAGTGATCACCTCATATTCTATGAGGTTTGTGTCTTTTATAAGGGAAGGCAAATGATTTACAAAAAAGGTGAACAGCTGGAGAATGAAATTATGCCTTTTTTGTCTTTTCTTAAACCATGTTTCTTTACATTTGTTCTGATGTGAATTATTTGGATGTAAAGGCACACCAGCAAAGGCATAAATGGTACAGAATTATTTGCAATTAATGGCAGCCACAGAAAATGCCATGAAAGAGGGTGCAAGGTCAGCCTTGAAAACCAGAGAGTCTAAGATTGTAGCTATTCAAAAAATTGTAAAATCACATTATCAATGATGAATGTTTTGAGGTGGTTTAATGGCAATTGTATTGTATTTTTGTTCTGGATTCTCCATTATCCATGACTTGGATTTCGATGAGCCTTTTAAAATTTCTCCACAAGAGGAGGACTAGAAACTACCTTTGGTAACAATATCTGCAGTTAAGCATCTGCTAAACAGAGGTTTATAAAACCCATCAAGTACTGAGGGAACCAACAAAAAAAAAACCCCACCCCAAATTCGTTGGCAATCCCACCTAAAAAAAACCCCTGTTCTGCTACTGACAAAAACTGATAGCTCTACAAAAAGAAACATTTTATTAGGGACTATCATTTTTACAGTCATTCTCACATACTCGAACTTTTACAGCTCTTATTTCATTTGAATCCTGTCTGCTCTTGTTCTCTTGACTCAAATGAACAGCTGACCTCATTATCTTTATGATTGCGAGCTCAAGTTCACAGCAGTGCTCATGTCAATAGCTGCAGCTGATTACAAACTTAGAGGTCATCTTCCTTGTGCTCTTATCTTTCATTTTGATTAAGTAATTGGGAATTTTATGTAGTCAGTGATTGAACTAGCCAGTGCTAGGTTCCTAAACCAATTAAAGAGGTCCAGGAGAGACTAAATAATTTTTTGATACATACAATTATGTTTCTGAAAATCAATCCAACCTTAGGAGTTGGGTGGGAAGGACAATTCAGGCACAGTTAAATATGTATTTATTTAACCATCCAGTGTATTAGACACAAGCATAATAATATATATGGCAAACTGCATAAATATGAATTCAAAATAAACCTCATAAACAGTGATGAGCAAGAATCATTTCTGTACCACAGATATAAGCAGGGCCCAATGTGCCATCAGTGGTAAAGTGAGTTCATTTCCAGATCCAACCCTCTTGTACCCAGTGCTGAGCTTTACAGGAATCCTTTCTGCTGAGATCAATTGCTGCAGGACAGCCTCTCAGGTGTGGAGCTGCTGAGTCTGTGCACAGACAGCCCCAGGAGATTTTCCTTCAAGACTGGCAGCATTCCCAACACGTCTCAGCAGGGAGCACACAGGTGCCAGAGCGATGCACAAGGTGAACAGCCTAAACTCAGCAGAGCTACCGCAAGAGCTAAGACACACAGTCAGATCACAATGTGCAGCCAGATGAACTATCTCACAATGAAGGAAAAGGGCTCCTTTTTCTGCCTCTGTGGAAAGCAAACAGTAAGGTATGGCTTTACCTCAAGCCAGCTCACTTATGGTGTTGGACCACACAAGTTCCTCAATCATGTCATAAATTATCAAAACTGATCAAACAGTTGACTTCAACCTCAGAATCTTTAAGAAAAGCACCAGATGTCTTATCTTTGGTCTTTCTTTCTGTTTATGTCTCTATTGTTAGAGTTTGGCATTTTAACCTCACAGTGACATCTCTGCTTTGAGGAGGGCCACAGTAACACACCTGTCCACAAGCTGGGAAATCCTGCTTTGGTTGATGATTGCCACTCTGGTTTTGCTGTCTCATCCCATTTGAGTTACACCCAAAGAGAAACAGCACATGCACAACTGCAGGAATCTTGAATACATTTTGATTTACTACACACTTGCTAATCTGGCTCAGGAGCCCACAGCTGAGATAACACTTCTAAAATTGCTGAGTGCTCTAACTTTGGCCTGTGATACAGAGATGATGGAAATAACATCTGCTGATAAGTTAGGAATAAGTTGCTACTTGGAGAAAACAGTTTTCAATTAATTATAAAGCCTATAAAAATATTAATAGAGTTGATGTAAATATTTGACCAAGGCCGTTTAGAAAGCCCCAGTGTATCTCTCAAACCAATAGGTGAGTGTCATAAAATAAAATCTGCACGGTGCAACTGATTTGGTTTTGGAACTATTCCAAACCCTGACCTGCATAAAATAGGTGTAGTTACTAGCACATGTTTACACAGTGTTTTGTCGTTTAGGATTGCAAAGTAATAATGATTTAGCCTTTCCAATAGCCCAGAAAACTGAGCAGTCTTTAGGCATGGAAGTACTAAGACATTGAGAGGATAATCCCAAACCCTTTCCAAGGTATAGGGGAAAGAATTTGTTAATTTATGATACTCAAGCACGGAACTTTAATATTAATTGATTCTTTTCCCCAACTAAATGCAAATACACACTTCTTTATACTCCTTTCATTTTTTGCTAGTCAGGACTTGAAAACATCTCTAAAATCCCTGGGTTTGACAGTAGACAGCAGGGACAGTAAGGCAGAACTGTGTGCACCTAACCCTGCTCTAGAGCTCTGGGGCCAAGTTAACCCAGCATTATGTGGAGCAAACCTCCCCCACCCTTCAGAGCTTTGATGAAGTTGTTGTTTGCAGGCAGACATGTCTCTTCAGACACACAGGAGTGCTCAAGCTGATCTGCACATTCTCCCAGCACTGCCTGAGGAGCAGGTACAACTCTGTGCAAACCTGACTGTGGGGGTTTTATCTCAGTGCTGCCCTGTGTTCCTGAGCTGCCTGAGCAGCTCTGTTGTATCCCTTTGGATGGCCACATGAGATGGTGCTGCCCACAACAAGAATGCTTCCCAGATCATCCTTCAAATCATCAAACACTGAGTTTTCTCCTTTAACTAATGCTACCTACACCTGAAACTTTTCCTTTTCCCATTTGTTAAACCAAGGTTGCACTAATATAAGGCCCAAAACCAGAAAGCTTGGATTCATAATGTCTATTATATTCTTCATTAAGTACTGCTGAACCTGTACTGTAAATGTAGGCTCATGAAAAGAGAAAATCCTGCCACACTACATATTTCAAGATTTCTGCAAAGCTATCATAATCTCACAGAATATTTCACATTGCAACAAATATTTCTGGCTTATAGGAGTTTCTGGAACAAGAAGAACGTGTAGATCTTGTGAAAGTCTCTCAATTTTTTGTTCAGCTTACAAAACAGCATCTGTCCTGTTACTGAAATCTTTGTCCCATAGCTGAACAAACACTGCTTGAACTCCAAACATTGCAACAGCTGAAACTCCACAGTGCTTTTGTCACCACCAGCCCCACAAACCAAAACCAAAGCAAAAACGAATCTGCTCCTGGCTGAACTGGTTGGAGTTATGATAAGTTATTCTCAATACAGAACTGACAATCAGTAGTTCCCAAATGCTGATAATAACAGCAATAAAAAGAGTAACAGTAAAAATAATAATAATTATCATAATAATAATAATAATGACATAGCTACATACCTCAAGCTGCATTTAAAATCACTTAAACAGAGTAAAACTGATAAAACCAGATTCGGCATGTCAGTCTGATGCATCCACCCAGGAAATTCAGAAACACTTAGCTCACCACAAAGCAAAGAGAAAACAATGAAAACGCTTGCAACAGTTTCTTGTTAATGAGATGTTTATGGGCCAGTGCTTAAAGTAGAAAAAAAAGAAGAAGCCAGAAGTGCTGATTAGTGTTCTTTAGAAGTTAAAATGTTGGGTTTCAATGTTTCCAAATTAATTACAACACTGGAAATTTTAGTGAAAGGTATAATCCAATAATGGCCACAGAAATGGGACATTAAAAGAAACCCTCCAAGCTGAAGGAAAGCCAAAGCCAGTGTAAATCAGCAAAGTTAGACTGATTTCAATGGAATTATACCAAATTGCACTCACTGAGCCTTTGGTAAAAAAGAGTAACAAGGAAAAAGATGCAAGGGTATAAATAGAGATGCCTGAAAGCTAAAGGAAGACATTTAAAAATACTGAATGGGATACATGAAACCTGAATATCTGAATCCCGCCTCAACACCATGCAGCCGGTAGAGACTTGAGGACAGCTCAGCTGCCTGAATTTAGGAGCTGCCTTGTGGTGAGACCAACCAACCCCAAAGCTCCAGGTGTGCTTCAGATTAAAATTCCATTGTCTGTTACAGAAGTTTATAAATCCATTTTATGGGTGAACACACAAACACAAGTGCCTAAATTTAGGCAACTGAGTCTGCAAGGGCATTCCTTCCTGAACACCACAGGAAGTGGAGACAAACAGCACTACTCCACTGCAGCTATCTGACCTCCATCAGACCACAAAGCAGCATTAAAGTGAACCATTTTTCAAACAACAGTTAAAAAAATCAACACTTTCTTTTTAATTCTGAATGGAGCTAAATTTGTAATTCTGAACTTCATTCCCAGAATTAACCTACAATCTCAATAGTTCCGTGCATTCATTTTCAATATGCACTCATTAAAGTAATATGTTTGAATGTTTCATGCTTTGTCTGATTTGTTTTGTTTTGTCTGCAATTTCCTTTTCATAAGGGAATATATACCTTCAGAAACATTACAAATGGTTTTCATGCCTTTAAAACTTGCTCAATACTTTTAGAAAAGAAAGAACATCTTTTCACGAGTAATGGGCTGGTACTGTGAGGGGGAAATCACTGAGGAAGACTGAAGTTCAGTAACACTATGGCTCACAAAAATGTGCTTCCATTTAGATGTGACTAAATATCTCGTTTGCCTGTTCCTTTTTGCCTGAAATATCAGATTCTTTACTTCATCTGAATGTTTTGGATCACCATTACCATTAAAAATAAAGAGTATCCACACACAGCTAGCTTTTCTTCTGTGCCTTTCTCTGAATTCTGTTCACTTTCCTCATCCCCTTTTCTCATTTTTTCCCCAAACCATATCCCTACCACAGCCTCATTTTTTTTCAAACGCTGCTTGAAGAAATATGTTTCACAGGGAAGGTACAGGAGTCAAGTGTAGGTGTCTTCCCCCTTTATGCAAATAATGGCATAAAGACAAAATTCACATATTTTCCAGTGCCTGTTCACCTCACACAGCTCCAGTGCAATGAGGTGAAATTCCCCATTCCCTTGAGTTTACACCACCACTTGAATGACACAAACCTGTAACTAATTTTTCAGCACTGCAGGTGACTGGTGCCTGAGTTTTTGTTTGAATTTCTCTCCCCATCACTGGCACAGAAGCTCACCCTGCCCCTGGCAGCTGTGGCACTGGGTTCTGGTGTTGTGACACGAATCCTACTGGATCCCTTTGCCTGGTTTGCTCTGTGCTCCTCCATGCACACGTCCTTACCTCTCCCAGAGGCTGGGGGAAAGCTCTTGCTTGGCTGCTCTGGTGGCTGCCCCAGAGGCTCCTGGAGCTGCTGGGAGTGGCAGAGCTCCATCACATCTTCATCCTGCCCTGTGTCCACCCACTGCACTCTCTGAGAAGAACAAAGATGCTGCAGAGACAGACACAAGAGTGGTGAGGGACATTTCTGCAGTAAGGTCACCCCAACAGAGTCTAGGGTAAACTGCTGTCTACTCTTTTTTTCACAATTCCTCTGCATTGAATCACACGGTGAAAAGACCTTACATAACAAGTAATGAGGCGACATATTTGTTGGAATTCTGGAAACTTAGATGTTGAGATTTTAGTGTATAGTAATACATGTGAGTTAAGATGGAGGATTTGGGGCATTGTCTAAGTCCTTCTTCTTCACCTTCTTCCTTCTTCTTCATGGGTTTAGGTGGTTTTCTGTAATTGGGTGAAAAAGTCTGCATTGTGAGCCTTGGGTGGTGATTATTGGGTCAGAAATATAAATAATATAGGTGTCACCTTGTTATTGGGTAATTGGTGCTTAAACAACCTTGAAAGGAGGTAGAGGTAAGCCATTTTACCTCATTTCTCTAACTTGTTAGTTAGAGCTCATGGCTCATGAGTCTGTAATCTATATAAGAAATAATAAACATCCAAGTCCAAATCTCGACTCCCGTGTAATAATCCCAGTCCTGGCAGGGAAAAAGATGTCAGAACCATCTCACATATTAGGATTACACGTGTGTTGCCTATACAAAAGAGAGAAAATTCACTCCTTTCTTCTTTTTCCTCTCCTTTGAATTGCTGCTATTGCTTGTACCAGGCAAGTGTTTTCCTCCTGTCACCACTTCTCCCCAGTAGTTTGCATCCCTCCTGACATGTAGAGGCTATGGGCCAGCTCTCTCCAAAATGTTAAGGTGAGCTAAATTGACTCTCCTGTTGTTGTGTTAACAACTGAGCAGAAAATTACAAGACTGTCTTGGAAATATACTTGTATTTCCTGCTTTCAGTCTTGGCTGCAATCCAGAAAAACAGAGATGTATAAGAAAATTGAAAAAATGTCACCATGTTTAGGGACGAGGAAGGATTACTTTTTTGTATCTCAAAAAATAGTCTGTATTCTCATATTTTACTTTCTTTTCAAAATTTTATTTACAGGGAATTAGTTTGTTTTTCTCAGGACATAACACAGACAAGGAGCAATGAGATTTGGAGCACCACACTTCTTAGAAGCCACAGTCCCAAGCCAGCATCCATTTGTACCAGGTAATGTAGAAACATTTTCAACAGGCCTCACCCTGCCAAGGACCAGCAAGGAGTAATGCAGCCAGCTCAATTTTAACTGCTATTTTAGCCACTCCACAGACTAGCACAATAAAATTCCTTGAAAGCAAATGCCAGATTTTAATAATTTTAATGGCTGTAAAGGAGACCTACTGTGAGAAACCCACGGCCTGTCTGTGCTGCAAAGATGAACACCCATGTGCAGAGTCATTCCCTGTGTCATGGCACAGACTATGCACTACAAGAGGTGGCATGAAGTCATGGAAATCAATGCATAGCCAGAGTTATTAAATTCAACTAGAAATTTTGATTTACCCCCAGCAAGTTTAGTGGTGGACCGTCATCTCTGATAGAAGCTTTTTTCTTCATTTTGGCCACCTGGTAATCTGTGTAAAAGATGGGCAGTCACAGTATTTATCAGCCCTTAACCTCAGAGTTGCAGAAAATGCAAAGAGAGCAGAGCAGAAGACAGAGTAGATGATCTAAACATCTTCTTGTGCTGGAGATACTTATGCCAATGATCAGAGAAACTTCTTGGCATCGTGTAAAATCAAGGAGAGGAAGACAAATTGGGCTCTGTTGAAGATTCATGCAAAGATAAACATGCCAGAAAAAGAAATCCTGCCAAACAATTTGTAAATTACAGTAGTTTTATTTACTATTTTTGGTCCAATGGTCTGTGTCATCACTATTAAAGCTTCTTCTTTTGCTACTAAACTTATTGTCTTCTTACCAATGGAACTTCAATCACTTTTTCAGTCACATTGTTTTCATTTTGTAGATGAGCCTTAAAGAAACTATTTCACCCTGGTCTCAGGAGAATGTGTAGATTCAGTCATTTAATATCTTGTAGCAGCAGCACCTTTTTTGTCATTTTTGCAATTTCTTCTTTCCCATTAGCATCTTCTGTATTCCTGCATATTTCCAATGGTATTCATACTTTGTTCTACTGTATAAATTCTTCTTTAAAATCCCTTACTCTATATTTTTTATATAAAAAATAGAGTAGAGCCCTCTGGATATTTCATTTTCCTGTGAGTGCTGTTTTTGGTAAACTGATGTTGAATAAGGGCAAGAGGAATCATTAAGTCCTTAAACTTAGTCCCAAATAGCACAGTATGGCATTCACTGTGACACTTATACTGGAGAAGGTTTTTTACTACATAACAGTCTCATTATTTCCCCAGAAATTCAGTGGTCTTTATTATAGAACGAAGAACAAGGCACCCAGAAATTAAAGGAACCATCAAAGAACCAAAAAAAACCAAATATAGATAAAAAATACTTTTTCCTCTAAAATTGAGATGAGAGCTTTACCTTGTCAAAGCACTGTAGTCTTTGAGAAGCACAGGTCTCAGAGGGAGCAGAGCAGTTAATGATAGAGGTAACTCAAAACACCTTTGCAAAATGTTTATTAATATTATTAGATTTGAAGCCTACAAAAACTTGTGATTATCTAATCTGATACTTGCATATCAGAGGAGCAGATCTTCTAATTTCTGTGGTGACTCCACAGTGTCTGGGTAAAAGGATTTATTTAAAAAGCACATTTTCATAACTTAAAAATAACCCTGCTGAATCTATCAGTGGAGTCACCACAGTCTGTCAAAATTTACACATTATTAGCCCTTTGTTTACTTATTCTTACTGTTAATATTTGCAGTTCATTTCTCATTAATATATCAATCTTTTAATTTTAGGGAAGTTTTTTACATATAGCTTTATTTGTATCATTGTGATCAGATCATGCCATTTTTATGATTGACTTTCACCTCCCTCATGAAAATACTGGTTGATGCAATAAAATCATTTTTACCCCTTCCTTTGCACATGTAGATCTCATAGACATTTTGAGATGTAGGATCATTGTATTTTTTCTACCATTCCATCATTCCTGTAATCTCCTTTATAAAGCATAGTTGCCCAAATGGGACTCAGAATTGCAGCTCAGTAACTCAGATGTTACTTACTGTATTTGTAGAATGGCATTCTCCAGCACAGCTTTCTCCAGTTTTATCCAGAGATTTTTATTTTTATGGTACATTCATGGTAAAATCATCCAGCTCTTTAGACAAGCCTTGAAAACATTTCTTACCTTCCCGAGCATTGCCTGACACACTGTATACTTGACTGTGGTTTTCCTTTCCAGATGTGTGATGTTTTATTTGGCAGCATCAAAAGAAATATTTTCAGGTTTTTTAGCCAAAAAATTCACACTGATCTGTGTTATTCATTTATCCTATTAATAACTTATCTAGTGGTCTTTGTGATATACATGTCTTACCCGCATTTATTTTATACTTTCTTTTATATTACTGACTGAAGTATAAAGTAATGTTTAACCTATGCATTTCTATGGATCACGGGATGATGAATTCCCATACATAACACTTGGAGATCTATCAGTAAACCAGTTTTTTTATTTAATTTAGAACACTATATTATGATAATCATTCTTTTCTGTTTGACAGTTTCCATACTTCTGTGTATTGTCTACATAATTTTTCCTTCTTTTGTGGCTGGACAAACCTATAAATAACTTCTGTTTGAAAGCCATGAGTCTAAAAATAGAGTGGAACGAAGCCGAATACTCTAGGACACAATGCATATTGTTCTTTTGCTAAACAGGTGGGGAGGGGGAACTTATATCTAATATGTATTTGAATGTTTTCTCAAAACTTCCTTTTTAAAAGAAAATGCTCCAAGGGCCTGTGAAATATCCAGATGTCCAATCTACTTAACATAAGATTACAGTTTGTTGTCTAGTAACCACTATTTTTTACAGAGTTTTCATAGTTATTTAACAGAAGATACCTAAGAAGGAGGGGAGATCCAGCCTAACTCACAGGTAGATTTCTCTCCTGAGCCAGCATATCTAGACTAAAAGAGTTTTCCAGGCCCCCTGTGCAAGGAGAGATGTGCAGCTTCAAACCACTTTAGATAACCTAATTCAGATAACAACTTTAGAAAGGGGTTGTGTTCTGAAGGCAACTGTGTCTCTCTGTAGAAGTCTAAATTATTAGTTTGTATTAAACAACTAATTGTTTGTTAAAGTTGAGATGGATATAGATGTGGGCACTTAAACTTTGACAGATGATTCCTGCTAGAGCCTTACAAGGGACATCTCCTCTTTCCACTGAGTGCTCCATGGGTGCTCACAGTCTTCAACAAGATCTTCACTAAATATATGCACAAGTGAGATACCTGCATTAGACATATTATTTTTATCGAGTATTCTTGCAATTTCAAATTCAACATGTCCTATTTTTCATTAAAGTCTTACTAATTACATTATTTTTACAATCACTTATTTTCCAGATTAGCCTTGCAAAACCAGTTTTGCCAAAGAGCAGCGACTTCTCTTTAATTACCAATCAATTACCAGTCATGTTTGACTGATTCTGAAGGATTTTTTAAATTCCTCGGTGCTGCAAGATTTGCAAGTAAAAGAAATTCAGTCTCCTGATTCTGACTCCCTTGGCACTCGAGGGTGCCAGTCCTGCTGACTTCAGAAAAATATTTAACTTCCACTGTTTAAGTCTGTGCTCCTCCTTATCTTCTAGCTCAATAGAAATTATTTCCTTAATACTTTATCATAGAAATACATCATCCTGCTTTTCTTCAGGAACAGATCAAAAAAAAACCATTTGTTGTACACTTCCTTTTCTATGTTGGGATTACTACCCTTATCTCATGTCATACTGATACAGTTGTTGAACTGTTGTTTGTTCCTGGCACACTTAAAAATTCTTTTCTGAAATTCCAATTTGATTTCTGCTTTTCCAACAATGGTTATTAATATTCATTAATATCAGCTTAAACATCTTTTCATAACTTGTCCTGAAAAGTAGAATATTGTAATTTGTGCAATCCAAGTACCTTAATGCACTCTTCCTTTTCTTTTGGCCATGAGTGCAACATATCAGAGCATTGCCTTTCTATTCAAAGTACTGAATCAGAAGTTTGTAGAGCTGTTTGTTTCTCTTAAAGCAGATTGTGCTGTTAAAACAAGCAGGAAGCACAGTCAGTCAGCAGCTCTGCACCTCAGTTTGCTCCTTTCAGTTTACCCCAGCTGCTCACATGTCAATCAAAACCACTTGTTATGAATAGATTTGATGCCTGCAGAGATTAACAAATTGAGACCCCATGATGCAATCCCGAAACACAAGTGGAAGGATACAACATATGGAAGCCAGGTTCTGGTGAACCATAATAGCTCTGCCTACTCTGTCCAGATGTTTGCAGGGCCCCAGATATGTCAACTCCCCTTGGTGTACCACACTGTCAAACAGAAAAATCAAAATACTGTGAGAAAGGCTATTCCCACATGCCTGTAACCTTGCTGAAGCCAGATAAAACAAATAATACATAGCTTTACAGCCAATTTTCTTATTGAAACACAAAAGATTCTGACATTCTTTACATTCTGTAGGACTACATGATAATCTGACTTCCATATTCCAAAGGCAAAAGAAATGTGCTTGTATTCTTATGAGACTAATTTATAAACAACTTCTAACCCCAACTAAAAGGTTACTTGTCCTGCTAACACCCTTACACCCACGTAAAAATCATGTGATGTTTTGGAAATTTTCATAGGGAATCAAAGTGAGGGCAAGGAATACCAGCTTGACCTCTGTTGCCCAATTGTATGTCTCAGACCGACAGAGCAGTTGCAGGATTTTTATATCAGGTTGCCTATTCTCCCTTGCATATGCCTGCTCTGCATATATGTCTGCTGACAGGGTCTTTAATTACATGATTTCATAACTTATTTTCCACTCAGTGAGTGAATCAGCAGTATAAATGAAGCAATATTTTCTTTTTCCTCTCAGCATCTATGGTGCAGTTTTAAGCCCCACTTACTGGGAATCATCCAAACCTTACGCAGAAAGCAGAGTCACTCATTATTTCATGAGTGTTTCTGTGGGCATGCCAGTGCCTTACAGTGAAGGGTGGTGCTAAGACTCTTTGGAGAGTGCTGCCTGAGCCAGCTCTTGAACCAGAAGCTGTGTTGCCCCATCAGCAGGGTGCTGCAACTGAACTAATAACCTTCCTTGGAGGCAGAGCTCACTGCTATGGGTGCAGTATTGTACCAGCACAGCTGCTTTGCTTTGGCTACCTGCATGGTTATGGGCATTGTGACAATCTCATGGCTAGCTGGAGTCATGGTGTAAATATGCCCAATGGTACTCATCGCCAAGATTTAAACATGCACAGGGGCAAAGCACTTTCATGCCTGCATAGAGCCAATTCATCATTCCTTAACCTCAGTTTTAGAAACACTGGTAATTCTTTGTGTTACCTGCTTCCCACAAATGAACCTAGAAGCACTTCTCTTCATAAAACTGAAATTAGAAAGTCTAGCTCACACCATTCTGAAGACCAAAGAGCAAGTTCAAAGCGTTTTCAGAATTGATCAAGCAAATTTTAAAGACATTATGCTTTCACTGAAACTTTTTTTTTTTCCTGTGGGATGGGTTTAGCTTTCAAAAATTTTTGTAGTGTTATTTTCTTTCTTAAAGAAGTTGAGGTGCTGAGGACTGTGGTAATTGGTGATAATTTGATTTATCACTACTCCGTAACTTATAAGGAACCCATATAGGCAAATATATGAAACATCAATCATTAGAGCAAATGTCTGTGTTTTGGAATTTATATTTGTATGTCAGATAAAATATGAATGATAGACTGTACCCATTCCACTACCAAAACACATGCAAGATTTTCTATAAGAGACACAAATTAGTCATGAGCCAGCAGGTTTGAGAAACACAAAGAGGTAAAATACAAAGCAATGTGCAGGGATTTAGCTGCATGACTCCCATTAACATCAATGGGATTTAACTGTGTAACTCCCTGTGCACCACTTTGCAAATTTACCCTAAATTGACTAGCGTGGTAATTCCTAGACAGCATGCAGTGGAGAAGTGACTGCTTCTGTAAACACAAGGGACTGTTGATTCTCAAATATCTCCATGCTGCATTCAACAAAGAACAAGCATTCAAAGAAATATTTTATTCCCTGCATCACAGGAGGATAGGAAATAAAGACACAAGCTCAGAACTCCATAGGGGACTCCAGTTCCAGAAATGTCATTTAGGGAAAATAAAACTCTCTTAATGATTCCTGATACTGTCAGATTCCTAACCTTCTGAGGCAAAATAATATGATCCTTTAGTATCACATAGGTACTGAAACACCAAAAGAGGATAAGTCCTTTGTTCCTGTACCAAAATGGCCTGAGAAAACATAGAATCATAGACTGATGAAATTATTTGGATTGGAAGGGACCTTAAAGATCATGTAGTTCATTCCAGTATTCTCTTCGATATTGTTCCTCCTCAAAAATTGATCACAAAGAATTTCATTTATTTTCTGCTAAAAAAGGTGTATTCATTTGCTTCCCTCTGTTCTCATAAAACTTCTCTTATTCTTACATTATTAGGTAGTTAAAGGTTTCATTATTAGGTGCATAAATCTAGCTCACCTTTTATTAACTTTACATATGAGCTGGAACAGTTTTATTCCTGGCTGAATAAAAGAGTACAGGCCTCATTTGCACTGTGTATTTCCCAAAGCAGAGCACAAACTTTCAATAAAGGCAAGAAACACAGTAGATGGGACAGCAGAATATTAACATGCAGGTGGTTTGTAATTTGAGGGGGAGGGAGACAGTCAATGGAAACTTTTGAAGAAATGTTAAAGTCGAGTCAGAAATAAAAATTATGTACTTTTCTTCTAACTGAGGTGTTATTTTTAGATTTTCAGAGCTACCTGTAGTTTTCTGTCCTACAAAACCAAACTGCTGTTCCTCAATAGGTATCAGTCTGAAAAAAGTCAATTTGGAGATAATACTGCTTCCTGGAAAGACAGTAATGTTGTTGCAAACCTATAAATAAATAGGTTTTATTTATAAATAAATACAACAGCAAATGAAAGTAAAGAGCAGCAAAGCAAAGCTCTTCTGATTGCTTTATTCTTTCTGGCAAGTTCTTGTTATATTGTTGTTATATTATGCCAGTTTCCAAGAGCCTCAGTAAGAATCTGACATATCTCTTGGGTGCAAAATTAAGACAGGTGAAGCTTAAAACCCCAAGAGATGGGGCTAGAATGGTGTGATAAAACATACAGATGTAAAAAGCCTCAGACACTCAGACACATACAAGCTACATCTAAGGATTCATACATCATTACTACCTGTTGCACTCCTCTGTACAATAAATTAATTTTGCATCAGAGAGCCTGAACTTTCCCTTATAATAGATGTACTAGTTCTTCAATATTATCAGAGTTAAAATATGGAGTTCATGTCTACTGAAATGAATGGAAAGAGTTGATAAAGGACAGTCCTATATGGCATCGGAGTCCTTCCATACTCTTCATTCAGTCTCTTTTTGGAGCCTGGGGGATGATCAGCAGGTGTCTATTTCCACCTATTATATTATCTAAGGATTCTCATTTTCATCTTCCCATTTGAGGAGTAAGTAATACTTCTGTATCACTTAGCTCCTCTATTAGCACTGAATCTCTTGAGCCCCTTTAAAGCAGATTCTCAGATTAAAATCAGCTATCCTCACAGTCTCTTCATTCAAAATGCACTGAAAAGCACTGAGAGGGAACTGTATGTTGGATAATTATCCTGATATCTCAGCACAGTGAAAGGATACACACATCCCTTTCATGTCTGTATTATTCTAAGGGGTTAGCAGTTCAGATCTGCTCACTCTGACTCAGAAACTAAAAGCAAACCTATCCCCAACTCGCTGTTTTTCAAACATACTAAAAAAATTAGTGTATTTTTAGAATAACATCTGCGAGAAAAAGACATGTAGAAACAAAAATCATTCACCCCCACTCAAAGTATTACCCCTGTTAAAAGATTACTCCTTTTTATCCAAGAATATTTCTTCCCCAGTGAAAATATTCAAGCTGTTGCTGGATTGACCAGTAAAACCCTCCACAGTCACTTCTGCTGATGACCAGGTAAGGGATGTGTGCATGTGTGCATACTCAGGCACTTCAGTGTCCCTTGCAGTTCTGAACTTTATGGTTTTAGAATGAATATTGTGGCTATTAAGACACCCTCAAGGTTTTCTATTTCAGCAAGCTTATCTACTGTCCTTTATCTGGTCCACAGTCCACAGCCAAATTTGTTGCTATCATTTTTATTTAGAGCCTCATTCCTGGCTTCATGGAGTTACAGAAGATATTCTTCTGTATTTCCTTATTTTTTCTGTCTTCATACAAAGAACAATTAGTAGGAAAAAACTTGAAAACCTAATTCCATAAATGTTGAAAAACAAAAATATAAAAATCACCTACTTAGTTGAGAGTAGTTTTTGAAATGCGGTAATTAGTTGCTACACCAAAACAATTTGCTTGTTATATTGAAAGAGTGATTCTTCAGCCACCCCATGATCTCTTGAGAAATTTGCCTCTGACTATTGACCACTTGTGGCTACAGGGTGTGTAGAAAACTCTATGAAAGTGACATCGATTGGAATATCTTGTGTTTAACTGTCTGCAACCAAGGAGACTCCTGAATTTCAGCTGTGCTCAGCTGTGTAACTGATGAACAAAGTCTACACTCATTTCAAATGTCCCTTCTCTCCTTCCATGTGTAAGAAATACACCCAGCTAAACCTGGTCACGGAAGAATGTCACACATAAAGATCAGTCTACTGTACTGTCAGACTGATGCTCTGTTTCATGTGGGGGAGAACTCGTGCTGCTTGCCCTGGGGTGAGGGACAGATAATGAATACCTTCTCTCTACCTGATCAGCAGCAAGTATGAGAGAAACAGGCTCCCTGCCAATTTCTACTTCTTTATTTTCTCCCTCCTTCCCCATTTTCTCCTCACTCTCTACTGTCAAAAGGAATTGAGTAGTTTCCAAAAAACAACCTCAGCAGTGTCCAGCAGAAAGTGAACTAAAGCATGGACAAGAGCCTGAGCTCCCAAGGACACACGGATTTGCAGCTCCATTGCAGCAGAGGATGCTGGGGACCTCACCTGGATCAGCAGCAGGTACCTGCCCAGCCACTTGGTGTCTGGCTTGAGATGTGGTTGTACAACAACCTTGTGACTCATAGAAATATAAACTGAGTGTGCAGTTAACTGTTCAGTGGGCTGGGATTAGCAATACACTGAGATACATTCTGAAACATCACTGATCGTAGATCCCCAGACCAAAGGCCTATTTCTCAGTCAAAGCCATTGGCACCTAGAAACTACAAGTAATTTTCAAATATAATTTGGAAAGCAGGACTGAAAGTTTGCATCCAGCCAGTAAACATGTACATAAACACATTCTTGAACTAATCTATTAAATTTGCTGAATTCTTCATGTGATATATCTGGTTTCAAAACTGGTTCAGTCAGTTATAAAGACATGAAACTATCTTACTTTTCTATAGTAGAACTAACAAATAGTATTGTACATCATATGTGGCAATTGTTTTGAGGCATAGAGACTTATTGAATAGAAATTCAAGTAAAATATTTTAAATACGATGGATAAATTTCAGATAAGAACAAGAATTAAGAAACAAGTGTTGCTATTGTCAATAGATGCAAATCTTCCACCATGGTTCTATACATCCTTTTGTTACAGCTATGCTGATCCCTCAGCAAGGACTTAGAAAATCTCTTTCTTTTCTGTTCCTGGAGGCTTTCAGTAGCATAAGGAAAACTCCAAAACAAGGACTTCTGTATCTACTTTGTAAAAAGTTATTTGGCAAGCATCTTTCAGTAGCAGGAAATAACTGTGAACTGATAGCAGATAATCAAAATGTCTAGTGTTCTTGTCACAGAAATTACTATGGTATTCATCAGGTAGGAGGAAAAGAACTCATTTGTGTTAGTAACTATGCCAAAAAGAGTTGATACTGTAAAGCCTGATGGAGCACACACTGTATGCATAGCTTTTATTTTCCTGGAAAAGTTACAATCAGATAAAATATATTCATTGGCTTTAAAGCTCACAGAAAACTGTCCAATACATTCATTGTAAATCTATCATTCAGTGATGTCTGCTATATTTTACTGACTCTTTGATTTCCATTTCTAAATACAGCTTCAGGTGGAGACGTTTTGGCTGGCGTTACTGTGATAACATTAACAGGCTTCTTGCACCATTTTTGACTGCCTAACAAAATAATTTATTGCTTACCTTCAGGAAGTTACAACACAGAGAACAAACTTGTAGGTTACCATCCATTAAAGCTTTGTACAGGCATTTTGATTTCTCAAAATCATGGGCTGAGTATCCAAAGCAAGGAAAAAAGACAACAACCTAGCTGCTAGAGACAAGAGAACTGTTATTAGAGTGAGGTTGAAATTTCCAGTACTGATATCACAGATCATCGAGATCTCTCTTCATGTATTTTGATTCAAAAAAATAACAAAAAGGGCATGGTAGGAACATAAACCAGAAAGGAGCTTGTCCAACTGACACTCATGGTAATAAAATGATAAATAATAATGCTCTAAGCATGTTGACAGATACTTGTAATATTCAGTGTCCTAGATGCTGCCTTCGGCATAAAAATGGGTCAAAAGCTATGAGGCACAGTGTATTGGTGTCCAAGTGTTTATGTCCTGTGCTATTGATGGAATTTTGGAGCTGCCTCCACTGCTTGGAGAGAAGCTTTGACAGATGCAAGCCACAGCTGTACACAAAACTCCTGCTTCTGAGCTGGGAATTTTTTCTAGCACAAATTCTGCCAGCTTCAAAAATAACAAGGTTCATTTATGGGGAAAGCAAGCCATCTGTGCTGTTCACCATACTGGGGCTGGTAAAGTTTCCTTCCATCAGCTGCCCCAGTACTGTACAAGTCATAAACCAGTCTCTAGAAAGACTAACTTCCTTGCCAGGGCAGCATCTCCAAGATTTATAAGAAAACAGAGAACTGTCATGTCTTGCAGTTGCTAATTTATGAGTCTCCTGGGTATTTTGTAGCAATTCTTCCATCTCACATTTGCCTAATTTAGCACTCCTGACTTAAGCAAATGTTCAGTTCTACTCCCTGTCGGAGTTATGCCTGAGAAAAGAGGCCTGAGTGGATCCCAGCAGGGAAAAGGCACCCAGTAATAAGGTAAAATGCACTATAGATAGAAAGGCTACATTCCTTCCACACTAAATCAGCTGAAAACTACTGCAGTATGCATTGCACTTGAGGGGGTTTCATGTTTAAACTTGAAAAGAGGCCTGACAGTGGTCAGAAATATATTTTGAGACATCAGCTTTATGAAGTAACAGAAATTATGTGAAATTATGGCTGGAACAGTACAGCAGATAAGAATGCCCTTGAACTTGGCCAACTTCTGAAATAGTTATTCATTCACAAATACCTTATAAGGTTTTACTGCTCCTGAACTATTATAAAACATACAGTTTGAAAAGTCTTCAATTCAGGGGAAATTTGAATTAGGCAATGGGCTTTTACATTTCAAGAAGTTTTATCTTTTAGTGATGCTTCTGGTCTCCCATATGAATAAATCCTCAGCATATTTATATCTAAGAGAGAAGATAATCACAAAATTGCCAAATTCTAAGTTCATTTTTAGTCAACATTTTTCAAAGCACACTTTTACTAGGACACAATTTAAAAAAAATTCAAAAGAAATCCAGGGAAAATTAGTTTTATTTTAATTAACTTAGTTCTTCCTTTTCAAGACAGCTATAGTGTAGATAAAAGTTATGGATTTATTTTCCAATTATAAGATTGAAGACAGAATTTTTGTCAATTCTGCAGAAGTATTGAAAAGTTTAAGTAAACAGAATTTCAGTGAAATAGTCACTGTTTATTTCACCCTCATATCTCAACAGGTTATGAGCAGACAACAAATAAAGCCTCTGACAAAAAAAAATCATAAAAGCCACAGAGTCATGTTTCAAATCTAACAGTGGGCTTCGCAGAAAATGGTTCCTGCCATAGTCTCTAACATCAGCATTTGGCACAGGCTCTAACACTATGCAGTGGCTTATTTTAAACAATTTTGAATGAAAAGACAGCACTCTCAGACTCCCTGACTCTGAGTGATTACTTTTGGGCTCAGGTTAGACCTGAGTTATATAATAACTACCAAAAGTTTACAAAGGGCTAGAAAATTATTTATCACAGGTTTTGTACCATTAACTCCATCTCAGGATATGAGAAAGATGGTAATATCAAGGCAAAATAAAGTTGGGTAAGATGGATCATGCAGAGAAACAGTCCTGGAGGAAATAAGACAAATCAATATTTAAGCTAAAGCTTAAATTTTGTTGCCGTCTAAATCAAATCCTCTGAGCAAAAGACTCACCATAACATTGACATAAAGCAGAAGCAAATTTAGAACAAGATCACAGCATATTCCAGTATTAGTTTTTTATACATTTATAGATTAAATGAGGAAAACCCTAAAGTCTCCCTTAAAAAATAACATATGCAGGGCCTATTAAGTCCCTGATTTCCACACATACAGTCAGAGTCAGTTGCAGTGTTACAAGTGTAAGAGAAAATTTGGGTTGGATTTTACTGGGTTGTGAGCCTTTTTCCCAAATACTAACAGTAGGTGACTGCAGAACTGGCTAGTAGATGAGAGGTGTGACCTTCGTCCACATACTCACTCAGTTCTTACTTTTATTTACCTGCTTTTCCAGTATATTCCAGCCTTTTTATTCTTATAAAACCTGAGATATGTGACAGATGCTCATTCAAGCTTTCTTCCAGACTTTATCTCTTTTCCTTAACTTCCTTAATTTAAAATACATATTTATCATGTGACAAGGTAAAGAAGGTGTATCACAGCTCATGCAACAGGTTTGAACTTCATGGCAAATGCTTTTTATCATAGGCTGAAAGGCATTTGTTACAGGTTAAGGAACTTTCGTCTCTGTTGGATCCCAATAGCAGACACCCCTCAAAGAGCCGGAAGGCAGATGACCACTAATCCAACTGTTTATGACAGATCCTAACTATTCCACTATTCCAGGAAAGAAAATGAAGTCTCTTCCTTCAGAAACTACTTCCAGAAAATTTAAAAAAAAAAAAAAAAAAAAAAAAAAGCTATTGTCTTCAGACAGGAACAAAGATTTGGATTAAGATAGTCAAAATGCTGTCTATTACTCTCACAAGGAACAGTGACTGTTCAAAACCACCTACATGTCTACAGTCACTATCTACATAGTATCAAATGATGCAACTTTAATTTTTTACAAGTTCTTTTCTCAGGGAACCAAGAAGTCTGACTCTTTAAATTGCTCTTCAATTAAATCAGTCAGAATCACAATCACTGTGTGTTAAATGAAAGCTGGCTAGGATCTTCTCCATATCTTGCCTTTCCTTGCAATTTCCACTGTCGCCCTTTTCATTCTTGTAAAAAAGTTGATGAGAATGAAGCTCCACCTAAATTCATATTTTTGCATGCTTATCTTTTCTAAGGAACAGGTTTAAAGCAAACTTTCCACATCATCAAGGTTTCAAGACTTTCTGAGGACAGACATTGCAACAGGAGGGCAGAGACTGAGTTGGCCACAAGCCCACCCTGCCTGGCTGGGGAGAGGCAGAAATGCTGAGCAAACACATGACTTGCAGTGATGAACAGGTTTTACAGTGATGAACATGATTTAAAGATAGCTCAGTCAGTCAAGGACATTTGAGATTGCAGGATTTATTCAGCTGGGGTCAGAATCCTGGTCTTGTCCAAAAGTACCCAAATAGCAATCCACTAAGAACAGACTAATAAATAGCACCAGAAAATTATCTCTGCATGTGAGAAGACAAAATTGTAGAATTTTGTAGGCATGGAGACAAGTTATTTTTTAAAACAGAAGTATTTTGATTACCTGTCAAAACATACAAATCTTTCCTTTCTTATGGATTCTAACACCTTTCCAACTATACAGAAAGAGCCATTTTAAATAATGATTCCAGGAACAGCTGGAGAGCCACAATACCAGATATTGATCCATCTGTCCTCTGGCATTACACAGCATCAGTTGCCTGAGCTTGTATCCTCTACTTTTTGTCCCAAACCACCAGTATTACTGTGGTAATTCTCCTGTAATTCTCCCTGTAATTCTCTTCTATCATTAGCAAGCAGGTGAAGACAGGAAATATCCAAACAGCAAGACCATAAATGGAATATTTATTTAGTGATTCCAATGTGCAAGTCTTGAACACAGAACGAACTTATATTACTTGCTCTGTCATGACTGAGCCTATGTGCCTTCTGAAAACAGAAACTAATGAAGTTTACATTAGGTCCCAGCATGTTATACTCAACTAAATCATCTGACATATGCTGAAACTTTTGACTGTGCAGACTGTTTAGGCAGCAGCATCCTCATCTGATAGAGTTTGTATAAATCTTACAATCTTATATCCTTTGATCTGGATCATGTTTTGAACAAAGCTGTTCTCTTACAGTATTTAATGCTGTACACACTATAGGCTTTGTACTGACACATTTAATGATGGCAATTGTGTTTCTTACTCCCCAAAATTCGTTAAGCCAAAGCATGGAACAACATCCTGTAGGTATCAAAGTGCAGCAGAAGCTCACTCACTGTAGTAGAAAAGTGACCAAATAACTTCATTTTAAGTCTGCACCAAAGCCATCTTAAGAGACTGATTTGCTGTGGTGTGGCAGGTGATAGTTTTTACACTGATGAACAGGAGCCACTATTTCTGTATTACTGTCTCTCACCATAAGCTGCAGAAAACCCTGCCAACCATGCTGTTAGCTGATATTCATCAAGCAGCAGCCTGACCTTTTGTGCTTTCTCGCTCTCCCGTGGAGCATCCTGCGCCCCCACGCAAAGAAACACAGGAACCCAAAGGACACAAATAACAAAACATCCTTATTGACCAGGGAAGAGCAGACATCACCTCACACAGTGATCTCCTCAGTCTGATCAGATGCCTAAAGCCAGAGTGCCTCTGACCCTCACACCTCTCCACAATTACTCAGCTGCACTCAGTTCTAGCCTGCAATGGTCAAGAGGACAACATGTGTTTGCCCATTTTCCCTGGCTTCAGCGTCTGCCTTTATTGATTATGATCACTTGTAAAGTCTGTGAATTCTGGGTGCTCCAGGGGTTTTTTTGACAGCTAACTAAGCCTGAGGCAAATACAGACTCATGCAGCTCCAAACAATTCTACCTGGGTTTCTTCCTCCTCCCCCTTCACCATGCACTGCATTTAACAGTAATTGTTTATGATAAGGAGATTGTAATTAGGAACATGCACTAGCATAAGTGTCCAGTATTTCATATGCCAAGCATGTGCCACCACCACAGTCAAAATACCTCCAAAGATTTCTTTAAATTTTTATTATTTTCTTAGAGTAGCTGAGGAATCCCTCCCCCACTATGCACACATAACATTTATGCAGCTGAACTCCACTTTCCTGTGACAGCTGACTCAAACACAGACCAAGTTACTAACGCTGCACAAAGAAAGTTGTTGGTTCTTTCTCAGTAAGTAGGAGACAAATGTCACAGAAACCAGTACAGTGAACTTTTAAAGTGGCAGTCAAGCATAGAAATTTAGGGCTAAGCATACAGACAAACAGCTAACCAAGACCTCATTCTCAGTCCAGTGTTCATCCAAGAGTGAGAGGCAGTGTGCTGATCTTTGCTTGCGATTCCTGCTTGTGCTGCATAGATTCCTAAAGGATTTCTGAATATATATAATATAAGACTATAAGGAAAAGGTAAGCAGATGACAGAGTTCCCTTGCAAGCAGACACAATTCCACACAGATGTAGAGACAACACTCCTGTGAGAAGTGGAGTTTCAGGTTTGTAAAATATGGCAGTGGGAATGGTAATTGGAGTCTTATGTTAACACTTTTTCTTTAAAAGTTGCTTATTCATTCAAGCTATCAACATGTTGACTCATTTCTGTTTGGCTGGAGGTAATAGCTGCACTCTCCCATGCATTCAAGTTTCAACCAAATTAGAGTACAGGATTCTTCGTCCCTGGCTGACAGTCTTACAGAGCTGTCAAGAGAGCAGAAGGCTTTCTCCAGGTAAATAAGATCTGCATTGCCATGGCACAGTTCTTGCTAAATCCTTTTATCTGGTGCTGCCATCAGTGAGACCCACCAAGGAAGAAATACATGCCATGCTCACAATTATGCACACGTTTCTAATTGAGTTTGCTTGCAAAACAAAATCCTTTTGGGGAAAAAAAATAAAGCTTTATCCAACTGACAGAATTAATGCCTCAGTCTTTTGGATTTCACTGCAAATACAAAGAACAAAGCCACTCCAGTTATATATTTTATAGGATTTAAAGACTAAAAAGGTCTTTTTGTGAACTATGGACACTTGTACAAGCATTTTTTTGCAGTTTAGATTTATCTGAAAGATGGTTATTCCTCTTGATTAAATAGAGATGTAATCGTCATTTGGAACATGAATTTCACAGCAAATTATCAGGCAGTTAAGACCAAAAAGTTTTATCATTCTACCTGACCTGACTGAATAGAGCTGAGCAAATAGAAGAGCTGTCTAAGAATCTCAAAGGCAGACTGTGCATTTCCGAGCCTTTATCCATCAACCTACTCCATGTCACATAGAGCAGCCTAATCAAGGGTATAGAAATTCAAAGAGGCCCTTTAAGATCAAGAGGTTTGTTATATTTCAGGTCCACAGCATATAAAGAAAGAGCCCAGTGAGGTTTCCTGGCCGTAGTGAGCAGTCTTCATGTCAGTGTCTGAAATAGCCAGTGAGCACACTTCTATACATTATCATCTTCCCAGCTCTATAACAGCTCTACTCATTCAGGCCTCACAGTTTGTTTTTTTCAATCAGGTCAGTCAATACAGGTTTACCTTCATTAGGGTAAAAAAAAAAAAAGGTCAGTCTTAACTGTTATGAGAAGTAATATCTAAGGCAAGATAAACAGCATTATGCAATAGAAGCGACCCTAATCTTTAGGTTGCTCTTCAATTATGAAAGATTATGACTTTTTCCTGAGATACCTTTGAAATAGAAGCCTTTGCTCCAGACCTTAGAAATCCAGCAGAGAAAGCCCTTGAGCTAAAAAAGTGATTTTCCCTTGTTTTATGAAATTCCATTCAATTTTAGCTGCAATCTCAACTGTAAAAAAAAATTTAAAATCACATTTCCTTTCTTTCCCTTGCACTCTCCAGAATATAAGAACAGCTGCATTAAGTCAGACTAAAGGTTCATCTAGCTCAGTTCCCTGCTCCTCTGACAGTGATCAGTAGCAGATGTTTAGGGAGAACATATAAAAAATATAGGGCAGACACATCCTGATATTCTCTGCTAAACCTCCCAGCTTCTATCAACAGTTTAGGAACTGCTTGAGTCTAACTTAAAGCCCACCAAACTGCACATATAATTAGATGGTATACTGCCCACGTGCATTACTTTGCATATATCAAAATGAATTTTGACTTCCCAGCCACTCAATATTATCAGACAATCCTGCAGATTATCTTTTTTTTATGACTCTGAAAAATTTTGTATCATTGTGAGTCATTACCAAGTCATACTTCATCCCTTTCCCACACTATTTAGTAATACCTTAAGTAGCACAATTTTTGTAACAAGTTTCTGTGACACTCAAACACTAATCCCATGCTATTCTAAAAAATTATCATTTATACTTCTTAATTTTTTGATAATATTCCTCCCATAATAGCTTTATTTCATTTAGAAGTTTTGATAAAGACTGCTGAAAAACTTAGGACTTTTTAATCTTTGTACACAATATCAATCAGGGCAACCCTATCCGCATGATCCTTTACTGCTTCAAACAACTCAAATGGATTTATGGGGAGATATTTAACTTTTCAAAGCACTGACGGCTCCTTCCCACTGAATTGGTGTGTCTACTCATTTTCAGCTTTATTTTTGTTTACACCAGACTCCCTAGTATGAAAATCAGACAATTAATCAAAATTCTCTGGAATTAATTTTAGATATTAATACCATGTTTCATTCTTTATGTGAGATCCTATTGAGGTTGTGGGTAAACAACTATGACAATTTGCTACCACTCTTTATACTGTGGAACAGTGTTCCATAATGAAACATCTCCTTTTAACACACGATTTTCAACCATTTTCTCCAAGTCATCCTGCATAAAAGATCTCCTTTGCATGTGATCAGTCTCCTGTCCTCCTGCAGCTCACATGGGCTGCCCACATGCCTCCACCTGAGGATTTCTCAAAGCAGAAAAAAGCAGTGACTAGGTTGTGCCCTGCGAACTTCTATGATCTATTGCACTTCCAAAGTTACCCCTGGGGACCAATTTAGGAACACTAAGCTCTGAAGGGTATTAAAAAGCTGTTTAATGTCATTCTGAAATACTCTGTGATTTTAAAGTCAATTGCAAATTAAACACAACTTTTTCAAATTCTGTCTAATTAGGGGATCAAATACCAGGGATGTCAGTTCTCTAAGCTGCAAATAACATTCCTAAACCAGTAGCTGCTATTTATACCCTTTTCACTTTGCAAAATGGCTCCAGCCATTTAATTCAAGAAATACCTGCAGAACTGTTTTGTGTTTGAAAGCAGCTGGAGGGTAAAAACATCTTTGGTTTGAACACGGCTGACCTGTTTAATTCTGCTGCCTGAACTGTAAAGTACTACCAATTCATGCTTTTCCACTGATACACCCTCTGGACACTCATAGTAAGGCATATGCCAAACAACAGGACTCCTTTTGGCATTTCTTGTAGGGGACACAAGACTTGAGTGTAAGAAATAAAGGGGATATTTTATTCAGACAACTGAGCACAGGCACTAGCTACACTTTTCCTTGGTTCATTCATTTCTAGACCAAACAACACAGACTACGCTGTACTAGTTAGTTGATGCCTGCTCTTCACTTTAATGTGTAAGGTTTTCAAAACTGAATTCATGCACATGGTGGCTTCTCAACCAGCATGGAAAATTAAGTATTATTTAGAATCTCATGTCAGCGAATCCTATTAAAATTCTCACTCCATGGTTTAATATTTTCAGTTTACCATATAACCTCATGTCGAAAATTGTGATTGTAGGCAGAAATTGTCTAGGCAAAGCTGACTGTTTCAAAAAGTCAACAGAGATATGAAGCAGCTGAAACTCTTGATTTAAGGAGCATATGATTATTTTTGGCAACTAAATAATAAATGAAGCTTTTAGGTAGAAATAGGGGCAGTTGTGACACGCTTTAAATTAAGAGAAACACCCGTATGTGCTACACCTCACATGTACACTACATTGTATTACTATGAGAAATCCACTAAAATAAGTAACTATTGAACCTATAAAGTCTGAAAGTTCAAAATAGGAATCAAGCACCTATTTATTAGACTGTCAGCAAGGTGGATAATGCAGTACTTCAGCACCTTCAATCTGCAAGCACACTGAAAACTACATCAGTCCTTGCAATATTAAGCTCTGAGTACACACTGTTTTCAGCTAAGTCCTGGGTTTTGCTCGGCTAACACGTCTAACCCAGATCCTCAGTCTTTGATCACACCTATCAGATCCAGACTTTGTACAGTAAACACAGAGGTAGTTATGAATTTTTATTCCACACCAGTGTTATTAGGGCATTCAGCGGAAAATGGTAACGTCAATCTGGTCCTTGTTTCAAATCAAATAAAACTTCAAAAACCTCTGTCCCTTTACAGGTGGAAGATGGTGGCAGTGCTTAGACATAGATAGGCGAGAGAAGAGCCTCTATTTTGTTGTTGGGAAGTAGTCCTTAAATTCACCAGAGAGATGGGGATAGATAAAATTGCAATCAGACAAGGACATCACAAAAATCTCTGCAGATTCTGAAAGATTCTTGGTAGGTAATTAGCACATTGTGAAAAATTACTATTACTGTTTCATTTCACTAGTTTTACCTATGGAAAAAAAATCTAAATCACCTAATTTTGTGATTCATGATCTCTGAGATGGACACATAGCACAATTTATTTTTCCAATCTAATCACAGCTGTGTGCAAAAAAAAAAAAAAAAAAACACAACAAAAAAAAGAGGGATAGCAAATACTGCACCATTTCTGAACATGGTTTGAGTGAGGAACAAAAAATAAGCTTTTGCTCCTAAAATCTAAAACCCTTTTTTTCCTCAAAATATTAATTAATTAAATACAATTACTTAAGTTAGTTGCTGAGGTTCCTAAACATTTATCAGCATTGTAAATGTGCCTCAGTCTACAGAATAAAAATAACAGTGACAATGTTCTTACTCCAAGCGATGATCTGCTCTGAAATTTTTATGTTTACATATTATAAGCTGCAACTGTCAAAATACTGGGTTGCTGAAAGTTTTGACAGAAGTTTTGCAGGCATCGATGTTGCCATTCAGTGTGCTTAACCATTTGAGAAACAGATTCAGCAACAAAAAATCAAAGAGGGGTCCACAAGCAGTTAGCCCCTGCAATATATCCCCTCACTTGAGAAACATTCCATGGAATTTATGTAGCAAATACACACCCAACCCTTTTGTGTGCCTGCCCCTGTGTGGGACAGCCACCTGTGGATCGATGGCAGTGGTGACAAAGGCCCAGGGAAGCTTTGCACTGCCACCCACCTCCCTGCCTTGAGATCCTGGACTCCATCACTGCTGACACAGCTCTTGCTGCCGTCCAGCCCCACCAGCACTGCCCACACAGAATCACAGAATCACAGAATTTCTAGGTTGGAAGAGACCTTCAGGATAATCGGGTCCAACCTATGGCCTAACGCCTCAACTAAACCATGGCACCGAGTGCCACACCCAGTCTTTTTTAAACACATCCAGGGATGGTGACTCCACCACCTCCCCAAGCAGGCCATTCCAGTACTTTATCTCTCTTTCTGTGAAAAACTTTTTCCTAATATCCAGCCTGTATTTCCCTTGATGCAGCTTGAGAGTGTGTCCTCTTGTTCTGTCAGTTGCTGCCTGCAGAAAGAGACCAACCCCAGCTGACTGCAGCCACTCTTCAGGAGATTGTAGAGAGTGATAAGGTCACCTCTGAGTCTCCTTTTCTCCAGGCTAAACTACCCCAGCTCCCTCAGTCATTCCTCACAGAGTTTGTGTTCCAAGGCCCTCACCAGCCTCGTTGCCTCCTCTGGACACACTCAAATGTCTCAATGTCCCCTAACCTGAGGGGACAGAGCTGGACACAGCACTCAATGTCCCCTAAACTGAGGGGACAGAGCTGGACACAGCACTCAATGTCCCCTAAACTGAGGGGACAGAGCTGGACACAGCACTCAATGTCCCCTAAACTGAGGGGACAGAGCTGGACACAGCACTCAATGTCCTTCCTAAACTGAGGGGACAGAGCTGGACACAGCACTCAATGTCCTTCCTAAACTGAGGGGACAGAGCTGGACACAGCACTCAAGGTGAGCCCTCACCAGTGCCCAGGACAGGGGCAGAATGACCTCCCTGCTCCTGCTGGCCACACCATTCCTGATCCAGGCCAGGATGCCCTTGGCCTTCGTGGCCACCAGGGCACTCTGCTGCAGGCAGAAGCCAGCTGGCATATGGATGCTCTGCCTGTGTGTCTGCCTTTAGCATCTTCCAAGGGCTACCTCAGGCAATTCACAGCTCCTGTAATTCCCACGCTGGGTCTCACATCCCCCCTTGGACAGGCATGGGTATGCATATGGGGCATGAAGGAGCTCATTAGAAGCTGGAATTCACGCAGCACAGCAACAGGCACGTTACAGGAATTCCCAAGCTTACAGATGTAGCTTAGTGTCAAAATTTTAGAGCAATTTTATCAGGCTTTAAATGTCACTTCTCTTTGATATTAAATATCTAATAATTTGATTATCTAGTAGCTCAAACAGGTGGCAGTGCACAACTGCACTGCTCTTCAAAATAACTTTGCAGCACAAAGGTTAAAACAGATACCACTCAACTCCACTTACCTTTCAGTGAACCACAGCAAATTCAAAGGAGCTGCAACATGCATTAATGTGTACTCAATACATTGACCTTCCTTTAAGCTTAGCCATTTAAAGATAAACACATTAGAATTATTTACCTTGCATTTTTTTAAGACCAGTGAAGAGGAAAAACTAAATATTCATGCATTCCATCTCCATTTTTCATGGAATACTACCAATCTTCATTTCCACTTCTTTAATGTTGACAAGGAGAAATTAATTGCATTAATTCCTTAATTTTTCTATGAGGAATGTAACTTTGATTTTTAAGATATGGCAGTTTCCTAATTAATTTTATTTGAGGAATTTCTTCCCTGAAAACAAACTTCAGGCAAGGTTATATGTAACTATATATTTTGCCTTGGTAGGAAATCCTTACACCACTAATTTTTTTTAGCACTTTCAAAGTAATTAACAAAGTCAAAGTCTCTCATGACATCACGTTTCAGCCATGCTAAAGACTTCTGCTTTAATCTCCACTCTCTGGTACTGAAGTGGCACTTAGCTTACCTAAGTGAAATAAATTAGTACAGGAAAAATTCGATCCATGATGGATTTCATTCTCTAGTCTTACACACTTTCAGGAAACTTCGTGCCAGGAGTGTACCTCTCCCAAGATAAACATAACTATGCTCTATACAAGTGCATAAATGTTAAAATAAAGTCAGGCAGAAAAACCTGGCTTTTTGCCCATTTCAAAAGGCATAAAAATCTATTATTCTCATCCACTCTAGGTTTACAAATTTTGCTGTGAGCAAAACACATTTTTGCTGCATCCTTCCCTAAGTAATTTTCCCAGGGTAGAATATGATTCTTCCTTGAAGAATTTTGCTTTGCAAAAAGAAACTGCTAGAACTTTTTTCTTATTAAAAGTGATTTTCTGGAATACCTTACAATGAAACACCTCTCCTAGCCACCTAATTATTCCAGCATCTATAGAAATCAGAGACAGGCAGTGGAAAATAACAGTTCTAAATTCTTCCCTAAAGATTTCTTTTCTCTGCACTTCCCCAGCCTACTCGAGATCAAGTTAGCCAAGCTGCTCAGAGACATTCACCTGAGAATGGCAGAAAATTCTTCATTTTGGACTAGAACTGAGTGAAAAAATCATTCTTTTTGGTGAGATTCAATTATGAGATGGTCAAACCATCTTTCTCAAGGAAAAGGTATTTATTGGGATTGCACAGACTGAGCTATTATGTTATTCTTTAGCAACAGTTAATCCAGATGCATCTGGGAAGAAAAAAAATAAAACCCCTTCCATCTCAACTGCTAGTTCAGTGCAAGAGGGGCACCTCCTGGAGCAGGCCAGTTCTGTGCCATTCCTTATACAACATTATTAGCTGATGCTTTTCCCAGTCCTAGATGAATGACAGATGCCCCTCCTTCATGCTGCTGAGGGACATCTACACTGCAGGTTGTGTGGTTGTCTTCAAGATTTCTGGTTCATATAATCCCAGAAGCACAGGTATAGCAGCACAGAGCACAACATGGGCAACAAAAGGCTGTGAAATAGAAACATGAAGAAATACAATAAATATTCAATAATTAGCCCAGAATTCTTTAGTTGCTATGGCCAAAGTGCTACTGAGCCTTAGGCTAAGTTGTTTAAAGCTGTTAAGGAATGTCTTGTACTCCACATCCTTAGCATTCCTCTAAAGCTCTTTTTTCCTTTCTATTCCACCCTGAGTGGATGCTGATCCAATAAGACGCTGCTGATTCATTTGTTGGATGAAGCTGGCAAAACCATGTATGTCCAGTGGCTCAATTCATCTTCTGTAGCTCTTTCGTTCCATGCCAACAAGGAAGATTTTTTTATTCTCTGACTGACGTGCTGTAAGGCTTCCTTTCTTTGCTTTTTTTTTGTTTAGATTATGCAAATTAGATGCACTCAGATCTCATGATTGTTATCTAAATTGCTCACCAATATGTCATATTTTGCTGAGTATAATGCACTTTGCACATGCAGAAAAAGTAGAGAGTGAAAGGGCTCACATTCATCTGTTATAACTGTTAGGGAGGCTGGACTCGGTAAACCAGCATCTTAGGCTTTATATTAAATAAGATGCTTTTCTATGCAGTCTCTATACACAGACTCAAAAATCTAACATGTGAGAGGTAAATAAAATGCAAAAACTGTTCTCAGCAGAGCCAAGATGACAAATTCACTGGATTTAAAAAAAAAAATTAAATCAGTAACTTTTTCCCAAGTGGTCACTGAAAAACAGTACATGTCAAAGCACATCATCAAATGAATAAACATAAAGAAAGTATAGTTAAAAGATTTGAGGACCAGGGCTCAAGCCTAACATTGACTCCTGGTTGTCACAAAAGCAGTCAGTGCTGGTATAGGAGGGTGGAACTGCTAGAAGTTGAAAGCTGAGCTGTATTTTCTGTTTAGGGGCTGGTCTTGCAGCCTCTAGACTGTGAGTTTGGGGGGTTTTAGTGTCCTCTTTGTGAGTTTTGTACCTTCTAAGGGTTATTTTACTTATTGCTACCTCCAACACATTATTTCGAAGGCTTGACCTCAGGCCAACAGCTAAATGTGTCTGTACACTCACAAATATGACAGCTCTTTATCTTAAATATAACCTGAGGCCACCAGAACAGCAGGCATGCATCTGTACAGTTAGACTGGCAGGGTTATGAGGTAGAGACCAAAACCATTTCACACACTGAAGAGGCAGAGTGGGATATTTAAGCCATGCTTAAACACAAACCCCATTGCACAAACCCCATTGACTTTAGCCTAACATTGCACTTACCTAGGAGGCTCCACGCAAACATGCAATAGAACCAGAGCTAAAGTTTAAAACATGTGGTTGACAAAGACTTTTTTTTTGTTTTGTATAATGGGAAACCAGACACGCCTTACATGCAAAGTGAATGCCAGAAGAAAATCTTTTAAGACAACTCTGCTGAAAATTTCAGTCAAATATACTTTGGCAAACTAGATAGACACTATATTTTCTCTATGAACTTTCCCCTGCTGAAGAAAGGTCATGCCTTCCAGCTATTTCAGAAATGAAAATACCCCACACAGGTTATATTAAAACATGTGAAAGTATATAAAACATATACACAGTCAACTGCAAACTCTGCAGTCAAATGCAGCATTGAGGTTGCTCAACCAACCACACAGGTCAGGAAATTCCAAAAGTTAATGGTCCATGGTCTTCTCTTGTATAACTCCACTGAAACTATTTTGCATTCCAAAAACTCACTGACATAGAAACATATGAAGAATTTCCATTCATTTTAGTTTATTAATGTTTGTAACTTAATTCATGGTGGAGACTAGTAGAAGATTCTATCTGGATACACTAGCATTAGGATAAAGCTGAGTTATTTCCAATCTGAGTGTATAATCCTCGCATGAGAAAACTGAAGTCAAGACCAAGTGGTCCAAAGACCAATTAAGTACTTAACAGCTCAAGAGTTAAGTTAATTTCCTATCTTTCTTACAGATTCCCAAATGACCTTTGGTAAATCACCTAAATCTCCATGCAATACAAATTCATTCCCATATTAGAATATTTAATATAGAATAACTTCATTTCAGCTTAATCTACTTTATTTTCTTCTGCAACAAAAAAAAAATAAGCCAGTTTTGAACCCAGCATCAGTCATATTTTTATTCATTAGAACATTTATTTTGAAATCATATCAAAAGGAACATATCTTTCCCACACTGTCATAACATAAATGGCCCTTATAACGCTTTATGAAAATTCAAAACAGACTCAATAGTCATGGAAAACATCAACATGAAAGGACTTTTAGAGAGGCAAGACTGACTTAAATGGGATTGGAACAGGAGCTTGAACATATGAAGGAAATTTGGACAATTATCCCATTGATTTTCCCATTGTCAGAATGTCACCCAACACTTGTGTCATGTTTGCTGTCACTGCTACATTGCACATTCCTCTGGAAGAAATGGACGTAAGTTTCCTGAAAATATTGAAAAATGTCATAGTTCTATTGATTTATTTTCAGAAAATAAGATATGAAGAAAGCCCTTCTCTTGTGGTTAAGCTCCTACCATTTCATTCTCTTACAGTTAGTCAAAGGTTGAGTGAGGAATGCTTCATGGTTTGAAAAAAAAATTATTTAAATTTGAAATATATTTTAAAGTAATAATATATATAATATGTTTTTATGTATTTGTAAATAAAATTCCTTTTACTTTTCCCTTAACCTAGTTTCTTAGTGAAAAAAGCAGATCAATTCTATTTAAACAAGTCATTGTCTGAATTACTAAGAAATACTTCTCTAAAATTTCAAATTTCTAGAGTTTGCTTAAAGAAATTAAGCTGAAACACACTGGAAGCACTGAAACACTATAAGCACTGTTGATTTGTACCACAAATTTTCCCTGCCTTTTTATTATTATGTTGATGTGTCTTGTTGATTAAATATTTCATATACCTTCAAATACTTCTTTATCTCTTTTAGAGGATAAAATATACATGTGTACTTCTCCTAGTAGACTGTTATTTTTCTAAAATGCAGAATACACTTGCTTTATTTAAAGATCTCATGATATCTTTCATGTGTATTTAGAGCTTCATTAAGCTGCATGGAAATATTATGAAATGGATGCATTTGCTACTGGGGGTGGTTTCACAGGTGTTTAAAAATGTGGCATCTGGCTGTCCTCTAAAATATGGCAAAACTCTGATATCATAATATTATAAACTGAGATAGCCCAAACACACATTGACATTCCTCTTTTGGAAGTATGTGAGATCTAGTTATAGATGTTCTGTTTTCCTTTTCTGAGTATATTTCAATTTAAGTGTAAACACAATTAAAAATTATGTAAAAGAAATTGAAAAATGCTCATTGAAATTTCTCAGCCTTGAAGTGTGAAGTTTTAGAAATGTTAGATTTCACATCCTGTTTGTTCTCAAAGATATATTTTTGTCTTTAGAATTGCCAACATATGGCTAAATAAATGTGAAAAGCATTTGCAAGGCTGTCATGTTAAAAAAAAAATCTAGTTAACATCTATTTTGCATAAAAATCAGTGGTGAAACACTTTTTTCCCCCAATGTATCAATAAAATAGGACTGATTTGCTTGAAATTTCATGTATGCTCTGAAATTCAGAAAAAAATCAAGAATGAAAACTGGTGCTCCACAGATCCAAGTACCCCAAGAAAATACTACAAATCCAAAGAATGCTCCTGCATGCTACACTTTGTACACTAATATCTCATTTAGCAGACAAATGTGAAAAAGCACATGTAGCTGGGAAACTTCCTAACAATACAGGGGGATGGGAAAGAGTACACGTGATTTAAATTAGGCCAGTGTTCCTTTGTGCTCAAAATTAAAACTATACTCAAGAAAATAAATGTTTATCACTAACTAAGTAAACTTTGCAAGAGTTAAGCCCTTCCTCATCTGTAAAAATTAGCCATAAGTAGTTCAGATATCGAATTTCCCAAGAAAGTGATGCCTTGAGTGATGGAGACATTAGTAGTCCTTGCACACAAACCTCAGTGCAATGCAGGGATGTAGGGTCCCTGGAAATTCCTTAAAACAGAGGGATACAATTGCTCCTGTTACACACAAATCACAAATGAGAAAGCTCCAAATTGCCTGGAGATTGGAAAAGTGACAAGTGCCAGGCCATTCCTGGATTCAGCTATATTTGTGTTAGAGAAAATGTTTCAGCTTCCCAGATTTTCTCAGCTAAAACTACAATCAAAACAGAAGTGAAAATGCATAGTTACTGAGATGACAGTTATTTAGACCCCAAAACTCACTTCCTTTGAATTAAGAATTATTTCTGAGAAATAAAAAGTTCTAACTCTTGTTTTAATTTTAAAAATAACAGCATTCAAAAATCATTACATTCTTTAGTCTGGCTTTTTATTTGATAATTTTTGTGTTTCCTTAATTATGCAATACATGGCAGACCCTTGGATTTTCCCAAGAGGTTATAATATACCATCTCTTAGAAACAAACACTTTAATTGGGTACATAATTCTGGCTTTTAGAAGGTGTCTAATCAGCTCCTAAGGCAGATGAATTCAGGTTTGTACACCACATGTTTGAGTAAAAATATGAATGTTTTAGTGAAGGGTGTTCATGAAGGCCATCCTTGGCCTCAGGGGTTAATTTCCTCATGCAATATCTCCTGCTTTGAAAATCCCTCTGCCAGAGCCTCTTGCCACCAAGCACAGGGACAGTTTCAGACCAAAAAAAAAAAAAAAAAAAAGGCTAAATTAGCCAATGCGAACACCCCACTTCTAAACTTGTGGGCTTTTTGATTTTTTTGGGTTTTTGGGGGGTTTTTTTGGGTTTTTTTTTTTTTGTTTTTTTTTTTTTTGTTAAGAGATCAAAGTGCAGGTAGATTATAAATTTTCATATGCTCACAGATTAATGTCTGCATTCTGTCTCCAAACTCTGCAGCTTGTGCTTCTCTCACTCAGATCAGTGTAAGTCCCCACAAAACCCATGTGTATCAATAAATTCTGTCTGGATCCAAACCCCAGGAAAACCAAGCTTTCTTGAAGCCTACAGGATTAACAAATACGACAAAACTAAAGTAAACTACAGAAAATGAAATGCACAGTGCACAGATGCAGTGAGTGCTCCAAGTGATCACTCCCAGGTGTAGAGGTTGGACGGACTCAGACCAGCTTCTCATGATGTGATAGAAATGTTCCAGCATTCACATAATGCAAGTATTCCATGGTGAGAGTTATGTTCTCTAAAGCATGAATATAAAATAAAGAAGCTTTCCGTGGAAAATATGTATGCTTTCATCAGTATTTTCCATTTAAATGTTCTTGCATGCTAATCAGAGGCATCATCTAGAACACAAACTCATGCTTCTCTTGGATCTCAGTTCATTAACTGCTGCACAGAAAAGGCTATGGATTCCAGCATCAGTCCAGAAACCGCTCCATGTGGGAAAAACTCTGACCTCCTGTTTGGCTTCCAGAGAAATTAAAGGAGTTTTACAATGATGAGCATCTCAAAGTCTGTGGGTGATGAAGTCTGAAAGAAAGACCAATATTTAGGTTAGCAGATAACTGCACAGACTCAGCCAGCCATCCAGCCCACCCCACCAGAATGCAGCTTCACATCAAATGAAGAGCAATTGATCTTACAAACACAAAGGGAATGAACTTGGTCTAGGAGCCATCCAAAGCAATACAAAAATGCATTCTTGAGAGACAACAGGAATTTCTGTATGGACATAAACCACAATACACTCTGCCAGAAGTATGACATCTCAGGATAGGAAGAGAATATGCAAGAGTCCAGACCCCATTTATGAAGTTCTAAAATGTAAAAGCCACAAATTCTTTTGTAACATCACAATTCCCTTATTTTTGTGATGTAAGCCAATATTATCTGCAGCAAAATTGCTAAAAATTATCTTATCTCATTCAACATCTGATGGATTTTCACACAATAAAGTCATCTCAGGCCATATATTTTTCAAATAGCTGGTTAAGGCAGACTCAATTTTCTCTAGCACACCAGTAGTGCCTAGAAGAGGGAAAATATATATTTTTGGACCCTTTAGAAAGTTCATATTGGTAGAAGTATATCATGCTGCCTTCTAATTTCTGTCAAGAGGATTAAAAAAAAAAGAAGATTCCCCAGAAATGTCCAGAGACACAAGGCAATCTGACAGCCTTACTCACAGGCTACTCATGGGGTAAAGGACAACTTAACACAAGTACAATTTGTGGGTTCCAGATTTACAAAGCTGGTGAAAAATTTGGTTATTTTATTTGCCTTTTCTGAAATGTAAAAGCAATAAATAGTAGAATAAAAGATTTCAAGAACATTTTTGTTTGTTTGTTTCACATTATTAATTAACACCAGATGTTAATTCTCCATATTTTGTTTTTAAAGACTGTGGAGTCCTAGGCTTATATGAGCTATGACTTCTGGCTAAGCTTGATTAACTTCCCAATTTCTACTATGTTCATTCTTGCTGTCATATTGAAATCCAGTTTTCAAGAGGATGCCAAGTCCTTGATGAAAACAGTCTTTTATTATATCCTAACCAATGGATTAGAATTAGATTGGGTTCATATGGGAATAATCAATCACAGTTTACGTTTAGGCCATTCAGCAGATTTAATATGCACTTACACATACAATGTATAAAAAGATATATACTATTAAAAGCATTGTTTTGACACAGCTGAAGAAAATGCAGATTCAAAGTATTTTGGGTCATTTGGACACATCTTTCTTCCATTAATGTTAATGGAAGAGATGGACCATGTTCATGCTTGGCTTTCAGTAAAACAATTACACAGAAGTCAGTTGGACAATATTGATTCACTTTTGCTAAGAATAAGGGTGTAGATCTCCCAAAAGAGAATCATGAAAACAATATACTGTGCCAGAAAAATTCAAAAGTATTCTCATTTGGCAAAGATAAATTGATTAAAACCCCTGAGCTCCATCCTTTCTTTTAAATATTGTTCTTACTGATTTTAACATATATGAACACAAAACACTTATGTCCCTTTAAACATTAAAAAAGTTTCATAAATAAGGGCTCCTAGATAATCAATTTGCTGGTTAACCTCTTAAAAGATTTCTGAGAATACTGATGTCCTCAGAAAATACTACTGGACTTCCTCAGAAATGTGTTAATTTTGGTAATATTTTGTTTCAGCAAAAAATCCAAGCAAATATGATTCAGTTATATCAAACTATGCCAATACTGTAAGAATGCTACACTGTAAGAATGACATTTTTTACCTTCTGTTTAACACATTATAAAGTACTCTATAGCATAAAAGAAAGACAAAAAATCAAGACAAAAAAAAGTCCTAAGATACATATTTAATGCAATTTTTTGTACACATAAATGTACTGCAGCATAAGGTATTTCTCAAGATACATAGTTCTTAACATGATTAGTTGGATTTGATTTCAAATTATTTCACCATTAAAGGTTTAGACTGACTACCTACCTAGATAATGCATTTTACTGTCCTACACAAACATAATAAAAAAGTATTAATTCATGTAGGTATAATTTTATGAGATGATGCAAGCTATCAACCAGTCTGTGTTCTATTTCCTGTAAATTTTTGTCTTCAGCGAAGATGATTTTAACTACAAGCAAACCTATGCTGCATCCAATCTAAATGATAATATAATAATCCCCTTTTGTCACCTTTTTTCTTTTTTTATCCTTAAATAACATGCTTTTTTTAAAAAGCCTATTAATTTTTTTAAAAAAAATCAGACTTTCTTGTCAGAAGAGTTTCTCAAATTACATGATTCTGCAGGAGTGAATTACAGGGATACAAGCCAATAAAATTTTTATAACTCCTTCTTCACCATATCAGAAACATGATGAGAAGGTTTCTGAGTAAAGGAGAAAAATACTTGCTCTCTATTAGATCTGGGTTGTGGGAGATACTGAATTAATCCTTCCATGATGTCATGTAGGCACAGATCTATAAGAAAAACCATAAATAACTGTATATTAAAAATATTGTACAACTTAAAACCAGAAAAAACCCTCAGTTTCTCTGGAAAACCAACCATCAGTTCCTCATTACCACTCTGTGCCCTCTGATTTTTGGCTTTGACTTCCAGACTCCCACCCAATCAGGACTATTTCAAGTCCAATATTGGCTTTTAGTTTCACTGAGGGACAATAGTTTTCCAGTGGAAGTTATTTTGAGCACCACTGAGTGCAAATTTGCCAGACCTTTATACAGCTCAGTTTTGTGCTTTTGCAGTTGTGAACTGGCTCTTGGATTAGTATATAAGGTGTCCCTGGTCATGTTATAGTTTTAAGTCCATGATACAAATGTACACATATCTTAATATATTAAGGACATGCTATACCTGGCTTTTAACCTGCTGCAAGATTAAATTATTATTCTGGAATACTTTGAATATTTTTTCCTGCCTATGAAGATTAACTCAGAAAAATACATCAAAAATTTCCATGTCTTCATTCAATGGCATTATGGTGGTTCATTTTGAGTGCTAATGGCAAGATGGTGTTGCTGTTTTCCAAAAAAAAATTTGCATTCCAATACAAAGTTATAGAACAAATAACTTCAAAAATAACTTTAAAAGGCCATTGAGTCTAATTCCTGCTGAAAACAGGGCTGTAAATGCCTTCTACAGAAAGAAGTCCTATTGAGCAGCTTGCAGTTCCTATTTAGCTAGAGACCATTCTTACAAAATTATACAGGCCCTGGATATTGACAATCTCTGAGACAATTCACCTGCTCTAAAAGGATTCTTGTGAGCATGACGGGCTCAGCATCAGTAAAAGGACTTAACAAGAGCTGAAGTGGTCACCACCATGCCCCACATTTCAGTCTTAATAAGTGGTCATACTTATATATTTGATGTTTTGACTGTTAAAATCTACAGACATCTGGCTGGTGATGTGTTACAGGTTTCAAAAATGTTTAATGTGCAGAACTGTTGATTTTTTGGGTTTTTTTAACAAATTTTGTTGTTGTGTTTCCCGCAACAGTGGAGGGATAATCTTTTGGGAATATTGATTCTGATTATATTGAGTAAAGGCTGATTTTTTTATCAAATAAAAGTATAAATATAAAGCTGTGTCTAGGCTAATCTGAAGACAAGTATTATTTCATTGGTTTGTGCTGATAGCTTGGTATTTTTTATATTTAAATAAAACATCACAGCACAGTTGTGACTTTTCATCTCTTTAGTGAAGTGGAAAGTATCACATGCTTTAACAAACAGACTTTTTTTACTTACAAATCTATGCAAGTAAGAATATTCAGACAACTCAGTAAGATATTCTACCTCCTAATAGCAAGATGAAAAGCTTTGTAATTTGTAAAATAGGAAGGGGAAAGTAAAAAACAATACAAAACAAAACCAAAACTGCAGGATGCCTCAAAAAGAGTTGTTCAGTTTATAGCCGCAATCCTTTTATTTTCCCTTTCCCTCCCACACCAGAGCTGTTTGTTCTGGTCATATGCAATGATTGACTCCTGCAATGGCCAGATCAATGTATTTCTCTCCTTCAGAGGATCTTTATTTTCTTCTGCATTTTAAAGAAGACCCATCTGGAGAAAAGGGCATTGAGAGGTGATGAATTTGATATGGGAAAGACATCACAGAGCAAAGTTGCAATATTAGGACACTGCTAGAATACTCATTAATGTCATCTCATTATAACTGCTTACAATTTTCCATATGCACCCAACCTTGCAGCCGTTTCGTGGACTGTTTGCTTTTAACACCTTGCTCCTTTCTGTGTGCTCCTCCAACACTTCCACTTTCCATCTCATCAGCCATGAACTCCTCACCTTTTCCTTCAACAGCCCACTCCTGCTAGCTCACAAGGACTAGCAAAATGTTCCCCACACACATTTTCATATTTCAAGGCCCTGGCAGTGTCTAGGCAGCAAGTGGCCTGAGATCTCAGCCAAACATGCAGCTCTGCATTGTCTTGCAGTTTCTTTGTGCTTCCTCTGGTTGCAATGGACCCAGCAGTTGTGTCTGTCTTGTCCTTACAAGCTGAGGGTTTTATAATGAAGGATTTTCTTCCTTCTGAGTTTTTCAGACTCTGTAGTTCAGCCTGGTCAGTGAACATTGCTAGTGCAGTAGTAACATAAACTCCAGGGGTAATAGAAAAATATTTGCTCAAAAGAAGCTATCAAAAGTAATAAATTTTGCTACCCTCTGATAAAAATAAGGCAAACTTTTAAAGACAATAAGACTCAGAATAGTTGCTAACAATTTTTAAATTGATAGGGCTGTCTTTTAAGTGCTAACTTGCTCTGAATCAGAAATTACTGCTTTTTATCAACACTATGATAAAGCTAGCCAATTTATAGGGTTGTCTAGCTTTTAATGGATTTATGCATGGGAATGCTCAAAAAAGGAAAAATATTTGCAGAAGTATTGTCTACAAAGCCTACAGTAAAACATTATGTCATGTATGGGAATGTGTACTATACTCTGGTACTCAGTGATTGATTGCTTCCCATTTAAATGACACTTGCTGAATTCTGAGGGACTTTCATTTGACACATAACATTTCTTTTCTAGTCCTTAAACACATGCACATTCACACACAAAAAGACATTGAAGCAGACAGATGTATTAACATTTGTTAGCAGGTCAAACTAAAACATTTTCAAGGACACAGTGTTCTCTTTGACCTGCTAACACTTAAGCAAGCTGCAACAGCCCTTTATAATTCAGATTGTAATATGCTTTACTTAACCTTTGTTAACTAACACATGAAGGAACAGCTTTTCCTTTTAGTGAGGACAAAGCACGGTATTTCAAAAGGGCTTATGTGAGTTGAGAGTATGGCTCTGTACACAATTGAATCCTACATTTGACTGCTGAACCCATTCTTTCCCCTTCCCACCCAAATCCACATGGAAAAAACAGAATAGGGAAAAAAAATGTAAAATTGAAAATATTTGAAAATTCTTTGAATTGTACATGATGTTCCCTTGTAGACAACATGAAACATCTAAAGGGGCTTTTCAGGAACGATCCAAGGAAATTAAGGATTAGGTTCAGGAATATGCTGCAAAACAAGATTCACTGGTTTATCCTCTAACTTAATCACTGATGCACATCCTATAATCTCCAAATTACAGTTCTAGCTTTTACTTCTGAGATTTGAGATCAGACTTTTTGATAGTCCCCAGCAGAGCACACCCTCATGAGAGGGCTGTAGACTACTCCAGGCTAGTTCTCAGAGTAGCTGGAGACCCAGGTAAACATCCTCATCACTGCTGGAGTTTCAGAAATGCTGAGTTACTGGACGGTAACTCCTCTCCTGATTCTTTTTCAGGGATCATTTAGGCACATTACAAAGTTTTTAGCAGCTTCTGTTTCAGGGATCGTAGGAGCTCTAGCCTACAAGAACAATGTCATCTGTTTGGAGGAAAATACTTCATTCAGACACTCTCTTTGCCTGACTCAGATCTCCCACCTGCATTCAGTAGCCCAGTTTTAACTTCTAAACCTTTTGAGCCTCCTAAGCCTTTTCACTGTTGTCTGTGATTACACTTGACCTTTGTATAGGAAAGACAGAGTAAGAATGAAAGGGTCCTGCCAGACACAATCTGTCCTTAAGAAAATTATTCTGTCTCAGTAAACAGGCTGACCTCCTGCAGGTGGAAAGCACTGTCGTGGTGAGTCGAGCAAATTTTGGGAAACATCAGAGATAAAAAGCTATTATCAGTGAGCCTGGGTTCCCCTTGTCTGTAGGGTTATCTGGGGAATGTTCTTCCATCCCCTCACTGCAGTCATCCACTATATAGAGTGAAAATGTGACTCTTAATTCAATTCCACAGTCTACCAATTTTCCAAAACCCTCCCTTCTGACACACGAAGGTAAACGTTCCCTCTCTTGTGCTGTACCCAGATGCCTGTATGCAGAAAAATTAAGTCTCCATAGGGTATAATTATGAAAGGTAAAATGAAGATCTGAGAGTTCAAATGCTCTCACTTGAATGATCTAATCCCAATAATCTACTTGAAGAAATTTGCAAGAAACAAAATCCCAATTTTTTTTAAAATTTCAAGCGCAGTTAATGGCAGAATTGTCAGTCCTGAACAGATCATGGGTAAGAGGAATATTGAAGCTATAGCTGTCTTGGATCTTCAGACCTAGTCTTGGACCATTCTGAGACCTCACACAAGTTTGCAGACGGGGACAACGGTTTTAGAGATAACTGATACTACAACCTAGACTAAGGTAAGATTAATCCAGCCTTGTAGGCAAATTTAATTTTCCACTGTCAGTACAATGGATTCTGCCAGGGAGGACCTCAGAGGAGCAGTGAGATTTTTGTTGGAAGTCTCTGAACAGAAACATTGGGATTTTAAGAGGTAGATGGGAATAAGTGTCTAGGAAGAGATCCTGCAGTTTATAGGGTCTCAGGAAGCTGCAGCCATGGCCTTTCTCTTTTCCCACTTCTCATTGCTTCCCTATCATTTTCTGTCTATTTACAGTCAAACCACTGAAAAGATGATATCATTCCAATGGGGATCAAAATTGTGAAATAATATGAAAAACCATCATCTTCTGTTTATTTTCTTTTCTTTTCCACCATTAGTCCCCAGGAGATCTGACTTTGTGATGCAACCTGTCAGTGGCTTAAAAGCAGGCAAAGCAAGGAAAGAGATGGAGTAGGAATTGCAAAGAACTAAAAGAGTTCTCAAGACCCTCCCTTGGAGACCCTGGAAGATGTTATCATAAGGTCTCCTATAGGCTAAGAGCAGTTTTGGAGACACATCAGCTAAAATAAAATTTTAGAAAAACAAAAGTTAAGAGAGCTTCTGTAACTTAGCATGTCCCTATTTTTTAAAGCATTAGCATGACAGGACCACTCAGTAAAGGCCTTCAGTTTTCTTATTTAAATAAATGTGTTACAAAACACATCAATACCAAAGGGATACCTGCTATATTGACCAAAAGCAATATTTTTTCTCGAGTACAGACATTGGGGAATACATGTTATGGTTCCCCGTGTGAAAATTCAGGTTCATGGAGGGCTTCAAACACTCTCCAACACAGCCATTGTTTCCTTCCTCACAGTGTTCAGAACCATGGTGATTGCATGCAAGGAGATTTCAATATCTGAAATACAGCCTGTGCTCACAGAGTAAAGAGTTTCCTTGGTGTCTACTATCTTTCCTTCCCAGTTCCCTGGGCTTACTAAGGAAATAATTGAAAAAAAAGCTAAAGAAGGAAGACTGCCAGAAGAAGATTGACCATCAAAAAATATAAAAAACTGTGGAATAGTGTTTACAGGTAAAGGCTGAAATCGCTGACAGATCTCTGATATTCAGCCAGAATTTCCTGCTTTGGCTTTCAGCTGCTCTTCAACATATATGATGACTTATCAAATAATGTTAAAGAAATTGCTCCATTTCTTGGTTAGAGCTCCCTATATGTGACGTGGGGAGAGTACCAACACCTATTATTGCCTGTTTCTGTGTGTTCCTGGTGTTCTGTGTTTCCACATCTGTAAATATTCAGTCATCACTGTACCAAATCGTTTACATTCTAAATTTATGTAAGGTTTTTCTTTGATTTTGTCAGGAATTACCATGCATGAAAAAAAAAAATAAATTCACTTAAAAAAATTAGAAAAATCTTGTAGGCAAATATATCACATCATTTGTTTCAATAAAAGGCAACAACTTGTTCTTTTGTTGCTGTGTTGCTGTAGCTATTTGTTATTCCCAGTTTTAAGTACAGATTTCAACTCTATTTTGAAGTTATGAAATATCACATTTATGTTTTCAGCCCAAATAATGCTTAAAGAAGTATTGTGCACATTAATACTTGTAAGACTGATTAGTTTGTCAGAACTTAGTTCACAGGTTCTTTGGTGTCACTCTATCATGTTAATAAGTGTTCAGCACCTGAAGCCTTTTTAAAGTATTGTTATCCCTAATTGCCTCTATGCTACCTTCTCCATTGCTAAAAACACAGTAATTACTATGCACTAGTGAGCAATTTATGTTACAACTGTCTCTCACAGTCTGCACCTGCCTGTTCAAATACCCAAAATATCTGTTCAGTCTCCACAATACATTTGAAGGGGAACACATTGAAGGAAATGAGAAAGTTTATTTCTAATATTCCCAATTCCCACCTTTTCAAATGCAAGCATAAGCATTTCTGCTTTTAAGATGTGTGCTGTGAACCATGGCTTAGCAAATCTACCCCAGGACAGACAGGCTGAGCTTGAGGACTCCAATACTAATAACAGCCCAACCCAACAGCTTCAGTCCCAGCTCTCCTGTTTCTCCTCTCTGTGCAGGGAAGGAACCAAATGTGCACATTTCTGGTACAACTTCACCTGTCGTGGGTTTGGCACCAACAGCTACAACTCCATTCTGAGCCTAAGACTTTGCTCATTTCAAAGAGCACATGCCAATAACATTTCCCCATGAGAAGATAAACAATGTTTTCCTAATAAAATTAGACTATTGCACAATTTTGATTACACTGTGTCAGTTTTAATCAACTGCTTCACTCTGATATTGCTTAAGGAAAAAAATAGAAGGAATATTATTTTCTCCTCAAATCAGTCATCAACAGCACCAACTACCATCTTAAAAACTTTTGTTCAAAACACAAGTTTTGCCAATCTCAAAGGCTGTCATCTCTGAGGTACATTGAACTAATTAGTAATTTAGCAGGAGTAGTGGGAAAGGAGTTCACTTCAGGCAGTGTGGTAGACAGACAAAGAACAAAGTTCCTTTATCTGTATTAATATCTTAAAAAATAGAATTAATGTCCTGCAGCAAAAACAGTACCTGGAATGATTTTATGGAGTCAGTGCTTAATTTGAAAATATTCACAGCTAAAAATATTTAATTAAACTATTTAGGAACCAAATTGCTTTCCTTTCAATAGAAAGAAAACAATATCAATAAACAAATAATCTTAATAATTGTATTATAATAAAGTCAGACTCACCAGGATCCCAGATGAAGGCTAAAGCATGGCAGTGTCTGCCCCTCACCCATGAAATGGTGACTCATACTGGAATATATTGTGCCAAATCTGTGTCTATCCCCACCCCAGCTGCAGGCAGCCACAGGATTTGCCCCAAGCTCTATTTCACTATTCTGTTTCCCTTGTTGCTTGCCTAATTGATGGGAGCTCTGCATATTTTCCTGGGCAAATGGGATGATCCCACCATCAGAATATTTTGTTTTCAAATGCACAAGACAGGTCCATCCCATTTCCAAAGTCAGGGTGGACAATCCCCTCCAGGGCCAAACAGAATAAGTTATTTCAGGTATATTCAAGAGAAAATAAAATCTTTTTCTTGTATATACACCCACCTCTCTAGTCAGCCCATGGCTAGTAGCCCTGACTTGTGACAATCTGTGCCCTCTAAGTCAAAGTTGTATCAAGTTAAGCGTCTGTACCCCAGCCCAGAATTGTACAACAGACTCTGCTCTTTCCCAACAGGCTCCTAGTCCACCTAGTTTAAATGCCTTGCCTCAAATAGCCCAGTTGCACTGGAAGCAGGATATTTGCTATTGCAATAATTGTGCACAATTTTTAGAAAAAATTTTATACACACAAGAATAAATTCGATATCAAAATTTAGTATCCAGCTAGTCATTATTGCCCATAATGTGTTGCACCTAATGCATAAAGTCAAAGGAATAAACTGAAATGTTTTTATATGTAATTAAAAAGAAGAGAAAAGTATCCCAAGAGTGATTAAATGTGCTCTATTGACCTTTATTTTTTTATGTTTAACCTTTCAAACAAGCAGTTTGCATGATGAGATCTTTCCAATCTTCTGCAAAATCCTAGTGAATTAAGAAATTATGCAGTGAACTGATATGAATTGTCTGGGTTTTGGGACACTAAGTAAGTTGGTTTAAAATCATTTCCTTGAATCATAGTGCAAGGTATTTTTAATAGAATGAAGTAATGAGTATTGGACGATGAACAAGTTGGTATTACAGGTGAACCTTTGCATTACTTAATCTTTTCTTCTTTAAGCTACCAAAATCGAATATAAAACCACTGCACAATTCCCCTAATCATAACTACAGTTCACTTGCTGTTTTTTTTAAGAGGGTTTTGCTTACTTTGGTGCCATAACCCTTTGGTCTTGTGGGACCAAAAATGTCAATGGTAAATTGTTCACAAATTGTTCTCTTTTAAAATATAGATGAGATGAATCTCGATTCTGTGGGAAGAAAACTACTATGTATAGATGTCCTTACCTGGCACAGGGATGGTAGGAAATTAGGAGTCAGAATGGTATTTTTACTCCTCGGATAGTTTTTTACCACATTGTCAGAGCAAAAGCATTCTATCCCTAATTGCTTGAATTACAATTAGAGCAAAATATGAAATGAAGGAAAGAAAAATGATGTGTTCAGTGTCAAACCTTTCCATGCTGGCTGGAGCTGGGCACTCTTCTGACTCACAGATCTTTGTGACACCTGTAACCCTGCTGTAAGGTTTAATGACCACATAAAGAGGAAGAACCAAGTGAGTTTTTGTAAAAGTATCTAAATTCTGAAATGTGTTTTGCAAAATTTTTGTGTCAAGTGAGTTGTCTAAATTGACACAGACACTTTTCAGAAGAAGAGGGGGGTCCTCTGAGTCCCAGAAAAGCAGTTTAATTGTCTCAGCCTTCTACCTTAGCAGGAGCTATAAGGCAATAGAATAATTACATAATAACAGTGCTTAAAAGCTCATCATTTAAACCATGCAAAGTGAACTGAAGAGTTGTAAACTGACATTTGGAAAGGTGACCTGAATGGAAAGCAGATTTTTTTTTCAGTCTCTTATTCTCTGAGCTGCAAAATGTTAATTCCAAACTACAGTTAAGTGTAACCAGTGGCAATTATTTTTAAAATACTTTTTAAAAGGACAAATAAATGAATTTCCTGCTGTCTGAGGGTACTAGTTCTAGAATGGTATGGTATAATTTAAAAACACTCTGAAACAAGAAAAGTCTCGTCCTATTTCAGTTTTTTAATTTTACTTGTAAATTTTCACCAACATGCCATAAGTAAACTGCTTGCAGCATACTTTAATCATTTGCCAGACATAGTCAAATAAGTGAGATTTCTGGGTAGGCCATTTGTCTTGGATTTGAATCCAAATGACAGAATTATTTGGATATAGCACAATTAAGTCTGTCCAGTTATGATGGCCATTTAATGAGCTTCAGCAAGGCAGAAGGGAGTTGGCTCTACCTGTCTAACCAGGGTTTTAATATGTCATAAAGCTAACATAACAAATAATTTAAGTGTCAAAACATTACAAAGCTAAGACTTTCCCAGTGACTCAGTAATGTGGATTGTCACACATGGAGACAGCCATTAGGAATCCAACCAAAAACAAAGCGAAAAAAAGTAGATCACAATATTTGACTGCTAAATATTACAAACGTGCTGTCTCTCTTCATAGGAACACGTTATGGTTTGAGATAGTTGTAACTTTCACTTGACAGGAATTTTGTGGCTCTGCTTATAGGTCTGCTCTCAGGTGTCATGTTGCTAGAAGGCAAAGTCCTGGGGAAGAGTCAGTGGATGAATGAGGGAAGACAGGGAGCATCTCACAGAGTTGTACCAGAAATCATACACTGCACTATTTTAAACAGAAAACCTAAATGATTTCTATCAGACACTAAATTAACCCAGCAGGGATTTCTGACTGTTCCAGGCAGAAAACTACTTTATTCATGAGAATAATTGGGTATTCGAGAGACCGTCGTGTTGTGCGCCACGAGTCGTAACTGTTGGCTCATCCATAGAGGATTATCATGGGGTCTGTGCCTCTTTACCAAGGCAATTATACAGTTGGTTAAGTTCAGCAATGCCCTGAAACCTAGCTTTAGGACAGAGTCAAGGTCCTAAACCAACAGGAGTTGGTCTTTTCAGTGACAAGCAGGAATGAAGTTGGCAGCATTGCCCTAGGAGCCTCCTCTGTCACTTATTACATGAACCTGCTGAAAGGAAATGGAAATTATGCTGGAAATAGAGAAATGCATGGAGGTGAGGGGGAGAAGAAGACTGTCCACCTTTAAGAAGGAAATGTGAAAATTACCCTTAGTTATGGTCCTCCAGGAACAAAAGGAGGGTATGATTTTTACATCTGCTAAATTTTCCAAGTCCTCTCTTCTTTTTGGTGACAAAAATACATAATTCAAAGACAAAACATTTTTTCACCACCATAAAAAGTTCACAAGTTAGGAGGTAATTGCATTAGCACGCTGCGAAAAGAGAAGAGAATGCAAGAAATCCTGATTGGCATTTCTCTGTTTAAAAGGAATTATTTTCCAATACCTGAGCATGCCCAGAGGAGCTAGTCTCTGAGCAGCTGTGAAACAGAACCTTTTTACTTCAGGGTTAGTGCAGGGAGCTCATTAGCACAGCCTCAACCCTCAGCTAAACAGCCTTGTTTGCATATTGAAGCAATAGAATGTGAAGGTGTTAAAAAGGAAGAATTGCAGCCGCTACTCCTGACTGACATGTCTATCTGGGCTCTTGTGTTTACAAGAGAATAACGAAGCTGCCCCAAAGCCCCTACTGGGCCTGATTATTATGCAGAGGCTTCTTAGATTATGTATAATTGATATCCATTTTCCCTCCAGCTAACCAATGGCAGCTCTCAGGAGTAATGCTCACTCTCCTGCATCTTACCAAGCAAGCAAACACTGGAAATTGCTATCTTTTGCTAGGCTTAATAATTTTTAAAGACCAAAAATTGACATTTACATTTTTCAGAAGCACAGATTACTGCACTGTTGGTGGGGTTCTCCTGCTAATAGCAATCAAACAGTGGAGATACTGTACTTAAGGATGATGATGATCTGGGGCTATGATTGTGTATCATTTCTGTATATTTATGAACATATAAGTTTAATGGACTGTGTATATAACATGTGTGAATGTCTCAGGTTTTCCATATAATAACATTATGGCAACAAAAAGCAAGGGCAAGTTCTGAAAGCTTGCTTTCTGCTGGTTTTTGTGAAAGACCTGCAAGGTGAGTTATGCAGGCAAGGACATTCCTTCAATTACATTTACTGGTCCCCTTTCTGTAATTACAATAGTTATCTTCATCCTTACAATTTAGGCCAAATGTCCAATTCCTAAAATTGACACAGGCATGAAATTAAGTAGTGCAGTGCTCATTTTTTATTGCTCAGATATGTCTCTCCTCTTGTAAGAGAAAATCCCATTGAAGTTCTTCCTCAAAATGAGATATTGCATTTAGCCTTTTCAATTACAAAGAAGCCATGAGATATGAGAAAGGGGAGGTTTTTATTTCATTGACCAGTTTTTTGGCTTTGGGTTTGGTTTTTTTTCCCTGCCTCAGAGCTTTTGAAAATATGTTTGTGTGGGAAGATTGGGGACCATAATTTTTAAAGTTTTTCCAGTAAAGAGTTGATCTTGAAAATGAAATGCTAATAGCTTGAGATAAACATGGAAAGTCTGTATAACCCTCTCAATGTGCTGCACTTCAATCCTGACCTTCAGCCTTTTTGCTGTTTTGGTCCTGGATATCTCTTCAGCACAAGCTGTCAGTTACGTGGAGAATTTTTTATCCATACAAATAGTTTCCAGAATAAGGATGTGTCCAGTCCAATCATTTTCATGTCACCTTTCTCTCTAGAGGTGAAGACCTAACTCACTAATCCTTTCTGCTACCTAACCTTGGCAGAATTTTAATTTTAATCTGCTCTCTGAGGAGATGCACAAGAAAATGAAAGGAATATTAATACATGGGCTGAACGAGGTTGAATGTGCAAAGGTGAAATTTCTTTCAGTCACCTGGATATATACCTATTTAAAAGCATAGCCATTATGAGTGCCCTAAACCCCCTCTCTTCACAGAGCAAGGCAAATCAGTAGAAAGGAAGATTGTGAATTAATTTAACTACTTATACCTTCTGATTTCCTACCAAAAATCTACATACTTGTTCCATGTGCTGAATATCTGAGCAAAACTGGACAATAATAAGCAAGGAGAATACAACCTTTACTTAGCTGATTTTTGTTCCAGTAACTTTTTAAAAACCAGAGAGCAGTCAAAAAAACTGAACAGCTTGCAGCTGCCCCTACCTTAGCATACCTGCCTTTTTGTTACAGAAACATAAATAGACAGAAACCAACTGTAGCAAAAAAAAAAAAATCTGCCTAAAGAAGAGTCAGGAACAGTCCCAACAGGCAATCATTCATATAATGATCTCCTGACCTGTATTTAACAAAAAACTGCACACTAGTTCTAAGAAAGAGTGAAGTCAAATAGTCATTTCAGAGTTGCACCTTTGGCCAGTGGACCACAGGACTGCAGTCTGCACTGTCACACGAGGATTTCAGGCCACATAATTACATTCCAAGCAGTGTTAGTCCTGCATTGACCACATAATAGGTCTTTTTTATAATGTAAGCTTCTGCTTTTTACATAAGCCTCTGCAAAGTGGTCGCTGCAGTTCTACAGAGAGATTCCTGGTCACATACATCTGTCTTTCCACTTCTTTTCAGGTGCTAACTTTCATTAAACAAGACTTTAATTAAATATTAATTTATTACTTATTTATTACACAGTGCTTTTCCTTGCCACGAACTGCTGAGCTTGCCATACAGATCCTATTTGATCTGTCAGGAAAGGAAGAAGGCTGTGTGTCCATGGATGGGAGGGGGCATGATCTGTATTGAGATGCAGCCCACATTATGGAAGACTTGGGTCACATTCAACACTTAAAAAGGAGTGGCTCTACTCTAAGGCATGTTTGTGTTGTTTACACCCTCAGTAGGATTTTGAGGTGCTCCTCAAAATTATTTGTAGTATTCTGCCATCACCTTTCCTGGGTAAAAAAGTTAGCAGAAAGACATTCTCGCCTTTTCTTTTGTCTTTTCTTTAAAAACACTGAAGCACAAGCCTTCTTGGACCTCCACCAGCATCAAAAGAGAATGTGATGCTTTCCTGTTCTTCAGAAATAAGGAACCACCTCATTGCTCTCAGTTTGGGCTCCTTCTGCAGGATTCTTTCATGGAGAGTGAGCACATTTGGCCTGATTTGCTATGTACTTGTAGAAGCCATCAGTAGAGATAGGGAGTGGCTTTAACAACACAAAATTTGAACCGTGACAGTGATGTACTTCTTTTCATTCTATCTGTTCTCTCTAAGTCTAAAATAAGGACACAAAGCCACCCTTCTGAGGAGCAGACTGTGTTTCTCAGTATTCTTTCCCTGAGAAGAGATATAACAAAAAATTAATGTTTTTCTTTTATAATGGAGAATGCTTTCCAAAGTCCATTTACCATCATCACGGGCAGAATACTTGTTCTGAGTGTCTGAAAAAGATCATAATCAGTAAATATGCCTGGTGATGTACAGACTACAGTTTTGGGTCCAATTCTCTATATGATCAATCAACATCAGTTGAGAAACATTCAACGTTTGGTCCATGAAAGCATTCAAGTATTAACTTCCATATTAAGACTTAAGTTTAAAAGTTTGACTGAAAACCTCATAAGAAGTTTTTCTCTTTCTTTACATTTGATTTTAGATTACACCAGATTTTTCTCATCCCAGGCTGGTGATTTCCCAGGTCCAGGGGAAACCAAGGCACACAGCCATACATGAAAATCTACATTTCAAATCAGGCAACACATCTTTTCTATTTATTCTCTGCTTATAGTTTTGTTTGATAGTAACAGGGGTGTTTTGAGTCACAGCTTCTGTGCCACCCTGATGGCACATGGCCCACAGATGATGCCATACATGAAAACAACTGCAGGACATGGTTGTAGTAAAGAATAATTTAAGTTCCAGGAATTTCTATAATCCAGAATAAATTTTAGCTTGCCATTCAGTGTACTCCCCATTCATTACTATTCAGTAGAAGTGCCATACACACAAACAATAAAAAGTTTATTCTTGGTACTGGAATTCTCACCTGAAAGAAGGCAAAACAGTCTAAAGTGGAGAAAAAGTAACTTCTGGAATGAATATTTAATGACTTCTTCAAGAGGTTATCACAGGAACAGAGGAGAACAAAGTTTTCCCTTCAAAGCCTGCTCTTGTATAAGGTCAGTGAAATTTGTATTACAACTCTACTGAAATAAATATAAATTCCCTCGTAATTAAATTGTCCTTTCTTTGTTGCTGCTCTCAGACACACTGTGAAACACCTGAAACTTTCAGCATCCTAAAGAAACAGGCTATATTTTAATGTAAATACAGAAATAATTATAATCTCTTTTGTAGTCAAAACTTTTATTGTTCCATACTTGTTTCCTAGTTCAATACTCATTGTTTCCTGGTTCAACAAAGGAATTTAACACAATCCATTTGCACAAGTCAGTGTCCAGGAGCTACCTAAACTCTTCATTTCCTCTATACGTTGCTGGGCTATAGCTAATTCTTGTTACCTGGATCTCACTGACCTTAGTGCCTTACAAAATGTTATTGCCTCAGAATTTACATAATTTTGTGTACAGTAATCACAAAGAAAATATGACTGATTAAAGCAATGCTCTTAGAAGGGATATTAAAAGTATCACTGTGTAACGCAATCACCTTTCCTGACTCAATGAGCTAAAATTTCAAGCTATAAGAATCTGTTTATGTCCAGAAAATCATAGGTCCTACAGTTTTCAAGACACTATAAAGAACAGTCACTCATTTATTTTCAAGACTGTTAGTCTTTCTATTTTTCATATTTATCACTGCATTTCTCTTAATTTCCTGCCAGACCAGCAACATGGATAGAATACTACAAAGACAAAAGGAAACTTCCACAGTCAAGTGCTACTTTCTTGGGCTGCTTTGTTCCTCAAAAGTCCTTTTTCAGGCAGCACCTCATTGCTGCATCACATTAATCACCAAGGCCCAGGTCTGGTAATGAAGTGCTATGAATTTGCAAAAGTTTGAAAGGCATTACATCTATTACCTGAAAGAAAAATGAGGTGAGTGCTCAGCCTGGGAAAATTAGCACAGCAGCTCTGTCTGAGGCCAGTCATCCTCTGGAGCAGTTATTAGTGAAGTTAGTTAAGTCTCAAAACCCTATGGTTCATTTTTGGCCCGCACCAGAGAGCCATGTCTACAGTTGCACTTGAAATCTAGAACTGCATGGATCTTGGGTTGCCATTTACCACAGATTTGGTGAAATAAACTGTTCTCAAATACTGGCATCAGCTGGATCTTTGTTAGTACTCACAGAGGCCAAGACTCAAATACAGGCTACTCTATTTTCATAGACTCTACAGGCTAGTCTGTTTTCTTCCTTCCCCTTTCGAAGCCTGTCGTAACTTTTATCACATTCTGAATGAAAAATTGTGATGTTTATCCCATCATTCAAGTGGCTAAATTAATTAAATTCTATCTCAAAATGTTTTTGTGTTTTGTCTCTCTAAAATAAGACAACACTTTTGGGAGATAGGATGGACAGATGTCTTTGGCTTTAAGCTGAAAACAAGAGGATGAGGAAAGCACATAAATGCATAAATATGTCATTTCCTGAGTCCCACTGAAATACCCTGCAGAAACATTCAGCATATGTCTCCTGTGACACATGAGGCTCAATCCAAGACTGCTACAGGAATCACTCTCTTAATGCTCCACTGAGCTTGCTCCACTCAAGCTCCACAGCTCCCTGGAGAGGAAGAGTCAGCAGCTCCTCTGCAAAGTGGTGTTGGTCCAAGATCCTTCTCGTGAAGATGGATCAAGTGCAAGAAATCATCCACCACCAAACAGACCAGCTCACTTCTTGCAGAATGAGTACTTTGAGACTGAGATGGAGCTTGGCTGTTTGCAGAGCAGGCTCTGCCACAGGAGTTCAGTCATGACAATTTTGCTCTGAATCCACCAAAGTCACTCTATTTTTCTTTCAATTACGATTACTGCAGCTGAAAGCAGAATCTATGCCAAGTAGATTGTATTGCTGACACAGCAATTGGGAGCTCAATAGAAAACATGAATCCCCTACCCATTTATTGGAGATTTATCTCCTAGAAATAAAGAAGGGAGAAAATGAAGAGTATATGGTGAGGTTTCCTATTAAAGCATCACCAAGTAGGTCAAGTGCTGAACACATAGTGCATAAACACATCAATCTCTGCCTCTCAGCTTTTTCTAAATCAAGACCTTCTCCTATCTCTCCAGGCATTACATTTTACTTACTTTCAGGACAGCAGAATTGCCTAGAGGTCATGGCTTTTTCCAGTATCATAATATGAGCCATTAAGCAAAACATATCCATCCAAAATTTTGTATTTTTAAAAAAACTATGATGATATCATAACCATGTCTCTGCATTATTCCAGGATATTATTTAACAATTTTTTGCAGAGTAAGCAATGAACGTGTTTCATTTGGTTTCCTTTACATTTCAGACAACTGTAAACATACCTACAGAGAAAGCATAGAACATAGACATTTTTGTAATCAAGGATACTGTGGGAATTCATCTCATCCACTTAAAAACACAGACTCTCAAATTAAGGTAGTTCAAAAGAAAGCACATGTCCTCCTGTCATAGGTGTCTAAGGCAAGTGTAACGAAGCTGAGTTGGCTCAGTCTAGATGTCTAACATCAAGATGCCTGAAATTAGAGAAGCTGAAGATCCACTGGTGTGTGGCAGACCAAAACAAAGCATTTGGGCCAATGTGGAAGGACTGGGACCACCTGCATGAACTAACTTTTGTTACAAGCTTCAGAAGATGTATAATACTCTCTGTTATTCTTGGAGAATTATGTCCCTTGTAGACAGGTAACATAAGGGATTTGTAAGAAAAGGATAAATTGTCATTCATTTAGTGAAGTGATTTGTGTGAGAGATCATGTACAACTCTCCAGTGTGCAAATTCTTTCTCCTGTGACAAATGAGCTACTGTATGAAATTTAGAAATTAATATTTATCTACAGCACAGGACAATTTGTAGGTTTGCGAGGCAGGGACAAATTTTCAGTGATAAACTCATCCCATACACCAAGCATGAGAACTTTTCTTAACCAAAATTACTTCTACATATCACAGCTTCATCCAAACCTCACCACACTGACATTATCAGTATCTCTCATTTACAATTTATTCTTGTGTGTTACATCAGAAATCTATAGATTTTTGATATTAAGAAGGCTGAGCTGGACTTTCCCCAAGAGTTGTAGATGCCGATGTTTAAAGAAATAGCTATAATAATTAAACAGGTAGGACAGCCACTTTAAAAAAAAAAAAAAAAAAAAAAAAAAAAAAAAAAAAAAAGCAGCTGCTCATTTTTACATTGATTGTCAGAAATTTTTACATATTTTTAAAACCAAAAATTTCACCAGAAGAGGAAATGGAATGGGATACTTGGGGACAGGAAGAGCTCAGACTTGATGAAGCATCTGGGAATGGCCAACAATCTGCTGGTTGTGGAAAAACCCTACACCATAAGAACTAACAAGCAGTCTAAACAAAGAAATTAGAACAGATAGTAAGGTCTCACCTGAATTCAAGGTAACAAAACACTTTTATGTAGGCAACAATCCTTTTAACCATCAGTCATCAGCTAATTCATAGTTGCCATAGCAGAAAGCAACTGAAGTATTTCAAAGAGTGTCATTTCAGAATTGCTGCCAGAAACTGGAGATGAAGGCTTATCAGCATGGAAAACACAAATCTGGCACAGACTTCATGTAAACTAACAGTAGCAAGGAAAGTGAGAGGCTGAAGTTCAAATGCCCTTTTTTGTTTCGTTCCACCCTGCTTTGATATTGTAATTTCTAAGTTTGAATCACTGGAACACACTTCTCCCTTTTCTTAGTCAGTGTTTGTCTGGCTTGGCCTGTGGTTCCACTTTCCAGGGATTACAATACAAATGTGTAAACAGGAAACATAACCATTCATTGAGCTGATATTCTTTCTATTAATCTCTCTTAAAATTATTTCTATATCTGCTAGCTAGGGACTTCAGAAATACAAACTCTATGAGGAAGACCAAATAGTAATGTGAATAAACAAATACTTCCATTAATATCTTACTTAATAAAAAGAATTTTCAACAACCAATTCCAACAGGAAGATTCAGTTGACAAAATCTGTACTTGCAACACAAAAAATCAGAAACATCTTCTCCATGTTAAAAGTCAGTTAGAGAAGCTGTGATAGTGAAATTAGGATGGTCTACAGATATGAGCATGGCAAATTGTTTAGGGAAAGGTAATATTCTGCCATGACACCAATTTTTATAATTAGAAAAAACCAGGTGGGTTTTCCTGCACACAAACTTCACAATGCAGTGTTATTCTTTGTGGTTACATATGATATTGCAATATCAGTTTCTATTCTTCTTAGTTACTTCCACAGGGCATAAATATTTATCTCATTGACCATTCCAACTCCCTAGAATGAATGCCATCTACCATGTTAAAAATTTTGTCTATAGGCTTTGCTTCCACCAGCACAAAGTCTTTTTATATCTCTATTAGAGTAGATATATTATTTTTTCTGTACTGCTGTTGCCTAATGAAACCATTCCCAAAATTGTGCCATGCACTTTAAAACCAGAGCAGGAAGCATTCTTACCTTAAAAGCTTTATTACCTAAATAAAGAAAATAAGAAGAGAATGAAAAAGAAGGCATATTACAGCTGGGGAACTGAGACACAGACTGATTTGCTCAAAAGTATTTTTCAAAGACATACAATAAATCAGTGGCAAAAGGACTGATTCCTTATTCTCTATTCAGTCTCTAAGTTTCCTTTCTTTTATTATTTCTTCTTCTACATGAATATTACTTACCCATGAGCAAGGTAACTATCACAACTATTGTGCCATGCTGCTCTATAGCACTAAGGATGAATAAAAATGCAGGCTATGGAGTGTTTCAGTTTTATGCTGTGCTTTCGAATGTTACAGATCTCCACCCATAACTGCTCTGTATCACGGTTTCCATAGCAACAAGATAACATGAGAGGCTTTGGTGTATGTTACTGTTTCTGAGAGAGCCCAACCTCAAGATGAGAATAACATATTGGACTTTGTAAATTAATTCTGATTTGTACCTTTCATGCAAAATATATCCCTGAATGATGTAGCAACTTGAACAGTGAAGTTATTCAATTTGATGATAGTAAAAATTATAGATAGAAAACAGGTTTAAATGCATAATGTGAGCTGAAAATTCTTTTTCTTTTAGATAACAGGAGCTATGATGCAACAGATTCCCATGCCAAATTAAAAATGTTTATGGTAAATTGACAGGAAGGAATTACATGATGATACTGGCATAAAAGGACCAGCAAAAAGGTGTAGAGAGTTTTTAATACAGACTAGTCCCCCAAAACATAGCTAATGGCTGAGGAAAACGTGTGATGTGAGATCATTCCATAGTACAGATATGATGGTAGCAACCCAGGTGTCTGCACATCCCAGCAGTTGAGGCCTGGGAGATGACAAACAAGGGAAGTAAAAGAGCCCAATGAGAGGACAGAAAGCTACAGTGGAGCTGAGAAATAGCAGCAGGTACAATGGAAAAGGAGCTGATTTGTGTGAAGTGGTCAAAAAACTGCTGGGAATATGTACATAGAGGCTGTAGAACAGAAGAGAGGCAATGGTACTACAAGGGTAAATAAAAAAAATCACATACAAGTAGTAGTCAAATAATACACTTTAAGGTCCAGGAACCATTCTTACCACTTCTAAAAATTCGACCTGAGGTACAGCAATACCAACAAATCTCTTCTCACTGCTGAGGTCCAAAACCCACTGCATAAGCTCACCTCCTGATGTTATTTTGGGAACATTTTTCAGGATATCAGTTGTTTCATAGAATAGTTTGAAGTGCAAAGTACATGTAATAGGTTGTAAAACATAGGAAACTTTCTGACTGGCTCCCTGTGTGGCAGGAATGTGATTGAAATACTGTAATATGATGCATCCTTATAATTCAATTCCTTTTTTCATATATTCTGACTGTTTGTATTTTTTTGTCTACGTTTTGATGTCTAAAAGTTAAATTGATTCAAAAAGTCTATGGAGTTGGGAGAGCTTCCCTCTGACTTGCAGGGATGTGCATGGCTGGACTTGTATTCTCCTGCCATATGTACGTCTTTTAATGGTTCTGACTTCAAGGGTCTGACAGCATTTCTTCATTTGATCAATAGCCTGAGAGGTTGCTACGTGCTCTGGTGTGTACAATGGAAGGGGCCTGGCAGTGGTACCTCTCACAAAAAAAGCAATGAGAAAAAGTCCCTTCTTTCCTCAGCATTCCTGCACGGCAGCTCTTCATCTGTGCTGAATGTCACTAAATCCACACGGCAGCACCGTGCTGGTGAGGTCAGCAGCCACGGGAGAGCAAAAAGGGAGGGCTTGCATCAGTCCAGAAGAAATTGAATTACCTCCACTAAAACACTGGCCAACCCTCACCACAAGGAAAGTCTTCAGTTAAATGCTCTTTTCTTCTCTCAAAACTTTGCTTCACATCATTTGTGAGAGGAACATAGGGAAACCTTTGTAAAATCAGGAGAGCTGGGGAGAGACTTGTGTGAAAGTATGAAAGTGCAGCTGCATAGTCTACTGTGCAATAGTTTTCCACATAAAATAATCCATTCTCCTATTTCTGTTCCATTCAGGCTGGTGGGGACTCAAGTAGCTCTAATGAGACAAGAATGAGCAAAAGGCAGACATGTAGACTGTGAACTGAGTTTCAGCAATAATGTTTCTCAGGGGCTGGTTATGCTCCTGAGTTTTAAACACCACTCACTCATTGAAGGATGATAACTGAACTGAAGGTGAGTCTAAACATGTATCTGTATGTGAACAAAAGTGAGATTTGCACTAAGGCATCCAATGATCTCACTCCTCTCCCAGTGAACCAGTCCTCTGACCTGCCCCGTGAAAGCTTTTCTTCTTCCTTCCTCACTGACAGCTCTGAGCATCCTTTTCATCCAGAGGTCTCTGCCATTTCAGATCACCTGCTCTACAGCTGACTTTTGCTCTAGCCCTGCTCAGGTTTCTAGGGAGTTCAGAAATGACCTTATGTTTTACAGAATTCATTCAACCTTTCAAACACAGTAAGGAATTTCAGAACCTATTGTATGCAGTGTCTGTCCATCATATGGCACACCACAAACCTTCCTGCCCTACCTGCAGATTGTAGAGCTGAAATGTATTTAACCTGCAGTACATGCAAGAGCAAGAAACAGCCAGAACTTTGCCTCATAGTAGGGACATGAGAAATACGGAAATCTGGTAAATTATTATTGAACAAAGCTTTCAGTAGAAAAGTGTCGTTATATTAATGCTGACATATTGACTATCATAGGTGTTGGGATCTGCTATGGAACTCTTCACCCTTTGCCTTGCAATGGAACTTGCTATAAGATACAGCCTTAAGCTGTGCCAAGGGAAATATAGGTTGGATATTA
>VZSR01001283.1:8054346-8145629 GCA_013398615.1 Brachypodius melanocephalos
AGTGACTTCCTGCATTACACTGATCCCACCTCATTTGGTCTCCAGACAATTATTCTTCTGTTCATCACTTCTAAATGTCAGTTTTGAATCTGGTCCTTGTTGCAGATCATACCCTGCACTACTGTCCCAACTCCCTGCTTCCTTACTGCCTGTGTTTCATCCATTTCTATTAGGGAAGAGTGTAATTTTTATTTTCTTCCCAAATGCTCCAGAAGCAGGCAGAACAACAAAAAGTTGCTTTCCTTTCTGTTATTACAGTACACAGAATGTGCACAACAAACTGAAACAAACAAACCAAGTGGCTGCATCAGAGTCCTTGGTATGGAACAAAATAATATATTTCTTTCATCAGGATTCCCACCTGTGGCCTGACATTGTCTATGAACCCTGGATACAGTTTGTGTTGTTAGATGTCTGCAATGCAGTGGTTTGGGATGGATACCAAAAGGTTTTCTTAATAACAAGGTAGAAAGAAACAGGCATTTAAGGATGAAATTAATTTTAAAAATTAGAAATGTTTGGTTTAGGCTGAGATCTACAAAATCTTACTTTTAAAGGTTAAGTTTTGGGGGGCTTGGGGGCTGTTTAGGAGCACAATATTAATTTGATTTCTTCAAAGCAATCCAGACATAAGTGGACCAAAAGTGGAAAATATGTAGCAGATATTTACTTCTAGAAGAGTTACAAAACTGGGGGGGGGTTAGTTCCTGCTGTTGATCATGGCAGGGTTGTATTAATTGCCTAAATGGTTTAAGATACAGTCCTCTGTAAGGAATAACACCACGTGATGAAAAATAACATCAGTAAGTGAAGAATGCACCAGGGAACACATTGAGAGAATGGGAGAAGTATTTCGAACCCTGCCACTTATAGAAAACAAACTATAATCTCTATATGCTTCATGGATTGTTTTTGGGGTTTTTTATTCTTCAATAGTATCATGTCCTCTTATAATCAAAACAAACAAAAAACATCCAACTAAAGCCAACTACAAATTCACCACCCAGATCTTTTTCTTTAATCTCCCTGAAGCTACAGATCATTGTTTTGGGCAGGTGAGAACTTCCCATTCACTAAGGGCTCTGTAGTCTCATAGAAGTAATCCTCTAACAAAGTTAGAATAATTTCTCATTAAGATTATGCTAGTCCTCAGGTTACAGAAGAAGCCACATACTTATTTTCCTGCAAGTCTACAGGAAACTTGTACTATCTATCTTAAAAGTGGGTTATTTGAATGAGTAGGGAAAGTTTTGTATTGGTTTTCTTGGAAGTTTCACGTTATATTTCATAAGCTTCTGTAGTTTTCCTGGCACTATCTGAGATCCTCCTAATTCATTCTGTACCACACAGAAAGTTTTCATAGGCTTGAAGCTGTTCATATCATAATATCATATTAAATTGAAAATTGAGATGTATAAAGATGTATGGATACTCATCCTATATTACTGGACCTCTTGTCTGAAAACTATCAGCTTCAAAAATCTTAATTTCAGAGGAAGTGTCAAGCATGGTCTGTTTTTCTAGGTTGGTTAGGAAATTTAGATTTACACTTAACCAACTCCTCTATGGGTTGTACATTGCCAGTTACCCTGGAGTATTAGACACCCAGTCTTTTGCTCTATAAAAGCTTCCTATGGTTGTTTTGCCAAGAGCAGAGTTTCTCTTTGGATATTACAAATTAATTGCTTCAATAGTTCTTCAGCTCAGCCCAGTTCCTGCAGGCTCAGTTTTCCTTAATGCCTGCTGCATTCATGGATTTCCTGTGTCCTTTCTAAAGACAGGTCTGCACAATATCAGTAGGTGCAGTCTGTGCCAGCTCCTTCTCCTGGTGTCCCATCACGCTGCCCAGGAACCTGCTGTTATGTGACTCAGCTTTCATCCCAGTGTGTAGGGGAGAACAGAGGGTCACAAAGAGCACATGGAGTGCTTAGGGAAAGAGTACAGAAACAGATGCAGTACAGGACTAATACTTTGTGATGTGCCTGCAGCATTTTCCAGCCAGAGGTTAGAGAATTCTCCTACTAAAGGCTGAATCAGGCCAATTATATCTAGTAGATACATATATATTTTTTTGTGTCTATGTGTGCCTGTCCATATATGTGCACACACATGTATGCATAAAAAGCTCAAAATACATTCATATTTTTGTCTCCATAACTCTTTCTGTGAAAAAGTTCAAGGTATTGTTTTGCTGGCTTCTTGCTACATGATAATTTTCAGCTCTTGTATTGTAAAAAAAAAGGTAGAAAATTATTCTCCATCCCCTTCTTTGATTGTGATTTTCTAGCCAACTTCAAATTCCTACTATCTTTATTTCAATGTCTCTTATCTGAAAAAAAAAGGTCTTAATTCATTTAGTATATGTTCACATAAAGATCTGTTTCATGTTTATTGCCAAACTTCTTGCTCTGCTGCCCAAATATCCTTCCTGGTTTATACATTTTTGCCAGAGGGGATATCAAAACTTTTGGTAGTGTTTAATATGTGAGTTCACCCCTGCTTTACAAAAAAATCCCCATACATCTGTGTTCTGATCTTCTGGTCTCTGCCTCCTCTCTGACAGCATGAAATCATCACAAAACCTGCAAAGAATGCTGAGGAGGATTTGCTCAAAGCTAGCTGGTAGGAAATGCTCAGAGCAAGAAGATGCAACCACTAAATCCCACTCTTCTCTGGGATTTCATGAGCTCCAGATCAGGAGTAAAAAAAACCTTCCCATGAGGAGCACTCCATGACATCATATATAAAATACTGTGTACTATACTATAGTACTGTATACAGAGCACTCACTGCATCTGGGAGAACTCTGGTCCAATTTCTCCCTTTCTGCTGTCGATGATTCCAACCCATCCTTCTCAGCTCCATAGGAGCACTCACAAAGGTGAACCTACAGGTGCATCTCCTCCCAGGTGACCCCTGGACTGGTGGAGAAAGCATCCAACCCTCCTCAATGGCTCCCAGGGGGTATTTTGTAAGGTTTTTGTAAGCTTTAAAGGATGGGATAGAAAGTGTCTAGAGGAGTAACAGGGCACTCTTCAAAGGGAAGAAACCTAGATTTAAATCCACAGAATTTAGGAACTAAGTGAAGTTTTCTGCATGCTGGTCAAAAGCTCCAAATTGTGAGCTGCTATACAAAGGGAAAAGAGCGTTTATCCTTTCCAGTTTTGTTAAAGGAGAGGGTGGTCATCGGAATTCTTTACTCTTAAATTCCCAATGTAAAAGCTTAATTTTTGTAAATTTGTATGGATAAATGTGGACAATTGTACACTATGCGGTGACACTCCTTCAGGAACAGAAAAGCAAGACACTGTTTCTTACTTTTCCGTGCATACACAGGCTTCAGAACCAAGATTTCTAACCCAGTATAGCAGCACAAAAGTAGGGAAATTTTGGCCAACAAATTGTAGAATCTAGCAACAGGGAAAGACAGGAATTTTTTTTGCCTTTCTTTTTCCCTTGCTTTGTTGGTAAGTTTTTCCTCTAGATATTGGAAATGAACAGAGCAAAAGGAAAGGTGGGCTTGAATTCAGAAGATCTGAAGCTTTGATCTTAAAAAAGTTAAAAGTCAGAGCACAGAGAGTACACATATCAGTAGGTCAGGGGAAGTGATGTCACACTCATAATGAGCAACAACAATGTTTCTGAAAAAAACAACTTCAAAAAATGCCCCCTAGATATTACATCAAGGAGTATGTTTGCATGTTAACTGCCTCCAAGCAACATTTTATATTAAACTACTTTATGTGCAAGACTTCCAGATCGTTCACAGGGCAAGTGCTTAGGAAAGTAGGGGCTTTCCAAGAGCCTGAAAAGACTGTCTGACTGATTGTCTGTCTACAGGTTTTCTTTTAAAGCTATTTTAAGTGTATGATTCCATCCCAGCTATTTAACTCAGGAACCTGCCAATCACACAGTGCCTAATTGAAATCTCGGATACTGTAGAATTGCAAGCCACAAAGCATACGAACAAAAATGTGAATAAAGGGGTTTTGGCTGGTATTTCTTTCTTCAAATCCAATTTGAAAAGATCAAATTTCAGATTGCACAGCCCCATTGAGACTCAGGGACTAAACTGGGACAATCAAAAAAAATTTAAAAGCTAATTTTTTTCTTCCATTTCTGAAAAGCAAGAGGACGTCTTTAATACTAGTTACTTGCTGGGGCTGATAGCAAGGTCTTAGGGTGGGGAAAGAACAATGAAAACTGAAAAAGGGAGTCATGAGTCAGGTTTTGTACTGCTGAGCTGCTAAATGATGACTGACTGATTGTATGACATTCTCTCTAGACACTTGTAATCCTGCTTTGTCTTGTTTGATTTTTTTTCTTTCAAAGTGAAATAGGGGAAAATAGAATTAGGGTCTAAATAAGGGAAAATACTTCTGGAATACATTCTACAAAAGGCTAGAAATAAACTGTATTTCGCAACAGTTGGGCTGTGGTTCTGAGCCAAAGCCCCCTGAGGTTAAGTGAAAACCTCCTTGATTTCAACATGTCAGAACCTAAACCTCAGTGTTTTATGGAAATGAGAGTGGCAGTATTTATCTTGGCATGTATTAAACAAATTTAAACTTCTTATTTAATCAGCATACGAATGTATTATCATTGTTTCCATGTTTATTGATTGACTGCATAGACACGTGTGGCCTCAACTGGCATAAAACCTTGGGACTCCACCAGCTCCTCAGTGGAGTAGTGAGAGTTAATGTCAGCAGAGAGATCTGAACAGTAAAGGAGAAGGGACTTTACACAGCCATGGCCATCCATGTTCTTCAATGAAATATGACTCAGTGAGCTCATAACATTTGCTGAAGAACATTTACTCTAAGGAACAAAAAGCATCTGACTGCATATGTGCGTGTAGCAGGTGGTTTGCAATGGTGATCACTCCCAAACCTTGTCAGCAGTACGTCCTTGATATTTAAGGGGTGAGTGTTAATTCTATTGACCTCATTTGCAGAACTTCCATCTTGTGAGCATTAGTGACTGTCAGGCTGCACACTTTACACAGCTGGATGTTTTACTCGATGTTTTACTTCTACTGGATGTTTTATTTCTAGTGATTTTTTTTTTCACCTGAGGCACTTCAGTCATGTAACTTCAGCAATCAATTTTGGCCCAAAGCAGCACAGGCCTCAGTCACAGAGAAGCAAGTATTTGCATGCAAGCTTGCTGTTAAAGCACCAGAGAGAAGAGTGAGTACACAAAAGCTTAAGAAATTGGAATCTGGCTTGAATCATCACACAGTCAGCTAAATCACTAGCCCTTTAATTAGCCTTTTTGGAGGTCTCTTAATTGTTAATCCCTTTACTGGTTATAATTGCTTTATTGAATCTAAATTAATCCAATTTTTTAAGAAATAATCATGCAATTCTAATGGCTACATAAAATTAAAAGTATGGAAACTACTTTGAGAACTAATTTAGATTAGGCTCTGTTGAAAAAATTACTCTTGGGAATGGTTTGTTTGCAGGAACGTTGAGTTGCAAGGATGAGAGGGGTTAATATTTCATTTACACAGTGTATGCAAAGTAGTTGTATTTAAAAATTCACTAGATTGGGAGTATCCACTGCATATGGAGAGCGAGTCAGTGCCAAATCAGAACTGGATCCATGCCAAGGAAAGAGAGCCAGGGGTTAGACATCTGTAAAGTGCTGGATGGGATGAAGACAAAGGTAAAACACTTCAGTTTGTTACATGTCTATGCTATTTCCTAGCCACTCATGTACATCAGATTTTCCAGACCGAAACCACCATATCTAGATATGAGTATTTGCATATTTTTCACTACACAGAAATTTTACTGGGTCCAATAAAGACTGACTTAACCTGAACATATACCACTGGAATACCCAAGGTCTTATCTCACCCAATCTGGAATAGAAAAAAAAAATCTCTTCCAGGTGTCTGGGACTTCCAACACTACCAGGAATTACCTCATTATCCCACAGCACTATTCTTTATCCCTCATCAGATAAAGAGTATGGGGGGAAGGACATAGAAACATGAGAAGGAGAACAGATAAAAGGAAACTAGGAAGAAGAAAAACATGTTGAGTCTTAATTGAGCTTGGAGAGGAAGCAGGAGGAGAAAAACACAGTTGGCTGGTTTATGATTTATTCTCTTTAGTGATCTCTGTTTGCAGTAGATTGAAACGTGTTCTTGTTCCTAATATATATTTTATTCCTTGTTTGTCAAGTGTGAAGTCAGGGATGAACAAGTTTAAATTATGGGCAAAGTATGACGCTTCTTTAGAGCCAATCTCGTGAGGAATTACATTGTAAAGCCCAGTGAGCATGTTAACATTTTCCAAGCAGTTACACATTGTTCTACCCTGAACCTCAGCTCAAGGAATACTTTGGTTTAGTGTGCTACAATAAACATTTAAATGTATTAAGCTTTATATAATCCTTTACATGCATAATGTGAAATCTTGATGCCCGGTGCTTCACCAAGAAATCACCACTGACTGAGCACAAGAAAAGAAGTGAGGTTAAATTTGGAAAGAGAAAGGGGAAAGGAAGAGCAGAGCCAGATACACAAACCGATGGAAATACAATCCTCTTTCTCTTTCTCCATTCACATATAAAAGAAGGGAAAGATGGCCAGGTTTGGAAAGGCAGCAGGAGAGAACCAGCACAATGAGCAGGGATCACTGGGAACATGTCTCCAAGGTTTTATAAATAATTATAACCCTTAAACCAGACTTTGCACTTGGATTCTTGCTTGTGGACTATTTCACTGGCTTTAAGAGAATTTCTATGGATTCTATGTTTACACACACATTTAAAATTCCGTATTCATATGTACAGATGTGTATCATCTTTTATACATATTACTTTGTGGAGAGTTGAGGCTCCAGGAGGGTCCTGCAGTATACATGTGTATTTAGGGTACCGTCACAATTAGCCCTGATAAAATGAAATGAGGGTTTGAAACTGGCCCAATATACCTAAGTGTCCAGTTGCCCTTCAAAAGCAAGCGTGTAATAAAATGTTATCTTTAAAATACAGCTCTCTATCTCTTACACACAGCTGAAAAACAGCCATTTCAGAAATGAAGCTTGACAGCTGCTCAGAAGAATTCTGTGTCTCTACACACTGCTCTCTTCACTTGGTTATGATGCCATCAGTAACTCTGTGCTTATGGAACGTTTATCTAAATGTATTTTTAATCATGCACAGAGGAGGATTTTACAACACACAGCTATGAAATGATCCATTGTCACAACACACTTTTTTGTCCCATGATCACAGATTTCATAATTCTATAGACAAAAAAAAATCTGTGTCATCTGGAGATATGTCTCAAAGTCCACATACATATTTAATGCTATTAACATATTGAGGCAATTTTTTTAGTCCTTCTTCCTGTTTCATAGAGAAGTGAAAGGAAGCCAAAAACAACCCATGCAATCAATAAGTTGCCTATAGACAGCTCCAGGTACTTAGCAATATTTTTCTCTATTGTTTTTAGTACTACCTTATGGAGAACCAAACTTAAATACATGAAAAGAGAAACCATCAGCATGCTTCTTATTTCTCATTACAAAATACCAGCCCTCATGACTCATTTGCTCTTTTAAACTGCAAGTACTTCTTGCCTTCTTAACTCTTGTTTTAGTTGAGGAGATAAACCTACACTAGGTATAGCACCATCTGTACAATGCCAGTTATCTCTGTGTAGAGGACACACACACTGGCCTGGCCTGATTGTGCATTCTTCAATGATCCAATATCCAGGAAAGACGCATAAAAAGATGCATGATCACATTAACTACGGAAGTAGCACAAATTGCTAAATGCCAGCATAAAAGGATGGCAGAAACTCATTGCAGAAACACCTCCATGAGCTCAGGAGCATGCCTGTGACAGAATTTGAAAGGGAAAAAAATCATGAGAAGAAGACACTTTTAAGTGTTTTATTAAGAGAAGAAAAGGTAATAGTTAACAACAAAATACAATTAATTACTAGCAAATAGGTGAAAGTGTTGACTCAGACAGGGTTACAGGAATGAAGTTAGACCTTTTAATAAATTGACTAATTTAGTATTAAATCAAAAATCTCCTCAGGAACACAAACCCCATTACAAAGGCAGATGCTTGTCCATTTTCCAACTATATCAATTGGGTTAATGGGAGGGGTTATTTTTTCTCCACAACTGTTCCTTGCTTATACTCTTAGGCTATCATACAGCATTATCACTTTATATTAAAAACATTCAATGATCTTTTTCCTTTAGCCTTTGCTTAAAAGATCAGTTTAAATGTCAGAGACAACCCCATTAAAATCCTAAATAGAAGAATGAAAATCAGGTTAAAAAAAAAAAAAAAAAAAAGTAGACTCTACATAGATAATGTAGTTCTTTTCAAGTTGGTTGGGTCTGTTGCAATTTAGTTCTGAAAACACTGAAAATATTTTATTAGCCATTAACAATTGTCTTTAGTAACTTGAGGGACACAGATTCCAGAAGTCTAGAAAGGGTAAACACTTACTTTTAAAATGTCAAAAGGAATAAGAGAGCTTAACTTCAATGACCAGAAGAATATCAGAACAAATAATGAAAAAGTCTATTTGTAAGAATCTTGAACATAAACAGGATGTAAGAGACAAATGAATTCCTAATAAATAAATCATGTAAGAGCAAATTTATTTTTTTCTGCAGTAGATAACAAGCTTTATGGACATAAAAGAAAAAACACTCTCCTGCAGCTGGATTTTGGCTTTTGACATCTCACAGGGCATTTGCATAGACAAGCAGATCTGAGGTAGGTAGTTATTTGGGAAATCCTATTCACAGAATTAGTTACCAATACTTATGACTGATTCATTTTTAAGTAAGCAAGATGCATCAGGTCAGGTTCTGCAAGAATCTGCATGACAAGTTCATTATTTAACTGGCAGATGATTAGGATGCTTTTTGCATTTGAAAATTCCACTAAGCCAAAAAGAGTTCAAACCCATCAGAGTGCAGAATGTACATTTTAAATTAGCTTGGTGCACAGCAGAAATCTGAATGTAGCTAAGCAATTAAGTGAATTCACATGTACCTATACAAGTAAAATTACCTGTACAAACACAAAAAGGAGAATGACTAAACAGCGCAAAAAAGAATCTGGCAATTAGAATGGATTAAAAACAAGCAACAAAATTGTACAATTGCCTGAGGAGCAATCATGCTGCGTTAGATAAAAGTAGTACATTTTATGTTAAACACAAAATATTCCCTCCTTTCTACTCAGAGCTGGTAATTCTTTACCTGGATCCCTGTGACCACTGCAGGTAATCACATGTCAATGCAATACAGGAACCAGCTGGAGAAAGTCACAGAACCTGAAATAAGAGTGAACTCAAAAAAACTTTTCTAGCATAAGACTTTGCAAGAACTGAGCTTTCAAAGCTTTAGTCCAGCAGGGGAAAGACTAAGAGGAGGTTTGATAGGAGTGCTCGTATTTTCAGGAAGATTTTTTGTGAAAGCAGGTAATGAATTGTTTTCGATAATCTCTGAAAAAGAGAAAAGATTCCAGTAAGGGAGAATTAGGTTAGAGGTGAGAGAAATAATACAGTGTGAAAGGCCAACTAAGCAATGAGTAATAGACCTACGGAGATTCTTCCTGATTGCTAGAAATTTTAAGGAGGAGCAAGCCAAGCAACTGTGAGGACTGGTTTTCTGTATCATTCCTCTTTCGAAGCACACTTTTGATTTAGTTGATCTCATAAATATTGCACAAAAAGTATTATTATCAAACAGTATGTAACTTTCTACCCTTGCTCTATTGTATAGATGTGGTGTTAAACATATATCTCTATTAAGAGCATTATAATGTAAGCTGAATGTGAAAAATGAAAGTAAAATGAATGCCTTAAACAAGGAAACAAAATCTCTTTAACTAGGCAGCATGCTAATGACTGCAGCAGAGGAATTGAAACTGGAGACATACAGGTTTCTGACAGATTTTTCACAGTAGACCACTGTTTTCTGTCCAAATATTTAATTTATCCAAAAAGATTAATTACACCAACAAAATTGAATGCCTTTTTGAGTAGTCCATTGGCTTCTAAGTTTACTGCACGCTCAACAATTGTCTGTTTCTTCATATTAAAAAGTAAACAAAATAAAATCAATTTCTCTATCCTATAGCTCTGACATGTCCATTATTTCAGAAATATCGATTCTTATCACTTTCATTCCCACTCTGAACTTTTCAGTAGGTCATTAGTTATGTAATACGGTGGATGATATTTATATCATACAAACATGATTATCAACTAACCTAAAAGTTTGATATATATATCAGTATACCATACAGAGGCAAATCCTCTAAGCAATCCTTTAAGAAATCCTTCTAAATTTCTCAGACAGATGAAACAACAAAAATTACACCTTGGGCCGTTAAGAAGGAAGGTGGTCCCCATCCTGTCTGACATAACTGGATTCAAATATTCTCTACTTTGTTGCAGCCTCCAAGCCTTTGTCCCTTCTTACCTTAATATTTCTGAGAGAAATAACATATGAGTGCTCAATTAAGCCTGTGATTTGTTCCATTTTCAGCTCTTTATAGTGCTTTAATAGCACTCGTGAACTGTTAAACAGACCTCTTCATCTGGGTGGAAAAGTACCAGTGAAGCCAAGAGAAATTCTGCACACAAAGCTGGAGAGGAGCAAGTCCAAGAATGGAGAGAAGGCAGTGTGTTGAGCTTACACTCACCACATCTGAAAGTCCTTCTCTTTCATAAAACACATTTCCTAGTCTTAAAAAATAGCAGGGAATAGTAAAGAACAGCTGCTGCTAAAAGCAGCAAATGTTCCTGTTGCTGTGCACTATAAAACTCACAAGTCTTTCACACAACTATACTCAAAATGGTAAATATATGCTAGAAAAAATGTTCACAAGACCACACTTGCCAGTATGGATCCTCGTACTTAGAACAAATCTATGTATACGCATACTTCCTAATAAAAGTCAGCTACTAGGATCTCCTCATAAAATAGAGCACTATGAGAAAAGATTATTTCAGAAAGTTTCTCTACTTCATCAGCAGGATTTCTCAAAAATCAATGTCATCAAAAATAGTATTTGAGAGAGGTTTTAAAGTTATTTTTCAACACAAATACACGTACTTTCGGACAGGAACGAGAAAACTTATGGCATGCTATACAAAACCACAACCTACTGCTGCTCTGATCATCATTCCCAGTTCCCACTTATTTGACTACATGCCAAAGCAGCTAAAATTACAAAGTCCAGGAATAATTGTGTTGGAGCTTTAGAGCCGGCTCTGGATCCGTCACATTGCTGGACTGTCTCTTTGTTGCTAGTCTTCCTCATCCTCCAGAAAGCCATTTCCTTTCCTTTTAGCATTCCTCCCCGTAGTTTGTCTGGTTTCTATCCATTCATTAGCAACATTCCACTCAAACTCTTTGTCCATCCTGTGATATACAAGATGTGTTTAGAGGACCTTCAGGCTGTGAGTGCAAGTTTTGCTCAGGTGGGCAGATGGATTTAGGAAGAACAAGCCTGCTGACATGGAAAATGCATACCTGGAGCCTTCCTGCTGAAACACAGCCTGCACACAGTCTGAAGCCTTCACAAATACATACCACACCCTCTTAGCCAAGTAATTGTTTCCTATTACAGTGTTGTATTCTTCCCCTGACTAGATCCTGCTTCAGTGTGGAAAATGCAGCCTTGGTGCCATATTTCTTGTGTCCTGTTCAAGCCAGGAAAGTTGAGTGTGCTGTCGGTAAGCAGCTTAAGGATGGAGTTGGATTTGATCTGAATTTTGTATTCCACCACTGAGACAGAAACAGAACTCTTACTTTTTAGGAGGTGCTTGGACAACACTCAGACAGAAAACTCCTGAGAGCATCCAGAATGTGTGTCAAAAAGTAAACGTGTTTGAGTCATTCCCAGCATCTTATGGTTGTACCTCCCATAAGAATGCACAGAGAAAATCCTGGGGGGCAGGTTCTGTGGTGTGCAATGTCATCCATCATTCATCCTCCCATTTTTCTACACTGTGTAAATGTTGTGAGCCCACCATGCAGCCCTACATAAGACACAGGGTCTCAGAGAATGGCTGGGAGGGAGAGGAAGAAACCAGGGCTATAGCCAGGTGCAGACCCCGTGGTGTCAGCCCTCCCCACAGTTTCCCAAGTGTTGACACTGTCTGAACTTGCAAATAGAGGCTGTGCCCGTGCTTGGAGTAGGGCTAAGAGGGCACAGAGATGCTCACTAGCACAAGGGCTGCTTGTCAGGCAAACTGTGGAGATGCCACCCTGCCAGCTCAGCTACCGAGGGTCTGCAAGCCTGAAGGTGGGTGCAGCCCTTGCAGCCCTTGTTCCTACAGGGCACACCTGAGACACACTCAGTGTGCATCCTCCCCTCACAGGGGATTCTCAGTGCCCCTCAGAGGCTGTTGCAAGGGTGGGAGGGTGATCAGCCAGGGCACTTTGTCTCCATGATGCCTTCAACAGAGCCACAAGGCACCGGGCCTGGAGGTCCAGATATCACACAGACTATCTCAATCACCCTGTTTGTAAACCACAGTTACAACATCCTGTACAAATAAGGGCTTGTCAGCAAGAATGAGATCCTTGACGGCAAAGCTGCAGTCAGTGCTTGCATGATATGCTGCAAACAAGTTGCTGGTCATCCTCCTCCTCCTCCTCCTGTTGTCCTTGCACAGTGCCCTGTCAAAACAGTCCTTGCTGCCCACTGGAGTACAGGCACCATGTGCCACAGGGGATCAAGAAACCTGGATAAGCAGAGCACAGGAAGGAGAGGCTCTAACCTGTCTTCCTGCCTTGTTGGCTTTGGTTTTGATCCGTGGATCACAATGTAATGTGATTGGTGACATATGGGGATGGGGAACAAGCCTGCATTCTCCTTTGCTTGGACACTGGACACATACCTAGCAGATCAAAGGGGAGGTATTACACCCCTAGCAAGCTCCATCCAAGTAGCTCCACACCATCAATTACCAGCTTGCAGTTCACAAGCACAGCCTTTCTCCAGTGACAAGACACACTTACACCAAAAGTTCCTTAAGGCCTGGTTTTTACATTAAGAACAAGCACGCACATTTTAGGAATAACAGAAAATGCTGTGTATGTATTGAAAAATAGTAACAAATATCTTCTCAAAAATATTAAAATGCACATTAGGAGCCATTAGGAAAAGACAGTGATATTGCACAGTATGAATAACATTCTTATCTCCAGAATATCCTGACCTGAATCTATCTTTTTTCAGCTTTTTCAGAAAGATGCAATAATCCCTGGGGATTTCACCAAGCACAAAGAGGCAAAGTGATGTGTCCACAGTAGGGAAAACAGTGATTCAGAAATATTCTTCTTCAACCCACTATCTGCCAAGCAATATTTCTTCACCTTATCAACAGGCTAAGAGATCATGAGAATTAATCACTGTGATTAATTGTGCTTCTAGATAAAATGTATATTGCAGACTGTGTTTTATTATGTCTGGGGTTGGGGAGAAATCATACATTGCAACAAATGACTCTGTCAGTTCTGCTGCAAACTCAGTTCTTGCTGCTCAGCTATAAATAGCGCTCACAACATATGTGAAAACCATCACACTCCATTCTGAGGTGGGAAACGGCTGAAGAAAAGTGTTCTGGTAAACAAACCCTTCCTGAAGGCTCTCGGAATATCTGGCAGTGAGCACAACTTCTGGGTCATTCTGCTGACAAATTCTGCCTCACTCCTCCCTGTTAATAAAGCAAGGCTGCATGTCAGGGAAGGCTGAGACCACTGATACAGAAACAGAGGAGTCAGCCCTAGAAAAACCCAGCCAAAGCTGCACTTTTTATCAAACCCTCTCCTGGGTATGGCCCGGGTGTTCACTGCAGCTCAAATCTCAGCTGTTGATACCATCATCTCCCTGCCAGCCCTCGCCACAGCCTCAGCAGTGCTCAGCCCCACGTGGCAGACACAACAGATGTATTTTCCCAAGTTAGAGGTTCTTGAGGACAACTTCACAGCCTGTAGGCTTCTTTCAGTGCTGCTTAGAAGCTCAGAAAGGTTTATATCTCACTAGAGTCTTCTCTGCTACAGTTTAAGCACATTTTTCTTTCCTGTCCACCAAGAATATGGAGAACTATCCTCATTTTTACCCTCCTCAGTTTGCTTTTGAACATCCTAGACAAGGTCACTGTGACTGCTAACAATATTTCACACAGTTCAGAAGTGTTCAGTGCTCATATACCATCCTGTTCCAGAAAGTACATGGGATGCAGCAGGGCTGCTGCATGTAATCATTTGATGGAAAATATGTTTAAGGTATCACACACCTCTGCTCTGCTCTGCAGTGTCACACCAGGTCTCCAGTACCCGGATGGCACAGCATTTAGTGGTCTGTTTTCCCGTCTTACCAATCACATGCACAGTGCTGACTGCAACTGTGCCAAACATCCCGTGTAGTACCCCTGCCAGGAAGCCTGGGAATGTTTTCCCTTTCATTCATTAAGCCATTCTTACACAAGCATAAAATATGCCAGCTGACTTCACTGTTACTAAACACACCACAACTGACATACTGTTTGTTCAATGTATTTAGACTGCAAGCAGTAACAACCATCATACCATCACCCTTGGAAATTTGCACAAGTCATCATTAAGATCTGCCCACCCCTTTCCAGTGACTCTATGAGGAACACAGGCTCCTGACTTTTGGTGCACCAAATCACATCTTAGTCTGATATCTAAAGTGGACAGTGAGTCAATCTTGCATCAGCACCGGAGTGGGTGGTTATCTCAGCACAGGACTTTAGGCATATGCAATATTTGAGTAAAATCATGCAACAGATCTCCCACAAGCATTCAGGCTGGAAAAATGCAATGGCTCAAATGCTCCCAAAAGAAGCAGCGGAGTCCTGACTGAAATTAATTCTTTTCCAAATATAAGTGGAAGCATAGAAAATATTTTGCAGTCGTCAGTCCAGCAGTCACGACAGGCATCTAAAGAAGAAGTTTTCATTTTGAGTCACTGGTCATTGTACACAAACACCCTTCAGGTGGTTAATAGTGAGTTTCACAGTATGGATAACATGTTGCAAACTTCTCTGTGGCTATCCAGATCTTCAGAGAGAGAACCCATCTAGTTAGCATTGACGTTTAGAATATGTTGATTGTTTTCCTTCTCCTTTATTTTCGACAGCTACAGTTTAAGAACAGACTTTGATATAGCCCATATATGCCTGAGGGTATTTTTAAAAAGCAGTTTGGGGGAAGAGGAAGAGAAAGAATACACGAAAATAAAGCCTGATCTAAATTAGTAATTTACATGTTCTAAGATGTTTCCCTCTTGAGACCTTCCATAGAGCAACTCCACCAAATCACCTGTAGTTTAAGTTTTTCAGTTCATGTTTTCCAGAGTAATGTTGTTTTCACTTCACATCATCTGAACAACCAAATGAAGTATTCCTTCCCCCACAAACACCAGCACATGCTCATACATGTTCATCTTTTTGGTCTGCATAAGCTAGCTTGGCACCAAAAAAAAATATGATTAAGTTTTAACAAGTGTCAAAACCAAGATGCTCACAGACACCTACCTGGAGATCAGAATGAAGTTTAGGTGCTTTCTGAAATTCAAATTAGCAAGTGTCATTCTTCCTATCTTCTACTACATGTCAGGGAATGTTTGATCTGCAGAGAGAGAATGAGACACAGAAAATGAGCAAGTGAGAAACCTCCAGGATCCAGAGGCTCAGACTTCCCACTCCCCAGCATTACCAGAGTCTCTAGGAGCATATGAATAATCATGGTTACTCTTGCTTACATGGTCCTATTGCAGGGCACAGGGCACAGAACAGAATTAATCATAAATATTTAGGTCAAGGTTTTCAGCATAGAACAACAGTACAATTAACAATTCAAAATGCTGCCACTGAAAGTTATTTTTGACACCATCAGCTGGAAGTGAGCAGACATGCCTTTGTTAACTTACACTGAAATCTATCATTTGTAATACAATATCAATGCAAAAAAACCCAACCTCCAAGATCAGAAAATTCATAATCTTTGTTTGTTTGTTTGCTAAAGTACCCATTTTTAAAGGCTCTTGTGATCTCATGTTACTGCCACATTGCTCAGAAGTAAAAGACATAGCAAGGAAAGGAAGGAGATCTAATATCTCATGACCTACATGAGTTCTTTATTGTTAAAAATGATAAATTTATGTAGTTTCTGTATCAGGGGAAAAAAACTACACTGATTAGAATATAGAAAATGTGTTTTATACATCAACTTCAATACAAATTTTACACTGTACATAGTGGCCTGTATTAATATATTAATGCCTACCTGTATCTATCTTTCATACCTCTCTAAAATAGTATTACACAAGTGCTTGAATAAATATGCCAACAATCAGAAAAAAAGTTGCAACAGCAAATAGAAATACATAAGCTATAGGGATCTCCTTTTTTTTTAACTGAAAACTATTAAGTCCAGTGAACCTGCATCCTTTGTCAACCTGAGTATCCCATTAAGCTGCAGCTGGCATATTGCAAAGGGAAGGAAAGAAAACATTTAAAAGAAACCAAGTATCAGGAAAATAGGAACTGTCCAAGAAGCAGGTTTTATCCTCTTGCTTGCACTTAATCAGTCCTGTACCATCACTCTTCTACTTTCACTTCTACTTTCACTTCATTTGGGCAAGCAAGCTTCTGTTTGCATGCCCAAATCTGAACAGTCTATCATCCAATCTTACACTGAGCCAGGGGCCGAGTTTTAATGAGTTTTAACTGTACAGAGTCATCTTTGGTTTATTTACTCACATTTTAAATACTGAGTCCCTTTTCCCGTCATTGGACAGGGAAAAAAATGGCATTTAGTTTATATTGGATCTTCTAATTTTCTACTGGCTTGTTGAATTGTTGGGACTAATCTTTTCCTGAGTATTGATGCAATTTTGGGTATTGATACAAGCAATGCAAGAAATAAATGGGACAGGGGAAGAAAATGTATGATCAAGGCACCATGGAGTCTTTATCTCTTCTGTGGTTTTTTCTCCTGTAGTTTCATGGCTTTGTTTTCAATCCCTCATCAAATTGCACAAGGACCCTTTACAACAAATTCTGACAAGGGGGGCAGTGGTGGGGTCATGCAACAGGTACATGACACACAGCAGAGGAACTTCTTCCCTGACTCTTCCTGGCTGAAAAATGGACTAAATGCAGCCCTGCAAACCATGCTGCATCTAATTCCCAAGTGTCTTCTTTTCCTACCCACAGCACAGTGCAAGGCAAAGACAAAGGGGAATTAATACATTTGAAACTACATATGTCTCTTACTGTTAATAAGAGCTCACATACATATAAAAGAGATACACCTGCTATGTCTTATTAACAAGGATTCAGTCTGCTGTGACTGGCTAACCAGTTTTATACATACCCATCCCTGGAAATGTTCAAGGCCAGCTTGGATGGGGCTCTGAGCAGCCTGGTCTACAGGAAAGTGTCCCTGCCCAAGGCAGGAGGGTTGGAGCTGGATGATCTCTAAGATCCCTTCCAGCCCAAACCATTCTACAATTGATTCTATGAGTACAGGGTGTGCTGTGCACCTTGAAATCTCTAGAATGACCCTCTAACTTGTCTTTGAGTGCTGCTAATTTTAATGTGACTGTTTTTGGTAGGCAGCAGAAAGATCCAAATGATTTCTGAAAAATACAAGACGATTTAGAATAATGAAGGGTACAGGTCTGAAAACATTATTTTTTATTTTATTCTTATTTTTCATTTGGCATATCTGACAATCTATTCCTTTAGACTGATGCAATCCATTCAGAAAAGGTATCATAGCAGCAAGCTTGAACTGCAGTGCAAAAAAGCAACAAAGAATCACTGTTTCTGCCTTGTCCTAAAGACTTTTTCAAAATATGTGTGCATATATATATACACATAAATGTCTTTATTTATATCTCTGTTGAACTACAGAAATGAAGAGAGAGAAAAGCACTAAATAATTCATCAAATTTTCTTCCTTTATTACACAGATCCAATTTTCTCACATAAACATGTAAAACCAAACTTGAATTCTAACAAATTTTTAATATTAAAGATGCAGCTAGAGGTTTTCATCCCAAAGAAAAATAGTCTTGTTAGTCAACATTGTCAGAGTTTCTGTGACTTCAGCTAGAGACAGTCTTGCAGGTCTGAGGCAGCCACCCCTGTCTCTGTGCCTGGTCAATGTAGGTGACAGAGTCCAGTGATTAAGAGGTCTCATCCTAAGCAGAGATCTGAAACAAAGCATTTAACTACATCACAAAAGTGTCTATCCCTCTTGCTAAAAATAAGAGGAGCCCAAATAACTATCTCAGGTATGGATATGTACCCCCACAGATGCTTAAAATCATGAGAGATTAAAAATTTGCTCCAGTCTCTGATAAACCAACTTACACGAATTGAATTATGACTACAGAAACAGTGTCAGAAAAATACATAAAAACATTCAAAAATATGCTAAATATCCTGTTACCTTCAAGCCACTGCAGGCAATTCCAGTTAAAATATATTCTCTGGGAATAACCAGCCAGACTCATTGCAAATTTTATATGTCAATAAAAAAAATTGTCCTATGACAGAAGAACTTTGACTTGACTGCAGTGAAATTGAGCCTTATGCAGGGAACATCCTTGCTATACTGTTTACTAATTTAGCTTGCAAGGCTCTGTTTAGAAGGATATTAAGAATTAACCAGCATGTTCTCTATTTGTGGATTATGTGTGTAATTCCCCAACCTGAAAAAGGAGTATATATATCTAAAAATAAAACTCCATACACAGTTTCCCAGTAGACAATTGCTTACTCTTTTAAAATGTATGTTTACTTAAAATTTTGTTCCCTGGGATGGCCTAATGAAATATCCATTTCATTTTAGCAGCAATTCCCAAAGGAGTCAGCTGCCAGGCAGCCTTTTTCTAGCTCCTTCTGTGCAAACTATGTAAAGCAGGACACCAGATCTGCACTAGCAGGCAGCACTCAGGAATTAGAGTTTCAGCTCTGTCTGTGCTGGCAGTGCCTGGATCTGAACAATTCTGTTAGTACACTGATAATTCATTCATAGCAATTTGTTACCTGACATTAATTTCCTACAAAACCACACTATCTAAACGTGCTCCACATAAAATCACTTTTAGGAAAGTCAGAAGCTAAGAGGAAATGACTGGATGAAATTTCCCCAGTTATGAATTCTTGTAGTATTTTGACATCCCAAAGTCCTGCAAGACTCACAGCTTAATTTTAGCTGCTTTTGTCTCAGACAACGAAAATACTAATTCTTCCAGCTAAATATCTACCTTAAATTCTGTCACACATTCAGAAACCATGAAGATAGATTAAAAAAAAAAGACTGAAGAAAGTTAAAAAGTATTGCATAAATTTTATAACTACCAGAATTTGTACAAAAGACTTAATACCATGTAGTATATCAAACATGGTCACACAGACCCCCTGCATTGTTAAGATAAATATCTATATGCCACATGAAAGATGTGTGTATGAAGAAACATTTATTGTATAATTTTTCATGTTCTGAATGAGTATAGTGTTTTATTCATTTTATATATTGTATCAATTATTTATAAGTATGTTATTGTTTTTATTATATATTAATTATTTTTATTTAGATTATTATAAATCCTTCAAAATCAATGTCACAAACAATCCAAACAATAAAAGTACATTACAGGCCTTTGGCTGAAATAAAGGACAGGGAAATAGTAATATACTTCTTGGCAGGAATCCTGAAGACATTTATATCAGGAGTCATTTAAAGCTAAATCAAAAGGGATCCAGGCATCATTGGTTATAAGTAATATCAGCCAGTAAAACTAATCTCTATGAAATGATACTGAAGAAACATTTGTAAATTCACTCTTTCCCATCAAAGACTTTCACAGAGTAAATGTCTTGAAAGAGTTTGACTGAACTGAGAGACAGATCTGAATCTCTCACTCAACAGATATAAATCAAGATGAAACTATAGCTGGTTGTATGGAAGAAAATAGAGGTAAACTCCAGAGATAACTGTGCTCTCTACAGAGGAGATAATTATACTTAGTTATGAAAACAGTTGGAAAATACCAAAAAACCAAAATTCTCTCAGAGCTTTTATCCAGCAGCTAATAGCAGAGGTGAGTGGCACTTGCTACAGGATGAGTGGACAGTGGGCTATCTATTGTTAGATACAGGATTGGGTTCTGTTCAGTCTTTCAGACCTGCCAGACTGGCTGCATAGCCATTTACATCAAAATGCTTTGAAACTGTAGGAGAAGAAGACAGCATATTTTTTTAACTTTTCTAAATTGGGCAGGGGTCATAACAAAGGAGCTACCAAAAATAAGAAATTTAGATGAAGTGGGTTAGAAATAGGATAGGAGAAGAAATAAGAAAGAAAATGGCAAGCTATTTATTTATTTATTTTAATTTCATACTCCGGCTCTTTGTAGCCTAAGTAAGGTATTTACAGAAAACCCTAGAGTTCAGGACAATTTGGCATTGAAAGAGGAAATGAGTTGTTAATTTTGAAAGAGAACATCAAGAGGCAGCAGGGTCCATCATGAGAAAGTTATATGAAAATAATTTTGCAGAAATGAAGTATTGAATGTTAAAATACACACCAGCAGCCTTCTGTTTTAAAGTGTTATAAAAAAACTCCTGACTCTTTTCCAAAGCAGATTGCTGGAGCCGTACTGGTCCCCAGCCTTGCCACGTGTCATATTCCATTCCCCTGCAGAGACACAGCAATAGCAGCTACACAGCTTTAGGCTAAGGAAGGAAACAATCTCTCAGGCTGCTCCAGCAGGTGATCAGATATCGTACCAGCTTCCCCCAAGGTGTCAGCCGTCAGCAGCCACATCTTTCCCCAGGACACCACACAGCAAAATCCATCTGCCTCCCAATCATAACATTTATCACCTCAGTAAAAAGATAAAGATATTTTGTTAGCAGAACTGCTACCCTCATGACTGAAAAAGGATTTGCAAGACAGTAGTTGTTTCATAAATATATACAATTGTTCCTTACAATTGCAGCATCAGTGCCCAGGTTACTTAAATGAAACCATTTATCTCCCCTTAGATGCAACAAGCCCGTTACGTTTTTCTCTTCTCAGGCTGCAGATTGACAGTACTGAGGTGATATGGTTACCTAAAAAAAATGAGACCCTAGCTTCTTGTCCTGGTTCCAACTGGGATAGAGTTCATTTTCTTTCTGGTGCTGTGGGTTTGGTTCCAGTATGAGAAAAATGTCGACAACACAGCAATGGTTTAGTTGTTGCTCGTAGTGCTTACTCTAAATCAAAGACATTTTGGTTTCCCATGCCCTGAAGAGAGGAGGGGGACAAGAAGCCAGGAGAGAGCATGGCCAGGACAGCTGGTCTGAACTGCCCAAAGGTATATTCTATACCATGGAACATCTTCCCCAGTATATCAGCTGGGAGGAATTAGCTGGGAGGGGCTGATTGCTGCTCAGGGACAGTCTGGGCTCCAGTCAGTGGGTGGTAAGGAATTGCATTGTGCATCACTTGTCTCTCAAGAGTTTTATTTCTCCTTCTACTTTTGTTGTCTTGCTTTTCATTATTGTTGTTGCTGTTATTACATTTTATTTCAATTATTAAACTACTCAAGCCACAGGTTTGATATTTTTTCTGAATTCCCCCCTCATGCCAATATGGGGGGCATGGGGTGAAAATTGAGCATCTGCATGGTACTTTGGTGCCAGCTGGGGCTAAACTGTGACACTTCTTTTTCCCTACCTGGAATTTATTTCCACTTCCATACCACCCCAGGCTGCACAGATGATAAGACCACCTATGTCTCCAAAGGATCAGCTCCTCCATCCGATTTACCAAGCAGCTGCAGCAGGTCAGGGTGCAGAGTTAATGTGGCCAGAGGCGGGCAGAGGGAGGCAGCCAAGACAGGGTGTCTCTGGCAGCCAGGAGGGCTCAGATACCTCACATACAACAGCAAAACCCCAAAACAGCTCAGTTCAGTCTAAAGACAAAGTCCCATAAGAAACCCAAGTAGAGACCTGAGATTTTTAGTTGCAAATGTAATTGCTCTGTAAAAGAATAGGGTAACAAAGGCTGCTACAACAATTAATTTATAAGTTTATTAGATTTATGAGTAAAATTGAATTGAAAGAGAAAGTACAAGAAAATATTTAAAAGAACTATACTAAATAAACACACCCATATCTACTGCAACTCTGTATCTACTGCTACTGAAACAGCCATGGTTCTATTATATTGTCTCTTTCATTAAGAAAACAATAATAATAATCTACCCTGATTGCATTTTATTTATCTTAAACATTTTTATATATATATATATATATATATATATATATATATATATATATATTTCTGCATTAAACCAAAATTTAAATAAAGCTTCTTCTTAAGTTTTACCTCTATTAAATTTTGCTGGATTGCTGTACTCTTCATTACTGTTGTCTCTCAAAACACCACCTTCACCTCAACTGTAAATAGCCCAGGAAAATAGTTCAAACCTTAAAGGAAAGCTTCCAAAGAAAAGATCTCTTTTCCCTCATAACTGAGACCTTTCCCAAGGGAACAGGACACTTTTGGAGGTGTCAGTGCTTCATGTTTGCAGCAATGGAAAAAAAGTGTATAGAAATAATGGGTTGGCTGAATTTATTATGAAAGGGTTGCTCCTGTTAGGAGATTCAGGGCAAATAAGAGTCAAGATAAAACAAAGTTATGGTGGAAAGCTTGGAGAATTTGTACTAGTTTCAATATCTTTGCTTCCATCTTCTAAATTGTCAATTGTCAAATGTCATTACTGCTCAGGCTGTTAGCTGCTCGTTTGATTACAGCACAGATCCCTCTCTGGAGCATGGCTCTGTGTGTGTGAAATCACAAAATGTGCTTGTGCAGGTGCAAAAGCTTGGGAGAGCATGAAGATGATATTTAAAGTATTTTGTTGCCTTTTAAATACATAGTTACATCTACAACAAAACACAGAATTACTAAGCTGTTTGCTTCCATTTGTCCTTAAAGGATTTGTGGCTGGATGTACTTCAGTAGCTGCCAAGAGTTCTTGCACAGTTTTAATACTAATTTATGATGAAGCATACCAAATGAACCACAAGTTATTTAAGAAAATGAAATAAGGAAATTTTGAGGTTTTAGCAGGAAAACAGACTGGAGTGCGAGTAGTCTGATGTAAATGAATAGATGGCTTCAATGAAAACGAAAGAGAAGAAAACTCCCTCCTGGGGTTTATTATGCCTCTTGAGCTGTTGGTAGTAAAGTTAATTTTTAAATGCTTTGAGGTGATTAAGAACTCAGGCATCACTCTAAATGTAAATAAGTCTTGTTTCATTTCCTTGCAGTTAGCTGATTGCAGCAGTCACCAGCTACTTAACTTGCTGATATATTTGAGATCCACAGTCTAGTTCATAATTAACCCTCTTCATATGAAGTGATAATGTTAGCAAGCCTGTTGTTGAACATACATAACCAGGATGTGACATATTCACTCACATGGGAAGGAGAAGGTTTACATTTGTAAATCATGAGGGCACTATTTAAAGCAAAAGTATCACAGAACAGAAACCAACATAGAAATGGAGTTTGTTTCCATTTACAATGGATGCAGCTATAAAGGCAACCAAAATATATGCAGTTTAGAACCTTCAACATAAACAGACTAATTATTTATATTAAAATTAAAACTTTACCTATTCCTCCCCATCAGGTCTACGAAATAGAAAATTTCAATAGTCTGTAGTTGAATATCACAAATGAAAAATATCTCAACTGATAAGCCATTCTTGTAATGTGTATATACAAATAATTAAGAATTAGCATCAATAATCTTGTTCAAGGCAGTGAATGGGACCCTTGAAATCGGTATTCTCATTCCCATATCTGGAATTGAGATTGTTTCATGGCTAGGCAAAACTTCAGAAGTGACTAATTCCATTCACCAGTTTGTAATTATCTAACCCAGGACATGCTAAGCCATAAACAATGAAAATAGCTCTACTGGATACTGAAATAGTGAGGCAACCTCTACTCGTCTCTGGGACAAGCTCCCCAGCTTATGGCCGTGGACCCAAGCCTGTGGGTGTTCAAGAGGTGCTTGGACAATGCTCTTAGATAATCTAACTTTTAGTTTGCCCTGGGTGGAGTCAGGACCTGGATATAATGACCCTCATGGGTTCCTTCCAAGTCAGGATATTCTATAATTCACTAAGGAGTAAAGATACAGGGTTTATTAATACAACACAGGTATTCAAGTAGTCTAAAGCCCAGAAAACTTGGGTTCAAATCCTAGCCCCAAACTCTTGTAGTGAAACTTCTCTATCACCTGCCACCAGGTTTCTTTATGATCCACAAAGGGATCTGATATTTGTCCAAACATATTAAAAATACGTAAATATTTCAAGGTACAGGGAGACCTACAGAGATTCCACTTTAATGTCTACCTGCAAAGTCAGCCGTTTCATATGTTTAGTCAAATCAAATTTTAACCTTTTTTTAAACTCAATTCCTTTTACTCACTTGAATACCAGAAGAATTGTCAAAGGAAAATGTACACAAAATGGACATGAAATTTTCATAGGTCTCATCTAACCCAAAAAGCAGGAAAATCTCACAGTTGTTAGGTACACCTCTGCCTCTCAGAGAAAGAGATGTACATCCAACTATAGCAGATCAGAATGAACAAAGGAAAATTAAGATTCATCAATAAGTAAACTAGAGAGAAACCAGTAATTTCCAAATAAATAGCAAAATGCAAAAGTCATTATAAATGAGCTCTACAAAAATGTAGTTCCTAACACTGGTATTTAACCCTAAGCAGGTAAGTGAAAAAGAGAAAAATGTACTAAACTGATCAGGATAAAGACTCCTAAAATTACTGCAATCTGAGCTTAGCTAGAATCTGCCCCACCGAAAGTTCGATTTCTGCTCCAAGACTATCACAAATTTATTAGTAAATTTGCTGAACTAAAATTGACCACAACCATTTTGGAAATAGAGTCTTTCTTGTGAATTTTACTCCCAGTTTCCATTCTCCCACTGAAAAGTTTCACTCGACTTTGTTTTCAGGTTAAATATTTCATTACAGTCTTACCTGACAAACACCTTCAATACAAATTAATGGCTGGATTGCTAATTCTTTCCTTCAAGAAATGACAACACGATATAGCAATATCCAGCTAATGAGTAATATTTCACTGCATTTTAACTATTAGCTTTTACAAAAGTTACCAGAAGAGTTTTTCTTCTCCCCTGCTCTTCTCCAACTTCTGTATCAAATTACAGTTAGTATTACTTACGTCTCTATATCTCACAGTTGTAGCTAGGAGAAGATAGGGAGGGAAAAGGGGTTGATCTAGTCATTTATTAATGTCAGGGAGCTTCAGGCTAGATCTATTCAGTGGGGGAGAAACAGTGTTATTGCCCTCAGTAAATTGAGGCAGGTCATGTCAATCTTGCAAACAAAAATTCTCCAGTTGTTCACATTTGCTAAATAAAGGCTCTCTGGCCAGCTGCCTGCTGACAGCCACAGAACTACAGCAGCAAGAAACATTGCATATCTCTCAGGTACCCGCAGGGAAAACAATGTTTGCCCGTAAAAAGGTTCACAGAATTTCCAAGTAGCAAACAAAAAGGCACGGAGAAATCACTAGAAAGCACATTCGGAACAGGAGTCAGATTATATAGTTATATGCACATATTATTTGTTAGGAGGAGTTGGCTGCAACATCTCCAGCAGGCAAGATTTTTTTCTTCACTTCTATTCCATATCCTAAATATTGTTGACTTCGTAATTTATTTTTTAAATTCTGCCATGTTTGGAAGTTAGGCTTAAATTTACCTGTACATAGATATGTGCATTCAGTGATTGTGAAGATTCAAATTAACCTATGATATCTAGATTATAACCAGAAATTAATCTTTGAAAATAACTCTCAAAGCAAGGTAACACCTGCCAGACAGCACACTTCAATATTCATTTTAGCAAGCACAGCAGCTACCTGCTTCTTTCTTTGAAATTCTGGCCTTCTGCACAGTGCTTTAAAATCACTTCAGAATTCTACATCAATGCCCTTATTTGAATCACGTTATTAGCAGGTGGACATTCTCTCAAAGGCCAGAGTCATAGCCTGTAACAATACCAATTAATAAATGTGGATTTAGAAAGGTGATTTCTGTTATATCCTTCTTATCAGGGATCTGATAAAAACTTCCAGCCACTGTAGTGCCCCATGAGAAGGTATGCAGGCAATGAGTGGGTCATTTTGCTCTTTTGCTCTGAATTTTTCATAGGGCTTCTCTTTTGTGTATTAAATGAGGACAGATTCTTTGCATGGAACTTCCCCACACCTCAACTCTCCTCCACACTCCATGACAGACCCATTCCCACAGAGAACAGGTCACATTCACTGTTTTCCTTCACAGAATCATAAAATAGCTTGGGTTGGAAGAGGCCACAAAGATCACCCAGTTCAAAGCCCCTGCTGTGGGCAGGAATGCCTTTCAGTGGACCAGGTTTCTTCTCTCTGGGGCTGCTCAGTCACAGGCAAAAGGGAAGCTAAAAGCCTTCTCACCTCACTGACTGTCCACAGCAAAGGTATTGGAAATCCTGGCAGGCCTTTTCACCCATCTGGGTGGTCAGCTTAATGCAGAAGGAGCCAGGCAGCCACACAGCAGTAGATGGACACAAGAAGAGCAGGGTGTTTCCTCTCTGTGCTGTGGAGCAGGTGCTGCAGTCCTGGGGTGTGTGCACTGCCTGCCCACTCAGCTGGACCCAGGACATGGCCCCATCCCCAATGGGAACAGAGTGCTCTCCCCTCACAACTGCCAAAAGCAGTCATCCCAAAAAACATATGGGTTTTTTAAGCCTTTGGATTTTTAAAGCAGTCTTGTTTTTCACAGAGCTAAAAAAGATGTCTAACCAGTTTTGAAAGTTTGTAAACAGCAACCAGGTTGAAGTGTACAAACCCACAGTGCATGCTGGCACCTTGGTGTAGTTGAAATGGTCAAGTATTCTTTCACAATACTTTGGTATGGGTTACAATTTCCTTCATTCTGCCAGTGCAGTAATAGAACCTTTCCCATGCCTCACCTGTCTGGGATAACAACACGTGCTTGTTCAGAGGAGTACTGCTGGCATTAATAATGAAATGCAGTAGGAATAAAATCCCTTTAGCAGGACAGGAGCACACAGCCTTGATGCAGTGCCCAAGTTTGGCTTCCCCAAGTGAAACTCTGGAGGATGCTCAGCCTCAGCAGCCCTCAAGTGCAGAGCAGATGTGGGTGCTCAGCATCTCTCGCAATATGAGCAAGGCTGAGCAGCTCCAGCCCACACTGACTGCCTGAGTGAAGATTTTCTCATCTTATCCTCAAAGCTTTTCAAGCCCTGATCCTAACAGAGGTCTTAAGAGACTTTTTAATCTTCATACTTCTCAAACTCAATTTAATTTAGCTTCTCTTCTCAAATCAACTCAAAGACTTAGAGGGATTTGAGGAGAAATACAATCTTCTTTCATTAAAAGCAGGGTCTTATCACAGATCTTTGTGATTTGTATTGTCCTGGCAATAGGGGAGATCATGTAACTGGGAGTGTTTATTTTCTATGAGGCAATTAAGTCTGAGAGATATGATTGTAATTCTATGTGCTTACTTGCAGAACTGTGTACTCACACCTGGGCTGGGCCTGGTCACTCTGGCACCAGTTGCTGCAGTTGTTTGTGTGTGCACATATCAAGGGCTTTGTGAGGTCAAAGAAGACCATTCATTTGAGACTTGAAAAACCTTGTTAGTGTAAACAAAATTCTTATCAATTTGAGAAAAATATTGGATTTTTACATCCCAATGCTCTTTTCCAATCAAATCTACAGAAATTAAACAAACAAAGCAAAACAGAAAGCACATAATTACATGGGAAGTGCTCTCCTCTTCAATTTAGAAAGATGGGGGTTTTTTTCTTGTTTAATAATTATTTATCTGAATTCATATCTCTTTTTATTCTGCACCCTGTTTTAATATCTCCTGAGTTAAAAAAAAAAAAAGAAAAAAAAAAAGAAAAAAAAAATTTTAAAGGAAAAAACCCCACCACAACCCCCAAAACCCCAACAATTAATTTACAGGACAGAGAGAAGGTTGTCTGGACAAGGCTATGACTTGCCAAGCAAGGACAGCCACAACTGCTGATTACAAAAGTGCAGTTTTCTGCTTTGACTGAGGATGAGCTTTTCCAGTAAAATATGATGCCAATTAGCATTTCCTGTACATCAAAAAGACTGGTTCTCAACCTTTTGTGACACTAAAAAGAGCTGAGGACACTTCAGTTAGTCATATGATATACAGGTACTCAGTTAATCATAAAGCACAAACACCCTCCTCAGATACTCATACAAGAACTGCTAATTATGAAAATAATAGATTCTACTAGGGAAAAAAAAAACACCAAACACTTATGCTAAAACTTTTCTCCTGGGCAAGGTGATTTCTTCTCTTTTTTTATACTGATGTTTATTACATTCAGTCTTTGCTCAAGGGATTTTCTTCCACCAGTTTCCTGCTGTCACCTACATCTAATCTTTCACACCTGTTCAGATTCTTTAACCCTTAAAAATCCTGCACATTGATACCTATCCTAATTAACTTCACTGCTCATAACTGAAATCATACAACTAGGAAGAATTTGGTATGAAGTTTGGTTCTTGATCATTTTAATTTGTGCACCCTAAAATATCATACAAATCAACCCATATTTCCCAGTCAGTGGCCAGTTCCTGCTTACCTGAGTTCTCCCACTCTCAATAACTTCCACCCAAAGACCAGCCAGATGAAGCTGATCCCAGTGAAGTTTCTGGTGACAAAAAGAAACAAAGCAATCAGTAGCATTTTCAGCCCTAGTGCATTCTCCTTAGGACAGAGAGACATTTCATACTATTGAATTAGGATTAATTAGTACTGACTTATATACTGGTACTGAATTAGAATCTCATGAGTTCATCAGTGTCATTTAACAGCATCTTCAGCATAAGAAGAGTACTTAGTCATGATCAACTGTAAATTGTCCTCAAGCTCAAATACCAGTGCTGTCCTGCACCTTCAGAAATGTCCACAGAATCTAAAAAACTTGCACTACATCTTGCAATATTTAACAAGAAATGCTGCATTATCTCAGTTGTCTGCCAGATTCTACAATAACATCTCACATAATACTGAATATAGCTAAAACGATGAAATACCATGTTCGAGGTGACTTATGTCTAGAATATTGATTAAAACCAAAACTGTCGTTAACTTGGCACATTGGGACTTACACCACAAGAGTAAATTTTGAAGGCTACACAAGAAGCCATGATAAAATATCTTTATAAAACTCTCACAAACCTGATTACCTCCTGAAAAACTTGTTTTCCACGTGGTTGCATTATATGTGTACATGTGTAGGGATGCTCTTGTACTTAAAAAAAAAAAAAAAAAAAATCCAAGACACATTGTTGCAAAAGCTTCATATTTTTTTAGAAAAAAATTAGGTCAAATGTAGCAGGTGTTACTTAGGTTGGTTAGTGTGACTGTGGAAGGCAGGATGCTGGGTGGTACAAGGAACCGTAGGATGCAAAACTTAATGGAAATGAGTTCATAAGGGTCTGTCTCTAGAGACAAAGTAAATAGTCTGTCAAAATGATTATTCAAAAAGAGCAGTCTCTGACAGGGTAAAAAACAGATAGAATGAGAGTCATAGGGGGATAGTGTGCATTGCTCAAATATTGATAAATAAGCTGCACAGAAGGGGGTAGAGCCTGAGGTAGGAGTCACAGCAATGGGATTGCCTATTTATCAGATGAGGAGAATTACCAAGGTGAAAATCCACTGGAAATGGACGGGCACAAGAATGCAGAAAGACAGACAGAGCCATGTGCAAATCTTAGGAACCCTCTTGACAAGGATGGAGCAGTAACTGCCATCTCCAGATTTACAGGCAGTAGGAATGGAGCCACACCAATCAGCCAGAACCTCTCTTTGCCACTCAAATTAAAGTTTAACAGAGTGTGTGTGTGTGCATGTGTGTGTGTAAAATGACAGATTACATACAAATTGCTCTTTATTTCTTGGGATTTTAAAGCTGGGGTCCTGTTCCTATTAGTGCCCTGTTTTCCAGCATACAATTATCTAGAACTACTGCTGTTATATTTTTCACAGAGTGGTACATTTACAGGATACCATGACTAAACGTTCCTACTAAATTAGCCTCCCCTGTATTAATCGCTCTTTTCATACAAAAAAAAATGGAGTTTGACTCTTCCCTCATGTTAATACCTATTTTGAATTGACCTCATCTCACTGATGCCTTATGTTTTAGCTTTCATATTTTTTAAATTCTGCGCTACCTTAGTGTGTGTCTCTGAACTTCATACAAAGTGTTAGCAAATTCTCTTCATAGGGTAGTTAGACAAAACAATCCTTTTCCAGCTTGAGAACCAAGGACCTCGTTGCAGCTTAGGGCTCAAAAAGTGTAATTAATGACAAATTGAGAGAGGGATGTTGGGGAGGTTGGGACTTCATAACCTGAAGCCGTAATTAGACAATTAACCCCAATATGGAAATGGACCAAAACTTGTAAAAGTGTGAAAACTTGTGACCAGGAGTCCATCTTGGGCAGAGCCACAGTTGGGCTCTTGTACTGCACAAGGTGTATCCTTTGAAAGCCTTTTAATAAATACCTAGTTATTCCTTCAAATCTGTCTAGCCTCTGTTCCAGCTAGCCTCTTGAGGTGTCAGTTCTGGCACCCCAGATGGGACAGAAGACATCTGGAAAACCCCTGGACTGCAGGAACACCCAGCACCATCATTGCCTCTACATGTGATCTGCCATTGCAGGTAGAAGACTGATCTGCTGTTTCAATTAACTTTTCAAGATACATATTTTCCTCCAAATATTAATGGTATACAGAACCAAAATAATCCAAAGTGATGTTTCTATATAAATGTCATATTTCAAAAGAATGGATGATTTAACCAATGTAAAGATAAGAATAAACTTCCACTACGCAGCAAAGGAATGCAGAGTATGAGGGAAGTTTCACATCTTTCATATTTTTATGTACATAGCAATACAGGTGTGCATTGAACCCGAAATTTATGTAAATAATAAAACAATTCCCATGACCAGAGAGAAGAAAGAGAGAAAACAAAAGTTCTATACAATATTTTTCCACCATCCCCAACCCAATACAATCCCAAGAAAGAGACTAAGAGGGGACGAGTAAACTTTATTCAAACATATTAGAATTCATACATTTTTATTATGGTTGATTCTTACTCTACAATTGCCATAAAACTTGTCAGTTGCATATATACCATGTGTCATACAATGTTCCCCTTTATAGCAATATCACTAATTTTATTTGGAGGAACTTTGCTGATCTCATCTTTACATGAGAATTTTCCTTGCATAGGAGTAGGTAGAAGGGAATGGTGAATACGGAATACAGTCAGTTGTGTTGTTTTGTGTCTGCACAGCACAGTGGAGTCATTAACACAGCATAATGTGAGCAACCTACTGGAGGTTTCTCTTTCCTCCTCACAGTAAAATGAAAATAGGTCTACACCTCCAGACTGCATCTTTCCATTGGAGTAGACAGGGAAAGTATTACTTAGCAATTATCTTTCTCATATTAGAGATACAGAATGGTAAGTCTAGGAAAAAACCTAGATTCCATAGCACTTTTTTAAAGACAGCAGGGCAGACTGTGACACTGGAGTATTAGGATATTTTTTAAAACTGCTTATGTTGATCAATTGTGTCAGTGAATGAGGAAAACTATGCAAAGAAGTATTGACTAAATCACCTGCAAAGGATTTATGTTGACAACTGATACTCCTCCCAAATGAAGCTCCAAGCTGTGCATCACCCTTTCCAGATATTCACATCATAACTCCAGGTTCCCTCTCTTTTCACAGGGAAACGATGGATTTCAGCGTTGCTCCTCTTCTAGCATTACTAGGATTTCACTTTATCTCATTTCACAATAATTGGTGCTCATTAAAAATATATTGTGCTGTGACTTCAGATTAAAGATGCACCCAGAAAACCCCCACATCTTGAACAGAAAGATAAGTAGGACTAGAAAAATAATATTTCCGCCTGACTGCTCTCTCTTCCTTTCTAAAATAGTGAGTCTGAGAAAAAAAGTTATCTATTTGAATAAACGAGTACAGGAAAGGGACAGTTGGCCTTCTCTGAATATGAGCTGACTAGCTGAGCAAGAAATGTTTCAAAGACCTTGAGTGCAAATCTTTGTTTATGGAGAATAAGCAATCAATCAGCCAGGGCACACAACAAGACCTTGTTCAAACAATGGATAATGCTGAGTGCCTCAGTCACAAAGCTTAGATTGAACAACTAAGTTTGACATTACCAGCAAAAAAGGCAAAGTCAACAGCATAAAAGTCACAGAATAAGACAGTTCAGGGAGGTCTCAAGCACAGGAATGTTAACATACATTCAAATGGACAGAGGGCTTTCTTGAGATTTTTCTTAAACAATATGTTTCTTATTTAAAGCTGTCAAAACTTGCCTTGAAAACTAGATTAAATAAATCCTTCACGTTTGAAACCTCTATGACTAAAGGCCCACTTGTGTTAACTTTCATGAGATTAATAGTATCAAGATTATTTTTTCTTCCTGTATATATTTGTATATGTTTTCTATATTTCATTTATAGGAATAGCCCCCATTTAAAAGCTTCATTTGAAAGCAGGCCAAATGTGAACAACAGCACAGAAAAGAAACAGTCTACATGACCAAGAAAAAGATTAATGTAAAATCTAGTGCAAAACAAGAACTAAGTATTCTGTGAAATACACACATCTCTTTCTATTTCTTTTCCAGCAGTTTCTCAAATATGTCATTCTGTATTACAAATGAAATTATAAGTACTCTGAAATTTTGCAGCCAGTAGATCATGACAGTCTTCTGATTACCTGGTGATGAATGAACTTGCACTATTTACACAGGAATTCAGGGTGGGAGAGAGGGAGAAAGGGAAGGGGGGATGTGGTGAGAGACCAGACATAGAGAATGATTTCACATCCTTGGGTTAATGAACAGTAACAAGATGAGAACACCATTTGCAGCCTGTGAAGTATACTGGAAAACAGAGATAAAATTTATGGGTCTGCTTTGCGTGCTGCTAACTGAAAATTCTGTCTCATGTAGTCTTCTTTTTCCCACATTTTCTGTGAAGGTAGTGAAAACCTTCAGATTAACCAAGATATTTAAGACCATAAGATCACGTCAGCTGTGGTATAAAAATCCATTTGTAACCCAGGCTGTTACTGCGAACCATTTCTGCACTGCATCCCAGCAGCTCATTCCTCAAACCTTTAGCTGCTCATGAAAGATGATTTTCCTTGAGCCCTTGCAGAATTTTTTTTGTTCAAAATTTCTATGTGTCTGCTGAAACTCATGCATTTAACTTATTTATGTATAAAAAGGAAAGACTCAACCAAGAATATCCAATGGCAATTTTTAAGACAATTTAGTACATCTTTTGGTTTTGATAAACAGCATCCCTGCAGCTGCACAGAGGGCATTACATCCCCATAAGTACGTATCAGTCTTATCTCATTTATTTCCACATGCACAAGAGAGACAAATGCTGGAAATGGAAGTCTGAGGTATATTTCATAGTGGACAGAATCAGGATGTACTTCCTTCTCCTGTGTTGCACTGGGACAAGGGGTCTCCAAGTCTTCAGCCTCTGTTGTGGCTATGAAACATTCATTTTGCACTGGTAGAAAGAAACTAAATTACACACTGACCACTGTATTCAACTGCTCCTTCTGCCAAAAGGGAAGACACTGTGCTGGATTTTAAATGAAGTGAATTTGGTAGATTTTCAAAGTATGAACTGCTTGATGCCCAGTTCACTCCAGGGGCTGCAGAAAGGCAACAGGTTTTTCGTTGCTTGAGATTTCAGTGGGTGATTGGCAAAAGCGATAAAAGCTGATTTTATGCCATGCTAATTTTTCTCCATTTAGAAAAAAAATACATACAAAAAGGAAGTTCTTGTTTATTATGTAGTCTAGAAAATTTCTTGTTAAATGTATGCTGACCTCTAGTTATTTTGAAGCATTTTATCAATTGAAAGATAGAAATAGACAAATGGAAAAAGTTCTTATCCTTTTTCAAGCACAATAATACACATATTTTTCTAATGCAATTTTTAAATTCTAAAATTATGGTGATTATTGTGATGATGATGATGATTAATATTATAAGTGAATAGGAAAGGTTTTGTGGGATATTGTTATTCTGATCCACAATAAACTCTCCAAGGATATTTCCAGGAATTGAAAAGTTTGGCTATAAAATTTTCAATTACACCCCTCATCTATTCTACCTGGTTATAGAGCTTTCCCAAAGGATTAGCAGGACACACTGGCAAATGGGTGACATACAACAGAGAAAAATTGTCTACACTCAAAGGGTAGTAGGCAACAGTTCAAGCTCTAAGGACTAATAAATGCTGGTGTACCCAAGGAGCCAATATGGGGGATGGCATTATTTAATGTCTTCAGCAGTGAGCAGGAGACAAAAAAATAAAAAAAGGCTGATGGCTGATCCAGGCTACAGGGAAAAGTTTCTATGCTGAGGAGCTGCATTGCCATGCAGAGGGGCTTCAAGCCAGAGGGCTGGACAGAGGAGAGCACATTAGGTTTAGCACAGAGAAATGCCAAGTACTGCCCCAGGGACAGAAATGGCAATACAAAGAGGGGGCAGATTGCCTGGCTTGTATCTGCAAGAGGGCCCTGGGCAGGGGTGCAGAATACAGGGCTGCCTTCACAGAGGGCATAGCCAGAAAGACAAGGGGAATACTGCTCCTACTCTGCTCTTGAGAGGCTGCATCTGGGTCCAATACATGACATATACTTTCAAACTGGAAAGAGTCCAGAGAAAGGTCATTTTGCTGGGGGCTGGAGCAGACTAAATCCAAGGAGAAGCTGGTGGAACATGTTTGCTCAGCCTGGAGAAGAGGAGAGTATAGGAGAATTTAATTGCAGTCTCCTGCTATAGAAAAGGGACTTTGCAAGAGGGTGGAGCCAAACTCTTCTCCTGGGTGCTCATCAAGCGGCAACAGTCGCAACAAGTTGCAGCAAGACAAGATCTAATTGGACATAATAGGATAAAAATGTAGACTGAGAGTGATTAAGCACTGAAAGAGGTTGTCCAGGGACATGGTGGAGTCTTGTCAGGAGATTTTGGAAACAAGACTGGACAAGGTCCTGGTTAACCTCGTCATTAATCTGAAGTCATTCTTACTTTGGCTTGGACAGTGTAACCTCTGGAGGCTTATTCCAGCCTATCTCTTTGCCCCCAGCTCATCTTACGGCTACCACCAGCACCACCAAAGGTTGGAGATGGTGTGTAGCCCCTCTGTCATGCCAAATGAAAGCACAAGAGAGAGCTGCTTTCTGGAAACTGAGTGCAGCAGCAGCAGAATGCAGCAACACCTCAAGAGGATCAGCTAAGCCAGAATCCTTCTATACATCCACTCTTCTGCAGTATCTGAACAGCATCAAACATTGCTGGAGTTTCTGCAGAGCAGAGAAGAGCCTGTTATGCACAGGGGGAACAGAGCCAGCACAGCCGTTTGCCCAGGAGACCTGCATTTTTTCATCCTGACCTGTTGTCACAAGCTTTGTTCAACAAACTCACTGGATCTCTCTAGGAAGCCCCAATGAGACAGTTTTCACATTTGCTCAGAAACCAGTCCAGTGAGGTCCAAGTCCTTTGGACCGATTAATAAGATAAATATTTATTAATTTGAGTTACTGTAATAGCAAAAGTGTTTATTGTCTGTGAGGATTACTTCCTTTTGATCTCCTCCCTGCAATTTTCTACAGCTGGAAGTTGTTCTTTCCTTCACATTGCCTGACTGCCCTCTGAACTCCTCCTCACCTCTCTCCATCCTTCCTGTGCAACTGGCATTAGACTCTAATTTCTGTTGGTTTTCCATTCTGCTACTGCTTCACCCACTCTGCTCTTAGCACAGCCAGCCTGGGAGAGCCCCCACCTGCCATTTTGGGGGTTTCATGTGTGTCTCTCATGCCCATAATTCCTGCTACTTTCTGCATAATTTTGCTTTGTCTGTTTGGATGGTGTGTCAGACCAGGTGCTTGAATGCTCATGGGAATGGGTGTGGTGAATAAAATTTAGAGCTTATGATAATGGAAACTACTTAACAGCACTGAATATCCAGGGTTAGGTAACTGCAAACTGCAGGAATTCACAGGAACAGACAAGAATCCATGAGAGAGTAAAAGTAATGAGATATGTTTGTATTTCCAAGCCATCCTTCCTTTGAGCCTGACCCCTGGCAGCCCCTGCTCTGGTGCACAGCAGCACCAAACAGCCATGGAGCACTGTCCTGCAGCAGAATGAGCAAAGGTTCTGCAAGCCATAGCAGGACACTCACAGGCACAGGAGGGCTTTCTCAATTCCCCATATTTTATGCTCCCCTAACACACAATCAAACATAACTGGATCTTACAATTATGTTTTTTTAAAGAAAAAAAAATAAACTATGGCTGATTTCTCAACGCCGAATTTGGCAAATTGTCTTTTTATTAGCCAAAAGTTAATAAAATCTCTGTGAGAGCCCAAATTAATGCAGCCTGGTGTTTTAGAGTACCACAACTGTGACTGCTATTGGGTGTTGGGGTAGGCATGAGTTGCAGGTGAAGCTTTCTGCATGATGGAGAAAATTTCTCTTCTGATTTTCTTCAGTTTGTGAGTGAGGTCATCTTGTGATCTCTCGCTCACACACACACACACACACACACAAAGGATGAAGACCTAAGGCTCATCTTAGGAAATCTGGTTAAACAAATGAAATATGGAGACATGGAGCGGAGATCTATATTTAGTAGTCAAACAAATTTTTTTTGCTTGTCCTCTTTCTTCCCTTTTTAATGAACACATAAATTTAGGACACTTCTACTATTTCTGGGTAGCTGGATATTTTCAACACCCATAACTTTACTCATTTTTGTCTACCACTCTACTGTATTTGTAGGTAGCCACCAAAGCTCAGGCATTTCCTCTTGCAACCCCAGGTTTCCACTGAAGATAGCAATATATGAATGCAATAGTTTAAACTGCTTTATAAAGCCAATGAATGTAACTGGTTCTACTTTGCACCTATCAGTCTGTCTGCTGTTATAATTGGAGCAACTTTTGAATAATAAACCTCTAAAAAATCCATCTTGTGGGTTTTGAAATAAATACAATAGTATGTTAATAAACTGCAGGAAAAAAATCCTGGTCCTAGCTCCTACACATGTTCACAGTTGTATTTTTAGGTTATATATAATAGACAGCAATCTTTGTTTGGAAGCCAACACACACTTCCCCAGTGAACTGCAGGATACACATAAATAATCAGGGCTGGAAAAAGGTCATCACACAGCTAGGACTGGGGTTAGCAACAGCACTGAGCAAACCAATTGTTCAGAAAGCCTTAAGCAAAGCAAATCAAGCTAAGTGCAACATAACTGACTGTGCTGAAAGCTGAACAGACTTAATCATAGGGATGAGCCAACCTTGAACCTTAACGCTCAACAAATTTTATTAAGAATCGACAAGTTGTGAGAGAAGTTACACAGATAAGCTGTAGCTCAAGGGAATAAGTGTGCAAAAATAAGATGAGGGGAATTTAATAAGGCCCAAGGACCACCAGCTGAGCTCACAAGAATCAATCAGTAAGAGCTTGGTCCCAAGGTCTCCTTGTTAGTGCAGTAGGGAACATACTAATGGTATATATTGACTTGCAATAAGAGATTCCTGGAAACATTTCCCTTATAACTTTTGCTATATAAAATTTAGTTAACAGCAAACTGTGTCTGTTTCCCTTCAGAAAAATAAAATAGATTTCATCAAGGCATACTTGCCCAAAAACTCAATTTCTGTAACTGAAAATTGAGTTCTTTCATTTCAATATACTTGGGCACTGTCTTGTGGTCGTGTCATGATCTCATTTGCTTTGTTGGTCCAGAATCCCTGGGCATATTCACCTGCACTCATACCTAGGGATTCCCATGCTGCAAGCAAGAGCCTCTGCCTGAAAGGGAGAATTTTCTCATGGAAGGCACAGGTATTTTCATAAATAATAAGCCCCTCACAGCAGCCCATAAATTGTGCCCATGTACGGCATGCAAAGAGTCACTGCTCAGCAAGAGGAAAGGCGAGAGAAGAGAAAGGAGGATTTTCAGAGGTGTTATATATTTTGCAACTGAATTGCTATGTGCTTTAAATACAAACACTAATTAGGAAGCTAAGCCTTGTGATTTCCTGATAGATTTCTAAATATCTTAGAAAAACCCTTAGGGAGAACTAAAAAGCAGAAATTCCACAAGTGGACTGTAACTAAACAGCATAATTTTTGAATATCATCCCAACCTGTTCACAAAATCTGCTTTCTATCTGAAATTGTTTCTGTGTGTCCTATATGGAGTAAACATATTTTCTTGGGTTTTTTGCTTTTCTTTTCTCTCGAAAGCTTCCTGTAAACTAGATAACACATCTTGCCCTAAATTCTAAACACATTTTAAATTAATACTGCATACTTAATCTTGTCTTAACATGCCTTTTGGTTGGTTTGTTTGGGTTTGTTGTTTGTTTCTTTTTCTTTTGGTCTGGGAGCTACATTTGATGGGATGCAGCAGTTGTACAACCCTACGGATTTACTGATGTTACAGGAATATTATGAAACTTAGATAATTGAAGTTTGTAAAAAGCTTTACAGAATTTTAAATGAAAGCTGCTTCAGTTTAAGTAAGAAAGTTATTAGGAGTAGAAAATGGAAGGATATCTGATGAAACAATGTTTTGCAAAACTACAAAACAGAGGATCTATGCAAGCCATAACTAGATGGACACCCATTTGTAGCTCCTTTAACAGAACAGAGTGACTGAATACCACGTGCTGGAGCCTGATCTCATTTACCTGAACTGTGCTTGTGGGAGCTGAGTTACTCCTGATTTACACTAACACAAACAAGACCAGAATCAATCCAGGCAAGAGCCCTAGGGATACCCTTGCAATGAGGAGAAAAGGAAAGATCTCCACACTAGACAAACCCACCAGCCCAGAGGATTCCTAGTTTGAACTACTTTTTATATGACAATTGCCAGTCCTCTGGCAAAACTGCCCCTTGGTACGTACAAAACATTCCAATTAAAAAGAAGAACATTTTTCTTCCACAGAAGAAAGATTCAGTGTTTGGGAAGGGACAATGTCTAGTTGAGGTCAGAAAAAATGATCTGGTAAAAACAATTCCCCCTTTCTCATCAATTGGATTCATTTCCACTATACCTGAAGGAAATGTTTATTTTACTGACAAAGGCTATTTTTCTTAGTGACTTGCAAGCTGGATGTTCTTTTGACACAAATCTGAAGCACAATGTGAAGGTTCTTTTACATCCCCAGCAACAATCCTGGTGAAGCTTCACTTGCAGCCCAAACAGCAGTTGCCAGGATTGTAATGGAATTACAGCACAGCTAGATATGAAGAACATGAATGCACCTAAAGTGGCACTTGCAGCTCTTGAATAAAAATTCAACCTGCACATGTCTGATGGAAAGGTTACTCAGAAATAGCCATCTATGCTGGTAAAGTACTTTCTAGGCTAACTTCAACGTGTATTCAATGCCATGCAGGACAGTAGCTATTGAGGAACTGTGAGAAACAGCAAGTACAAAAGCAAATATTTCGACTTACAGCCCACACAGGTCCATCTGGTTCCTGAACTGTTGTTTGACACAGATCTCATCTTAGCATTTAATCTGCAATTTTCAAGTGATTATTCACTTAGTTCTTATCACCTGTAGCAACTACCTGCTTCTTATTACAACATTGCACGGAAGAAAGTGTCCCTGTACAGTTATCCTTGCCTTACAATCCAGAACTCCATTTTCAACCTCAGACTACATTGCATACTGCAAATATATCTGCAATGGTTTGACCAAACTGTGCCAATCTTGAAACCAGACATCTTGGAAAAAGCCAAGCATTAAAGGCAGATCTGCAAATGCCTATTCAAATATCCATATTTAGGGACCACTATTCTTCTTCAAAGACTGACAAAAAAAATTGAGACTGTTTCAGATGTCTGAAAACAGTTGTATATGACAATCTAATACTTCCCTCTGCAATATATTTGTTCCTTTGATAGCTGTGTGTGGCAGACAAAACTTCAGGACAATAGGTAGTAAAAAATTTACTAATTCTGCCTTTTGCACCTACAACTGATTTGAGTTCTTCTGCCAGAAGAGTTACCATCTTGGGAGGAATTCTTGAACAGCAAGAGAGTACTAGGAGCAGGGACCAAACGACCAGACTAAAACCAAAGTAGGATTCACTTTTCTATTATGGCATTTTTAACACATTGCTCAAACTAAGTCTTCTAGGATAACACAATGCAGTTTTCTTTATCAAAAATAGTCTTTAGAGACTATACTTTGGGTGTTTTGCGGCTACCTCAGTAGATGAGAACTAAATTCTATGTCATTTTTTTCTCTTTTAAGACCCTGATCAGCAAACACTTAAGACCACTGCTTCAGACTGTCCATCGTTTGAAGACTTCTTTTCCTTTTACATACAACACTAATCTTTGGACTATTTTGCTCCACCAGTCCTCTCTTGGTTTTAAGAATAATTTTAACCCTCTCCATCATGATTATAATGGATGGAAACATCTGAAGTCTGATGCTTCTCACCACAGAAGGTGAGACATTGCCCAAACACCCCTCCTGCTTGCTCAGTGCATTTCTGCTCGTCACTTTCTGTATCCTCCTGTGTGTTATGGGACCGACCCCCTTCTCCTCTCTGGGGTGATTAAGAGATGCCTACTTTCTTCTTGGATTTCACTCTCTTTGGTTTCTTCTTCATAGACCTGGAGAGCTGCTGCCAGTCAGCTTGTCAAGAAAGGCTTACCTTCACTTATATGCCACATTATCTTAGCCTTTCATTTGATTTTCCTGGTCTCTATTTGCTAGACCCATACCTCTGTATTTGAACTAAGGTGGCAGCAAAAAAGGGGGCTGACTCATATCTTGCTCCCTTCTAATTTGCCAGCATCTTCATTTTCTACTTTTTGCTCTTTATTTGGGGAGTTCTCTTTTCATGAAGACACTTATTATCAGCCAAATTCAAGGAAAGCCTTACATATCTTACATCTTCCTTACATATCTGAGTTACAATTCACAACAATCCTTCCTTGTGTCTAAGATATCATATAGTGTGACTCTGATTACACTTGCAAAGCTGTAAATATATTTTGTTAAATGGAGTTTTTCCTGACATGAACAGAAAACCCTGTAATTTCATAGCATAGCTATTCACTTTATCTAAAATAGGGGTTTATTATTATTTTGTAAAAAGAAGATGCTTTCATTCTGACCTAGATAAGAATCTCTTTCTCTTCCCTTCTAAAGACAACTATGAAAATGAGATTGTAAATCTCCTATGGAGTAGAGACTTGGACAAATCTATAATTTATGTTATGATTTTGAGAGACTTTCACCTTGAGGAAGTGCCAGCCCTATCGTAATTCTGTAGATCTTGTTTGAAAATGTTTTCCATTACTAATCGGGAGAACTTTTTTTATTATTATTATTTATACACGGCTCCTTTGATTTTCAGTGTGTGACACTTCAGAATGAAACTGGTGTCTGCATTAATTAAAAAATGAGGAAGAGAACTCTTACTTTCCTTCCCCCTCACTATAAATCCAAGTAAAATGCTGGCAGGCAACACTCAGCATGTAGTGCTCTACTTCCAACCATGAACCTTTTTCACAGATTTCTGTCATTTTAGCTGCTTCTGGCTAAAATCACTGGTTATAACAGTGACTTGGAAAGAAAAATGAGCAGAGAGTTAAGAGCAAAACAAGGGGGTAGGTACACGTAGCAATTAAATAAGCTTTCTACAAATCTCAGGCAGGGAACATGTCAGTCATGTCGCCCCTAAACAAGGCCCTGGCAGTACCAGGTCTATGCTGAGGCCTTTGGGGGGAAAAAACCACACGACTTCATGCCCATGCACCTTTCCTTTGACCTCCACAACTTACTAAAGAGTAGACTGTCACATCAACAGCTCATTTCCCCAAATCACCCAGTGTTTGAAGAATTCTCCATCATGGCTTGCAGCAGCATGCTCCAGCCATGGGCTGGCTTTGTCCACACGATCTCCTGGAGACTGGACGATTAAAGGGCACTCACTCTTACCCATTGCACCAGAAATCCAAAGCCCTCACTGAAAGTGAGGTAGCTGAGGTCTGCCCACACAAAGTGCACACACAGGAGCTGCTGGAATGGCACAACCAGCAGCAGGGCCAGGAGCAGCTTCCTGGGATGAGCTCCACATTTCTGCCTCAGGCACTGCGGGCAGCTGTGACATTCTGAACCACACCTGGAAACAGCACATGACCTTCAGGCTTTGTGGAAGGTGAAGACCTTGTACATTGACTGCTCTATGCCAAGCAAATTGATTCCCTTACCTCTTTATAGCAAACCAATTCTAAGACACAATAAAGGGCTAAGAAATACGGAAGAATAGGAATTAGTGGGGGGAAAAATTTAGGGGAGAGTTCTTTGTCTAGGCTTTTGAGTGTTAGCACCAACATCCAGCTCCAATTGATTTAGGCTTTGTTTAAAACGAAGCACCACTCTGCAAATTCTTTGCAGCCTTCTGGGCTTTTTGCAGCCTTCCCTTGTGCAGATATTTGACCATCACTCCAAACTCTTTTTCCCAATTCACTGTTATCACTGTGGAACAAAAAATCTGAGCTACATGATGTTGGAAATATTCATCTATTTTGGTTCACAATCTGAAAAAATAGAAGCCCATATACTATCAAATGCAAAAAGAAAATCCAGCAAATTCATTTATTTTTCCCAAACTTTCCAAGTCTTGATAAAATCTCTATGTTGTGGTCTTACATAACAGGACATCACACCAAGCAGGCTCCAAATCTAAAACAAACTCCAGAAACACAACTTTTCTTCAAAACAGAAAGCATGGTTTTATTCAAATATTCTCTTTTTCACACACAATTAAAGCCAGTGTAGACAATTAATGAACTGATAGGATGACAAAGAAGTTTGTGGTCCCTGGACAATTAAAGATTGTTCAACCCTTATCTCAACTTGAAAAATAATAACTGTTGGGTTTTGAATAACATCAGTGAACATCAAGTTATACTAAGAAAGGAAACCCTACAACCTCTAAAGATTCAGAGGTATAGAATAGGAACAACATTGCTCAGAGTTGCTCCTAACTCCTCATCTCACTTATTCCCTCCCGATTTTCTTTTTTTTTTCCTTTTTTCCTTACCTCCCCCACTCCTACAAAGCAGCTCAGATATCCACATATACACAGAACATTCATGGCAACAACTCTTTGACTACAACTGATGAATATGCAACACGATCTTAAAAAACGCATGTGAAATATGCAAAGGCATCAACTTAATGAGTATTTTCATTTTGTCCCTTTTTTGCATTGAAGGGTCAGTTTATCTAACAAACAGCATCAGAATAAATCCCTTGTATTCTGAAACCTAGATAATTCATCTGACTAAACAAGAGGAATTATTTAAAATTAAGCAAAGCACTGGAATTCTCCTACCATGGGATCATACAGGATGTGCTGTTTAAATATCAGGGCATCCAGGACACTTGGATATGTCATCTGAGGCCTTAAAAAAGTGACATAAGAAGTGAGCTTCTATCTTAGCAGTCACCAAGCAGAAACTTTTTAAGAATCTTCACTGCCTTTAGAAGATCTGTGTAGCAATTGTTCATTTTGATATCTGGAACTGAAATGTGACTACTTTGCAAAATGTAAAATCAAAAAAAAAAAAGTCATCATTTGACATGCTTTTGTTATTTCACCTACCTGCTCATCATCAGAAAAGGAATTTATAAAATCCTAAAGAATCCTTAAAAATCTTAAAGCAATCTTTAAGAGTGACAGAGATGGTCTTTTACTTGTGCAGTGGTGCATGATGAATGTTCATACAGGCAACCATGGGTGTACTAGAACTATTCATTCAGACACCCCACAGTTGCCTTTGGATATTGTCTATGAAATGCAACTTTAAAAAGAAAAACATGAAGGAACTATTTACAATTCCAGTCAGTCAGCTAAGATGAACAATAGCATGTAAGTTAGTTCAAAACTTCACCATTTGCAAACACTAAGTTTCAGAAGCCACATTTGGAGTAAAATCTGACATTAATTGCATCTACACGAAATTGTTCAAGTAATTTGGAGTTGACATATTCCTAGTAATTGCCAGCCATGTTAGTTTGGAAAAAATTAAACAAAACTTGGCTAAAAAATAATCTGTTGAGGCATTTTCCCCATGTCTTCCAACAAATAATTCAACTCCAGAAGTTTCACTGAGCTTTTTATAATGTATGCTTTTTTTTTCACTTGGGTCATTTCTTACCCATGTGAAAGTTCCACTATCTCACTTTTTGCCTTCAACAGTTTGAAAACTAGAGAAATCATTAATATTAAGAAGAATGCCAAAGATGATAGTTTTCTCATCTTGTCTTTGTTTCTCTTTTCCTCTGGGCCACATAAGGATATTCAAGTCAGCAGAGACAGTGTTACTCTTTAAAAAACCTGCTGATTTAATATTTAGTAGGTGATGGATTCCACCTCAACAATCAGACTCAGGAATAAAAATAGTCTGAATCCCACTCAGTGCCATCCACAAATCCATAGATAGAAACCCAAAGTATTGTACAGCATATTTCCTGCTCGGTAAGCTTGAGACAAGCTGCTGTGATTCCCTATATATACACATATATTCTGAGCTGATGCCTGTCAAACCAGCCCCTGGTTAAGTGGCAAGCATAATATAGCTTCCTTTCCCTAGAGGTAACTGTCCTCATTACTGGAGCGAATGAACCCCTAGGTATATAATAGAATCTTCTTTAAAATATTCATCATATGACAGCTGATATTCAGCCATATTTGGCTGGAATGCCATATTTTGGGGAACTTAAGAATCCATAGTCAATTAACCTACTATTTTGCTCACCATCTAATTTAATTTTTTTAATCGTAAATCATTACACATTTATGTTAGTATGTCATTTGTTATTCTCCTACTCAGGCCTGAGTCAAACACACAGACCAGGGTTTCTCTTACTGCAGCAAAGTCCATTAAAACATCTGGACTGGCAAAGCTGAAACTTTACACTTTCCCTCAGCCGGAAAACATCAACTTCTCCAAGGTGAGTCACATCATCCAGCACGGTTCTGTTTCCTTCACACTTCTCAGAATCAACACTCCAGGCTGTGAAAATCTCCCTCTGCCAGCAGGTCTCAGGAAGACCATGGGCAGGCGGGGGGAAATAACTCAGGGGCCAGAATACTCCACCAGGAACCAGAACAAAAAGCTATGTAGGGAGAGAAAGAGACAAATACAGCAGCAGGTTATTCATGCCAAATGTTTTCTAGTTCAAACACCAAACAATGCTTTTCTTTTTTACTCTCCATTCTTACTTCTTTCTCAAAGCAAACACTGCGTTTTTCCCCGCCTACTCTTCCCTTTTTTTTCCCTACCTGTTCTTAATCACAGCCACTAACTTCAGAAGGCCCTATTCCACACGATTTCCACTGCATTACCTCCCACCGCAAGTGCCTGCTGCCTCTTCGCTTTAACATTTCACGAGGTTTCCCTGTCCCGTTCCATGCGAGGCACGTAAGGCAGGCAGGCACACAAACGAGCCCCGCCCGGACGGGGGAGCGTCACCCACATGCGAGGCTGCTCAGGAAGTTTACACAGCACTTGCTCAAACTCTGCAAGCCTTCCTGACACCAGCTCAGCATTCCAGCACACCAGCATCATTTTTAACTGATTTGTCATGTGATTAGTGCTGTCTCTCCATTCCCACTACTACTCAGACATCGGTGGCAAAAAAAAAACCAAAAAAAATCATTCTTACTCTCATCAGAACTTGTTTGTCATCAGAATCCCTCTTTAGTTTTAGTCATTTGCTTAGTTTTAGCCTACTTATCTCATTATGCTGGTCTAATTAAAATCATTTGCTGACAAATATTGTCAGTAATGTAACAGTTGGCTAAATTAACACTGGCTTAGCCTTAGCTTTGTTATCAGCTTAACTACACAGGGCTGATTGATGAGCATTTTAAAGCAGGAATTCCTTTCTTCAGGTCAAATGCAGAGAAGGCAAAGCTGGAGATTTGAATGTGATACATCAACATGTCTTACCAGAAGAAAGCCAGATATAATTGTGCAGAAGTCCAACCAAACTCACATCTCCACAACTTCCTGCAAGCTTGGTCATAAAAACAAAGATGTGTTTGACCCAACCTGTTAGAAGAGCAGAAGCATAGCTTAATATCTTGTTCTAAAATTACTGTTATAGGCAGTGTATCCTACAGTCTGAATCTTAGATACTTGTTTGGCATAAATTGAGTATTTCTAGACAACAATTATTCCTACAGACAAAACTTAATTGCAATATTCATCACCAAATATGTCTAAATGATAGGGATGCTGAAGTGTTTTACAGTGAAAATACATCCAATTTTAATGAAGTTCAAAAGAAGAAATGTTTATTTATGGATTAAAGTACACAAAGATCTGCTGCTGACACTTTCAGAAATGACAGCTTTTTTTTTTTCTTTTTTTTTTTTTTAAGAGAGAAAGAGTGCAAGGGAGGGAAAGACTTTATATCTCGTAAATAGTTGTGGTGAGTGGATCGATGTTCCCAGCAGACAAGCGGAGAGCTCCTGGGTCTTTTGACACTAGTTGAGATCAGATGATATATAGCAGAAGTCTGAAGACAAAGTTGCCTCTAAGAGGTTGCATCTGGTGAAAGGGTGGAGATGTTGTGCTGATAACCCATTGCAGCTGCAGGGGGATGTCTCAACATGTCTTGAGAAAGACTGCATATTTCTCTGTTGGGGGCTGAGGTTTGCTACTGTTCAAATTAAGTGACACCGTTTTAACACTCTTAAAGAGGAAAAAAAAAGGTGGAATCTAAACCAGAACAATATCCTGTAGAAAAGTGCTTTCTATTTAGTAGGATCTTATAAGGAAAAAGAGGGAAAAAAAAAAGCATAACTACATATCTAAAATTAGCTCCTCTACTGGAGACCTAAATTGAAAACAACTTTAAGAGAAGATGCAGAGGTTCCAGAGCAATATATAACAGAACCACGAAAAAAAGTACAGAGAAAAACCCAGGTTTTGGTTAAAATTTTCAGAACACTCTTCCCCACTTCAGGAATTTGCAACCAGCACCTGTTGAATGAGAGCTGCTGCTGTTGGTCTTCAGAATGATCCATCAAATAAGGGTGCACAGAAGTATTACAGGGAGAATAACAACCTCCCAGAGATACAGATTGGGCCTGCTTGGGATCAGATATTTGGAAAGAAAGTAGAAAACTGTGGCTGTGCATAGACTTGACAGTGCTCCACTGGAACAACCAGAACCCAGGATTGCACAGGCTCTAGCAAGTTACCTTGTGCAAGAGATCCCAACCTTCTGAAAAATATAATTCAGCTCAGGGAGAGGAGTAAGTGGGAAAAGGGAAATATAACAGGCAGGTGATCCTTTTGCTCTGAAAACTGCTATTGCTGACCTGCTGTGAAACCATCCAAGGACAAGAAAATATACAATCTGCTGCCATTATTACAGTCTAATCCTGTATGGATTCAAACACAGGAAAAGAGTAAGTCCAGACTAAGGTCTCAGCTTACACTCCATGGGCTGAAAAAGAAAAAAAGACAATTTTTGCTAAGCCAGCTAACAACGTGCTGCTGCTCCAACACTGCCTCAGGCCATGCAGCCTCAGCTGCACCATCTGCCCTGGAAAGACTCCAGAAAGGAAAGAGCAGCTGAGAGTGCAACAAGTTGAGGATCCAGTATAACCATGACTGTTCTGTGCTATGAGTTCATCTGAAACCTCACCTCCCCAGTTCCCGTTTCTTGTTCACAGACACCTACTTTGTTAAATTGTTATTTTTGATGTGTCCTCCTCTATCCACATGTCTTAATTACTTGTTTCTCACTAAGGGCTGGTTTCATTTGCCTTTCCAGTGTGTCACCTTCTCCCTGAATTCACAAGGCACAGAATTCTGGTGAAATGCCACTTACAATGGAGGCATTAGGCACCAGGAATAAAACACAAGTTGAGATTGCTTCTAACAGCAGTAAAACCCCTTCCAAGATCTTGTGACATCAGTTATCAGAAACAAATATAAAAGCCCTTTCCTATTTTCAGCAGCAACGTTCCCATTGATTTTAACACTGCAGGATATGCCTCTGTGCACTGAAACAAATCACCTGTATATGAATGCAGTCAGGATGAAGTGGCCTCCAGCAAAGCAATTTCTTCTGTTTTGGTTCTGAGGAGTAATAGCAAAAAGATCTGTCTCTTCAATCTGTATCTCAGTCAAGTCACCCACAAAGAGATGTAATGTTCTGGATCACACGCTTTTGTTTCCTTTTTCTTGACACCTTACCATGATTCCCATTTTGTTTATACATTTCCTTTTCATTCCTAACACACAAAAGTTACCAACTTTATATGAGGCCATAATGCAAAGATGTGTGTGCTTTCTGAAGGTAAACAGTGTTAGCTAAGGAATGAAATCCAGTGGTCTCCTAGGGGAAGAAACAAGAAGGCAAAAATTAAGCACTTGCAGACTTAACATGAAAACTATTTTGGATAACCAATCAGGAAGCAGATTGGGGATGTTTAAGTGCAAATCCACAAATTCAGGTGGAGAACACATCTATTGTGCTGGCAGTGCAACACACACTCTCTTCACAATTCTCATTCACAAGAGAGAAAGAATAAGAGTGACTCGTGATCTGCCCTGGCTCAGCCTGCACAGCAGAGGGGCTGTGGCTGTCCCCTTGCTACACACTGTACACCACAACACCCCTTCTACCAGCTTCAGAGGCAGCAGTTCCCATGGGGATCTCCACATCAGGCTGGAAAATTCTCTTGGCAGTGCAGAGACTGTTGTTCTAAAACCCCTCCATGCTCCCCAGCTGTACACAGTTCCATGTGACAGAGATGGATCCTGAGGTCTGAGGGTACACCTGAAATATTTTGCTACTATCTTCATGATATCAATGTCAAATCTTAAATTTCTTTGAGCAGGAGCAGGATAGGAACCTTGCATGAGTTGCTGAACGGAAAATGTACATAACCCAGAAACTGCCTTCAAAAATCATTTTAAAAAGAGATTTTGGAAAAATCTGGCATTGTTTTCATCTTTATGGATGGATTATATAAGACACCTGAAAATAATTTTAAAAGCTGCCTATTTTTATAACATATATACACATTACTTTCTGCTTTTCAATACCCAAATCCTGACTATTTCCACTGGTCTCAGTGCTCTGCAAGCAAGCACTGCTTCTCTGCTGCTAGCTCATCACATCCCCACAGTGAAGGCAGGACCTATTCTTCTATGTTGAGAAGCAGCACAGAGCACAATTTAATGATCAGAAAAGTACATATTACACAGGCAATTGCAAACATTTCACTGCTCAGGATTTTGAAGGAGGTTATTTCTATACTACAGTTATGTGAAATGTTTTCTGAAATATTCACATGTATATTTGAGTCCATCCTTGGGATCTGGATATCCAGCAGATGGATTATGAAATCTGACTTATAATGGTTTCATTATTAGGTCTTACCACTGCCAAATCCATATCCTCTGACATCTCTGACAGAATCCCATCATCAGTTCAGGGAATATGAAGTGTGACCCAGCAGTCTAGGGAAGGATACAGGTGTCCAAACACTACAGGAGATAAAGTCGAATTTCCTAGGCCAGAGAAGAATGTGATGAGAAATGAAGTAGAAGGAATGAGCAAAATGTCCTTGTGCAGCAGGTCCATGTGGGCGTGGGCACCTCTGTCTATTCACAGTCAGTTTGCAGACTGAAGCCACTGGGATCTCCTTTCTGCTCCTGGAGAGGGACATGCAGCTTCACATGACCTCTGTCAATGTACATCAAACATACCACGAGATTCAGAAGGCTATCTGTAGGGAAAAGGAGAAAACAAAACAAAGAAAAAAAAAAAAAAAAAAAGGCAGCATAAAAGCACTCCATCAGGACAGAACAGGTCAGGAGAGCAGAAGATGCAGATCCAGACATTCATTGGCAGTTCTTACCTGGGCTATCTATCCCCTGAGGGCCCTTTGGCAGCTTCTGCTGAAGTGACCCATTTGTTGCAGCCCATATCCAGGGAGCATGACCTGGTGCCACCACACCAACACCAGCTGGCATTGTTTCACATGTATCACAGAGTAGAAGAGTGAACCAAGTAGGCACACTCAATTTTTATTCCTTAAAGGGAGAAGACATTAGGAAAAGCTACCTATAATGACTCTGTCTTTAGCATAAATGCAGGGGTTTACAAGGCCTTTGCTCTCCATAAACATATTTACCAGTTTCGTACATTTTGCCAGCTGTGTGACCTATTTATACCCCACAGTATGTTCACAAGTGCAATGTGCAAAAGGCAAACCTCTGCCCATCTGAACAAAGACAGTAAGACAGAGGTGTCCTGTGACACCACAGGGTATTCCTCAGAAAAAACCTGCTAGGAGAGGCTGCAAGGAGGAGGAGCCCCCTGGTCACAGCATGCCTGCTTCCCTCTCCTGGGTCATACCAGAACACTGCACACTGTGTCTATGGCTTTCCATGTATGGAAAAAACAATGCCAAAGCATCTGTTAGATAACAGTCTGACCAAGTGCAGTCAAGAGCTGAATGAAGACAGCTTTCACAAATCAAGTGAAGAGCTCTGGACACAATCCAGAAGAGGATGTTGGGAAAGAGATCACTACACTGGGTTCCTATGTCCAAATTTTAAAGTATTTAATTGCATTTTGTGGCTATTTCCCTCTGTAACAGCCAAGAAAGATGAAGGAACTCTGCAACAAAGTAATAGTTGCTTTACAAAGGGTGTCTGAAACTCCAATTTCCCACATTTCCATCCTTACAATTGAGATTCAGTCCCAAATCCTTCCATTAAATTATTGACCAAAATAATGCTATTGCAATTAGTACAAGCGGTGGAACAAAGTTGAGATTCTGCACAAGTTTAGATGCAATCAAAAAAGTACATTTATTAGTATGTACCAGGTCCATTTTAGCTTATCTAGGCATCTTAAATCTACAGCATTGATCAACTACCTATATTTAAAAAACAATAGTACCCGTGTTGGTACAGATGGAAGTATCCAGATTATGACAGGCACTGAAATACGTGGTCCAGCTTTCCAGGTTCTTGCAGCTGGAGATCAAGAGCAAAAATCTGCACAGAACACAACCACAGCATTAGGCCAGGTTGGACGGGGCTTTGAGCATCCTGGTGGAGTGGAATATGTCCCTGCCCATGGCAGGGAGGGTGGAACTAAATATTATTTAAGGTGCCTTCCCACACAAATTGTTCTGTGATTCTACCAGTAACTTTTCCTTTTCTTAGATGACCTTTTACATCTGTTTATTCCTTTAGGATCCACTGCTTTTAAGGACCAATTTTATTTGTCTTTAGGGAAAAACTATTTTTTTCCATAATGGGAGTAATTTGTAGCAACCACTAGTCACCTTTTTAAGAGATGCCCATTCAAAGGCATGTTCCAGAGGCTCACATTAATCACATGAAAAAATATGCTCTCTGGTAAGCTCAGGCATATTGCAAATGCACTGAACGCTTGACTTTTTTATGATTATGCTAATGTCGTGACATTTGATGTGGTTGATTTTGAAAAAAGATCATGCAATTAAGTTCTCTGAAAAAAAAGCTAGAAAGAAACAGATTAATCACTGAGAAGGCAGAAAGAATGAAAACTACTTCTACCAGCTTTAGAAACAAATGCCTGCCAGTCAATGGCAAACATTTGAACTAGATATTTCAGTCAGTTTTACTCTGAAAATGAAGAGCATTGGTAGAGTGACTCAATTTTTAGCACAAGTAGTGGCTTCATTTTCACCTCTTCCCTCTACCTCTGAAGTATAATAGCGTTTGTCATGAAATTACTCTTTCCATCACTGAAAGAATTACAATCTTTAGAAAATTATTGCTGCCCTGTAGACAATTTCAAAATACGCATAACCCAGTTAGGTCATGGAACCTTGCTTTTAACTTCATCCCCTTTTAAAACACTGCTTCAATTATATCCCAAATTAAAGTAGGAGAGAGATAAGATTTATAACTGCCAATACAAATAATTTAATAATTCCTCTCCCACACCTACAAACCTGAAGATTAACAGGAAGAACCAGAGAACTAAAAGATGCTCTACTGGAACAGCACAGTGTTTGATGGCAGGAAGGTTACAAGGATCCGAGCTATGAAGACAAGAAGAAACACAGAAGAGCAGCAGACACTGGAGGAAAACCACAGACGGCTCCAACTGCTTCTTTTTCGTACAAAGCTATAGAAGATATAAGAAATGGCTACAGGTTAATTACAGCAACCTGAAGTAACTTAGTAGCAACTTTGGAAGCAAATTAAAAGAATATTCATTACCTTAGGTACTGTATACATTTAAACTCTTGTTAAAGAAAAATACTATCCAAATTGAGTCTAAAAATAAATTTAACAATAGATATTTACTGTTGATGAAATAAAGAATCAGCTTAATTCGAAGAAATTTAATTCCTTACATAATACATAATCAAACCAATAATAGCAAGCTTAGGAAACTGCAAAACAAGACTACAAAAAGAGGTTTGATAAAAAAATTGAACTCATGGTCAATTATTGGCAAATCCTGAGTCAAACTCTGAAAAGGAAGTATATATATATATACTAGAAAACTGTAGGAGTGGTTTCAGCTCTTTTCCCTGAAACAGTGCAAGACGACAAATTTAAGTGAAAGAATTGTTCTGAAATTGAAGGGAAGCAATAAAAAGGATATTCAAAATCAAAAGGAACAAACCAACAAAACACAAAGCCTAAGAAAATCTCTTCAGCACACTTAGAGACTTCTACACCTTTTCTGTTCCTAATAAAACATGTACACCTGAACTTTATTAATGTTCTCAGTGTTTGGCTTTTTTCAGATACATTCACTCTGGGATTAATAATGTAGAGCCACTTGACCTACAGAAAGATCTCCTTATATGATTAGCATGGCAACAGATGCAGCATTTCTCAAACAGAAGTGACAACTTGTGGGTCCCCCTTTTGCCACCCCTGCAGTATGACACGAACCTTTCCTGAGTTACTTTCCTACAGCATAATAGTAAACCCAAAGCTTCCCGGATCAAACATCCTTCCTTGGGATGTTTTCTCTTGGAGACACCTCAATATCCCAAGTATTTCTTTCCTTGGTCATAGTCTCTAACAGATCCTTTCTGCTTTTGCTGGCTGCAATGTCTTTGAGAAAGTTGACCCACTGGCCAGTGGTGGTAGAAGGGAAACAAAATCTGGAGGCACAGAGTGTTTCTTCCTACTGGATGAGGTGCTTTAGGTAGGTCTGTGCCAACATGAGAGCCCAGCTACAAACACACTGCCCACCTGTAGGTATGCACTTAGCACAAGTACACCCCAAAATCTTAAGCTTTTGAGGATGGCAATTAGCTTTTCAGTACAGACCACAGTCTCAGCTACATGACCTGTAAAGACCAAGACTGAACCAGACCAAGTGTACTACAGCCTGTTTTACCCAGCTGGAACCAAACTTTGAATATTTTTGGTAGATTTCATCTGATTTTAATCTCCTAGAGTGTAGATGTTTATATCTGAGCTAGTTAATTTAGGGTTGCTTTGGGATTTTTTTAAGTTAAAGAAGAAAAACAAGCATTTAAAGATGATTCATCTGACCTATTTTTGCTGATCTACACTACAGTGAGATCAATCACACCTTAAATTTTGTTAAGTCAAATGACTCAATCTCTGTCTGACTTGATAAATAGAACATAATTATTGGCATAGAAATTTTGAACAAAATACAGTCTTCTGCTGACAGTGGAGACAAGACACTGCAGGCTACTAGACTCGGTACACCTAAATTCTTCTTATCCTAGCACTCCACATATATCATACAATGAAGCTACTCTATTTTCCACCAGTAAAAAGGACCTTTGGCTTTTTCCACCTTAGCTTTGTTATCTGATTTTTGTAACGCAGAGAAGCAAAATTATATTTTGTATAAACATTTTTTTCAACCCTTGTGAATCCAAATCAGAAATGGAATTGTGCCTAAGGCATTCACCCTTGAATGTCTGGATGTTATAGATTCTGCTAGATACAGAATAATGGTGTATCTGAACTTTGGTTTGAATTAGTTTTCCTAGCCAAGCTCTACTAGTAGAAATAAACAGGATTAACATAGAATATCAGACTTTAAATGCACCATAAACTGATGTGGTTTTTATAAACCCAAACCTGACTAACGAGGGGTTTTTTTTAAACCATGCTCATTATAATTAAATATAATTACAATATCCACAGCTTTAAATTAAGGTTCAATCAGAATTAGAACCACTTCTGCTAAATTAAATTATTTTAAAATATAAGTTGAACTAAATAAGGAAAGCATGTAAAAATACAAAAAAAAAACCTGCCAAGATCATAGATATATATTTTTCTTTATCAAATAGTATTGTGAAAATTAATTGATGAAGTAGCCATAACTGTAACAGTGAAGTCAAAGAAGTTAAATTTAAAATAAGATTAATACTTTCCAAATTCTCCAAGATTGTGCTTACTTTTGCATTGCCAGCTCCCTCAATTCGAGGGGCTGAAATCACAACCATGAAAACTAACAGCTGGGTTTACCCCAGATCTCTGAATATCAGAATCGGAGCACCACACCTTCTTCCAAATTTAGGAACTCCTCTCAACAGTATTTGCCAAAGTAGTTTCCTGTTATACTATGAAATTCCTTAAACCACTCACAGGTCATTCCTGAGACCAAAGAGATCAAACCTCAGAGTTCCATTGAACACTGAGGGAGTCCTGACACTAATTGTAATAAGTAAAAATTACCCTCTGTAGAAGGAAGTGGAGGGGGCGTATATGAAGTTATTATTTGTTCGATTTCTTATAAGGAGTCTGCCTTACCTTTGAGTCATTCTATAATAAATACCATATCATTGCTCAATTGTATGGAAATGGTGATTAGAGGTTCTGCAAATGTTTTGTTTGGGATTTGCATTTTCTCATCAAAGGATACTTCTCTGCCTTCATATGCTGTCAGCCTCTTTCAGATGAGACAGCTCAGCACAGAGATGCCTCAAATATATCAGGAAGAGATGAAAATATATTAAACCACAAAAAAATGTACAAGCAAAACACAGAGACTCTGAGTTCAACTACAAGGGCTTGGAAATTAAGGGAGCTGTAGCAGAATATTTTGGGTTGACTAAATACCATGCCCCAAAATTTAAATTACTTGCTTTAGAAAGAAATTTCAGAGATTAAGGCAGAATAAAAAGCAGCAGGGAATTTTAGCTCCTGCTCCCAATTTCTGGCTTCAAAATCTTTTTACTTTATTTTACAAGTGGAACTTTGTGGGCTATGTATATTTTAAACAGCTGTCAAATACATGCACTGTAGACCTTCACCCATGAGGAAGTGGTTAGCAACGGGGAAGAGATAATAGTGTGGAGCCACCATCCACTTCAGAGCTCCTGAGATATCCCTGGGTTTTAATAGGCCTCTCCCACCACACCATTGTGGTCAAGGAGCTCCAAACTCATTTGCATTGTGATGATAATGTTGAACAGAATTTGCTGTATCCAAAACCAAAAAACAGTTCTTTGGGGTTGCATCGATTTTGTTAAGAAAGATGGGACATTTTGTTAACAGGTTCACATGCATTTACTGCTGGCTGTCACCATAATTCTGTGATAAGATTTATAACAGTTTTTAGCCTTATTGGAACACAACAAAATGTTGCTTTTCCTTCAGCGTGTGTAAAGCTGTAAACCTGCAGTAACTCATCACATCTTTCATATACACATTTAATCAAACTACTACAAATATGTATTGTGTAGCTGGTATGATCGTAACAACAGCTTGAAATTAATGACCCTTAACTGCCTTTAATTCTAAACGGATACCACTGCAAGTGTGAAATAGCCCTACAGTTGAAGAAGCACATGTTTATACAGGATGGAAAGAGGCCTGAGCCACAGACTGGTTATAGGACACTCCTGATGTGAAAAAGTTCATTTAGAGCCCATCGCTTACTTAGACATGCAGTATAGTAACATCAAAAAATGCTGGTTTGTCTTTGTCAAGGCTTCAGTTTTGTGAATTATGATGGATAAAAAATTTTGAAGAATCTAAAAATTGAACTAGACTATTTAATTTTTTTTCTGTAAAAGGATTTTCTTGACTGCTGTCTCTAGATGTTGGCATCCTAGACACAAAACATAATATAAGCAATCGTGTTTCTTACAATGTTCTTTAAAGTTAGAGGACAAGTTAACACTGAATTTTCTAGTACCAGATCTAAGTGAGAACACCAGGAGAAGTATCATCTGGAACTAAATGAGGTGTAAATTTACAGTTTTAGGATACCTATCCGTTAGGTGTGAGGTGAACTCATCCCACTACACAAATCTGAAGAAATTACAGACAGACTACAACTAGCAGCCCCAGAGCCACACATGGCATATTCTTCTACTTAAGGTTTCCATTTCTACTCAAGACTTGGGGAAATATTTTATTTCACATGATCAATAAGTGGCTGCTCAAACAACATACTCTACTGACATAGCCTTCATTTGATCTGTCACTGGATTCACCGCCCATGAAAGTCTGGAAAACAAATACAGCTCTCATTCAGAACCACAGAATGGTGGAGGTTGGAAAGAACTTCTTGAGGTCCTCCAGTCTAATCCCACTGCTCAAACAGGGTCACCTTCAGACAGCTGCCCAGGCCCATGACCAGACAATTTTTTAATATCTTCAGGGAGGGAGACTCCACATGTTCTCTGAGCAGCCTGTGTCAGTGCCCATCCACCTGCAAAGTGAAAAGGTGTTGCCTCATGTTCAGAAGGAAACTCCTGCTTCAGATGGAGCCCACTGCTTCTTGTCTTGTTATTGGGCACCACTGAAGAGAGACTGGCACCATCCTCTTTTCACCTTCCCTTTATATGTGGATAAGAACCTTGCTGAACCTTCTATTTCCTAGGCTAAACCCTTCCGGCTCCATCAGCCTTTCCTCACGGGAGAGATGCTCAAGTCCCTCAGTCATCTTCATGGCCCTTCAGAGGACACTCTCTAGCATGTCCAAGCCTCTCTTGTGCTTGGGAGGCCAGAACTGGACACAGCACTCCAGAGTGACCTCAGCAGTACTTCAGAAATGGGGAGGATCTCCTACCTTGACTAGTTGGAAACATTTCTCCCAATATGGCTCAGGACACTTTTACCCTTTGCTGCAAGGGCACGTTTGTGGCTCATGACAACTTGGAATTCACCAGGACACCAGGTTGTTTCATGCAAAGCTTCTTTCCAGCCAGTCAGGCCTCTGCCTGTGCTGCTGCATGGGGTTGTTCCTCTGAAGGTGATGAGCCTGTCACTTCTCCTTGTGACACTTCTACCTCTGCAAGGCTCTTGTCAGCCCATTTCTCCAGCCCATCCAGATCCCTGAGGATGGCAGCAACACCCCTTGAAGTATCAGAAGATAAACTTGTGCCTGAAGTGTAGAACTTGGAACTGATTCCTCATCATTTTTTTCCAGCATCTACAACTACAAAGCCTCTTCAGGTGAGTTACCAGATCTTTCCTTCTTGGGGGAAGCAAGGGATTCCCAGGTCCACCAGGTCCACCTGCCCAGTCCTGTGCTCACTCCAATGGCACAAGGGACAGCTGTATCTTACAGACAACCTTTTAATTAGGCAAATTACATTCCTCACTAGAATGCCATTGTTAAGGCACTGAAGTGAAAAAGGACTGTGCCTCACACTGACATGTTGACAGCAATTTCTGTTCTCTCAAAATAAGCATCATAAAGACAAATTCTTTCTCATGGGTACCAACAGTTTTTTAACAGAAAACATACAGCAATATTTGAATGGAGGAGGGGGTGACAAAAAAGTAGATTTATAATAAGGACAAGGAGTTCTTTCCTGTAGAAAAAGACTAGTATCACAAGGTTCAAATATATTAAATTTTTTTAATTTATTGCCTGATTGAAACTCACTATAAAACTGGTATTCCAGGGAACCAATTAAACCACTTGCCAAATGTTAATGCATATTAAAAAGGAAAATCTTTGACTTTTGCTAGAAAACAAACAAAAAGTTAGTTAATACTACTCTGAGGCTTACTCCACCTCTTCTTTATAGCTTTTCATTAAATTCCATTAACTTATGATCAAATTTTGAGTTATATTTAAATGTATTGAATTCAGTAATGATTCCAACAGCACCAGACTAAAGAGAGAATCAGACCGTAAGAGCTGCTTGTATAAATATTGTCATGCCTCTACATGGCAACTTTTTCTTCAGTTTTTAACATTATTACATTTAAGTGGGAGGGCTCTTGCAGGCTGCATATTCCTCACTCATCACTCCCACTTTGCAAAACATGTGTTTAATGAGGCTGTGATCAAAATCAATTTTACAAGTTTGCCTGGGTATCGTAAGCAAAGAGCTTTTGGACTACAGTGGAGTGAATGATTCCAATATATCAGTCTGCAAACCAGGCTCCAAAAATGGAAAAACAACCAAATACTCAAAGGACCTTCAAACCCCAAAGAGAAGCTTTTACAATCTCTAGAGGAGACACTGTATTAAGGCAAATTGAATTAATCCCAAATTTATTTAACAAGGCTGGATTGATATGATTCTTTTACAGTTTACTTCACAGCTGTTAATCATTACACACATTTTAGATAGTCATCAGATATTCATTTTACATGCAATAACATTTTTATTGAAGTTAACATAATAGTACATCTTAAGAACTCCTTTAAAAATGTTCCCTTAGGAAAAAATTATCTGCAAAGTAAAGCCACAAATTGTGTGCCTCATGGGTTAGCCAATTCTGTAAATATGTGAACATGTATCATTATGACACTATTCTAATGCCATACATATCCCCTGCTTTAATATGAATAGTAAATGCTTTGCCTGGGCTTATTTTATGGATATCACTGATTTACTCAATTTGGACAGGACAAAAGAGGAACTACAGAGATTGTAACCTACTGTTTTACAGCTATCTTGTTCTTTCCTGTTTTGAGAGAGAATTTTGTCAGACTAGACATTTTTTTCTGTTCCCATAAGATCCTCCTCTGACTTCAAGGAAACTCCTCCCAGAAAAGTTACTTTGGCCCTAATCCTGAAAGCTGATTTGTGTCAGTGGACATGCACAAAATCCCACTGAACTCAGTGGAGCTGAATATGAACATGAAGATTTTGTTGATTTAATATGAAAAGTATAAGTCACAGGTTTCCAAGGTAAGGCCTGTACCTATATCTATGGTGATTAACTGGCTTGTGTTTAGCTGCAAGTCATACCAGCCTATTTTCCTGATGAAATGTAGCTGGAATTCAATGAAAACAATAAAAAAGTTTCAAATTCTCAAAGTTACTTTTCTGTCCTGAATTCATATTTATTCCAGTGACTTTCTGACAATTTTTTTTATAAAAATATATCAAAATGACCTTATGGAAATAGATTTTTTGTAAGCCCCTTTTCTCTAAATCACCCAATTCTGTTACATGAAATTTCCCCATTTAGTTCTTTGCCTAAAAATTTGTGGCTTTCTGAAAATAAACCTCATTGATGAGAACTGCAGTGAAGATGAATTGCATGTAATGTCCTGAGATGATTTTTTCACAAAATTCTACCCAAGTTTGAAAGCCTCCTTTAGCAGAAATCTAATAAACCTATAGCCAACAAAAAACCCCTCAAGTTTAACAAACAGCTTGTAATTTTTTTCTGGCTTATTGAAGGCAAGGGAGTCAAGAGGAAAATTCCAATAAAACTGTATGTAAGCCAAAGGTTTGTTTATGTTTGCATGGATTAGCATTCACACGTTTCCTGTTACTAGACTTCCTATTAGTGATGTTTAACTTTAACCACATATCCTGGGTTAAGGAATAGCTCCTGAAATCAATTTCCTGATTAGGCTAAGAAAGGTCAAAGGTTAATTTTGTAGCCACATGACTAAGCTACCAACAGCAACTGCATGGCCTTGTTTTAACATATAAAGTTACTGCAGATATTAGCTGAAGAAGGGAGCAGACTCTGGTGAGTACATAAAACTGTGGGGGAAAAATAATTCCAGAGTCTTATTCACTCTAAGTGAAATTTACTCCCTCCACATGCACACCTAGAATCCACATCAGTGGAGACATCTCTCAAATATGATGTGGCCAACCTGACAACCTCTAATGTGTTCATAATTTTAAACCTGGCTGTGTGACCACTGCCAGAGCCCAGCTGCCAGGCAAGAAACTCCCTGCTGTACATCACATCACAGACTTCCTTCATACACTTGCTGCAGACCCTGAAAAAGAAACAAGGTTTATAGTAATGTAAGAATCCACAGACTTACATTTATCATATTCTCGAACAAAAAGCACAATTATTTCTGCTTCCTTTGGAAAGAAAAAAAACCACAACAGATGGATGATGAATTTGCAAACAATACTGCAGCAGATACTGCGCTTGTATCAAATCACCAGAAATTCACGCATCAGTATCTTTTCCATTTAAATATTAAAGCGAACAATCCTCTGCCCAAATATTTCAGATGAAACAAGAAATATCTTTAAAAGTTTGTGAAGTTTCTGCCTGGAGGGATTCTTTTTTCCAGCAGTAAAATTAATTCTTTTTTAAAAGTGGCGTGAGTAACGACAACCTATAGACACATATCAATGGCAATGAGGAATTCTAGAGTTAAAGCTGATTATCCAGATTCATTCTCACTGCAGAGCATTGCCCTTTCCTGCTGAGTTCTCATCCACAAATTATTTCATTCTTATTCAGTTTTAGTAACTTGCTAGCATAGAAGATGACTGTCAAATGAATGAATTCCCATGTACTGACTTTAAAATTTTCTTTTACATCTGTGAGACAGGTGATGGGAAAGAAAATTTGAAGTCAGATTTAGTGAAGCTAGTGTTGGTATTTAGTTCTCTCATTACAACTACTGGAGATTTAATAGAGGGCTCACAAACAATTAAGCAACTTGGGCTGAAAGTCATAGTTTTAAAAATAAAACTTGGTTTGACCCAAGGCCTACCATTGCTAATACAACCACCACTCCTTTGGGCATTCCTCTCTGTCTAACATTATCATTTATGTTTGTATCACTGTGGCAGCATTTTACACTTGTTTTGCACAGGGAAGGCCTCTAGAAATGATTCAAGATAGAGGAGACAATCAGTCATCAGTCTTTACTCAGGATTTCCTGACTGCATGTGAACAATAACAAAATCGACTTTTTTTTTTTTTTTCCTTGTGCAAACTAATGTATTTCTCTATATAGATATATAAATAGAGAACATCTGTTTCTTACACTCAAATCTAGTTAAATTCCAGTCACAAGGGACTGGTTTAATTTTCACATTTAGGCTGTTTGCAACTAAGACATAATTTTTGTGAATCCTCCATAATAATTTAGCCTTTATTGCTTATAAACAGAACAAATATGTGGATGCACATGAGCTGTTCTTCATTCCTTTGCAGATTTAACATTTGGAATTCACTTTTCCAGCCACGTCACTGGTTCTACTAGTCAGATAATGTAACTTTTGTTCTCTAAATAGGTTTCTTAAACTTTGTAAACAGCATAGCACTTGAAATATGTACATTCCACCATCCAATAAAAACAATGAAGTTTACTTGAGAAATAACAACTTTGAACAGAAAGAAAAGACTAATGATTTTGCTATATATAAAGAATTTTTTTTTTCCTGAGGGATATTTCTGCCTGGCTAAAGGTATCCTTTTCAGATTTTAAAATACTGTCTTTCTTTCCTAACATGCAGTGAGCAGGGGAGAAGGATTTCTCTTGTCACATCCAAACCAACTCATCACTACAAAAGCAGCTTTACTGTCTGCCCAGGAGCTGCCACGTTGCCGACCTCTGCCTCCTTTTTCTCCACGTCTCCTGATTTATTTTGGGTTTCTTCTGGTCAGCAGCTTTGACATTTTACCAGCTGATTTTGGTTATATGAAAACATGAAATTCTAGGACTGTTTACATTTTAAATTGTGAACTCTTTTGTAGAACATGTGATGACTTTTCAGCAGCACAAGCTCCTCTGATTCAAATCCTCCTGTCTCAATAATTGACTATATTGCAGGTACATATTCCCTGTATTCTCAGCTTGGAATACAGCAAGGTCTATGGCCAAGGAATCTCACTTTCTACAATGCCTTTTCCCTTCTCTTTTTTCTCATTATTGGGAGTGTCTGTTTTATGGCACTTGGAAAAATCACTACATTTTTCATTCTTTTGTTTCCTTACTGCTTATAATACCTGCATGCACACACCCAGCAGGCACAGAATTCCTGGGTAAATCACTTTGATAAAAACACAATTTTTGGCAGCCAAATTCATTGATGTTCTGTGTCACGTATCTAATGGTGTGTAATTGTATTCTAATAGGTCTGAATCTGCAACCCAATAAATGGACATAACTATTTTGATCATAACATTTCTAGGGGGTGGGGTTTCTGCCTTTTTGGTGAGGGAGAGTTGAATAACTAATACAAGTTCAGTCATGTAGAAATATTTCACACCTCTCTATTTCTTTGAAATCACACAACTTTATTTCTTTGAGATCCCAGAGAAACGTTCACAGCTCATGGATGGTGGGCAGTGAGGTAGGTGATCTGTTTCTCTCCTGTGAGAAGAAATAGTGCACACTTTCAGCATTGATGGAAAAACTGTCAGTGTCCTTGCTTTAAATGACAGTAGAGCAACTAAAGTGTATAATCAGATCCTGGGAGGCTTGAGTAGTATGTTCTCCTGAGCTAAAGGGTGTTCATCCCCTGTTTTCAAAGAAACTGCCCTAACCACTAAATTAAAGCTTGATCAGAGTGCCTTAGTATGGCTCTGCACTGCATCACAGAGCAATACATGAACATCCACTGAATTCATCTAGAACATGAATCTGACTTCAGTTTCCTACTGGAGATGAAGGGAGGAATCTGGCCTGTAGTTTGATATCACTATTCAAGATATCCTGAGATATACAGCAACTATATTTCTCATTAATTACTGTCTACTTCTGTCAAGATAATACCACAGTAATTCCAATGAAGTTACAGCACTTACAGTAGTGCAGCTGATAGCAAAACTTGGTTTGATAACCTCAAACATAAATGGATATTTTATCTGTTTAGTGCATGCTGTCTCTTTTATTGAAACTGAAACAGTGAGACAAAAGTCATCCTGAAGCGACCAAAAGAAACTTAAATATGTATTTTTTCTAAGCATATGAATATTTTATGATTTATGGTTTCCATGGTGCTTATTTACTTTGGTTATTCAACATTTTGAGTTGTCAGAATAGGCACTAGACAGAGCAACAGCAGAAAAATGGAAAATAAGTCAGTAACAAACAGAGTTCTTACATTTTTCCTTGGGACACAGACATGAGGATGTTCACACTATCAGTGCTTTGCAAATAACATACTAATTGTTCACTTGTCTCAAATTTAAACCACAACTTTCACACTCCCAGAAAGTATTCACTACGCAATTTTAAAATCATTCTGGTCACATTAAAATGTAGTAAAGCCTCAATAAAAAAATATTAATAGAAGGAGAAGACAAACCAGGTATATTTTGGAAGAAAACAGTGTGTATTCAATACAATCAGTTTATCAGATTAGCAAGTTTCTTACTAATATCTACAATGAGATATTTGCTAGTCACTTATTTGTGCAAACAGCTTCAGAAAAGGTTAAATATTATGAGGGATTTCTTTAAAATATGCATTATTAGTATTTCTTCCATTTATCATTCTTTATTCACCAGAATTAAAACCCTATTTTTGGTATTGGTTTTAAATGTATCAAAATTTGCTTCTTCTTTTTAGGTTATGGCAAGGCAGGAAATAGCAAAGAAAGACTTGCTTGGGAAATGCACAATATTTTTGACTGTGTTTTCCAAACTCTATGTTGTCTTCCATTGAAAAGCAAACAGCAATATTTAAATTACTTAATTGCCTTTCTAGGTTCTACCTAAACTCTTCCTTAAGTCACACTCTTTCCTTTCAGTGAACCTCAACAAGGCAAACTGAAAGCTTCCTTTGTTATCCTGCTCCACAGCACCTGAATGGTGCCAAACAAAACTAATTCAGAGCTCTTAGCAAAAGTTTCTTTCTCTGACTCCTCCTCAATATCAAATAGAGAAAAAAAATAGTCTTTTCCTTTTCTCTCAGTATCAACTAACAGCAGAGAAAACAAAAATATCATCTCCCTCACGTACACTTATCTTCCCTTTATTTTTTTGGAGACACTTTGATTTCTCATGGTTACTATACACCTACATAAAGATAGCGTGAAGTGGTTTCATGTGGAATCCTCATAATGCAGCAACTCATAACCATAATGTAGGCTAAAATGTGTTATCCAAATTGCTGTGGTTTCAAAATTTACCAAAAAAAAGTGTTTCCTAGAGCAATCTAACTTCTCCTTTTACTACAACAACAAAGTAAACCCGTTAGGAAGACTATGAATTTTAACAATTAATTACCCACTTAATAATATTTTATAGTTTTTTACATACTTTAAAGTCCTTTCCAAACATTATGATTCAGTTCCTGCTACCACTCCTCCCACAGACTAGGAAAATTAATGGAATTGCTCCAAAGGCAAATTACATTTAGATTCTGGGAAAATTTGGGGTTTGATTCAGGTTTCTTTCTAAGAATTCAATGAACTCTGACTGTATGCATCTTGTAGAAGGGGAAGTGGAGACCCAGACAGTAGGTAACTTCATGTAACAAAACGGTGGAAGGACAAGATTTCTCTCTTTAAAAATAAAGTTATTACTCTTAAGTATCTCACTGGTGAAGTGTTCCAAAGACACCAAATGTGGTCAGCTACAAAACCATTATCAAAAGCCTTAGAACTGTACCTCACACTTTTTTTCCTGTTGTGGTACTGGACCATAAAAACATAAAGAATGAATAACTAACTATTGCTTAGAGTTTCATGTTTATTACATAACTGAAGCCATAATCACATCAAAAAGTTACAGAAATTAGAAGAGTATAATCGTAATATCCAAAAATCTTGAATGTTTCAAGCACACCACTGATATGACAAAGCCTTTTGCAGCTACTAAAATCACATGGTTTGCAAAGGCAACCTTTCTCAAACAAAGTAATTATTTACATTTAAAGAATAAAAGAGAAAAAAAAGAGACAATGATAAATACTGGTTTTGTTATATCTGAGTTAAAATTTTAAAATTATTAGGAAAATATTGGTGATTTAAAGATGTTGAGTCTGAGAGTATGAAGCACTAAGTGAATGTTTAATCAAGTCAGGTACAAATTTAAAAAGCTCAGTACATATTTCTCAGTTCTTCACAGAAATCCTCAGTTTGGTGGTTGGAACCATACCAAATCAAATTTTTACTAGGTTTCAAAAAAAAACCTGCATATATTCATGGTTTCCAGAGGCTAGTCAAGAGCTTGAAATATTGGTCTTGACTATCCAGTCAAGACCAATTCTTTCCACAGGAAAGTAATTCTCAGAGGAAATTATTTGTCACGCTACTTCCAATCTAAAGATCTAAACAGAGCCTTTCCTCTAGCCTTTGGCACAACCCGTAATAATTGGACCATGGGAGAGAGCAGCAAAAAAGTGAATCCACAAGATGCATGCCAAACATCACTACCAGCTCAATCATTTGCTTTCTCACCATTCCTCCCTTCATGAATAATCAGTAGCTGAACTCTTAAATGACATGTCGCAGTCATTCACTGATGGAGGAGCAAGACAGAATGACATATTCTGCTGATCATTTATAGCTATTGGTTGTTGTAGGATACTAACTTGCCATACACAGCCTTGTTTGAATTTCAGATGAGCAGATGGCCAGATGGATTAGCCTGTAAAATTAATATTCCAAACCCATACACAGCAGGACTTTGTATGGGAACTAACTGCTTCAAAATCCACAAAAGTCAGTTTAGTGGATTTTGGTTTTCACACCTCTTTCATTATTTCCTCCACAAATACAGAAACTTGCAACAGAAAAGGCAATTCTGGAACCCATTTTGGTGCCATGGCTCCCCTGAATATTTCTTTCACCCTTCCAGGTCAACCCATTTCCAGTACACACTTGGTGAAAACACCAAAATTCGTTTAACTAGCTTACATTAAAATATTTGCATAACCCTATGATGAAGTGCACAGTACTTGTGATCTAGAGGTGTTTAGGTACCTACTTTTGGCAACAGGCTTTAGCAACACTATTGAAGTTATTCCCAACACCACTTCTCTCTGTTTTTGAGGCTTCTCCCTACGTGGGACTGTATGTCACCTGCAGTTCCCAGAACGACAAGAACACACCTGCTGAAACACTTGCTGCTGATCATAGTGACAGGGTGCAGCTAGCAACCACAGCCTTGGAGAAGGGGACAAGCTCCAGCTATTAAAAACTGAATTTTTCACGTCTGCTGAATCTTTCTGAAAAGCTTACCTCAATTGCAATTAGTCTGTCTTGGCCTCTGACCCACTGCAGATGAACATAACACAAGTCTTGAAGAAAACTTCTGTGTTTTAGAGCCACCAGCTTGATTACTATTGATTATCTACTTGCCCCAATGGTAATTTCCCTTTATCAGTAACATTTCTGCCTGACTGCTCCTTCTAGGAATTGGGTTTTCTGTTATATTCCTTTTTTCTCCAAACCAATTCCAAGAAATACATTTTGGTTATTGTCTTGGGTCAAGCAAGGGAGGTAATAGAAGGGAAGGGTGCAGCTCTAATCATGGCAGGAATTTATAAAGAAACTCCTCGTTGTTCCAGGGTAACCAAAAAGGTAATTCTACTTTTGAAAATTAAGCTGTCTCACAAGGTAAGTTTTCATTTCACCCTTTGATGGAGAAAAAACATAACAATTTAAAATAAATAATATATGAGACATTAGAATACTTCCATGTAGTCACAATCTCATTACTTAAGGTGAAGACTGAAAGGATTCCTACAGTTAAATTACTGTGTGGTCGAAAACTAAGTTTAGAGCTGCCTCTCAAATATGATGACCCAGCTGAGTGGCTCAATGACATCGGACCTCCAAGTGGCAGATGAGGCTTTTGTTTTATTTGTTTGACAGTAAATATCTGGGCTGTTGCTTAGCAGCCACAGAGAGAGACAGAGGCGTTTCCAGGCAAAATAAACTACACTACAGCAGGTAAACCTTTCACAGCAATTACCAAATGGAAATGAGATCTGAACCGATCACTGCAAAGCAACCCAACACCTTTGTTTCCTGCAGATGTTTTAAGCACACAAACAGCAGTTTGGGATTTCTCATTGCCAGTGTGACAAGGCTTCAAAAATTAAAAAAAAAGTACACTGATTTTGAAAAATTATGTGCTGAAAGTCCTAGAAACAGAGACAAGTTTTCAAACTTCTGTCAGCTGTTAAATCCATATTTTAATAACACATTAAATAACTAGATTTTCTCTCAGAGACAATGAACACTTGCAACTGTTGGTTCCAGGGAATTTTCATGTGTCCTATGAGAATTGCACTCATCCAGAACTGAAATACAAATAACAGAGCACCAGACTGAAAAGCTTTTGTGGATGTTTTAACTTGATATGAATCCTGATAAGTCTTATTTCTGTCTTTGTGGTCAAAGAAGCATCCCCACTCCAGCCAAAACTCGTGCATGTTTCACCTACCCCTGCGTGTGTCATTTCCACACAAAGTCTTCAGCCTTCACAGGACTCACCTCCTATACCAAAACAAACAAACAAAAAAAAAAAAAGGAAATGCCAAAGCTACTCTTGCATATCACAGCTGTACAGCTCTAAGGCAGGTATTTCACTGAGAAAGCAGCACTTGGCCTCAGTGAGCAAACAGAAAGGGCCAAATTCTGCTCTCCTCACCCTGGGGCATTCCACCACAAGCAGGAATCTGCATGTGAATAACCCGGGAGAAGAAATGTGCTTCCAGACACTTGAGCTTAAAGCCTAAAAAAAAATGCTATTGTGAATTCTGCCATCTTATATTTTCACTGGAGGGGTTTGGGGGTGGGTTGTGTTGTGGGATGGGTTTTTTTTACTCTCAGAGTTGATCCACGGGGCATTGTCATTATGTTGCTGTCTCACCTTTCAGTTGACAGACAGACTTCCTGCTGGAGAGACATTATTATTTAACCGGATCCACTCATCCTGCCACTGATTTGTTTTACTTTTGTTCCTGGCAAAGAACAGCAACTCTAGGTAACGTTTCTTTTCTCATTTGGGCAAGTCCTTCAGAATACTTTAGTAAATTAACCCTATGTAGTTCACTTAGTAAACACAGGATCTCCTGAAAGGATTTATAAAACTAAATTACTTTAGAATTTCCAGACAATCTTTGTTTTTCTTTTGTTTTGTCTGACACAAGCTTAAGAAAATACTCAGGAAGCAAATGTGAATGCTTAATTCCTCAGCAAATAGAAGTTGTAAGCACAGCATGAGAGAATCAAAGCAAAAAGGAGAGGTTTTAATAAACAATGTAGATGAAGACATGCCAACTCTGTTTCTGAAGTAGAAGTATTATCAGTGAATCTGCAATAGTTTGTTTTAATTACATTATTCTTTTTTAGCTGAGGTTACCCTTCAGACATTGTAATCCCTCTGGAAATCCACATCTTCAATTTGACCACAATCAAATTTTCATTCATTAAGTTTAGGATGCATGTACTTATATTTGTGTATAAATATTCATTATACAACCTGAAATGTACACCACTGTTCAAAGGGAAGTAGGAGGCTTCCTAAAAACATTAGTGACTAAAATTTGTTCATCTCGGTAACATCAGGCCAGACAATTATAATAGTCTTTTACTTTCATCTACTGATCTATTAAGAAAACATTCAGCAGAGCTGTGTCCAATGGGATATTCTCCCTCCCATATTGCCAGAGTTTAGAAACTTCTATCAGGTGTTAACAAGCCTTTAAAATATTACATTATAGATGCCGTCCATAAATTTTCCTGAAGGATCCAATTCCAACTTATATAGTAGATAAGGAAAATTATCCAGTTAACCTAAGCAAGCCTTGGTCTGAACTGCAGAGTGACAGCCACTCACCACTAACTTCACACATATGTTCTTCTTTCTAACTAGAAAATTAGGAGTATAATTTGCTCAGGAGTGCCTGCACACTAAATGAAGGATTTCATTTACCACTCACTTTCTTGTTTCTTCACTCCCCAAATGCTCCAAGAATCACCAGGACACCTTCCAAAGTCTTCATTTCATTAACGCAGATTTAAAAAATAAATAAATAAAAAGGATTTGTGCCCAAATACAGAATATTGCAATTAGAGACATGAGCACAAGGGAAGAATCTAGAGATTCATAGGCTCAGGGACTGCTTTATATGGGAAAATTTAGACGTTTAAAGAAAAGAATTCTGGTGGTTAGAAGTTAGGCAAGATTATTTCAAGGCTTCTCATTTAGGATTTAAGTACATAAAGGGGACAGAGGAGGATCACAAACATATGTGTAACCTACTTACAGTTTGAAAATAAACAAAGCAATTTTGTTTGTTTCAAAACTTTGGTTTGAGTTTGGTATGAGTACCAAGAACAGTTCCACTCCAGAGCAGAAAACTCTGCAAGCTAATTTGAAAGAAGACATTAACCTGTGCAGAGCTCTGAACTGGATTAACCCTTGTACAGAGGTTAGGTCAGTTAAAAGCAGTTTAAATACTTGAACACTCTGCATCTCCTTCTTGAAAGTGAAGATCTTTAATATATTGACTAAATGTGTGAAGAAAAACATAAAAAGAATCCCTCTGAAATCCTTGTCATCAGCTCCCCAGACTCCCTGTCCACCCTGTACATACTCTCCTAGAGAGTATACATCTCCTAGATCTCTGGGGTTCAGCAAACTCCTTCCCCTTCCATATTACTGCAAATCCCCCTTCACCTGAGCTGAGATTATTGCCAGTGACCAATCCAGAGGTGAACATCAGCAATTTGGGAAATCCAAGCCAACAATGCATAGTACTAAAACCAACACAAGCTCCCAGCCAAAACTGGTGTATGGGTGAAAGTGCTCAGGAACTTGTGCACCAGGAGGACATACCCCTTCAACCTCACCATTAAATGGTAAGTATATCCATAGAAATTCAAATAGTGTGGCCCAGCACCCATAACCTCTCTCTGCACACAGCAGTGCATCCATATAGGTGTTCTTTTCCCCTTGTAAATACTCTTCATTGTACATTTAAAGCTGTGAATATTTGAAGTTAATAGCTTTTGACTTCAATCCATAGGCAGTACAGGGTCAATTACCTAATTATATATATAAAAATCTGTTTCCCCTTACCAGAAAAAAAAACAAAACAACAACAACAAAAAGAGAGACAAAACCCACCAAACCACACCACACAAACCCACCCACATCTGAGTACAACCATAATAATGCACATTCATTTATTTATAAGTAAGTCAGGACAGCTTAACAAGAAGGATTTGCAGCAAGATTTTTTAAGTATAAACTCCTGTTCTCTTCACTTTCAGTCTTCCTGCTAGAGTTAACAATTATTACACTTAAAGACAAATCTGCTCTGAAGGAGAACAAGAGCTGGAACTGCCAGAACTGAGGCTGAGATACTCAGTTAATAATTTAGCAGCAGCTACTTATCAGGATACACAAGTTCACATTCCTCCTTTTTCCCCACAGAAATGTCTTCTTTGTGAAGGATTTTCTTTGGGAGGTCTCTGCTAGAGAAGAGAGTGAATAGCACTATCTGCAAGAAAATGCCTGTTCCAGGCTCCAAGAGTTATTCTGGATAACTTGCACAGACTTCTTTAAATAAATGGTAATACCATTATTTTATGAGTATTAAATCCTCTATGCTGAACTCTTCTGCTATGCTGCTGCATTTCATCTGGTTTGAAAATAATCTAGGTTTTGCCCTAGTGCAGTTCTAGCAAGAGATCCATATAAAACATGCAAATTAAAAGGAAAAAAAAGTATGATTAAGCTCTTCACTAATTAAATTTTAAGTTTAGGTAGAAGAAGAATGAGAGATTAAAGTAAGTCCAAAACCTAATGTCAAATTTTGGACTGCTGAAAAGAGCCCACTCATATCTTGTTATAAAAGAATGTTTATTCACATGAAATGTTATTGTCTATTAAATATTACTTATTTTTTCAGCACTTTACAGCTGCCATTTCAGGTAAATGGTACCATTACTTCTATTTCTCTGTAAGAGAGTCATCCAAATTAAACAATATTTCTGCAGTGCATCATCAGATATGATATACTCATCATCTGTGATATACAAATGGAAATTTTGAACTTCAGGCTGTAAAAATATGCTCAAAAGTAATAAAGGTGGTGCAAATTAAAATCATCTGGGGAAAAAAAAAATAAGAGTTTGACTCATCTCCTTAGCCAAGCAAGGCAAGGCATTTAATCAAACTATATTTTAGTGATCACCTCTCCAGATTAAAAATACAATTTTCTGTAAAATTTAAAATGCTTGTACGTTCTCCTATATCATTTTTTGCTATGGACAGGAGATAAATTTGAGGAAGTTTTATTTCACTGAGATCCAAATTCATCTCACTAACTGCAGGAATTTCTCTGGGGTGCCTAATTAGGAGGCACATCAACAAAGGTTGCCTATATAAGTCAATGCTGAGAGACAGCTTTAAAGGATAATTCAGTGTTGCTACTCTAAAATTGCCTCTTCTCATGCTCTATAGAACAGGGCTCCTAATCTCAGCTGGGTATTACAATTAGTTGAAATTAATTCTGGCCCCATCCCTAGGGTTCCTACAGTTAAAAAAAAATCCTTTTTTCTTTCATTCTGAAAGAAAAAGAAACATTTTTTTTAACTCACAAACCCAAGAAACACATAGGACAGATGCTCTTGTCTTTCACTTGGCCCTGCAGGCTTCTGAAAACCTATGGAAAATACCATTCTCACTGGTGTTGTGGCTTCACAAAGTCATAACCACTGCCACAGCCTTAGACTGTATTCAGTATTCCCAGTAGACATTTCTCGCCATCTCGCTTGAACTTCAAATTCACCCCATTTCTAAGCCATTCCAGTCCCCAGGAAGGATTTTCAACAGTCTCAGGCTGAATAAAAAAGAACAATGGTGTGGCTCCCCACTGCAAACCTGCAGTGTTTTTGAACACAAATGGAAAAAGTAAAACAGAGCCCAGAGTTACTCTCTACATGCATGATCCAGGATTCAGTGCACCCTGGAATCCTGAGGATACACAGCTCTCACAAAGGTACTCCGCTCTCTAAGTAACCTGGTTGTGAATTTGACACAGGAAGAACATAGAGCCATGAAAATTTAAAAAAAAAAATTAAAAATTGAAAGTCAGATCCCCATACTTATATAACTTCTTCTCAGGGTACACTTTACCTCATTCAAGGGACACAAGATCCATTAACCCAGCCAAATTCAGTCTATTTTCTATAAACCAGGTTAAAAAAATCCAGGCTAGTGACATGCCAATAAAGTCAGAGACATTTAGGAATACTTAGTGAGAATATTCAGCTTTCTGGGGTTTGGATGGGGATGGAGAAGAGACAAAACTATACTTCTCAATGCTTCTTTCCTTTAGAAGCTATTTTTTTTCCCCAAAACAATGCCTTGTTAAGGAAAAAACAGCACTGTTTCATGCTTTCATACTACATGATATATGAAAAGTTAAAGGGAAGAATCAAGGAGGTGTTTTAGCTTGGTTTTACAGTCAAAATTTGTGTCTGTGTGCTCCGAAAAGGCAGCAGTGACTGAAGAGTTTAGGAAATTGTGATATGAGAAAAAAGAAACAGGAAAACATAAACCCTACAGAAATAGAGATTGCATTGTCTAGTGTTCTTCGACCAAGATTTTCAAGAATGACTAATGATTTGGGCTTTTACAGTGCCTGAATTGCCTATGTGGCTATTCATTTCCAGAAAGTGCTGAGCATCTTTCCTCTGCAAATCAAGCCTCCTGAAACAGTATGTAGTTGGGAAACAAAAAAAGAAGGCATGGAAAGCTTTCTTTAAATTTAGAATATATTTTTAAACACCCACTTAGCTACAATGGCCAAAAACACACTTGGAAAAAATAGTGTCGTTGTGAAGTGATCACATAATCTGCTATATAATTATGGTGTTGAAATACATACCCCTGAGATATTCAAGCTGATCGAGGAAAATTAGAGATGATAATGTATTATCTGAGACATGCAGAGTTTAAAAATAGGCAGAAATAATGCCTCCAGACATTTTTTATTTGCTACACCAAGATGTCACTCAAACTATTTTGTACATTTATTAGAGATTGAATTTACCATGTTAGTGATTAGCCATAATCTAAACTATTTCAAAAGCCTGTTTTTGCAAAAATCTGTGACCTTTTTTTCCAAGTGCAGACACTCTCCTGCAGCTATAGATACAACTGTATGTGAACCCTGCAGAAACTGATAGGTTTAATTTGCATTTGAGGGTTCATTTAATTATATAAATATCAGACCAAATGGGACTACCCAGATTATTTCAAGGAAGTGTGTGCTTGGCTGTCTATAGGATTAAGACCTTCCCCATAACCTCCAAAAACATGCAGCTATCCTAATATCTGAACTTTTACTCCAATCCATTTGAAAATATACCACAGCACACCATATTACTATATGTCATTACTCCTCGAGTTCCACAGGAATTTATTCCCAGCAAAATACAAGACACAAGCAGCTGCACACAAGATTAAATCCCCTACCTCCAGCAGTTTTACAAAAGTTTTGCATGATGTATGTTCATCACACAAAGCTAAGTGCCCACCAATCAAACTGCTGTGAATGCCCCCAAACTGGTTATCTCTTTAGAAGATAAAGTGTGCTGTTTATATAACTTATTAAAAATTGCACCCTTGCATTCCTTTTTCAGATAAAAAGTGTGAGGGCACTGCTTTATCACTTTAACTATGTGTTTCTTTGAACATATTTGTGCTTTAAAGTAAACACCAATGCTATTTTTTACGACTACTAAAATCAAAACACATCTTTTCAAACTAATCTGTACAATGGTTGGGAAGAGCCTTTGATTCAGTACCGTAATTATAAACAGGCACTTAAGTCAGATGTACTAAAAGAGCATCAGTCATTTAAAATCAAATTAACAGTTTGATTAATCAAACACCAGACTGTCAAGTCAGATAACATACCTGATGGCTTTGTTCAGTTACCAAAGAGGGTTTCCACTTAAAGCTCCATGGAATTCATCAGCAAAACAAATTTTACTCAAGCAGAAAACTTTGATTTTCTTCAAATGTGCTCTACAGTACTGCTAGTAAAATTCTCAGAACAAGCCAAATTCTGATTCACTTTTGTGTGGTCACATGGCAGGAATGAGCAGATAGATTTCCTGTCTTGTTGAGGTCCAATTTCTAAGCACAAAAGTGCAGTGGGATTCAGGAGGGTGTGCATTAATAGCATCAAGTAATGCATATGAGGTATACCAATGTGGGAGAAAACCATTTAATTGACTTATTTCTGAAAGTTAGTGATTATTTATTAGAATATGCATGAGAGGCCAGTGCATAGCATAGGAGACATTACATGCATTTCACACCTCAATCTGCCTCACCTCCATCAGAGTATTTTCTTTCCCTACCAACCATACCACTGAAGATCAGTCTCCACAAGTATTTGGAAAGACTCTCTACATTAGAGACAATGTAATTGATGCAATTTTGTTAAAACCCCAAAATGCAAAAGGTCATGCTCTGTCATTACAGTTCCAGAGTAGTAAAATGCACAGACCAGATTATAGAACCATTATGGAAGACACCACCCCTGCGCTCCCAAGAGCAGAGTATTCCTCTGTGCAACTGGGACCCAACAAACTCAAGAATTTGTCACTGAAGAATTGTCCTCTGAAGTGAAACAACTCATCATTGATCCTCTGTAAGTACAAAACACAGCAGCATATCTGGCAGGAGGTGTCTCCAGATGTGTTCTGTTTGATTTATGAAGAAAAACCATGTTAGTCAACACAGAAAGAAGGCATACATTTTGTCTGGCCAGAGAGGTCTCAAACAAAGAGAAAGGAAAAGCCACCTTTCTTCTGCAGTATTCAAACTTTCCTGGTGTTGGATAATGTTCCAGAATTCGTTTTCAATCCCCTGGGTGTCACAAACAGCCTGAAAACAACCACAAAAGAAAAGCAAGGGAGAGAGAAAATTTCTCACTGCCTCTGTTCAGCTACTATTGTTAGACACTGAAGATGGCACCTGACAAGAACTCTGAGCCGTGAAGCAGCACCAAGCAGCAGATGTGTGCTGCTGGGGATAGGCCTGCTTTCAAAAGCATCATTCCAAATGCATGTGCTTTGCAGTGTCTGATCCAGAGCCCATTTCCAGCATGGCAAGGAAGGATAAAATGGAAGCATGCCAAGTACACCAACATAAAACCTCTAAATTCAGAGCGTACAATTAAAATTAACGGGAATAGGGACCAATTCCAGATTAAACAGCAGCAAAGGAAAAACTTGAAGAAACAAATCCCATCACCTCATACACCAAAGATCTTTCTATCATGATTCAGTATGCTGCTTGCATACATCTATGGATAAGGAACGAAAGAAAAATTAAAAATGCATCTTGTAAATGGTGTTTTGAAAAACTGATAATTTCTTGGCTTCGTTCCACAACTGCTTTTGATACTCATCCATTTATGATTATGATTCAAACTTTAAATGCCTCTACACTTCCAGCCTAAAATACATACTATTTGCTAGTTGTATTCTAAATGACAGTTCTTTCAAGGTGTCTGCCTATGGGGCCATTTGGGGGGCCGAACAGCCTAATTCAACTTCATGCATTTTAATGTTTAGTGCTGCCCATTGATGAGCTCTATTGAATGTAAGAGACCTCAAAATATGCAGAAAGTAATTGTCCAGTGGGATATTTCCCCCCCTTACCCTAATTACAAGAAAAACCCCTTAGACTTGTTCTTAAAAAAAAAAGAAAAAAGCAAGGAAAAACTTTAATCCACTGCTTAAGTGTGTTAAGAATGAAGCAACGATCATGGGTTATAAGAAATCTAAAGGCTTATGGTAAAAGCATTTCTCTTGCTTACATTGGCACAAAGACAAAAGGTTTCAAAGAAAACGTATATGGGGTTTGCCAATTCATTACAGTATTTCTGCTAAAAAGAATTTCCCGCACAGGTCAAACTCCAATGATATATGAACCGCAATGTCTTCTGAGGTTTGGATCATGTATGCCATGAAAATTAAGGCTGCTTATCTAATCTCTGAAGTTTCCCTGCTTCCTTTTCTCTTCACAGTCTTGATGTCTCCCTCCACAGCCTCATCTAAATTTACTACTACTCATACCAAACCTTCTCATGTTTTTAAAATATCACAAGTAAATGCCACCAAAGTACTTTTTTCTTCTTCTAACCACAAATATCAGTGTGATAGCTGTTCCAGAGACCAAACCTCAGGAAAGGAGAAGTGGTAACCTATTGCAAAACCAAGATTCAAAGCCTGTATCTGGTGGAGTCAGTTGTTTCATATCCACAGATACTTCTTCAGGATTGAATGAACAAGAATTCACCATCTCCATCCCACAGTCCCACTGCAAAGAGAATGTAGATACTGCATACAAAAATTCACCTATGTATTTGCACAACTATATAGGCAATCTAGACTTTAAACTTTTTATTCAAACCCATTACACCTGGAATTGATACAGCTGTTGTTCCTTTTTAAAGCAAACACTTGATCTTCAAGCTAGATGGATCATCAGATACTGATGGCTAATGAATGGCTGTGTAGTGTTTCACCTTTAATCCTCATTGATGTTAATGGGGGCTCAGTTTTCAGACTGGACCACCTAATAGCAAGCAACCTCTTACCTTCACATTTAAAATATCTACCATACTGACGCAGGAAGATTTTAGATGAAAGAAAATGTGATCAGTACTATTCTCTGGGAAAAGCAATTTTAACAAAATATTAAGTTTTTGTCAATTTTGATGAAAACTTAGATGTGATATTTTCTAATAAACAACTGCTGCTGTATTTTTTTTTTAAATTTCCATTATATTTTTACTTCAGCACTTCACTTGTTCCATACTTTTACCATAAAATACTGATATGTAGCATGTGCCAATACTAACAAAGTGAAATCACCTAAATATCAGGTTACAGTAATTCAGAATTTTAAAAATTAAATTTCCCAGAGTTTCCATGCCATGAAAAACTTCAAGTTTTTCTCCAAGTTAGAACAAAAACAGAGGCCTTCATATTTTATCCCAAACAACAGAAAATGCCATTTTCAATCAGCAATATAATACAAAATTAAGAAACCCATTAATGGCCTTGGATGAATATTAAAGTGCTCAAGATAGATATGGGCTTCATTTTTAGAAAATCTTAGAAACATAAAATAATGATCAAAACTCAGGACTGAATCTCTAAAAATTTGGGTTCCTTATTTTTCCTATATATTTTTACTAAAAAGACAAATGAACATGTACAAATGAACAAACAAAAATTTTCCCAACAGTATAATTCCTATTCCACATCCTAATGAACATTTGACTCTGTCAGTGATACCCCAGTGTCTTGGGACACTCATGGAAAATTTCAATCTACAGGCAAAATAGGAATGAACTAACCCCTTTAACCTGAGCATCTTGGCCATGTGAAGATTCAGGACAATGGATTTTGTATTCTCCTTCAGAATACCCTTCCATGCACATACTCTCTGCTGGAAAAACACAAGAACACAGCGTTGTAAAATAATAATTTTGCTAATAAACTAACAAATTTTACTCTATAACATAATCCCTACAAAGTAATAAGTGTTCTGGAATAATTGTAATGAAACACTTTTTTTCCTATACATTGGCCAGTCAATTTACCCAAATACCATAGAAAAGGCCACTTTTAGCTGGCATCCAGAAAATGATTACCACACCAACCCCTCCATTATCACTACAAACAATACCTTACTCCAATTTTAGTCTCCTATTTTGCCTGAGGTCTAAAGTCATGTAAAAAAAATGTATACATATTTACAAAGTTTCATAATTTTCTAAATCATATTGACTTAAAGTATAAGCATATGAAATGAATACCAGAAAGGAAAACTTCAGATAACGGGGTAAATTCATGTCCCTTATTTGCTGTAAGAAACAATTACATTCTTAAAACATTCAGATAAAACTAATTTAGGCTGAATTAGTTCAACCTCTCACTCTCAAGTATCTGATCAATAAAACAGCACTTTAAAATCATTAGAAAGACTGTGAACTTCTCCAGAAGGCCATCTCAGCTGAAATTTACACTCAAACTCAATTTGGTTTAATCTGGTATATATAACAGAGATATGTCATCTGACACACTAACATATATATTCCTCACTATTCTCAAGAATTTGTAGGAGTCTGGACCGTTTCCTACATAAATCTTAGGGGTGTAATAGAGAGAAGCTTTTCACAATATGTCACTGTGATTCTAATTCCATTAAAAACTTCATCAGAAACTGTGGCCCTTCATAAATGTGCTCCTGAGACTTTTCTTTTACCCTTTGTATTAGTTTTAAATACAAATTCATGCAACTGCACAGAATATTAGGACTCAAAGGGAAAAAAAAAAAAAAGAAATGGGGAAAAAAAAGTGCTATAGAAGGAGTTGTAACCAGCAAAATTCCAGAAAAGAGGAGGAAATGGGATTAATCTAATAGCTTTTTCATATTGGTACTTGCTGTATCTTTAGAACAAACATTTATGGAAATTAAATCAAGACTTTCTCAGACTTCCTGCTTCCTTTGTAACATTCTCTCTCTCTCTTTCTGGTCTACATACTGCAGAACAGATTTAGCTCCCTTTTCACTTGCCACCTTCAGATCAAGCTTTCCATAGAGCATTTGAAGGAGAACTGCACCTAATTCAGTCAGTCCAGCAGACTGAAGGATCTGCACAGGACAAGAAGCTCTTCCCACAGCAGACAAGCCATTCCATATGGTTATTTGTATTTTTAATTCTAGCAGGTATTTCTCAACGCTAATCAAAAGGACGGCTCAGCCACCTGCACACTGTTGCAGCATTGTTTTAAACATCTAAAAGGTCAATATTAATAAAAATACATGGTGACAGTGAAGAGTTCCTTTTTAGACATCAGCTGCCCAACGCATCTTGCTTCTGTCCAAACACTAAAACAGCCTAAAACCAGAGACTGGAACCAGCTTAGCCACAGGCTCAACAAGTACAATGGAATTCACTTCTTTTTCCCACTTTTTGCTTGCTGCCATGTGAACAGCCATGGCTCAAGTAGCAAGTGGGGTCATATCTGAATTCACTTGCCCTCTTCCAGGGCAGTTTTCCCCAACCATGGGCCTGAGGAAGGCAACTAGACAATGTCAAATTCAGGCCTCTTTTCTTGTACACCCACCAAGAGACAATAACATGGGGCCAGGCCTGCTTTCCTAACAGCAGAGATTCAGGAACAAGAGTGTATCACTTAAAAAGAATGAATTATTTATTCCATTGCTAGAAGAACACTAACTCACACTTTAGAGCCTTACATAAATGTCTATGATCTGGAAAGAGAAGGTGCATCTAAAGCAAACTCTGTATCCCCTCAGACAAACTGGCTTCTACCACCTCTGCTGGAAGCATGGGCATGTGTGCAGTACAGCAACACCTAAATACCACAGGTAAACTTGGGTCTTCTTGGGTCTGCTGCTTCAACCACAAATGTCACAAATGGGGATATTGCCACAAAGAATGTACTATTAAAAAACAAACAAACAAAAAGAAAGGAAACCGGGGGGATAAAAGCAAAACAGGCAAGGAAAAAGAGAAAATACGCTTATTTCCAGATTACTCCTGAAAAAGTGAGGCACACACCTACCACCAGAAGGGTGCACAGAATTAGTACAACACCGATCAAGGTATCTCATGTTACCTAATCAGAAGGTTACAATTTCCTTTTTACTTCAAATCCTTTCAGAATATGTGAACATATGCCATTTCATTCTTCTGAGTAGGACTGTGTATCCAGTGGATTTTCATATTTTTGGACAGCACAACACACCTTGAAATTACTCCAAGCCTGAATAACAATGTTTTAGAATGAACTCCAGTGACAGTTTCACTCATCCTCAGTGATGATCCAGCCCTGGAAGGAGCTGAAAACCAAAAATACCCAGATCACATGTATTCTTACATAAGGGTGGCCATGCCAGGTCAGACCAAAGGTTCATCTGGTTGGATATCCTGGCTCTGACAGTGGCCAGTAGCAGATGCCTAAGGAAAAGTACAGAAGCAAGGCAAGCACATCAGGATCCTTCCCCTCGTTACACTTCCAGCATCCTGCAGTTTCAGGGCTTCCCAAGCCAGAGGTTCTGACAGCAGTTCTATATGCTGCATTACAGGACTCAAATCCCCAGCCCTTCATTTTGTGTAACAACAGGAGAGAGAAATGTTTTGCAGTTAATTAATTCATGTTTTAAGCAAGATCTGGTTTTTTAGCCTCAACACAATTTAGGTGCTCCTGCTGCAAAATTACATTTGCTTAGGCACATTTCCATGTCACACATCTAGACACAAATCCCATCAATCTTCTCATTTCACTTGCTGTTTGAAGCTGCAAAGAATCCACAGTTTGTCCATAACAGATGCCAAAAGCCTAGAAACTTATTACACACTGCTCACAGTGTGTGTTCAGATACATTATCTGCATAAAAAGAAAAAGGCAAATTAGGCCACAGTAGGAGAACACATTTTTAATATTAGAGTCTGCAGTTTGCATCTCTAATTTCAAGCTGCTGTTTCCCAAAGTTATGCTGTATCATTCTAGTTTGCTGAATTGATGACAGTGAGCTAAAATTTTACAAGTGACTGGGCAATGCAGATAGCCAGCACTCTTCATGAATTCCAGAGAAACTTTCAGGGCCAAAGTGAATGAGACATTTTTAAAGAATTTTTTGGGCATTCAAATTGATAGAAATTAGGTATGAACATGTTTGGTGTATGGAATTTAGGAAAAAGGGAGATTTTAGTGCATTCATCCAAAGGAACACAAAGGAAAAACACTCAGCACCTGTAAGCAAGTTGCATACACCCTCTGTAAATGCTTAGTTCTGTTGGTTAAATACACACACCACACACACAATCACATAAATTATCATCTCAAGAAATCATTGCTTACTGAGGGGATTATCTGTGCCGTTATGGCTTCTCTCTGGAGCTGATAGATATCTTTTACATCCTATCTACTGTTTACTCCAGCTACAGGAGAAATCTTGAAAGTAGATATCAAAGAATAGCAAAGAAATGCAGTCAGCAAGGAAAAGTAAGTTGCAAAACTTCTAGTTTCATGATGTGTCTTCCCAAGATTGCTTTCAGCTGGAGCAACTATGTTTTGCTTAATTTAAAGTTTAATTTAAAGATGGTGAATCTCCCAACTAAGGATTAAATAACTGATATTGAAGATCCTCAGGGACAGTGAAACCTAAAGTTATGCTGATTTTATGAAGTTACAGATTTTTCAGTTTAGGAAGAAAAAAAATCAGACAGTTCATAAACTCGAAAAGTTTTGATGTAGTCAGATGGAAGCAGAAAGGAAAAGAGCTAGCACCTCTTTATTTTACACTAAACAGAAGTCTTTAATACTATTTCAACAGTTCCAGTACCCTGAGATTTTATTATTTATATTTATATTTATATAAGATGAGGTGGATTATCAGAGTTTACCCACCAAAATTACTTCCAAAAGATGATGAGTTCCCACCTGGAAAGTTTACTTTGATTATAACCAGAGGATGCACCACAAAACCAGTCACCAATAAACATTATATCTGCCCTGGCTGTTAGCTACCGAGTGGCAGACGCAGTAGAAAATTATTCAGAATTGTAATTAATCTCATGATTATTCAGCCAGCATTTCATTTAAGATGCTTATAGAAGGTTATTTTACATTGTCCAAAATAGCCTGCTACCATTAGATATTTCTTTCATGCAAACTAAAAAATTCACAGTACAGAAGCATTTCAAAAGAACTACATAATCAATTTTCATGTCAGCAAATTGTTATCAAAAATTGCAAAAAACAAGCTGTTGTTTATGATGGATATTCAACATGTTTGGGCCTCTTCAGCATTTCTTGGCTTGCTCAGGGAAATGAGCAGTTTGAGACTTTTTGGTCTCTATTATAATGTAAAGTATTGTGTTACTTGAGCAAACAAATTAAACATAGCAATTAACTGGGGGGAAGGTGTCTGTGATTCTTGATATCCTGAAGTGGAATTGAGTTAACACTGGCACTCGTAGCAAACACATTATTACTGCTGGATGTTTATTCACCAATACTGCTGGGCTTTAGACCTTTTAAATTAAATTTACATGGGCACTATTTAAATAGAGAATCAATGGTCCATATGTCTGTAGTGTCTGAGATATGTATGGTTTGCTAGATTGAATCACCAGGTAAGCTTTTAATAACCTTCTTTTTCTTTTTTTTTTTTTTCAGGGAAATATGTAAGAAGATAGAAGATAGTGTTTAAAGATATCAGACTCATTTGTCAGCCTCAGGCTGATTGGAACATAAATTCCACACTGCAGCTAATAATTTTAAAATTCCTTATTCAAGTTCCAGAACTCTGGCAATAGCACCATGAATCCTGGGACACAATTCAGCTCATCCTGCTGGTCTGTCATTTGCACTTCTGAGTAGCATCTTGCTGTACTGCTGGCCAAGCCAGGTTTAGGAAAAGGGGCTTTTAAAATTTTTAATTTGATAGGTACACTGTTACCCTGAGCATCTAATGTAGGGTCTTTAATCATTTCACCCTGTTGGGTGCTCTTTTTAAAGAAGCTTTCTCTTTTTTACATGTTTTCCTTTTTTGAATTTAAATATAACTACAGTATAAGGGGTTTTTCTTTCCTAAAGGACACAAACTTTAAATTTGTCCTGATCTCTTCAGCCTGAAAAGTAATAACATCTTGAAATACATTCTGTGCCCTGATGAGGATTTATCCAGACCTCAGTTCTATATTTTTTTACTTTTGACTATCACTAATAGAGGAAAACTTTCTAGAAAATACCAAAGATGGTACTGGTTAGTGGCAAAAGTGCAAGCCTGAACTGCTTCTGATGCATTAGAGAAATTCCTATGCCACTGAGTCAACCTCTGTGAGTGTCACAAACCACAAATCATAGGCTGCTGATTAATAAGGCTCATAAATATCTTTCATACTATGAGGTAATATTTTTACATAGGAAAAAAACAAGAATTGCCTAAACTGCTTATAATCATGATTTTACTGCATAATATTAAGATTTCCTTATTTTTTATATAAAAGAGCCATAAAGTTATTCCATTTTGCTTATAATTTAGGTATATACTAAGGATAGTCAAGTAAAATTCAGTTTCATATTCTGTTTCCAAGTCCACAACGGGTGGTAATTATACAAGGTAGCAGCTAGAATCCCAAAAAAAACCCCTAAGCAAATCAGAAAACTTGCCTAAAACTGAAACTTTCACTGCCATAGCTTTGTCAAAAGGAGGAAAGAATTCATCTAGACCAATAGAAATCCTGACATAATGAAGTGGTATCGCCACCACCACCAAAAAAATCCCCCTGTTGTAAATAACAGTCAAACTAAGCTCTGGCAAAACGTGTTCTCATTTGAAGCTGTAATTATGGAGTTTGCAGTCTTAATTATGGAAATTTGTAAGTATAACACAACCAATAAGCCTTGCATAGATAAAAACAGCCTTAGCCACATCCATAAAATAGCAGTTAGCAGAACAGTGTTTTCTAAACACAAGCAGAGCAAAGACTAATGCTGATTTAGCACCAGATCCAAGGTCTATGTGCATGAACACAAGCATGAACACAATCCATACCACATTGACTATTACTGCAAACTGATTTTGAGACATACTGGAAAAACTAAACCTAAAAATCAAAGGCAGGCAACTACATTTTCAGAAATGTGTGGTGTCTAAATCAAATTAAACATGAGATTTACATTGTTTGGAACAGACCTACGGTTGTGTATCTACGTTACAAAATAAATAAACAACCACGGTATCACATGTATTATTTAGTTCACATTAAGTCCTTCACCTTTGGAAGTGTAATGGTATGTAGGATTGGATTAAAAATACTGGCCCTATGTTATTGTTAAACTGATTATTCATGGAACTCACCACTGTTGATATGTAAAGGTTAGATTTTTAGGGAAATTCAGCACTCCACATTTAGACACCTAACTCATCAGACAAGCTTTCAAAGGAACTTTGTCCCCATTTTGGCACTGAAATGTATTGATTAGATTTCCAAGAACTCAGTCCCACACAGTGCCAGCTACTCTGGCTCTGCAGCAGTGAAGCACATCAGCACATTTAATTGAAACATGTAAATTGTCCCATAGAAACCGTGGGGTCATTTGCACACTTAAAAGTCCTCATAAAATCTGTTTTGCTGCTGGCTCGGGGTCACAGCTTTCAGCAGCTCACAGGAGTGATCCCAAAAGTAGTGATGAGATCTGGGCACATTAGAAAACTTTCCATAGATATTGAGCCTTGATAAAATTACAGGAAGTTTGTTCCCATTTGTCTGAGAGTTTGCCAGTAGTTGTGGCCTTGCTCTCTTGGTTCTATTTGGAAAAGAAAGAATGTATAAGAAGTCCTGTTCTATTGAACAGAAAGACAGAAAAAAACAATACCAAAGGTGAATGTAACTACCTTGAAATCTACATCTGCCCTTCCATTAAGCACGGTAGACTTAAGCTCTGTGAACACCTTCACAATCCTTGTTGCCAGGTTTACTTCTCTTTATTCTTTTACTTTTTTGTTCACTGATGTCCCTCATACATGGACACCTGCAAAGCAGTTGAAAGCATTCCCCAGTAAGCATTCCCTCTGAATTTCTTTTCCCATTGGTTTTAGTTCAGTTTTGGCTTTTCCACAGTCTTGGGCATTGGCTTCTTATTGTTTCTACCATTGCTGCATAAAGACAGGGGTCACAATTCTTTCCATTTAGAATGAGTGAAAAGTGATTATTGCTGGTGAAGAGCAGCTGGAAAGATGCCACCCTTAATAAACACAAAATAAAATGCTGCACAGAAATTGCCCTAAGGGCTGTCACAGCATCAGTGTGAACTATCAGTCATAACTGGATCAGGGATCAGTCTGCAGATTGGAGAAGGCAGCTGTTGCTGCCAACAGGAGTTGCCCACTCCTACACTACAGGAGCATTCTCCTCCCCTCAGGCCCCCATGGCCACAGGAATTCTGCAGCAAGGGCAGTACTCCTGCCTGCATGAGCCACATGAGCCATCCCATCTGGCTTTACAGCCCACATTAGCAGCACTGTAATAGCATTTGCAAATACTGCTGTGGGCCATCTTTTGTTTCTGTGGAGCTGACAGCCTCCCAACTGCAGCTCGTCTCTGGTTAACAGAGCACTGGGCAGGGATGCCAAGATGATCCTGTCAGCTCCAGCATCTCATCTGATGGCATCTCGCTGCTACCATGTGCAAAACTTCACACAAACTTTTATCCCAAACCTCTGCTTTTACACACGCATTTACAACTGTTAAAACTGCCGACATTCTTCACCAAAAGGATATTAACTCCTATGGATTTATCACTTTTACAGAAAGATTTCTGGATAAAGGGAATTAAACCTGTTCTTCAATATGATGTACATTCTTGTAATATGTAGTAAACATCACACTAAAAGGGGTAAAAAAATAAAAAAAAAGAAAAAAGAGCATCCCATGCAGCCAACAGCTGTCAAGCATCAAAGATTTCATTTGAACATTGTGTCAAAACCCATGATGCTTTAAGGTTCACCAAAACATGAGTACATCTCCAAGGCAGATGTCTTGACTCCTGAGGCTGTTGAATGGCTGGATTATAGAAAAGCTACAAAAAAAAAAAAGTGCCCATGCATCTAAAATTTTTGAGAAAGAAAAAGCATCCATACAAACACAGCAATAACAGTTACCATTACTATTGGCTACAATCCTATTTTATCATCTGCATTTACTATGTCTAGCACTCCATTTCTCAGCTGCTAAGGCCTTTGTGATTTCTGCCTGCTCTCCAGTTCTAAGCAATTGTTACTGCTTTCTACTGGCATTTTTCCTTACTTTTCCTTACATAGGTTTTATAGATTTTTGTATATGTTACAATACACATTAATAAAACCTGCAAGAATATATCAGGCTAAAAAAACCCTAAAACTTTTTTTAAAAATTTAAACAGAAAATTGTGTTTAATTTACCTTTAGTCCAAGATAACATGTTACCAAGCATACTGGTTCACAGAATCTGAATATACCTGTGCTCTAAAGCTCAACAGTGGCAAAATCAATGTTCTCCAGACCATGCAGAGATTTGGTCCTGTGCAGGGCTGGGAGCTGGACTTCAAAGATCCTCCTGAATTCTCTCTATATTCAGGATATTCTGTGATCTATGATGTCAAATATGTGGACTCTTCAATTCCAGTGGCATTAACTTGGCCTCAGGACCACTCAAAATTGTTTAAAAAGCCAGTAGCAGAAGTTTTAAAGATATAAAAGATGTATTAATTGCAGAAAGATATATAAAACCAGATCAGACTGGATTTATGAACCAAATTGCATCAAAACACCTTGTTAGTCTCAAGGTTCTAGGGGAAATAGCCATTGACGTGAAGAACTATAGTAGCAGCAGCAATGTAGACTCTCAGAAAGCATTTGATGATTTTTCACATTGATAGATTAGTGCAGATGTCATTAAATAGCAGCTATCCTAAGGAAAATTTTGAGCTGGATAAAGAAAATCATAAGACTAAGTAATAGGTTTATAGACAGAAAGAAGAAAATGAGAATATGAAGTATCTATTCATCATAATATGAATGATCATCATTGTTTTGCATGGGTTTTAGATCAGATAGCTATTCTTCATTGTTTGATTAACAATTTATAGAAAGAAATAAAATATTAAACCCATCTATTATCATCATCAGAGATTAGGAAATGGTTAATTTTTTAAAAAAAATTATTTATATTTTCATAAAAATATAAACTCAAGGTGATATGGGAATTTTAAGTTCCACATGTAGAAGGATGCAAGCAGAAATTGTAACTCCTTAATTAAATACAGGTAAAATATGAGGAAAACATGATAAAGGAGAATATGATCTAAATAGGTATGATCACAGTTTTTACTTCATCTAACACAAAGCAGAAATTTCAATGTATTTTTCTTTTCTCTGAAAGGTTCTTTTGTAAGAGAGAAATTCTCATGGACATTTAGAGGAGTTTCACCACTAATTTCAACAGGATTTTACCAGAAGTATGTGACATTGTTGGTTCTATATAAATAAAGGAAATGTCACATGGGTAAGTGATAAACTTTGATGCAACAGGAAAGTTTTCCACCTGAGAGAAGACTGGAGCAAGCACAAATAGGGTGGGCAAATTTACCCTGAATTTATTTGACTAATTTAATCATTTACGTTCTCTAAATTAACCACAGTCAGCTACAACAGCTACAAATGAGCCTATCTGAAATTACTTAACAAAAGGTTTGTATAAATGTAGGAAATGCTCTAAGAAAGTTCACTTTCCTAACATGCTTCTGGTTCACCCACACCTCCTCCCTTTGTGTGCAGAGATGAATGGCTACAACCCTCTGGATTGGTTATAGGTCAATAGGTAATTCAGATGAGTTTCATAGTTTTTGTAATGGAGGTGCTCACTCCTTGACTCTCAAGGATGAAAATATACAACAAGTCATTGAATTATAACAGGAGCTTTTAACTGTGTTGGTTGTGCTGCTGAAAGCCAAGTCCATGCTTACTGGGGAGATGGGGAGCTTGGAGTGGGATTGTCTTTGAAATCTATCACTTTGATGTATATCCTCACAGAGAAAAAAAATTAAACAAAAAGAGAACAGATTTTCTCAGAAGTTCACTGCTACCTTACACCATGCATTCCCCAGGTGACAGTCACCCACTCTTCACACCAAGTTAGACCATTGTGTTTGAATTAGGTCTTCAGCTTGTAAATTCTATCAGATTTAGGTGTTGAACCCAGACATATTGCCTCAACTTCCATCACACCTATAGTAGAAATAGAAGTTTAATGAGTTTACTGACATCACAACTCACTATCCAGCATACCTGTGTAAAACTGCTACCAATTTCAGGGCACTGCCTTTGTTTTTTGCTTCTTTACTCTCATGAATCAGCTCTTTTGGTTTCCTCTTGTCTGTCTGCATTTCTTTATCTATAAGAACTTTCCTTCACATGTATCTTCATTCTCCTTACATACATTCACTTGTCCCATTTAAGATACCACATACTAGCTAAAAGTTTAGGTGGAGCTGAAAATTCTTGGAATTTTGGCGTCCACACTACAATAAAATTGAAATCATAGGGCAGAAATCACTGCTTTGGTGATATTCAGACTACACAATAATATTTTTCCAGAAGACCTGGGTAGTTTCATGGTGTCCTAGAGGCTACAAAAATGTTAGAACATAAGTCTGAATATCACCTTCTGTGCAGGTTGAGGCCTTGGTGACCCTGGTCCTGATTCATCCCCCAGTAGCCACTCATCTCAGGAGCCTTCTGCTGTCACAGAGAGTCACAGACATACATCAGACATGCCAGCTGGTTTTCTGTGTAATCCTGATCCACAGGTGTCGAACTGCAGAGGGAGGAGTAAAGAGAATATTCTTATCAGTGATACCTCAGTCTAGTGCTGGAATTAGCTGTGACAAACCCAAGTAGCATTTTTCCTGAAACACCTACTAGTAAGCAGTGTAACCTCAGGAAAAGCTTAATGTTAACATTATTGACTTCCTTAGAGCCTCTTTATGCTTCAACTGGGATGAAAAGAGCACATAAAATTTCAGTGTCTATTACAAACACCCAGGAATAACCAAGAGTCTAGGGAGATACAACTGGAATAAATACATAGGCACACACAGAAATTCAGAAAGAACTCTGAATGGCTGTTCTTGACTAGCTCAATATATAGTCAAGCCCTCAGTCAAGATGTTTTCCTAGGTCAGGGTGACTTAGAGATGGTTTGCAACAGAAAAATCCTGCATTGCCAACTGTCAGCCTTGGTCTGCTGACTCACCTTCTGCATGTGCTCATCTGTCATTAGGAGTTACCTACACTCTCATCTGGCATGCTTTGGCAAAATGTACAAGGTTATACAAAATAAACTGTGGTCATCTCAATCTCATAAAAGTCTAGATTAATTCAGAACAGGAAAAAGTATAAATTAGTAACTTTAATTACTTCAGACAATCTCGAAGTTAATCTATCCTTCATGGGATATTCTCCCTTCAACAGAAAGAGCAGTTGCTCCATGTTGATGGCCCACTCCACAACTCATTTGGACAGGCTCATTCAAGAATGAGAAAGAGCATGTGGTCATTGGAGGAGTTCTCTGACACTTCTGAAATCTACACAGGACCTCTGAAAAAAAAAAAAAAAAAAAAAAAAAAAAAAAACAAAAACAAAAAAAAAAACAAACAACCAAAAAAACCCTGGAACAATTGTTACAGATGATCTATCAATAGGAAAAGTGGTTATGGAGAGTTGCTACTACATGAAAACAGTCTATGCTCATTATGAAAGGTTAACCACAATAAAACTCTGTACACATGTATAATTATTCTTCTCTTTTTTTTCTTTTAATGTAAAACACTATGCAAGATACATTCAGGCTGGCAGAAATTAACCTCTTTTGCAAGAAAGAATAAAAGATAATAATACTATTAATATTTTGAAAAATATGTACGTTTTCTTTTTAATGCTAATCCCAGCAGGTCTTACAATGTGTTCCTAGAATAATTTTAGGTTAGGATAGGAAAGGTTTCTGTCAATAGGATTTCAAGGACTACCTAACTCCAATCCTCCTGCAGCATAATTTCACTAATCCTACAGCATCCCTGACAGATAAGTATCTTGTTGAGTCTTGCATATTCCAGTGACACTGGTTACAAAACAGCCTTGGGCAGCCCTTTCTATTGCATAATTACTCCGACGATAAATGAGTTGACTTTATTATAGAGTTTGAAACTTGGCAAATATCATCTAATTTTAGGAGTCAAAAAAAAAAAAAATCTAAGTTTGAGATTGATTTTTGCTATAACTGAAACTGTTTCTAAACAGCCATGAAAAACCTAGGCTACCTTAACTTGATGCTTAATATTTTGACCACATGGAAGATTTTTGCTGTGAAGTTGCTGTGTTCTTCCACTTTATTTCTGAAAGCAAGCCAGTCTCAGCTCTTTTCTACTCAAGTCCTCCTTTCATTGATAATCCATATAAAAATCAGAGTCAGTGGCTGAACCCTCAATTTGACAATGAATTTAAAATTAGACAGGACAAATTTGATTATTCTTAAAGTAAGGGTTTTCTCTCTCCTGATGACATTTAAGGTTTGTCATTATTGTTGTTTTCTTGTTAAGCAGTAGGAATAATTTATGACAATAATCCACAGGTATCCCTTTGAATGTTCACAGGCACTATCTCATCTGTTTTGGTATCTGTTTCCTGGATGCTCACCAAAGCTGCTCTATCACTGCTCTCATCAGCTGGACAAGGGAAAGAAAATATAACAAAAGGCTCAAGCGGTCAAGAACACTCATCAATTGCTGTCATGGGCAAAATGACTCAGCTTGAGGAAAAAAATTATTACCAATCAAATCAGAGTGGGAAAATGAGAATTAAAACCAAACCTTAAAACAACTTGTCCCTAACCTCTCCCTTTTTCTCAGTCTCATTTTCACAGAGCTGTGGTCAATCCATCACATTCTGTCTCTGCTGCTCCTTCCTCCCCAGGGAAACAACTCCTTACAGTCTTGTCCTGTTCTCATGAGGAGTCACTCCCATGGAACACAGTCCCCCACAAAATAATCCTGCCAGCAAACCTCCTCCAGTGTAGGATCCTGTCTGTCCATGGGTACACAGGTTCTTCCAGGAATCTGCTCCAGCATGAACTTTCCAAAGGGTCAC
>VZSR01001283.1:8145729-8179314 GCA_013398615.1 Brachypodius melanocephalos
TCTCTGCTCCACCTCCATGGGCTGTAGGTGGATCTGTGCTCCATTCCAGACCTCCATGAGCTGCAGGTGGATCTCTGCTCCACCCTGGGCCTCCATGGGCTGCAGGTGGATCTCTGCTCCACCTCCATGGGCTGCAGGTGCATCTGTGCTCCATCCCAGACCTCCATGGGCTGCAGAGGCACAGCTGCCTCACCACAGTCCTCACTGCAGCCTGCAGGGGAATCTCTACACCTGCAGCACATCCTCCTCCTCCTTCTCCACTGGTTTTGTTGTCTGCAGAGCTCTTTCATTCACGTATTCTGACTCCAGCTGCAACTTTCTCTTGAACAGTGAATGTTCTCCCCTCTGAAGTGTGTTACCTCAGAGGGGCCACCACTGCTGCTGATGGGCTCAGCCACGGCCAGTTGGCATTGGTTCTGCTTTGGCTCTGTCAGGCACAGGGGAAGCTTCTGGTGTCTTCTCACAGGACCCAGCCCTAAACCCTGCCACCTTGCCACCAGTTATATTTTCATATCTTTAGACTCCAGCATGCAGTGACACCTACAGCGCTTTATTAGCCCACTGCACATGATTTCATTTTCGACTACCAAAGCAATAAACACTCCTCAGAAAGGGATAGTGCCATTCACAGCAACATTCATACCAAGAGCACTCATTCAGATTAAATGACAGAGTATGACTGATGAGTGATTTAAATTAATAACACTCTCAGGGGGCTGAAGAAGCTGCCCCAAGAACCTATCTTCCTATGATGAAATACATTCCAGTACTACCCATAATTTTAATAAGAGCTGTTTACTAGACTGCTAGAAACATCGGATTAGTGTTAAGAGTGTTTTAATTCCAATGCTCATAGAAACTATTTTTACCCCTCTAGAGTGGTAAAAACGCCCAGCAAAGGCTCAGCTGCTATTTGCAATTTGCAGATTGTGAGAGAATAAATGTTTCAAGGTGTTTCATTGGTGAACTTCAGTGAGCATCATTTAGATGGAGCAATGGTTAAAGCTCCAAACAAAACAAAAACAAAAAAAAAACAAAAAAAAAAAAAAAAAAAAAGGCTGTTGCTCTGACACAGCATTTTTTTTGCCTTCCAACACAGGAGAAAAGCCACCAGCACATGGGAAGGAAAAAAGTTAAACAACAGGCTTTACCTTCATGGTATACAGCAGCCTTTTTTAATTCTTAAATCTTTCTTCTGTGCTTCCTAATAACATGAGCTGTCAGTGTTTGCTCTAACACTTAGATCAGCTCTGCAAATATATATTGTGAATTAGCAAGAATTCAAGGACATTTACTACAATAAATATCATATATATATATCCCTCAAACCCCTGCATTTGTTTCAATGTCATGACATTTGGAAATATAATTACTCAATGAAAAAAGGTTAAAATTATGCCCTGGTACATTCTAAAGAAAATCAAACTAACTAAAGTTTAAGGTATTCTTTTGGTGATTTGGGCTTTTTCCTCCTTCATTTGACCAAAACCTTGGGCAAGGAGCTTATTTGCTAAGCTGAAAGGCAGTAGAGAGTTTGCAAGCAGGAAACTCTATTAATATTTAACTTGGACTAGAATTCTCCATATGTTGGTGGAATCAATGCACAATGACTACAGGAGTTGGTACTGACAATGTATCTATCTGGAAAAATACCTCTGAAAAGTCTTACAGCACAACGCAATTAAAATATCTGCTTTTCCAAGTTTAAGCTAATACTCCTGGCATCTGCAAAAAATGAAGCATTTCTGTAAAAATTCTTTTTACATGCTTTTTTTACTCACAAACATTTATGAGGTTAATTTTCCTTTCACAAGACTGAATTTTGCTTTTCTTCTTGACTGCTTAATGCACAGTAATGCTGCTGTTCTAACAGTGCAAAATCTGTTGATGACCCAAATCAATGTCATTTTTTAAATGAGGAAAACTAAAGCAGAAGGAAAAACAAAATGCTGGGATATTTCTTGAAGATTCTACCAGGTATTTCTCAAATTCCACAAAGGTAGTGGTACCAGGGTATTTTTGCAAAATGCATTTTCTAAAAACCTTCTCAGTCCTTTAATCAGCAACAAAATGAAAATGTGGAATATAAGCATTACCTGAAACCTCACCAAGGTGTCCAGCTCTGTGATCTATCAGTCACAATGACCAACTCCCAAGTCATGACACAAAGTTAGATTTCATCCTGCTTTTTCATGAAAGCCAAGTATGTCCCTGCTTTTAATGAAATCAACAAAACCTTTATATTCATAGCAAGAAAGAGAACTCTGTCCTACATTACCATGCTTCAACATACCTATCCATAAATAAACAGCTAGAGAACTAAAGAATTCAATTAAGTTTTCATTTCTCTCAGTCAACTGCAGATCACAGAGGAAGCACCAATGACAGCAAAGACAGATGATGAAAACCTGATCAATTGCTATCACTTCAATTTAGATAAAAAGTCACTCACTTTTCAGCTCTGCTTGGTGCCCAGAAGAGATTAGATTAAAACTAAATCAAGAGAAAAACACAAAATCTAAACAACAGCCAAAGAAAACCTTTTCCAGCTCTTGTAAATGTCTTCAGTTAATCTTACTATTTAAAGTCAGGCTACCAGCAATGGCTAAAAGCAAATTCCAGAAAAGTATTCCTTTGAAAGTTATCAGCACTATTGAGCCTTCAGAGAAAAGGAGCATGGAAAGTTTGCTTAAGTTATCACCTTCTATACTGGATTTTTGACTATATTAGAATATTTTCTAGAACATGATTGGGGCAAACATTACAAATTCTTGTGTCTGCATCCCCCACTATCATGTACCATCACGATTCCCAGAAGTTCGGGTGTTATTCAATTATTATATAATCACTGTAGAAATTTGCTAAGATCTATAACATCCTGATTTATTTCAGTTTTGGGAAAATATAGATACAGCACTGAGATGCAAAATCAACAGCTGACACTTTAATTTGTATTGGATAACAGATTTGCAAGTGGCTTCACATAAAGCAAAATATAAAGAACATGAATTTAGCTCATTGTTACAAACAGAACACAAGGGGAGAAGACATTTATTTCACCACCACAAGGCTGTCATCACAAATAAGAACTTACAAAACAACAGTAGTAAAAAAATCTTGAGTTTATTTAGAAAGAAAACACATGCTTTATTTAAAAGCTTAAGAATTAAACTTGGTTCATCCTACCAAATTCTGGGTACAGCAGCAGTTCAAATATGAATAGCATATCTCAGCAGGCAGAATCAGCACCAAAGGAAACATTTTAATGAGAACAATATTAATCCTAGATTTTATCTTTCTTCTGTCAACATTTGTCACCAGTACAAATTATACAGTCACTTCACACATTGTCTGGTGATGCCCAGCCCTGTGACTGAACACACACCGAGGCCTTGAGCTGTCTGGAACCAAGTGTGCTGCCAGCGTGGGACCTTGCACCCCACAGGGAGAGCCCCATAGGCATGGATGCACCTTGGCTCCCCACTGAATCACACAGCCGGGCTCACCCACCCCACCTTGGGGTTTATTGTGCACCCCACACACGGACAGAGCTGCCCTGGGAGCGCAGCCAGGAGGAGCTGCAGGTGCTTGGGACAGCTTATGCATTGGCATCCAAAGCTGAGGAGCCCCAGGACAGCACAGGGAGCACAGAGTGGGTCACAGATTGTGTCAGCTATTCTGCCAGGCTGTACCAGGGCTTCTACTGCCACCTCCATGTGATGGATTATATGAATAATCTTTTGTTTAAATTCACTTTTCTAGCCATTGACAATCAGCATCATGCAAGGGAAATAGAATTTTGCGGTAACGAAAAAGGACCAAAAATTTTAAAGTACAATAAAATATCGCCCTTCTTTGAGAAGAATGCTGTATGACTTGGCCAAATTACCTCATAAAGCCCCATGTTGGCTCACCAATTAAGACATTGGTGGAACACCAAATCAGAAATTTGGAATGCTTTTCTGCCTCTGCTGCTAGCATAAATCTCATTTTTCTTCAAGCTTTCTGCTATTTAATTCATGCATGGCCACCATCTTGGTCAGCTAGGGGTTTTTCGAGAGTAGCTAAAGAGGGGCAGAGAGCAGCAAGCACCAAGAAGGACACAAGTGAGAGTGCTGGCTGTGCACTTGAATAGGTACAGGGAAGAAAAATGGGATAAAAAATTCACTCTAGATAAAGCAACAAAACAGCGTCATCCTAAAGATCCACCAGACAGAAAGAGGTTACAAGGTTGAATGGGAGGCTCCTCCACATCTCATGGAAACGTTATTTTCCAAGCAATTCAGGAGTCCTACCCTGAGTATTGAGTCAGCCTGTTCAGAACCCCTCTTCACCACTCCATGCTGGCTGAGGCAGCTTTCATCAACCATTTGTCTCTCCAGGCCCACAAAAACCACCAATTAATAAGCCATTGTTAATAAGTCTTCTCCTGTGTGGACAATAAAGTCCAAATCTTAGTTCAGGACTGAGAAATTTCCTGCAAAAAGTCAAAGGCTTGATTGCAGAATATCCAAGGCTTGCATGCCTGTCCACAGGATCCTTTCTACCTGGAAGTTACCTTGGCATGATGACCAGAGATGGTCACAAAAGCAAGAGTAAAGGAAGCCCAAAAATTTTTGCAGGATATCCCTGGGAAGATAGATGCAAGTTTTGATGTGTTTTTAGTAGGTATTATTTTTATGTTCACAAAGTTTCGCTTAGCATAGGCAACAACTCCACACCTGACATGATGCACAACAGTTGTCTGGCTGACATGCAACACCTGGTGAAAAGGGATTGAAATCAACCAGCCACACGTTTGGACAAGTCTAAAGTTTCACAACAGTACAGACACTTTCAAAAGCACTGTTTGGCTGTGAGGTTTTTGTTGATGGTCGTTTCCATATTCTTGTACCCATTATTAGTCAACTATTACAAGAACAGGGAATAGCTACAATGAGTAGCATTTCTCCAACAAGGCAGGAAAAAGGGAAGTGTAGATCCAATGGTTAAATTTCCACGGGTGTATAATGCCTGAAAACACCAGTTTAGGAAACTAAAGATTGCCTCTTTTTTTATTATTATTTTTAGTAAACCATTGCAATTAAACAACACTTCTCACTGAAAAATGCAGGACTGGTTTCTGCCACAGTTTGATACTTTAATTCCAATAATTGCTGGCATTATGTCACAAGATTTAACTGTATTGCACAGTGCCATGGCTACTAGAGAAAAGCAAGGAAAAAATGAAAATATAAAAATCAAAACACACATCAATATAAATACTCATTTGGAAGTGAAATAATGAATTGTTATTTTGGCAAAGCACAGTACAAAACACCCTACTCTCCAAGAAAAAGGGACATTTATTGCTTATATTCCCATTGTTTCCATTCCAGAGTACAACTGAAGAATTGCTACTTAGCAAAAAATAGAAGCAGCAATACTTCCCTTAAACAAAATTTATTATTTTACTCAACACGCAGCATCCCATCTCAAACTAAATTTTCTCCCTTTCCTCTTCTATCACCCCCCACAGGCACATGGGAGGGATGAAATCTATCTGCAGACTTCACCATAACCAACAGTTTCCATATTTATGGAGACTCAGAAGCTAATGTAAGCTTACTGCTGAAATGACAGTTGTGCCTAAGCAGAGGAAACACGGGGGGATAAAGAAAAGAGAAAGAAAATGAAACAAAACTCCTGAAGTAGAAAGGTTAGCTCAACTGTAGCTTTTTAGATCTTCCGAAAAGAGTAAATGAAGACAGAATACAGGCAAAGCAAGCTTCGCCTAAACTAAGGCTGGTCAGAGGATACATATAAATATATTTTAGCAGACCTGTGCCACCTTCACTTTTTACAGCAGTGAAGCAAAGGGTGCACACATCACAGTGTGATTTTGCATTACGAGGAACATCTACCACATAAAACCATTACTGCTTCATTGTGTGATTATGTGTGGAATTCTGGGATTTGTTCATGTTCCCTGTGAATTTACTGCTATATTATTTTTCAGAGACATTTCTTCTCCTAGATGCCCAGAGTAGCATTTGATTGATTAGTGTGGGTTTTCTGGCTTATCCACTAAGTTGATTTGAACAATCCATTTGTTAATATAGTGAAACACACATTCACGATTATAAATTGTTTAACAAGTCTCAACAAACAAGTCCCTTGGTGGTCCTGAAGTTTCTGAAAAGCAGATGGATGAGGTACAATTTTATAGATTCTTTTTCCTATTTGTGAAAAGCTGCTAAGGTCGGAAATAGGCTTTAGTGCAAACAAGGGGCATTGTCAGACAATAAAGAGACAATTGCCTGTGTTAGCACAACAATTAATTTATTTGCAGAGAACCACTCAGTCTATTTGTTACCAGAAATGTGCTAATTATTCCTGCTAATTACATGCAAAACCTTCATTATCACCTATATGAGGAAGAGGACCCCTCAGGTTTCAGTGACAAATTAATTACTGTGTTTTCCTTCTGAATGTACTTCTTGACAGTCCCTGTTATCTGAAAAATAAATTGGCTAGCAGGAAGCTTGTCTCTCAGAGACATTCTGCAAACTAAAAGCAAACATACAAATATCATATCAAGTCACTACTGCTATTTTTTCAGGCAGGTATATTCTAAAGCTCTCAGAACTTCGATATTAATTTACAAGCTCTTAATCCTAAAAAATGTATCATGCTCTGCTAAATTCCACCGTGGAGCTGCTTTCAGAGCCCTTTACACATCTATAAAACAATGAATAAGATAGCAGGCATTAGGTTTTTAAAATACAACAAATAAACCCATTCATAAACTACATGTCAGTAAAACATTGACATCATTTCAGGCAATAAATATTATTTTAAATTCATAACTGAAGTGAAAAGGACAGCAAGGAGCTGAATCACTCAGCCTTGCATTATCACCATTCTAATTCAACATATAGGACACTTGCCAGCAATTCTTTGCAATGCATGTCAGGGGCAGGGGAAGCCTCATGTGAAAGGGTGAGGAAGAGGAGGCAAGCAAGATGAAAGTCTTGATTTGAAAGGTAGCAAAAGTGGTGAGTAAAAGAGTTGCAGCACAATAAATCTGGCAGAGGAATGAATGGAGAGGCTGCAGTGAATATTCAGCACACAAGATAAATTAACTATTCAAAAAACTATTTAGATTTCTTAAATTTTGCATAGAACCTGTCAGGTAAGTTTCAGCCGTTCCTGTATGACACCTTGCCAGCAGCCTGCCTCCACTTTCATTAAAAGTTGCTCTGGTGAGTTGTCCTCACTGTGCATCCTGCTTGTAGTTACTCAAAGCCTCCTCAGTTTCTGTGTTTGGTACAGCAGAATATCAATACCTTAACAATTCAGAGTATCAGCAGCATCCATTAATGGGCACATGAGCATCATCCCACAGTTCCAGAACAGGGATTTGCAACCAAAACTTTAGGAGCAGCTGCAGCATGACATTGTACAAAACAACAGCTAATTCGAGGCTGGATACAAATGGTGTGGTCTCAGCAATGTGTCAGGGGTGGGAGAGAATATCCCAGACAGGGCTACTAAAACGTTAGGAATAGTTTCATAATGAACCAAGTGATGATTAAGGCACATACAAAGTCATATTTCAACAGCCACCCCACCTTATGAAGATAAAGCAGGAGTGGAGGAGTGGATTCAGACTCTGGATGTCTGCAAGACCCAGCCCCACCTCTCCAGACCATCAGCACAGAAAGGCAATGCCCAACAGCTGCCTGGCCTTAGAGACTAAGAGACTTCATCCGTGACTCACTGGACCTGTGCCCTTCCTTCACTGCAATCACTTGTCATACAGCATGCTCTTCTGCTTAAAACATAAGATACTTCATCTTTTCCTTGCATATGTAGCCCATTTTTCAGACCCTTGTGTTTTGTGTATCAAGCACTCCAGATAAGCCCCTAATTCACCTAAGTAACCCTCTTGGTGCTTTCTGCAATGTTGCCTCTCTGAGGCAGGAAATCCCCAGAAATAACTAGATGGCAACTTCATTATTCTTCAAGTCTACCTTCATCCTCTCCTTTCACTTGAAGCCTTCAAAAACCTCAGTAACAATATTGCTAATAATGCACTCAGCTTCCATACCCTGTACTACAGACTACAGTTCCATCTGTGTGTCTTGGTTCGTCTCTTGTGTCAGAAAGTAAGTTCTCCAAAACCAGAGACATCTCTTTTGTGTATTCTTGCTATAGGTAGCATGCCTTAAACACTACTCAACTATAATTATTAACAGCAGTAGTAGCAATAGTAGAAGTAGAGGTAGGAAGAGGAGTATGAGGAGGAAGCACAATGCAAGTTTTCCAAATCAGAAATGCAGTGAAAAATTCAACATTTGGAGACCAATACTATCTTTCTCATAATTAAAGACAAACAAACAAAAACAAAACAAAAACAAAAACAAACAACAACAACCTGTAATGACAAACTACCAAAGAAAACAAGCAAACTCTCATGTAACCACAGTTGAATGTAGTTATAATTTTTATTTTAATTTTAGCCTATAATCCTGGTTGAGGTTCTGGCATATATTGTCTTTGTGTCCTGTAGCTCAACATCTACCTTCATTCAAATAAATCAATAAAAAACTAAGTGGATGAATAGGAGTGCTGTACTCCATCTGAGTGCAGTAAGTTGGTTTTTTTTTAAGTCAGACACATCCATGTAAAAGATAGAATGTGCATGGTTTTATTTCCCAAAAACAGTAACTCATAAAATTATGCCTACAGTTCAGTCCCCACCAACAGCATGGAATTTGCTTTATTGATAGGTATCAGTCCCATCCATGAGGATAATAAACAAAACTTTTTACATATAAAAAGTTCTAACCTCCAAATCCCAGTTTATTACCAGGGGTTTTGTTCCGAAAGAAGGGTTCCTTGGCATAAGCAAAAAGTCACAACCCTGAAATTTTGAGGACACTATTTTAAGCACTATATCACTCTGCATGACTGAAAGCCTCAAAAAAGAAGAGATTAGCTTTGCTGCTAGGCCTCTAACAAGTGCCCTCCAACCTCTGTGCCCAAAAGCAGTACAGAACCAGAAAACATAAAATTAACCTACTATCAATCCATTGAAAATTGACCTCAACAAGCAAGACTTTAGGAGCAGAATTCAAAAACACCAGGACATAACTTAGTCCTGATAGAAAGTTTTTTTGTTTGCTTGTTTATTATAGCAAGTCACTCACCAGATTCTATTATCTATTTGTCAATAACAAGAACAGCAATATTTGGCTGACCCTGAGAGATGACTGGCAATAGGGATGCCATGTGGCAGCTAAGGAGGATTCTAAACCTGAAGGTCAATTGGTGGAGAGGGGAGAATAATCTGAAAAACAGAGGTGCATAAAGAGAACTGCATAGCATCAAAATTATTGAGAACTGGACATGAAGGGGGCAATGGAAAAGCAGGTGATTCTAGACTATTGTTGTTGTGACACAGAGTTTTTTGTTGCTTTCACAGTGAAACCTTTGAGCAGTAAAATAATGGGTTTGCCTAGCAGGCAAAGACTTTCTAATTTGCCTGGCCTGAATTATGAGAACATATTTTTGGCCTGGCCTATTCAACAAAATATGAGTAGGATTAAGTGCATTCAAAGTAGCTGACAAGATGCTGAAGCAGAAGAGAACCTTCCCACAGAGACTAGAAAGTTGGGGTCAGCACTGGATTAGCTGACACATAAACTGCATCTCGTGTTCCAGAGGCTTAATCGCTCCACTGAAACATCAGCATGCAAAAGTAGCAACAGAAAAAATTATAAACTCTTTGTCATAGCTGGCTTTGGCAAGTATGTGACAAAGAATGACTCAGTAATATTTCTTAGTTCTTTGCCGTGTATGAAGTTTTTTTCTTATTCATTTACATCCAGATAAGAATTTCTGTAGTCAGAATTGTTACAGCTGTAACGGTTTGGTAGTAAGGGCTATTTTTTCAAATGTAGGAGCCCAGACACTTATACACCTACAGCTACAAAGGATATGGATTCACTCCTCCTGAAACCAACACTGGTCTACTAAGTTTTCCAACAGAATTAAATGCTGAAGTGAAAAAGAACTGATCTAATTCAAAATTATGCTATTCATCGAAGCATTTTTGTTCTTTTCCTTTTAATTAAAAACCAAGAAATTTTAAATTCCTTTACATTTGATGAGGAGAAGGAAGTAGTTGTTTGGTACAGGATTTTTTTAGATCTACATTTTCCTTCAGGTTTTCACATGCTCTTGCATAAACATTTCCTGGCTCAATATTGTGTTTGCTCACACCAAAGTTCTTCCACAGACGCTTTTACTTCCTGCTGAAAAGAAGGGGGAGGGAAGGCAGTGTGCAGTGTAGCACCATTTATCCTTTTCAGACAAGGTCTGATTTAGAAAAGGACCAGTCACAACTCGCTGGGAAACAAGAAGCCAAATAAATTATTTTACTGTTTGATTATCCACATCATTCAAAACCTGTGTCAGTGGCGATTGGCGTGCTTCCTGTCATGCTGGGACCTGGGTTGCACAACAAGTTTGTCTTGCAGAGAAATGCGAGGTTTCTGGAACTGAAGGCTCCTGGAGCTGTTAGTTTTCAAAAATTTTGTCTTGGACTGAGCACCTTAACTCCTCCCTGTTCTCTAGCACAGCAGCTAAAATGGAGCCATCCTGCTGGAGCCTGTACAGCCAGCAGCTTCCCCAGGGATCCCCCACACCCTTCCCCTCACATTAATGAGCAGCTAAATAACAGAGTAAATAGAAATAAATTAGCAACAAACTTATTCTGGTAGATGTCAAGGAAGAAAAGAATTCTAAAGAGGAATTTAAACAGGGAAAAAGATATATTAGCTTAGCTGCTCATTGTACGAAAGACTGCTTGTGTAAGGTACCACATTTAAAAAAAAAAAAAAAAGTTCTTAAACAAAAGACAAAAGACTTGTTAAATAAAATAGAAAGTAAGTCTCCAAGGCTTGCACCACTAATGGAACTGTGAGTAGGGATGAAAAATGTTAGCACTATCTCTAGCTCAGGAAGTCCCAAAACCATGATTCAGTAGAAGGTAGGAGAGTACACCAAGAAGGGATCATGACGTGCTTGACATTTTCTTATACTCTACCCCGGGCTGCTGCCAGAAACAGGATACCCAGCTAGACAGATGTTTAGTCTGATCCCGTATGACTGTTCCTCCCTTGTGACAGTAAGACATAAATGTGGATAGGAGGAAAGTTATGTGCAACTCAGGGTTCACGTGAAACTTGACATGGATGCAAGCACAGCAGCTGAAAGTGAAGAGATTCAAACCAGGAGTGTCAGCTCTGGGCAAATTCTGATCGCTATGGACTTCACTCCTGGGAGAAGTTCATACTGTCCAAAATCCTTCTCATATATTTTAGGATTAATCTTAAGGATATAGGGCACTTTTGGAGTCAAACCACTTCCTCTACCCTACTCTGGTCTTACATATTTCATTCTTCACGGGGAAAAAAAAAAAATCTCTCTCTGTAAATTAATACCTGGCATCATGCTAATGCCAATGTGGACATTTTCTGCACTGCATTCTCTAGGTCTTTGCAAGAAAACAAGTCTTCCCAATGCCACCAGTCTTTCTGATATGCAAGTCAAAACTTATTCAATGTACAGTATTCATTATCTTGCCATCAAGCATTTGGAAACTAAAGCAGATATGCAGAGAAATTTTGCAATCTAGTGACAATGTCACAATGTCAGCCATAATTTCTAAGTTGTACATAGAGGGTCCAAATCATCACAGTTCAAATACAGCTGGAACAATTCCTAGTCAGGAAGAGTTTTACTGCCTCCTTTACTATAGACTACAGTGAAATGAGGAACAGTCACAAGAAATTTTCTTGCAGCACAGCCACCAGAAAGACTACCTGTTCTTGCTCCTGGCCATTTTAATTCATGCTCTTCCAGGGAAGCTTGCTAAAGAAACTGTATCTAGAAAATGTTATACAACAATTGCAGCAAGTAGCCTATAGAACATCTTATTTGCTGTGACAAATTGCACAGAGCATGCTGCACACCAATACTCCATATTCTCTTCTGGGTCACTGAATTGATTCTGGTTCAAATTCCTGACAAACCATTTCATATGTAAAGACATTAGAGGACTAACACTATTTTCTTTTGCTAGCTCAGTCTAGCCTCTACTCTAGGAGCTAGGGTAGCCTGCAAGGCAATACACAGCATGGATACAAGCCCACTCAGACACTTCTTGGATGAATATCTAGCTACTATAATGTTATGTAAAAGGGAGCTGCTCCATTTTTCTCACAGCAGCAGCTGCTGTCACTGCATTTTAGGAGGAGATGAAGCTGTCCAAGGATATTCTGTGCTCTGGGAACCTTTGCCAGATCAGCTGTCCCAGGTAATCCTGATCCCATAACATCTGCTCCCTGGATCCTAGTCAAGCTGACAGAGCATGGCAGCAAGCTCTGCCAAAACAGAGCTGGTTTGGACCTTGCCTGCAACCAGCGTGGCAGGCACCACGGAACAGTAAAATTGCTTGTGGAATTTAGGTGCCACCTGAGCTAGATTGAAGTTAAAGAGGTGCTCTTAGAGCCACAGTTTTCGACTTAAATAGCTCACTCTTCCAAATCTCAGGTCAGAAAGGGGTGACTTCAGTGGTATGTTTTGTGAAATAGTTATAATAGAATGATTTGCAGTATGGAGGCAATCCCCTCCTTTCACTTCAGCATTCTTTTAAAACCAGTATCTCTTTCATAGTGGGGAGGTGATTTGGTGACAGCACCAGCTTATAAGCAACAGCTTCAACATTGTCAAACCCAACACTTAACAAAAATACTCAGGAACAAAGTTTAAAACAGGCAGGGCAACTGGCCAGAAAGCAATATTTTCTCTCTGTTCGGATAACAGACGAAGAAACATAGACAAGTACCTTAAATTAGAGAGCAAAATCCATGTTTTATGTTATAATAATCAATGTTACCTTGCACCAGAAGAAACAATCCACATGCAGAAGGATTTCTTTAAAGATAATACACTTAAAATTACATTGGTATACATTTAGTTCACAGCTATAAACTTTTTCTGCTCTGGGACTCTTGCAGCCTGAAGACTTGCACAACAAGCCAGGTACACCAGATAAGATTCACACTATATTAAGAAAAAGAGAAGTTCTCAAAACAGCAACAGAGTTGTTTAATTTACCTTACCCTACACTGTCCATTAGAGTAACATTACTTCTTATTTCTAAGTAAAAATATACGTGTGTCTATGTAAAGAGAAACACAGAGATGGATACTCTGTTAATTTATAAAAAGGTTAACGATTTTCATCAATCTTCACGTATTAAAGGGTGCTTATAATTTCTATCACAATGCATCACAATGTCATAATTTATAACTTATGGAAGGCCACAATTAATCTGCTACCTCTCCAAATAACATTTCAATGACTTTGGTTTAAGATCCCTTCCAGACCAATAATCCCTCATGACTGAATCTGTGTTTCAACAGGAAAAACTTCACTGGGATAGGCAGGGGGAGATAATTTCCACTGAACACATGATGTTTACCAGTGATACTGAGCAGCAACATTGTGATGCTGTCTGACACTAGATGAGAAATCACTTTCTAATTAAATGGGAAAGTAGCATATATACGAGGTAACAGCCAGGTTCTGAGTGGGGAAGTAATACCATTTTCTCATTTTGCAGAGTAGGTCTGCCCTGCTTCTTTAAAAGAAGACACTGTTAAAAAAATATGACCTTGGAAAGATTTGCTACATATGGCATACAGAAACTGTTATTCCCAAGACTCCAGAGCTCCTAAGAGTTTCAAAAACAGGCATAGAAGAATGAAAAAAAAAAAAAAAAAAAAAAAAAACACCAGACAGGTGACAATAATGGCATCAGCAAAATACCCTATACCTCACTTAAATATTTTATATTCAAGGCACAAGTTACAACTCATGAATTTCATTAAATCTACCTAATTTATGCCAGAATCCATTGCCTCTTTGTATTTCGAGGGAATAGAAATACACGAGAGATTGTGGACAAAAGTGATATTTCTTGTAGGAATAAAATCCAAACAGAAAAAGAGAGAGACTTAGGCTTAATCTTCCTCATTATTTGATAAAAAATAATTTACTGAGTAAAGGTACAAGTTATTTGTGGTTTTGATCACTCCAGTACACTGTTCCATACCTAGGAGTAGAAAATGTTTCAAATATTTAACAAATCAGGGCTAATTATACAGAATAATTGAATCCTTAATATAAAGCCTGAGAGACTTTATTCTTCTAACGTTACTTGCTGCTGATGTGAATACCATGAGAAGAGATAAAGCCACAGACCTGTTAATACAAAGAAGACAGTTAAAAATTACTTTCAGTTTTGAGAAAAACACTAGGCTCTGAATATAAGTTATTTATTAAAGTTCAATTCCCTTTTTTCCCCAAAAAAGTTATTTTAATTACTGCTTTTTTATGCCAAGTGTCTGCATAACTTAAGAGAAGAAATTACTTTTTATTTGAAGCATTGCCTACTAGAAATAAGAGTTACTCAAGGGCAGTGTTTTATTGATAAAGCTCTTTTCTTAATAATCATCATATGTCATAACATTTCACAGGATTCATAAGGTTCATATCTTTTCAAAGGCAGAAACAACTCAAAGTTCTCATCTGAAAAAAACCCCAAAGCACTGTCTAAAGTTGGACTCATTTTTACTTTTTAAACCCCAGATATAGTAAAAGTCAGGTCTTCATAAAAGTAGGAGAGGTTATTTGTTACCATAAGAGCCACCATTTTTAAACTGTTATGAGTATTTGCATACATTTACATGCACTGAAAGCACAGCCATTCAGAACAAACAAGGTTCATTATGAAGACAAACATGCTGAGTATGACTGACTGACAATCTACACAATGGCTGATTTAAACTTTACATTCACCGACCATTTTTCTGGGGAGGAGGAGGAACAGCTAAGAGGATGCCTTACATCTCTTCAGCCACTCTTTATTTTTGATAAACCCTGGGGCTGCCTCTGTTAAGGTGAGAGAATACACTGAGCAGCCCATTCAGCCTGTTGAAAACCTCTGCTACGGTCTCTGACTTCTAGCAGGCAAGCTTAAATGAACCTCTCTCAAGCAGTGGAATAGGTAGAAAAACTGGTTTATCAAAAAGACATACACAGTTCCCTTAAACAGTTCAACTTTAAGGCATGTCTGCATGCATTCCTACTGCCTGTGACAATAGTAACACTTCCTTTCAGCCTAATAGGTCCTGAGCCCCATCCTTTGTCTGCTGATTAACTGCTCTATTCATTGACCAGACCACTAATTGCATGCTCCTTATAGTTACCCTACATTACTGTAAGAATTAATGAGACACAATTACAGCTCCCAGAAATCTCAGGCCTAGCCAACTGCAAAGCACTCCAACTGAATAAGAACTCCCCAAGAATAAAGAGAAAAATTCAGCCCATTGTTCACAGGAAGCAGAATGTTTTTTGTTAAAAAATTGTATTTATTTGAAGCTGTTTCATAATTAGGCCCTGGAGAAAAAAAAAAAAAAAAAAAAAAAAGAGAGAATAGAGAAAGAACTTGGGAACAAGCATTCACTGAGAAATCACAGCAGATGCAAAGAGACGAGCACACCGTTCAGATATGAAGAGAAAAAAACATAAGGAAGGAGGCCATATAAAATTAGTGCTATGAACACTACAAACATCTATAAAAAATCAGCTGTTTAAAAAGAGTGTGTCCCACTGTATGGGAGCCACCACTAATTCAACCTTATATTTGACAGCTTCAATTTTGAACAATATAAAATAAGCATATGGCAAGCTTCTGCCGTCATGTCTACTATGAGATGGAATAAGAGGAATTTAATTTCCCACTCTCAGAATTTAATACGCATTAGAAGTCAGTATCATTAGCCATGAAAGTCAAAATGAAGGACAGAAAATGAGTTTTTTCAAAATCACCCATATTGAAAACTGCACTCACATTTAATCTGTGTAATCAACAGCCACAGCTATTCAAAGTCTTAGTGACTACAATCACTACCTATTAGCCTGTAAGTAGTTCAAAAGCTATTATTCTCACTTGAACAATTTTCCAATACACACGAGACAGCATTAAGTTAATGAAGTTAATATGCAAAGTCAATATTCTTTGTTATGAAGTCATCTTACTCCATTGGTTCCTCTTCAACATATTTTCACCATATAAATTCGATTTAAATTACATGTGTAGTTTGACAAAGCCACTGATACTTAAAATAGGGCTTGAAATGCAGCACTATACTTTATAGCCCTAGTAACCATTTTCCAGGGTACAATTTATAGCAGCCACTGAGACCCCAAACTAAGCATGTCAGACTGGCACTGCTACATCCCAGAATCAACATCTTTGGACAGAGACAACATTTTTTGTACGTCTCTACAGGGATTCTCAATAATTGCACCTAACTGCGGTAATAGCTTAAATTCATGGGCAATGGATGTTCTTCTGATATTATTGCTCACTGATATCACAGCAGAACACTTTCCTGCATGAAGCAGACAGTTACCACCATGTGGTGCTGAATCCCAAGCAGGAAACAAGGCACAAATATGGATCAGAGACCTTTGTGTTCAGTGTATAATAAGTCCAATATCCCTGTCATAGAACAGCAATCATTAACTCGGGGATCTTTTGTTAAATGGCCCCTGTGGCTGGACTGGTAACAGCAGGGATCGAATTTGCAACCCTCAAGACTAGATTCATCTGTCAGAGAGACTGCAGGCCTACAGAGTCATGCATTTCCAAAGTGAGTCTCTAGGACGTCACATGAAAACACCAATTTCAATTAACCTTGGCTGATTAATCAACCTCAGTGCACGGCCACAGAGCTTACATACACAGCTCGAGCTCTGGCGGAATTATTTGAAATGGGCTTTCTGCATGTCTTGAAAAAACCTTTGAGGAAAAAAGAAACCTTTGTCTCAAATAAAACATCACCTAGCTTGTTCAAGCTGTTCCCATTTCAAGCCCCAAAATAGAACAAGTCTGAATTCCTGCAGAGTGTGATGTGAAATAATTTCTACTAGTGCAAATAATGTATTCTGGTATCTAGACCAGCCTTCATTTCAGATATTATGAAGTAACTCAACCAACATAAAATATCCACACACTGGAGGTTTTGCTTTAATTTCTTGTTGGGGTGTCTCTCTCTCCATATGGGAAAAGGAGTCCTTCCTGCAACAAACGTTATGAGCCCACATTTTAGGGCATCAATTCTAAGGTAGAATTTCTAAAGGAAAGACAATTAGAGGGATACAGGAAGAGCAATGTAAGAGACAAAGGAAGGTTTCATGTCATAACCTGAGCTCACTTGAACCATTTCTACTCTCCTGTTCCACTACCAATTTCTTTAGAACTATTTGTTATTTATGGCAGTGCATATAGCACCGGCTAAGGACAATCCTGATCCACCAAATGTTCCCATGTGCTTATTTATGTGGGAAATTATTTGCCCAAGGAAAATTCCACTTTTGTACTTCTCATCCTTTAGTTCGCATGTTGCACATCATAAGCTTCACTATTAGGGAGTTTCCTTCCCTCCTTTTCATTGTTATAGCTACATCCAGCCCCCTTTCTTCCTGAAAGCAGTTCAGTTAAGCAATGGTTTTGTCTAGAGCATCTCTGAAGTGTGGCCACAAAAGTACCTTCAAGACTATAACCACCAACAGGACAGATGCCAAATGTGAAAATTCATGCATTGTCAGGAATTTGCAACTGTAAGACAAGCCCGTAGGCAGAAGATGAAGAGAAGACAGTAACACTATTCTTAGAGTTGCTCTGGAGATCATTCTTGGGAGCAGTGTAAGCATAAGCTGTGATGTATCATCTCTGTGTGCAGTGATAAACTGGCATATGGGTCCCTACAGGACGAGGCTTACAGTTGATTTACACTAGAAAGGTTAATATAGAAATTACACTAACAAGACTCTTCTTCTCAAGCAACCTACACCTATCCCTCAAGAGAAGTAAAATGCACAGGTAAAAGAGCTCCTTATGCAGCTTCTGCACAGGGGTTTTCACTGGCACAGCTATGTCAGCAAAAAATTCATATCCCTCCCTGACAGGCCTCCTTGATAATGCTTTCAAGTGCAAACCAGGTGTCAGTATTTCTGTTATGACAGAAAAAGACTTCTACACTAGTCATGAGCTAATATTTGGCCTTTCATGACCTGGAAAAGTCCTTGCTTCCAAGGAGGTCAAATCACATGATCATGTTTTTTACCAGCATAATGTCTCATAATACTAGTATGGTACTGTATTAACACATACAGAGTAGGAGAAAATATATTAATAGCCAACCATTTATATTCTGCATTCCTATGTAAAACTTACCTATTTACACTGCATTAATGTCACAAAAAATCCAGTGAATGGGAAGAACCAACAGTTCTATGTAAAACATTGCTGCGATTTTTAGATTAGTCTACAAATTTTTTGAAATCTACTAATCTCTGGACATTTCAGTTGGTTATATTTGGCACTCAGAAATATTTAGATTATTCTAAGAAGAGATTCTATAGATTGAATTCCCAGATGCATCCCAGATCATGGAAGAAGCCGACCAAGTACAAACATCTTTCATTTTAATCAGCTTTGTTAGGTAGAAAGTTAACAATATTGGTTTGAAAGCAGCTAGATAGCTTTAAAGATGGGACAATTAAATGCATAAATCTACCATATGGCATTAGACAACCACTCCAGAGCTGAAGAGATGATTGGAAGAAGACATGCTGCCTCAGGCAGTGTTGCAGAGGGTCCCTCAAGGACCACCAGCCCTGTACCTGTTCCTAACATAATTTACCATATTGTCTCCATCTCCAGTTCTCTGATCCTATAAGGTTGTTTATGGAATATGTTTAGGCCTTGCACTGATGCAGCAACAAAAGGCCCTTTGAAAGCATTCCTCACTGGGGTGGAATGCAAGGGCCATGGTCCACCTGGAGGGTTCCTCAGGTGGATGTTCAGTGACAAAAGTCAGCATGAACAAAACAAAGTGGTTATAACTACACACACATGCAACACTCATCACCATCGATTAGCCAAACACACGAATCCATGAGCCACAAGAAGCAGTCGATTACATTAATTTCTTTAGTTACTTAATTAATTAATGCTCCTTTATTGACTAGAAAAAAAAAATAAAGCATATTTCAGAAACAAAAAGCAATCTGTGATACCTAAGCACTTAAATTCCTACCCAAACTGCATCCTGCTCCTAAAACTAAGAAAAAGTTTAGCATGGGAAGAAAGTTTAATGTTGATTTATGCCCTGGTTTACTATCACTGGTTTCAGAAGAACAAACAGCAGAGCAGAGAGTAGCTCCTGTGACAAAACCATTAGACTGACACAAGGTTCTGCATCCTTTAACTACCTGTGACACAAATCCCTACCCTGCCCTTTCTGTCAGTCAAATGAAGTGGAATTTGGCTAATATGCAACTTGAATATTGGTTGGTCACACACTGGTCAAAAAATAGACAAATTGGACAAAATAGTCAAATCCCTGTCAATTTTGAGCCCTAATGATTCCTTTTATGGCATCTTTACAAGGCGCTCTATAAATACCAGCAGTCTTATGTTCCATACATGTCATTGTAAGAGGGGAGACAGTCACTGAAAATTAAATGCTTTTATCACTTATAGAAAGTGTAAGAGTGGAAAGAGCTGAAGAGGAACAGTCCAAAGAAATATAAGATAGGATTAGGAAGGAACACCTCTCAAAAGAGAAGCATAATTAAGCATCCAAATTGCCAATTAACAGTAAATAGCCAATGAGAGAAACATGTATGGAAGAATGCAGAGATGCGTGGGGAATTAAGAGGCAGTATTGCAACTCAGCTTTACACGTAGAAAGTTACAAGGTATTTATTTAGGTTACTGAATCCTACTTAGGAACAAGTCCCACTCAATTCTATGGGAGATTGGGCACCGTCACATCTCTGACAATTCGGGTTCAAGGACTGCTCCCACGGGACATCACTGTCTGTGCCTGTCTCACTGTGTTAGGCAACCAGAAGAACATTATGAAGAAACTCTTGATGCACCAGTGAGTTGGAACAAAACTCTCACTCTACCATAAAAGCATTTAATGTCCTACATGCAGGACCATTTAATGAGGCTCAGTAAAAAGCAGTTGTCTAGGGGAAGGGAAGTTACAGGCAGTTGCTTATTCTGTATTTATGTGCAGGTTCAGAAATTTCCTCTGTAAAGCTGCCAGCCTTTCTCCACACACAATTATCATGTACCATTTGTATTACTGTAGAACCTGTAAGCCCAGGCTATGGGTCAGTCCTACACAGATGCAAAGAAAAAAAAAAAAAACATGTCTACACACCTGATGTGTCATGCAACCCAAATAGTATCCATAAGAGATTTTTTTTAAAATTTATTAGCTTAAAGCTATTTACTACAAGCCATAGTAGAATTATCATAAAAGCATTCTTCAGATTACATTTGAACATGTTTAGAAAGGAGAAATATGTATTGAACCACACAGAGAAATACAGATTATTACAGTATTACACAAACTCCACATAAGACAGGAGAAACACCTTCTTTGAAAGCAGTGGGTTTTTTTTTACATAGCTAGATAAAATGTATTCCACGCAAATGATTTACAAAAACTGAACACATGAGAACCACTCCAGTAGCTACAGTCTTGGAGGGCTTTCTGGTACAAGAATATGTTTGGATATCATTTATAACACATACTCTGCAGCAACAATTTACCCTTCCACTCAAAAACCTTGTATAAAGGTACTTCACTGTTACCACACACAAAAAAAATCAGAATAACTTCAGAGAGAGCAACAAAGGAAATTTGCATCTGACACTAATATCTTCACAGGATAAAGTATATTTTAATGAAGATATTGTCAGCAATACATGTGTTTATGCTTCTTTTTTCCCTTCACACTTGGATTTCATTTCATTTATGTCATGATTTTCTTGCAAGTTTAAGAGATGCATCATTTATTCATGACCTCTACTTTCTTTCAGAACCTCTCAGTTACACAGAAGACCAGGTTAAAGAAAAATCAAGTGGTTTGTCTGATAACAGGTAGTGTCAAAATAAACTGTGTATGTTGAATTTCTGTTAGCTGAAGTCATAATTAAAAAAAACAACCAAAAACCAGTGCTTGCTTTACCTTTTTCCAGAATAAACACTCATAATTAAACTTTCTACTTTTCCAAGTAGCTGACTATGTATTCCTGCACAGCAGGAGGTTTTCTCCACAGACATATTGACTTGGACAATAAACAAAGCAAAAATCCCTGACTGGAATTTACAGCTAAATTTAACCATGCATATTGTTAATAAAATTTGCATTAATGTCTTTCAACATTAAGAAATAATAAAAGTTGAAATTCAATGAATTTGGGCACTGCACTGCTTTGCAAGGGAAAAAAAATGAGATTTAAGTTGTAATTTCCATATTTATTGAGGGTGAAAAAAAAAATCCTGGTGCTTTCTTGATGAGATTTGAAAGACGACAGCATATTAATAGTAAAGGATCTTCTCCTTAGCAAAGATGGCTTAAACAGTAGCTATAAAACACTGATGAAGGGCCACATAATTTTAGAAAACATGTCCAGCATCTCTTGTTTCTCTGCCCTTCAGCCACAAAACAAGTAAAAGCAGTTAACATGTTTTGAAGAAATATCACCCACCATTTCCCCTCAGTGTCAACTTTCCCCATGAAACATTAACAGATCAGTCAGCATTGACTTCTTACAATTAAAGGTGGCAAAGGAAACTTTACTGATACTTTTTCATTTTTTTGCCACAATACTGCATCACCACTAGCCCTCCAAAGCCATGAACTATAAGTAGCAAACATTCACCTTCTATTTTTAATTTTTGTGTCTCATTTCACAGCATCATGGACATTTTGATGTCTTCAGAATTTGATTTAAAGGAATTAATGTTTCTATTTCCTTTAAAACTAAGTTACTTTATCTGGATCTGCCTAGCCACAAAAAGCAGACAATGCAATGCAGTTCTGCCAGCATAAAACCTTTTAGATAAGCAAAAATACTTTCCCACTAAAGAGAGAAGATCACAGTCCTTTGAGGTACTTTTCCAGTACAAAAGCTGGATGTATTCCAAGGATTGTGCTGTTGGTTGGGTGGTTTGGGTTTGTTTGGTTGGAGATTTTTTCTTTTTTTTTTTTTCTTCTTTTTTTGTTTTGTTTTGTTTGTTAATTCAAACAGTGAATTTTTATCAGTAAAGCTCTCATTAAATTACGAAAAAAATTCAGATTACCATGGCACGTACTTTATGGTTTTTAATACTTGCCCTTGCTCTGGGCAGGATTTGAAGGGCACCTTTAACCTCTGCTTAAGTCTTCAGAATTTGGCTGCTCCTCAATTGGAGGAGTGAGAGGGAACAAGTGAGGAACTTGGTCATCACTTAGGGCATTACCCACAACTGACTGTGCAAATAAGTGGCCCAGTCATTCTCTTCTCAGGTTTCAGGTGAAACAAACAACCATTAACACCCCGGTGAGATGCACAGATCAGCTCTCACCCCCCCAAAGCACTCCTAGCACACACTGCAGGCCTGGGCAGGAGATCTCTGAGTCCTGAATTTTTCCTTCAAGCCAACGTTTTTCTTTTCTAGCCAACAAGCCGTGCTGTGAGAGCAGTGCGCTACAAGCACCTCTAGCTCTCAGGCTGTGGCCATGAACAGTTTCATATCATCACAAGGTGAGACTGAGACTGTAAAACACCGTGGTACCCTCCAGAGCACCCTCTCGTGAGATCCACGTGTTGGTTGGCACCTTGCTTCAGATTTTTTTTCTGCAAAACGCTTCATTCAGATATGCTGTGACAGAGAGAGCTGAGGAAGTGCAGGAGGAATTTTATTCTGCGAATGTGCAATAAAAACTAGGTAAATAACCTCAGTGACACAGAGGAAGTCATCGATGTCCTGTCTGCATTCTGGTCCAATCATAGGAAACCAAAAAACTACAGGAAGGTATGACTTTCAATGAGGTTACCCACCAGAAGCTGAGAGCTCACTGGGATGTGTTCATGACATTGAGGTCAGCAGAAGTCAAGGATCACAATTCTCCAAATACAAATTGCTGAGCAGGAAACCAAGCCAGCAGTCAAACCCTGCAGAATCAGGCACTGAAATTAATGAGTTAAAGATTAATTCGCTCACAGACTGTGTGTACATGGTCACCTCATGGGGCCATCACCAGGAAGACAAGAGATCTTCTTAGAAGAACTGGCTCTACTAGAGGCTAATTAACAGATATGCTGACTGTAAATAAAAGCAGGAGGTGGTAAACAGAAAAGAATAGAAAGTTTGATGGGGCTCCCAACAGATGCTGTGTGTCAATAAACGTCAGCTGAAACTTAGATGCTGCTTTGTGCTCTCTCAAGGAAATCATTATAATCACATTATTCTGTAACACAGTCTAGCCTAATCTCCATGCCTCATACCAGAGAGGATATTTTTGATCAACTAGACATTTGTTAATTACAAAACCAAGCATCTTGAAGCTATTTTGTTTTACATACAGAATGAAGCAGCTTATTTAAAAGTGAAAATTATTACATTAACATTTACTACCCATAAAACTAACAATGCCCATAAAGCTAACAACTATTTCTTATATCCCAAACCAAATTAGTGACTTTTGTAAAAATATTGTTTGCTTCAAAAATGCCAGTTAGATAGTACAAACATGTCTACAAAACAGACAAGAGGCCGATATATACAATGACAATTAGGCTTTTTAAGCACAGAAACACTTTTTTCAGTTCAGCCTCATAATTTCCTAAATCTGTAGATGTATGCCTCAATTTTGGGGCATTAGACAATTAGATTGTCTAATGACAATTAGACAATTAGGCAATTTGACATTAGATTCTTCATATATATTTTCCACAGCATTTGCCTTCACTGTCTGTTTCACTAATTTTCTGCCAATAAAGGACTCTCCATAAGGAAAACAGTTTTAAAAGTACTGAACACTTAAAAGATGGAGATATTCATAGTCCATTCTCTGCCCCACACCCCCAAAAGTTAATTCCCACTACAAACCCGATTTTTTTGTTTCCTAATCCCCTCTCCCATTTAACGACCCGATCTGACAAACCTTTTCTCAAGCAAACAGACATTTTAAATAACTAGCATCACTGAGGAGGACAGACTATTTTGCATGAGAAAGTTTACAGGATGTAATCTTCTCTTTGCCTTGAAGTTAAAGTAATTACTACTTAGTACTGAAATGAAAGAAATTTAATAGTGTCACTCCAATTACTTGTGAACACATGTTTATTTTGCACCCAATTACTCCCCTCAATTCTTCCAGTTTCAAGAGTGGACAGATTTGGCAACTCTATTTGCTTCCCAGTTCTTGACATTATCATAAAAATTCTGATTAAAGCATACAAATTATGTGAGAGAAGTTGCACTATTCTGTTATTCTTGACACACTTTAGAGACAGGATTACTATATCTTCTTTCACTTCACAGAATTTCTAAATTAATTTTAATAGAATTTACATATTTTTACTGCTTTTCTGGGAAAACATGATTTTTTTTCTACTTTTTCCAACCCGTGAATTCTAATGTACAAAAATTTCTTCCTTGTACAGTGATTATTTGAAGAAATGCTAATTGACTGTGGAGCACTATGCTTCAGAAAGTATTTGGATTCCACACATGAGCAGCTGGTACCATATGAGCTCACTCTTATGCTTCAATATTGTGCTTTCCTTTCTCTGTTGTCCTTCCTGCCACACATTGGGTTGATGAATCTATTTCTCAACAATTCTTGACCTATTTCTTTCTTTTAAATGTTGTCTGGCTATTATATTTTCTTGCAAATATTTATTTTAACTAGTTTTAAACTAATAAAAGGGAGCTACTAGTACAAACAATGTACTATAATAAAATTGTGCTGACATAAATCTGAATAAAAAGTGTCTGACATGTCAGGAAAAGAAATAAAAGAGACCCCACCTATTTTGGTCAATATAACACCCAGGTAAATTTAAGCACACAGAAGTAAAACTAAATATATCTATTTTCAGGAAATCATAAGAATTCTGAAGAGATAATTAAGAACATAGAAAAAATCCCCAAACCCTTCTGTTTTACTAACAGTATGCTCCTTTACAGATTTGATAATTAGTGCCTGTGAAGATTAAACAGCATAGTATTAGTCAGTAGTCATGAACTAAGTTAAACTACCATTAAGGTTAAGAATATCTGGAAAGATATTTCTGTAAAGTTGTTACGATTCAAAACAAGCAATAAAGAATAACAATCAACTTTGGCTTAAGAAATGCCACATGTTGCCAGTTGGTGGTAGCTGCTGGCTACAAACTGCATTCTGACACTGAACTAGTGACAGAACATAACACATACTGAAGCTAATGCAGATTATACTAACAATTTTCCTCCCTGCTTTTTAATGTTTGCCTTGTTTTCTCTTCTTGTCGTAATACAAGGTCCAGTGAATTTTGCAGAAGTCTCATATTAATGTTCTACCCATCAACTTTGGAAGAACACACAAAAAGGTTCACAGTTGTACTCAAGACATAGTTGTTGCAAATTCTTATTTCTACAAAAAGCAACGAAGGAGAAATTGAAGCTACAAAACCTACTTTAAAAAAAAATCAACAGAATACTTGAGACTCCAGAATCACAACCTATTCAGACAAAATTCTCTATTCCTATGCTCATATATTTTAGTGATTCGCTTGCACTTTTCTTGGTGAAAAAATTTAATTTTTGATAAATTTTGCTGAATTCCAGATGGCCAAAGCCCACATTTACTCATTTGTCAGTGTATTTCTCTGCATCCAAGTATGGCTATGACAGTTCAGATCAAAGGTCCATTTAGCTCAGTATCCTGCTTCCAAAAGCAGTCATAAGTCAGAGTGAAGAGAGCATGAGCAAAGAAATCAAATACAGTATTTTCCCAGAATAACTCTCTAGCACTTCAAATATATTCCACTCAAGAATTCCTGAAACTGATGTAATTTATCTATTTATCTTGCCCAACAGAACTTTTTTTCACATATCAAATCATCCCTTAAACGTCTATAAACTTTTGTATCCACAACATGCCAAAGCAAGGCTACCCTGGGCAAAGAACTGGGAATTGTATTGTAGTGATACTGGTTTGTGCACAGTCAGTATACAGTAGTCACATTTTCTTATTAAAACACAGGCAAAACAATTTTTTTTTTTAAAAAAAGCAAGATGGATACACTCCTTGAAAGAAACTGAGTTTGCACATACCCAAGCGAGTTGAGTCCAGTGGGAATTAGCATTGTGAGCAGAGTAAAATGCTGCTATAGCAAGAGTTATAGCAAAGTTGAATATAGCTTGAAAAGAAGGCAGATGTCATGAGTGAAAAAACAGACACCCTAACAAAAGCAGCCAAAAAACTCTGTAAGCCTCCCTTAGTCCAACAACCAAATTCTGATCCAAGAAGGTTAAATATAGGGCTGCTTGAAAATTTTCCACTGCATCTATTTTTGATGGGAAATGAGGCTTTCAGCTAAACACTTTCTGGTTGGATTGTTTGGGGGTTTTTGGTATGTCTAAATATGTGCTTCTGCAAGTATACTTTTCTTACCAAAAAGCCAAACTTATCAACAAAAATATTTTGATTGAACACATAGTAGGTAATTAAGAAATGCTGGTGTAGCATTTCAATGTATCTCCAGCTTACCTGCTTTATGTGGCATATCTCTATCAACTAGAATTAGCATTTAAATGAAAATTCTGATGACAGATCACTTTGAGGGATTCCCCACTTCCAGCACTCCCTTCAAAGAGGAAAGATCATGGCAAAATGTCAAAGGTGGAAGGCAGCCTCAGCCTTGCAGAGCAGGGCCAGCAGGAATCCAGGCTGCAATGTCGGAGGAGGACTATAGCAACATTTTTTTCAAATCCAGAAGTTTTAGTTTTCAGACAAAGTCTTCCAATCCTCTGAATTCTGTCAAAGAATGTTGTGTTTCCTGGAAAATTAAGACAAAAAAGAAACAAAAAAATTCAAAAATTCATGCAGGAAGTTTCATGGGTTAAGAAAGGTCCTTCTTACCCATTAACCTGCAGGTTCAACCCTAGCACTTGGACCCATCCACCCACAAATCAGAAAAGAAATTTAACAGCAGTAAAATGTTTCAAGTTTTCCATCACAGTTCTGTTAGCAGTACTGTTCAAAAGCCAAGGAGCTAAACCTAAGCAAAAACAGAGTTCAGTGGATGTGATAACTTAATGTATAAGCCCTAACTTATGAAAGACCAACCAGCCTACCTTACAAAAACAAAGGATGAAGATAAGATTCATACAATGGCTACACTTACTAAGTATGAAATTTGTAATACAAAAATACGTATAGCAAAATTAGCAAAGTGGCAAGAAAATAAGATACTCCCGTTATTATTCCCTCGCTGGGTTCTCTATTTCAGTAAAGTAAACTAGAAGGAATAAATCCAATAAGACTAATACAATAAAAAAGTATCAGCTATGCCAACATGGCAATTATAATCCCTTTTCTTGGAACGCCACAATCCCCTGGAAGAACTGAAAGCTTTTCATACAAAACCAGGCCCTGACCAGACCAAGACAGAGAAACACTCAACTAATACCAACAGGAAACATGTTACAGCTAAATTTCTAGTATTTCTCTCCCCTTGTGGCTGTTTCCTGACACACAATTGCACCCCCTCACCCCAACAGCAAAATAAATGTATAAAGAAAAGAAATAAAAGACGAGAAATCAATCAAAACTGCACCTTTTGTAACACTGTCGTGAACCTACAAAAGACAACTGCAGAAAATCTCATGCCAGTGGGGAACTTCTTTCTTTGCCCTCTCCATACAGAGAGGAATATTCCTGCCACCATTACACCAACTGAGAATCATGAAAATTCAAAGGAACTGGCAAAGAAATGTCCTCATTTTAGAACTCAGTGAGTAAAACGAAAGGAAGGACATTTTGCTATCACAGTGAAATTCCTTTCAACACCTTGCTTTTCAATCACACCATTCTTTTACTAAAATAAAAATAGAGAAAAGTTTTTAGCAGTTTCTGCTGAGATGAGGCACCTGAGAGCTCCCTATAAGGAGTTCCAAACACTGCCTAATGTTGATTCCCTACAAAGTGTTAACATCTCTGACTGTCTAATATTATAAAGTGAAAAGTGCTAACACAATTTGTCATTCTCAAGGTAAATTTATTCATCAAAATTAGTACAAGCCCAAGCTTGCTGTCCTTACTCATATTTGAAATAAACAACCACTGTTGTCCCAGCAAAACTGGTACAGTGAAGGATTAGTAAGGGTCTAACTCTAGACTTTAAAAAAATTGTTTAGAATAAATTAAATACAAAGAATAAATATTCAAAATCAGTGATGAAAGATACATCTGTTCTTTCAATTTTACCTCCTGGGCAATAAGTAATTTCAGTAAGAATTTTTCAGTGTGATTTTTATCATTCAATATTTTAAAAATTACTACTGGGCATCCATCAAAAGTTGGGATTAGAAACAGTGAAACTTTAAAAATGTCTACTTCAAACATATGCAAAACATTATTCCCTTAACTTATAGTTTCACTGACCTCCAAGGTGCAAAAAGTATCATCAGGATTTATGACCGACTTCATATTGTTCAAGGATTTAATGACATGTTTCTCTTTGAATCAGTTATACAAAGTTTTGTTTTCTTATTTCCGGGGTTTAGTCTTATCCATGCCTTTCAACACAGAGTGCCATTTTTTTCTTCAGTTCACTTTTTACTCATAAGCACATCACCTCTTTAGTTTCTCATTTAATTTACAGCATGTGAGAAGGCATATGAGCAAGATAATGTCTCCATGTAGCTTATGCAGAAGTTCTTAGCTCAAGGTGGACAACACTGCTTAATCTTGTCTCTGCATCAACCTTCTCCCAGCAGGTTGGATGAGCTGGCACAGAGCTGCACACAGACTGGGATGGATTCCTTGCAAGGAGTCCCATAGCTGTGTGAGTGTGGCCACTGAGCCATCCCAGCTCTGATCTACCCAACGTGACAGACAGCCCTGCACTCCCCACCTCCTCTGCTGTGGCTCTTCCTTTCTCCCTGTCAGTATCAATGGTCAGAGCTGGAAAGAGTTAAATGTGCTATTCACCCATCTGCTATCACCCAAACATGGATGAAGTAACAAAGTCAAGGATGTCAAGTTAATGGATAGAGTCCTCTTACTTCCCCCAGAAGCTCTGACATCAAAGTCCAGATTCCTGATTGTCGTACCTTCTTAAGGCCGGGTGGGAGTTGTAATTTGGGAGCTGCCCATCCCAAATGGACACATCCAGATGGGTAAGGCAGGGGGCAATGTAACAGCAGTGGATATTTGCCAGAAGCTTTGCAGGGGTTTATACCCAAGTTGTTAAAACTGAGCTCTCCAAAACTGAAGACTGACCAAATGGACTTCCCAACCCACGCTGGGAGTAGTGATGGTGAATGTGCCATTCAAGCATAAATGAGCATTAATTACATTTTGACAGGGCATGGAGACAGAATCACAAACTGCAGGAGTCTGCAGGAGTCACTGGTGTGCCAGAGGCCTGGACATGCTTTCATTTTGAGAAGAGAGTGGTGCATGTTTATACTCTCATATTAACCCCTAGAGATCAGACCTCTCCTTACCAACCTGACTCCACACAACCTTCCTGAGATTCAGGAGTGCATTTACACACTAATGTTCCAGTCCAAATTTTTTTCGTGGCCCGAAAGTAAATTCATGGTCATCTGGGTAATCAGAGGATTACTTTATGCGATTAAACACTACTCACTATGTCTATATGTACCTTACATACATTATGATTATTATTAACTGCATGGAGTTTGTGTTACTCTCTAAATAGGGTGACAATGGATCAACAGACTATTTAGTTCAGCACAATTTGCCTTCAAAAGTCACATGATTTATCATGTGTGAAACATCACATCATGAGATATAAGTCTGTAGCACAGGTGCATTACAAATGCAGCTTGCTAAATAATGGTGGGGGAAAAATAATATTATGGAAAAAGCCCTCAAGAACACTTATTTTCCTTCCCAATCTTTGTAATTTGTATTTTCTTGCATTCCTTCCTCCTGCATTGCTTCACTAATGAGAAATGAAGCAATATATGATTACACTGAGAGAGCCAATGCTTTCCAATTCAGTCACCAACTGCACAGTGTGAGAGAACAGGGTTAAACCCTTCAATAGGAGCTCATCTCATACTGCTCTTGTGCTAAACTGCTATTCCCACTCACTCCTTACACTCATTCTGCTGCTCATATTCTTTCTCTAATGAAGTCCACGGACTCAAAGAAGCCTCAGGAAGGAATCTAACCATGGTCTGCTCCTATGTTCAGCAGGAAATCCTCCAGCCACACTCAGGGCCACAACCTGGAGCTCACTGTTGAAGCAATCCTCAGACCACAGCACTGATCCATCACTTTGTCATCATCTTTTATGGCAAAGGGACAGCAAAGTACTCTTCCAGAAGTTTCTCCTCCCCCTCTGTCACCTGCTCTTCACTCCAGGAGTAGCTATTGCAGCACATTGTATTCAGCCTATTTTCTTGTTGCCTGAAGCCTCTCTCGTATCTCACTGAACAACATCTCCCCAATCAGATCTGACATGCCTGAAAAAATGTAAGCAGAACATTGTTCTTGCCTACAAAAAGTTCTCATGAATCACAATAAATGACTCAGAAGATGTATGAATGCCATTTATTTATTTATTTTTGTAAAAGGAAAAAATATCAAACTGTAAGACAGATATGCACACTGTATTCTCCTATCCCTATTTCTTTTCAAGTTTCACAGCACTGGATTTTTGTTCACAATTTGTGCTTTTCAGACTTGCAGAAGTACAAATCAGTCAGTACCTTCCCATATTTGGATGTCCCATCATGTTGCTCAGTTCTAGACCATGTGGCATGTGAGAGAAAAGGATAGAAAAAAAAATCCAGTTTACTTTTAATTGGAATTTTTTAGGGAAAAGCTGAACACAGTAAAATACAACAACTCTATCTCACTGTGTTTACTAAATGCCCTTTAAAATTCTCTAATACTCTTTCTTCCTGCTCCTATTTATCCTGTCCTCAAAAAGTTCCACAGTTTCTAGTTTCATGGCGTTGTTCAACGTATTGTCCATGCAAAATCCCCTATGTCTTGCAGCTAACCAGCATTTGCTTAGACAGTCTCTGCACAAAGCTCTGTGGCCTGTGATAGGAAGGAGATCAGCGTAGCCAGCCCTTCTGGGTTTAATCCATGAAATTACTGCCTTCAGTCAAGGCTTCATTCTAACAAGATTATTTGAACAATTTCCATGGACCAAGTTCTTCTTTTCAAACATTTTTATAAAAGCACCATTCAGTGACCTATCCAATGCAGTCAATGCCACACTAAAATGTACTGAAGAACATTCAGTGGGAATTAAAAAGTGGTCTTTTTTTCAATCTTATAAACTAAATATCTCTATTTTTACACAAACAAATATAGCACATTAGAGCCAAGATTTCATGTGGCATTTTTATTTCCAGTAAAAAAAAAAAAAAAAAAAAAAAAAAAAAAAAAAAAAAAAAAGAGCAATTTTATCTATTTTGAACTAAAATGCCCTGTAAATGCCCTGTAGTTACCATTACCTGGTTTGGTGGGATCCACATAATCCCAAATGCAAAGCCTCAGATACACAGAAGAATGAAGCTATGTTAGAGGAGCCAGTGCCAAACCTAATTATTTGAATAAAAGACACATGAGTATCTGTGGCAGCAAAGATCTGTAGTGACAAAAACTAGTCACAGAGCGACTAGATTTGACAACAAGTCAAATCTTGTAAATTTGTAACTTTGTTAAAAGTTATAATATCTGTAACATTCTTGCCAGCTTTATATTTCTGCAGTATTTGATGACTGGACATCTGTTTTGAAATCCCAGGGAGGAAAAAGTGCTCTAAAGCATTCTGCATTGCGATAGCAAAGTTCAGCTTTTCAGAAAAAGCAGCTGCTGAATTTTCTGGAATAAACATACAAACCATTTTAAAGACTTGACCCTTGATTCCTTTATGACAGGACTTCTAGGGACTTCAGGGAAGTCTCCAAGTATGAGGAACACACAATGGGCTCTGATTCCACAGTCTTGAGCTAACCAGGCTGCTCTTCAGTCACATAAAGCAAAGCAGCCTCCTCACAGCTGTGCTGTTTTATATACCTGAAAGACAATTTTTAAAATTGTCATGGTCTTACTAGGGAATTTGGATATGCAGTCATTACTAAATTGCCATGAAGTTCCATATTACCAATTCTGTCATTACTGAACAGCTTCAAGACACACAGTATCTTTGTGCTGCATCTCTTTTTCTCGTTGTAAGAAAACAAGAGCATATGAATGACAGCAAAAATGAAGCCAAATGTACTGTTGAGAAACTTGGTATTCTCTTATTTCTAGGAGAGTTATAGTGTAATTCTAAACTGCAGCATTCAGCATGTCTCCTGAGCTTCCTCGCTGAAATATAGCAATGGAAATTTTACAGCATCTGTGTTGCTTTTGGAAGCCATCACCTCACATCTGCTGTCTCTGTAGTGTAGAGTTTAAGTTCAGCATAAAAAGGTACTTTGTAACAGGCAAGAGGAATCCTGACAGAGAGATAATTTACAGACTCGCCCGGCTCCCCTGACTAGACTCACTCAGTTTTACATTCTGTAGAGATTTTTAAATAAGGTGCGCTTCAAGCAGCCACCAGCAAAAGAGTCCCTTCTTAAAATGGACCATCGCATCCAGGACTGGGGACTTTGTAAACCTCTATCAGTCACTGAGTCCTGTGCCAGACGTTTTCTTCACCGGGCATTGTTCGATCTCGTAAGACTTTTCACAACGGTGTTATCTAAATTAGCGCTAAAATAACCACCTGCTACTTTTGGAAAAGTTCTGATTTTGGTCAGAAGCAGCACCGCGCGTGTAACAGCGGGGCGATGCCACAGTCCGAGCACGGGGAGAAGCGCGGCCACGGCCTCCGGGAGCTTCCCAGTCCCGAGGGACCCGGGGTCGGGAGCGGCGCTCGGTCAATTGCAAATCAATTGCGATTACACAGCGGGCGAGTTTATCGCCCCATCATCGCCCATTTCCTCCTAACGGGGTAATCCGCGCGTTCGCTCACACGGCGACAGACCCGGCGACAGGAGCCTGTTGGCTCAGCCAACAACCCGGGGATTGTTCCTTGTTTGGCCTCACGCGTTCCATTTCCTCCTCGGGCGCTCCGCACCGCCCCCCGGGGCGGGCTCGCTCCCCCCTGGCCCCGCTGCTCTCGGTGTGACTCCCCGCGAATCACACGATTCCCGCCGCCGGCAGACGGGCCCCGCCGCGTTCCCGCGGTTCCGGTGATTAGGGCCACAGCGGGAGCGCCGCGCGAGCGCCAGGCACAGCAGCGCCTCAATTAACAAACAAACGCCCCGTCCCGGGAGCGCGACAACCCCCCGGGACGGCCCCGCCGCGCTCGCAGCCCGCGCCCGCCGCCGCCGCTCCCCTTAAGGTGGTCTG